>CM040993.1:11755788-11790250 GCA_022985145.1 Pangasius djambal | reverse complement strand
ATATAAATAATTTTAAAATTAATTTCCCATCATCATGATATGGGGTGTGTGTGTGTTTGTGTGTAAATAGCAGTGCTTCTGTTTCCCAACACTCTCTGCCTGATTTTTCTTCAGGCTGTGAAAGCAGCTGTGATTTTTTTTCACTCAACAGGAACGGCATCATCAGCACGCAGTAAACATCCATTAGAGAGCTCGCTCAGCTGATTAGAGTCATGCGGAGGCCGCTTTACCGAACACTCTCAAATTTTAGCTTTCATGATTACGATTACTGATAGCAAGATTATGGTCTTAGATCTGATTTGATATACAGCGTAGTCTGAAAGTCTGAGCCCACCAGTGAAAATGCTTTTATCTTGCATTCTTCGTTAATTGAATACAACATTTCTCATATTAAATAGAAATTCTAATTATTAACAGTAACTTGAGTGAAAAGCAGAATCTTAGAAATATTTACACAAACTTCAGAATTTTTTAGTATTTGGTACGTCCCTCTTTTGCTTTAATGACAGTGTGCACTTGAGCTGGCATGGAGTTTGTATAAAACCTGATTATCCATGTGAGATCAAATCTGTCAGAGTCTGAACACATGCTTCAGAAGATAATTCAAAAGATAATGCTTAAGGAAAATCTGACCTTTTCTACAAAGGAGATAATAACATGGTCAATATCTCAAATCGCCTTTTCTCAATTCTAAAACTTTGGCTATATTTACAGTTTTAAATGAAAAAATTTAGATTTTCAGTGTGCTCTCAGCCCTTTGGACCTCATTATGTGTACATGACTGTGAAACCTTAAGCCTTCCCTGATTTGTGCAGGTCAACAACCATCTGTCCTTTTGTGTTGCAAATTTTTAGTAATGGAGGATGAAGGGATTTTACATTTGTGCAACCTCATATTTATACCCCAGAGAAACAAGACATGCTTGAAGCGAAAGAAAAATTTTTCAAAAATGACAGTTTGTTTCCATTTATTTAAACTATTTCTAAGGAGTTTCCATCATTTTGTGACATATTTTCAAGAGAAAATATATTGTTCATTTTTGTGAAGGGTGCCAATATCTAATATTGTGTTGTATTTTTCTAATATCAACTCTAATATTGTGTTGTATTTTTCTAATATCAACTCTAATATTGTGTTGTATTTTTCAAATATTTTGTCACTCTCAAACTCTATGCAGTCATAGAAGCAGTATGTATTTACATTTTGATAAGTAAGGTTCTCCTCAGTCCCTCTCTGTTTTGTGCACACAGGTTGTGTGATGTTTTTGTTGTGTTTGCTGCATGTGTACTGTTTTTCAATCTCCCGGTGAATAATTGATGATGTCGGTGGATTTAGTCGCCTGTTAGCCGTTCGTGTTTCCTTCTCAGCGTTTCTTGCAGTGCCACGGCTGCATTTCGCCAAGCTGTTCACACACACAAGCTCTTCATCAGCGGAAATAGTTCGAAAGATGCACATCGTGGTGCTTTTTTTTTTTTTAAACACTGAGCAGAGTGTAGCGCTTTTTCGGAAGCCTGCTAATCATACGTGGTTTGGTTGGACTCTGGCTCATAATCACAGATTCACCATTATTTGTCTTGATTTGTCTTCTCTGCCTGCAGTGTCCCTCAGTAGTGTGTCATCCAACTTTTTATTGTCTGAACTGGAAAAGTTGAGGAGTGGATAAAAAAAAAAAAGATGTGGTACAGGGAAATGGAAAGAGATTTTTGAAATAGATGATGGTTTGGAATAGATAATGTACTATATGATGCAGTTTCCCAAACCACATAATACCATTGCACCAATATACCATGGAGTATGCTGAAATAATAAGCTTAGTGTGTGTGTGTGTGCGTGCGATTGTGTCCTGTGATGGGTTGGCACCTTGTCCAGGGTCTCCCCTTGTGCCCTGAGTTCCCTGGGATAGGCTCCAGGCTCCAGGCTCCCCCACATCCCTGTGTAGGATAAGCGGCATGGAAAATGAATGGATTGATGGATATATCGTTCCTAGTACTTTTATGAATCACCAAACTTGAGTGTATCACCCGAAATGTCTCATTTTGAGGGGGAGGGCCCGATAAAACGCTTAGATGCAAGTGCTTTAGATAGCTGGTTGGGTCTACAGAGCTGAGAGGGTGGGGTGAGGTGGAAGGCCCCTGAAACAGAGGGGGTGTGGCCAGGTGGATGGTTCCTGAGAACTGAGCCATGAGGACGGTCCCCGGAGCTGACTCCTGAGAGTTAAGGGGTATGGCTGGGTGGATGGTTCCTGGGAGTTGAGGAGGATGGAGCCATCTGGGTGGCCCCAGGAACTGAGGGGACAGGTGAGGTGGATGGCACCGGTGAGAGCCTGGTGGAAACCTTCAGGTTCAGGATGTCTCTAGATTGAGCCAGGTGCATTATTGCAGAGAGGTGAGGAACTGAAATAAAAAGTTCTATGAGTCATAAACTACTAAAACTGCTTGTTAAATGGTAATGTGTCAAGCCCATAAAGTAAAACAGAAAAGCTTCAAATTTACTAGCTAACAGTGTGTGCTAAAGTGTACGTAGTAGTGGTAGTGTGCTACTTCAACATAAACATGTTTATGACGTGGCATGAGCCATCCCGGATCTGTGTGTGTTAGGTTTGATGGGGTGATTCTTTTGTCCCTGTCCACAATATTCAACAGAACAAATACATGACCACAAACATTTACTTTACCAACAGAAACATTTGAGTATATGTGTGTGTGTGTGTGTGTGTGTGTGTGTGTCTGTGTCAGGATCTACCCGGTAAGAGAGGTGCCGGTGGAGACGGAGGCTCTCACAGATTGGCTCTATCAGAGGTTTGTGGAGAAGGAAGAACTTCTCGCTCACTTCTATCAGACAGGTGAGGGGTTACACCAGCTCAGACTTCTTCTGTTCTTGAACATGCCCTTCTGGCTGTTTAATGTCTTCTTACAACACCACTAATAAAAAATAATCTGTCTGTCTTTACATCTTTGTGCTTATTCTGGCTGTCTGTTAGGATGTGTGTCTATGGTGTGCGTGTGTCTGTCTGATATATCTGTGTTTCTATCTGTCGATCTATATATCTGTCTGTGTATATCTACATTATATGGCCGAAAGTATGTGGGCACCTGACCCTCACACCCATATGTGCTTTTTGAACATCCCATTCCAACTTTAGTCCCCTCTTTGCTGTTATAATAACCTCCACTCTTCTAGGAAGGCTTTCCGCTAGATTTTGGATCGGGGCTGTGGGGATTTGCCCATTCAGCCACAAGAGAATTAGTGAGGTTGGGCACTGTGTTGGGTGAAGAGGTCTGGTATGCAGTCAGTGTTCCAGTTCATCCCAAAGGTTTTCAGTGGGGTTGAGGTGCAGGACACTCTAATGTTTCCACTCCAGCCTTGGCAAACCATGTCTTCATGGAGCTCGCTTTGTGCACAGGGGCACTGTCATGCTGGAACAGGTTTGCGCCTCTTTGTTCCAGTGAAATTGTAAAGCTACAGCATACAAAGACATCCTTTACAATTGTGTGCTTCCAACTTTGTGCCAACAGTTTGGGGAAGAACGACATATGAGTGTGATTGTCAGGTGTCCACAAACTTTTGGCCATATAGTGTATCTGTATAACTAAATTTCTGAGTCTGTCTGTCGGACATTACTGCTTATGTCTAGCTGCAGTATGTATTCATGTGCTTTCCCTTTGTGTGTCTGTCTGCCTGTCTATCTGTCTTTCTATAAAGCTGTGGGTCTAGGTTTAGTCTGTTAATCTCTCTGTCCTATACGACTGTTTTTCTGTCTGTTCATCTTTCTATCTCATTTCTCTATCTGATATTTCTGTCCATCTGTTTGTCTATATACCAGACTATCTTTATACCTGTCTGTCTGATACTTATGTCTATCAATCTACCTGTCCAATATCTGTCTGCCTATATACCTGCCTCTTTTTATACTTTTTCATACCAGATAATTCATCTAGTATACTGTTTGTTTTTTTTGCCTGACTATCTTTATACAAGTCAGTCTGATATTTTTTGTTTATCAGTCTGTATGTTTGTCTGTCTACAAACCTATCTTTATACCATTCTGTCTGATATTTCTGTCTATTGAACCGTCTGCCTATATACCTGCCTATTTTCATACCTGTCTGTATTTCTGTATATCGATCTTTCTGTGTGTCTGTAAACATGACTATCTTTATACCTGTCTGATATTTCCATATATCAATCCCTGTGTCTCTCTCTCTGAGTACCTACCCCACACATATGAATAATAACACAATGTGTTGTGTGTTTTGCAGGAGTGTTCCCTCCATCGAAAGGTCAGAAGGAGGCCGTTTCCCGGGCGATGACACTGGACCTAGCGTGGCTGTGTGCTGTCCAGTCGTTTGCCTTTATCTCGGGCTACATGTGGTACAGCATACTTCAATACGTCTACTGCTGGCTCTGCTCACTGCTGTGGTGAAGGGAAAGATAGAGAGAGGGAAAAAGGGATGGAAAGAGGGACGATGATAGAGGAAGGAGGAACAGCCATCGATGACGATCTTGGATCTGTTGGAATGCCACAGACGCTGTCTTAACTCACTGGATGGCAAGATGATCATGGAGGAAAATTGTATTTGATCCTAAATCCCAAACCTGCATCCCATCTGGGCACACACGCACACACACTCACACACATATACACACACACACACAGACACACACATGCAGTTTTGCAATACGAACATCCATTCAATGAAATAGGTGAACAGTAACATCATGTTTACACATATACATGTCCATATAAATATATATATATATATATATATAATTCTATATCTCAATGTTTACTCATGCACATGCTGACACATCATGTTTTAATTTTAATTCCAATCATAAATTAGGCTCAGGAATAAGCCAATTTCATTCACCTGCCATCAGTAACATTGTCATGCTTACGTCTATGTCGTGAGGAGAACGTCCTGCAAACGTACTGAAATGGATTGTGCTCTGGACTTCTTGTCGTCATTTCTGTCCTCCTCTCTCCTGCTTTTCCTTCGTTGTCCTGTGTGCTCTGTTTTTGTCTCTGTGTCTAGACAGTATTGCAGTTCGCTCTCGTTTACACTGGACACTTAGACATCGCCGGATGATCTCCAATTCACCTTCTGTCTCAGTAGGGGACCTCGTTTTTCCGCTCCACATCTCACATATTTCATAACACTGAACTGCTTTCTAGTAGAGATAAAACCCCTCTTTGTCGCCCTAGTTGAAATCATGTTGGTGTTTTACAGATATAATTAAGCCATATGCTTTGTATGTGAGGACCGATACTGGAAAGGACTCAATGTTGACTGAATGAAGTGCGAAATTAGGCCCCAGGTGTCATTACTGTAAATTTAGAACAGCGTAACCTGCCGAAGTGTGCCGGTCAACGTTTTTTTTTGTTTGTTTGTTTGTTTGGTTGTTTTTTTTGTTTTTTTTTGTTTTTTTTTTTGTTTTTTTTTTTAGATTACCGTCTGTTTGCTGTATGTTCTCTCAGCGCTCACTCTGCGAATCACTGTTTATTTTAATTTTTTTTTTATTATTATTATTAACGTGAACATTTGGTATTATAAATGCTGAGATAGAATCCATGTCGTGACTGCGGCATTTCGGTTGTTTTTAGTTTCAAAATATCCTGAATGTTAAGATAAAAGGATAAAAAAATATAATGGTACCCCTCTGTGCTGGTGTTTCTAGAAATTTCTCTTTCCGCGGTTTAAAGAAACATAAATGGTGGTGTGTGAGCCTGATTAGCCTGACCAACTGCAGTTTACTATTTAGTTACTTCACATCAAAGAGTAGAGATGATTATTATTATTATTATTATTATTATTACTGTTGCCCATTAGGACAGAGCTGTCTGTTTGGCTCATAATAACCTTCTGCTTTCCATGTTCTGTGAGGAAATCTGAATCTGTCTTTCAGTACTGACTCATAGTTCATCCAAAAATGAAATGTAAACAATGTTCTCCTTTACACCAAATGTAGTCAATTAGCCAAGACTAGTCTGGTGTCTGAAGTTTGCTTGTTTAGTTTAAGTCAAGTCAGGATGATGTATCATTTGTACAGTAGGTCGAGACTTGTGTATGCTTATGGTGAGGCTCAGAAAAAATGCTTATGTGTAGCAGAAAACACACAAGAGCTTAAACAACTGATAAAATAGAATAAAATAAGTACAATGGGACTACAATAAACAAAATACAATATACATAAATGAGGGAGAAAAAATTGGCAAAGTATTTAGTTTAGCACTAAAATTGCATGTGTGTGTGTGTGAGAGAGAGAGAGAGAGAGAGAGAGAACCTGGGAAAACCCTTCACTTGGTGAAATTCTCTACTATATATAGTTCTGACAACAGGCTTTCTGCAGTGCGTGTGAATCGCAGACATTTTGACAGCCGGTATCTGATTCCAAACTTCATTACTCTTATGTCTGTTTCACTACAGCATGTAGTTATCCAACAGCTTCATCAAACCCTGGCAGTCACAGTGTGAGGAAATCACTCTTAGCTAGCGAGTGTTTTGACATCTTTAGGCAGACTGACTGCATTTACCACCGTGTTTGTTAAATAGGCTTATTACCAACCAAAAATGCGAGATCAGAACATAAATAAAAGCATTCCTCTGTCGTTTTGGTTAAATATATTTATTTTTTCTTAAAGTTGATGTGTCAAATAGGCTTGTGCCATATAACAATTTAATTGTCCCTAATAGATTTTACACTCCCTCACTATCCAGTGACGTTTACTTGGATTATATTACCAGACTTGCCAAGCTTTACACATTTTGCGTAGTAGCTCCAATTTAACATCAGTGTACGCTAGTGCGAGTGCTTGCTCAAGAAATAGGCCAAAAGAACATTGTTTTTCATACTCATGCCATACTCTCTCTCCCCTGTCAGTCAGAGCAACACTAGTCAGCCTGTGAGATCATGTATGTGGAAGAGGGTAGATAGCACTTTTACGCTGCTCTGTGACACTGCATGAGTTCTAAAAGATGCAGTTGGCTGGTTTGTGTGTCTCAGAGCAAGCACATGTTAGCCTTCACCCATTACCTTCACCCTCCCCAGGTGGCTGGGAATCAGCGGGTGACTAAAGGGGGAATGGGGGCTTTGGGAGGGTGGAATAAAAAAAAATCTATTAACTATATTTGTATGCCACTGAAAATTTCAGCTGAAAACGGTCAAAAACTGTTCTTTCGGGTTTCGGCCAAAAGATGAAAAAAAGCCAAAAATTTTGTTCTAAAAAAGATTGTTAATGGAATCACCTAAAAAAAAATCCACCGTCCAGCTGAGTTTTTATGATTGCCACTGCCAGCAAGCAGTTCCAGACTGCACAGCTGGTAGTAATATTACTTTCTCCCCTATTCTTCTTAAGCCCGAAATGGTGGAATTGCTTGTTTCTGTTGGTTGTGGACAGTTAAATCGTTTATCACAATTTTTTAAATGGTAAATCGCGAATAAGGAAAAATAAATATTGCACAAGCCTAGTGCCAAAGTACATTATAGGCAGAAAAACTTAATTTTTTGTCTTTTTCAGCCACAGCGTCATTCGATGGGTTTTCCCAGACCACCACACAAATATGATACACTATTATCTCTGAACAGAGAAAAGGACATTGCAGAAGAAGCAGTTTCACAATCAGGGTGTGACCTCAGAAACAAGCTCCCAAATCTCATTTCCAACAGTATCTGATTCCTCTGTGTTACACATTACATATCAGTTATTTAGCACATAAAATATTCAAGCTAAAGCTATGATATCACATTATGTGCGTATGATGTGCTTTAGCCTGAATGTGTCGTGTGCTAAAGAACTGACGTTTACAAACCATGTACAGGCATATCACCTGTAACTTGTAACATCTGGAATGCCTGCTGTTCAGGTCACTGAACAGATGTAGACACAGCTGGATACAGTTTTGACTGACATGCCACACCCCGACATGCCACAGCATTACATCATCAATCTACATACAGTGCTCTATACAACAACGGCAGCGTTTACCTGTTTCCTTCCACTTGAGGACTGTCAGATATGGCATTCTAGATCTCTCCTCATGTGTCCTTTTTCTAAAACAATATGGTCTGCTTGGAGACTACAAAGAGAGAGAAAGGGGGGATGAAGTTGGCGGATAGACTTCCATACTCATCTTAATGTTACACAGTACAAACATCCTTCGCAGGAAGCATTTGTCAGCAGAGCAGCACTGAAATGTTGCGTCAAACCTGCACCAAATATGTCCCAAGCCAACTGAATCCGATTCGTGAATAGTCTGAAGAGTAGGGCTTAAAGAGAGGAAACCGTGCACCCTTAGATAGCTTTCATGGTGAGTTTCTGAGGACAGAAAGTTGAAATAGGGAAGAAGACACAGCTTGTGTGCGTCTTTACTCATTAATGGCCTACATCCTCCAAGCTTCTCACTTCTTCTGGACTCGTGCCTTTGTGTGCTGTCGGAATTCTGTTTTTCTTCTTTGGAATTTTCTGTTCTTCCTCAGCACATAGGTTCGAGGATCGGAGAATTGTTTGTTAAAAGTAATTCATCTCCATTTAGTCAAATAATGAACTTATGCCGTTGTGTTATGTAATGTCTGTTTATGTATGATGATAAACTGGAAACTACAAGCTTGCATTCTTGTCAGCTACATTAGCCTTCTAGCTCCAGAGCAAAACTAAAGAAGCAAACTTCAGACACCAAACATTTCTTGGCTCATTGACCACATTTCGAACAAGGGGATCATTGTATACATTTCATTTTTAGAGGAACTGTTCCTTTAATGCCCTGTTGTTGACTTTTGCACAGTCTTTTTCCTTTGACTCATGTTGTCTTGCCAAATTGCATCAGTTGTTATGTACATGGAGATGGAGGCATTGGGTCATTTTAAAATATGAAGGTTTTTTTTTTTTTGCTTGTGTTTTTATTTATACAGCTGCATCTGCCATTTTCACTGTTTTGAAAATGCAGCTTTCTTAGACTGCAGGAATGCCTTCTAATGAAGTTCTGCTCCTCAGGATTCAACCAAGTGAAATTGACAAGGATGTTTGGACAAGGGTGCATAAAAACAGTATTGGATAAGGGCCTGTGACTAGATATAGAGTAACTGGATCAGCCAGGGGTTAAATTTGACCTATGAACTATTAACATTTAGTAATAATGAGAAGAACGATGCTTCTGTGTTGTCTAAATGAAATTTGTCCATCGTCTAGCAATAAGGTGCAGCAGTAGGAAGCAATTGAACTGTACAAACCACTAGACTAATTAACAGACCAGAGCTTGCCTAAATGTGCCACTTGTGGGAGTGTGTTTGTGTTTTTGCCTAGCTTGCTGAAGTCTGAATGTGTATGATGCAGCTTCACAGAAGAAAGATGCAGAATACATTCATGGCTGTTCAGACTGATGAACATGCGAGGACTTCCATCCAACAGAAAAGGAAAGGGAACTCAACCCTCATCATGTCATCCCTGTCTTTTAGTTTTACCTTTTTTTTTTGTTTTGTTTGTTTTTAGGAATTTTAACAAATTATGCTAGACTGGTCTTTAGTTTTCATTTTGTACTCCTGTTGCCCTTCTCTTTCCAGCTGCCCAGCCATTTTACAACACAGTTTAATTGTGCTGGAATAAAAATGATAAATATCAATGAACCACAAAGTGTGAGTGTGAAGCTGTTGTTGTGTTTAATTGGTTTACTGTATTAGTTTCTGCACCTAAGATTTCAGTGTGATTTAATAGGATGATTGTCAACATTATTAAAAAAAAAAAAAAAAAAAAAAAAAAAAAAAAAAAAAAAAAAAAAAAAAAAAAAAAAAAAAAAAAAAAAAAAAAAAAAAAAAAAAAAAAAAAAAAAAGAAAAGAAAACCACACACTACTAAAAACATACATAAACACTTCATGAGGTATTCATGGATGTTTTGATCATGATTTTTAAATAAAAGTCTGGATATACAATATTATATTCAATTACTCGGACAAAAATGATCTGACTTCCCCCTTTTACCATAAAGTACAGGTCATGAAAACCATAATTCCCTGGCTGAAACCCAAAGCAGTCTGCTTTCATTAGTACGGTATTTCAGTGCCTACAGGGGATAAGTTATTGCCCATGGAGATATTATGGGCCAGAGAGAAATGCCTCCAAGATACAGAGTCCCCGTTGGCATACTTGTGCAAGGTTGTCATTGTTAAAGCCAAATGATTGCTCATAATACGTTTGCTGTCCAAATCCTTTTTTGTTTACTTTGAAAATAATGTTTGTATTTGTTTAAAAAAAAAAATCCATAGTACTCCATACTAATGTTATTTAAATGTGAAATGTTCATGTAAAATTCATGGACACCTAATTACATATATACAATGTGATGTGTAGTGATCTTTTTGTTTTTGGAAAAAAACTGAGATAAATCACATCTTTATATTTGTACTGAAGTTAATAAGATAATACAAGTAGTTTATGTAGTTAACAAAAATGATCTTTTTTTTATTTCTATTTTTATTTTATTTATTTCTGAAGTTTTCAGATTTCATAAGTGTAAACGGTGACTTTATTCCAAAGAATTTCAATTCCACATTTTGAATAAATTATAAATTTAGAAAGATCAGTGAATCAAGACAATCGTGTTAACAAGTAAAAAAAAACAAAAAAAAAACAAGAAAATGAAGGTAAAGGTTTTTTTTTTCTTTTCTTTTCTTCAAGCAGGTCCATATCAGATGAGTAGAATATTTTTGGATCTCTGCTAGTTGCTTTGACAAGATCAGTTGGTTTTTTTTTTTTTTTTTTAATCATGTAAGTCAAAATAAGGAAAAGAAACATCTAGAAGTCGGCACTGAAATTCTATTTTAAACATAGAGACTTCTCCTGCTCTGAGCGAATCACTGAGCTAATCCACTCGATCCGAGGATCTTCGGTTTAAAACGGATTTATTTATCGTTAGAATGATTAGGATTTATTTTACATACTCTGTGCGGTTCCTTTAAAAATGGCGACACGCCCACTACTTTCCCGCGTGCTCTCGCGGTTAAATCTGGTTGGTAGGTTACTGGTGCTAGGCGACCTGCAGCGTTTGTTTCGCTGCTTTCAACCAATGAAATCATCGCCAGCTTCGCTCTGTAAGCCAATCAAATTTCAGGGTTTGAGTGGCAGTTTAAAAACTGTTCCTTCGGGTTCGATCTAAAACTGCTGATTATCGGTTGTAGTGTGCACTACTCAGGGGACAAGAGCCGTACTCTAACACACCACGTAGTGTACTTATATAGGGCGTAAGAAGGCGTTTGAGATTCAGCCTAGTCAACTTTCTCCGCTGTCAGTATAAAAGGTGGAACACATTTATCCGTGTTGAGTGAGTTAGGACGTGTGTTGTTATAGTGAAAAGTGTAACACTGCTACAAGACGAGAACGCTATAATATTAAAGTTAAGCTTTATACTTTGAATGTGTGCAGCTGAGCAGCTAGTGTAGTGTTTGCCCTTCATTAAATTAACGCTACGCTGCTCCTCCAAACATTTCAGGGTTGTTGTATGGTTCAGCGCTTTTGTCGCCACAATGCCGTCCCGCACGGAGGACTACGAAGTTCTCAGCACCATAGGCTCCGGCTCGTACGGAAAATGCCAGAAAATTAGGAGAAAATCCGACGGAAAGGTAACTAGAGCTGACCTAGTGACTCCGCTTCACCGTGTCGCTTTGTGTTTGTAGCCGCAGTGAGTTAGCATGTTAGCAATGCTAGTAAAATAGCCAGGAATTTAACGCTTTAAGGGGGAAAAAAGATTATCGTGCTATTGTATGAGAAACAACGTATAAAACTCCTACACACTTTACAATAAACACCTTCTCCTGCTTAAAAATAAGGAAATACAACACAGTTTACGCGAAGCTGTTACGTTAGAGAAACGTCCTCAGGCTGAAGCTGGTGTAACACACTGCTGTTAAACCGTCTGCCTTCTCATACACACCCAGTACCCTAACATACACAGCACTGCTTTGGGAAGTTGTGTGAGGTAGAGTTGAACATGGTTAAGTAATAAATAATCTCGCCGTTTGGTTAAATAACACGCTTTTTATCCGTTTATTATTATTATTAGATCATATGGAGAGTCCACCGTACAAATGGCTGAGCTGTTACTATAGAAACGATAAGCTATTAGGACGAGCGCATTGATATAAACCTGTGATTCGCCTTGCAGCCGGAACTACTGTCGGAGCTGCTGCTAGACAAAATAATCGACACCTTCTGACCAATCAGATTCAAGAATTCAACAGCACTGTGTGATCTTATAAGCTACATTCAGTTTTACACTATCTTACAGTTTCCGTTTTTCATTCAGTGCTGTAAACCTGCACACCTAAATATATCAACTTTAAATGTTTTCTGATATATGTTTTTTTCTTTTCTGGGTGAGCCACGCTTGTGAATTGTGTGTGAACTTTGTAACTTGACTGAATGAATCTGACATGTTTTTAAAAACTCTTCTTTTTTTTATGCAATTATATGTTGTAAATAAGTCCAAAAACATCTTTTAAAGAAAATCGTTGAGAACACAATGTAAAACAGATGATTGACATCCTTGGATAAAATCCTGGAATAAAATATTACATTTATTGATGACTGGATGGTTTCTGGTTATAGTTCCTTCATCTGTTTCCTGTCCGTGGTTTTTTTTTTTTAAAAAGGGTGGGGGGGGGTTGTGGATTGATAGAGAAATAAACAAAGGAACAATCAGTCTTTTTAATTATTAATATGGCACACGTGAAGCTGAAGTGGTTTGTGTGTTAGATCTTGGTGTGGAAGGAGCTGGATTACGGCGCCATGGCGGAGGTGGAGAAGCAGATGTTGGTGTCAGAAGTGAACTTGCTGCGGGAGCTGAGACACCCTAACATCGTCAGATACTACGACCGCATCATCGACCGCACCAACACCACTCTGTACATCGTGATGGAGTTCTGCGAGGGCGGAGACCTGGCCACTCTCATAACCAAGTGCATTAAAGAGAGGTAACTGCTTATGTATATCCTTTTAGCATGGTGTATTAGGCATTGGTTATGTGTTACACTGAAATATTCAGAATGCATCAGGAAGAGGCAGCCTATGGAGGACACAGCTGTTGTCTAATGTGTTTAATTTTGGACAAATTTCAAGGAGTGACACACAATCCTAATCCCATAATTCTGTTTGTTTTTAATGAGCATGAATTCTGAATTAAACACTGCTGAGTTCCATAATAATTAACAGTTAGGCAGTCATAATATTTAAACTGAATATTGGCTTATTGCCATGTTGATCATGTTATTCTTTATAACAGCATTGTTGAATTCTTGAATTAATAGTTTATTTATATTAATGCTAATGTTATAGAAACACTCCACATACCGGTGAAGGTAAATGCAATAAAACAAAAATAGGAACTGTTAAATATATGATGCTTCAGCCATTAATGAATTAAAATTTGTGTTTTTTTTTTTTTGTTTGTTTGTTTTTTTTGGCAATTTGCTGTGATAGAAGAGGAATAAAGCACTTCAGGACATGCTGTCATTGAAAAATAATCAACTTTTGGGGTTCGCTTCAGGCTGTATCACACTACCTTGTCATTGATTATTTGCCTGTAACAGAATGCGTTTTATTGTGTTTTATTCCTTGCGTATTCTATTGTCAGATTTATAATAACACTAAAGAGTCTTCTCTCTTCTGTCTTTTCTACTGTCTGTGGTGTGTCTGCGTGCTGCTGTCTGACAGGAGGTATCTGGACGAGGAGTTTATCCTGCGTGTCATGGCTCAGCTGTCTCTGGCCCTGAAGGAGTGTCATGGCCGAAATGATGGAGGCAGCACGGTCCTTCATCGTGATCTGAAACCTGCGAACATCTTCCTCGATGCCAAGCAAAGCGTAAAACTCGGAGATTTTGGCCTGGCACGGATTCTTAAACATGACACAAGCTTTGCTAAAACCTTTGTGGGAACTCCATATTACATGTCACCTGTAAGTGAGGCACTCCAAGAGCTTTTTTTTTTTTTTTTTTCTTCTTCTTCTTTTTTTTAAAAAACAATAATCAAAGCTTTAACCTCAGTTAATAACTTCAGTTTTCACACCCTTTTCAAAATCGCTGGTATTTACACAAGTTTCAGTTTCCCAGCACTTAAAATCTGAAGACCGGTTTGGCTTTCCTGGGGATGGGTTCTAGGCGTATTACCGTATAAAAATGAAATGCTGAATCCTGTAAGAATTTCAGGCATGCTGCATACTCGCTGTTAGCTTCAGCGCTTAGAGAGTAAGGTGACCACCATCCTGAATTTCACGGCAACGTCCTGTAGTTCCTGTAATTGAAGATTAGTCCCACATCCCACACAAACAAAACACTGTCTCTCATTCCTTCCAAATATTCTGCTCACATTTGCATATTTGCAAAGCATCACAGCACAGAGATGTTGTTAAATAGTAGCGTAAGCATCAGAATAAATACTCTCTCTCCCAGTTAAAATGATCTTAACTTTGCTATGCTTCTGGGGAAACTCAACCCAGAACTTTTGCACTGGGAGCTGGATGTCCTCCATGTTAGATGTCAGGAACCTTTAAAGTCTTTACAGTGCTTTACCTTATTTTTATTAGCAATTTGCATTACTCTAGTAGTGACCGCATGCGGGTTTTGCCCACAGGAACAAATGAATCGCATGTCCTACAACGAAAAGTCAGACATCTGGTCATTAGGATGTTTGCTGTATGAACTCTGCGCCTTGTCGTGAGTAGTCAGACTTTCATTCCCCATCAAGTATTTTGGAGTAACAGCTTCTTATGAGGTACATTTGTGTGTGTGTTTTTTTTTTTTTATTTTTAAATCCTTCTTGGAATTCTCAGTCCCCCCTTCACAGCCTATAACCAGGAGGAACTGGCTGAGAAGATCAATGAAGGGAAGTTCAGGAGGATTCCATACCGATACTCGGATGAGCTGAACACGCTGCTGTGCAGGATGCTGCATCTAAAGGTCTGTTTAGATGTTAAATTAAAAAAAATAAAAATAAAAATCCCGGCTTGCTGTGTTACCTAACTGCTGCGGGGTGAAAAACACTGGCAGTGGAGACTCCTTACATAAACATTTAAATAAATGTTTCCTTATAGAAAGCTTCACAGTTGCAAGTAATGTTTCTTGTTTTTTTTTTTTTTTTTGTCTAAACACATTTTTAAATCTTCCTTATCAGGCTTAGATTTAGTCCACTGTACAAGTCCCTGTGAATTAGCTGTTACTATGGAAAGAACAGCAACGTATTAGAATGTGAACATTAGTATAAACCTATGATTTTTATTACATCCGGAACGACTATCAGAGCTGCTGTTATAGAAAATTAATCAACACCTTCTGACCAATCAGATTCGAGAATTCTGCAGCGCGTGCCGCTTGATAGAGGACTAAATCTTACAGTCTGGACAATGCACTGTTTTTTTTAATATAACCTTGAAATGCTTCCTGCTCAAACCAGTTTCTCATTCCGCCTGGCTCTGTTGTCAGGATTACCTGCGTCCCTCGGTGGACTCGATCCTCCAGAGCTCGTTAATCTCCACCTTTGTGGCTCAGGAGCAGAAGAAGGCTCAGGCGAGGCAGCAGCGGGGGTCATGTGACCTGGAGCAGCCTAAACTGGTGGAACTGAAGCTGAAGGAGCAGGCACTACGCCAGCGCGAGCAGGACCTCAAGGAGCGAGAAGAGAGACTGGAGCGTAAGAATAATTATTCTTAATTATAATCTTAATTATACTTAATTATACAAGTTATGGCTAAGAGTGATGATATTTAGTACTGTGCGTCACGCCACTTGTCTGTTCGCTATATAAAGTTCCAATTCTAGCAATAGTTCATTACGTTGAAACCATAACGGCACTTACTACGGGCTGTCAGTCAGTCTGCGTTGGCATGGCAACAAGCAACGCTCTATCCAGCTGCAGCTTCTTTGGGAATTGTTTTCATTGAGGGAGCAAAAATAAAGTAAAAAAAAAATTTTGCCATATAGTGCGTCTGAAATGTCAGTTACTTGATACTCATTACTTATTGCTTTTATACAACAGCTCTATCACATCATGCTGTTTTACTGAATATCAGCGATTTGGCTGTAGGCATGAGGCCGCAGGATGAGTTTCAGTATAGCAGTACTCCAGCTTGTGCGATATTGCTTAATTATAATTGTTGCACCAGTTTGTCTGTATGCCAGTCAGTATTTGAATTAAATGGCAAATGACTAGATTTTTCTGTACACTAAAGCTAGCTACATTGTTTCCTTACCTTTAAAAAAGATAGCATTGTAACGAGGGTCATTAGATTAGCTAAACATAAGTTAGCTAATGATGTCATAAAATAAGACTTTACATAACACAATCTGGTGTTTCATCAGTGTTATGAGAATAGCTAAATAGCTGTCTTCATATTTAGCTATCATGCTATAATAAAGTATCACAGTCATATCCAGTGTTATTGGCACCTTTGCAATTGAGCAAAACCAAACCACTCATGCAATGAGTAATATTTAGATACGTGGTTACTAAATTATCTGCACCTGCACAGTTAAAATTTGGAAAAGAATAACAGCACTGAATCTCCTCCTGTAATGTCCAACAACTTGGAGACACTTTTAGAAATGTCTTCTACATGCAGAATGTTTAAAGCTCAGGCTACACAAGTAGATGTCTTTTTCAGTTCAGACCAAAGGTTTTTAATAAGGTTTTTAAAACCCACATTCCACTGAGAAGATAAGTGATAACAGTGTGGCCGAGTTATCACTGCAGAGCAGAATGGGGTCATTAGTGCTGTAAACTCGCTCTGTCTCTCAACTGTACCCACTGCTCTGATTTGCTAACTGCTTTTTACAAAGAAACTATCTTCTGTACACTGTGATGCCCATTACCCAGATCCTGCATTGTTGCTACACTGTAACTGTTCATGTTTTCTCTTCCTCTTGCAGAGAAGGAGCAGGAACTGTGCATTAGAGAGAGACTAGCAAACGAGAAGCTGACCAGGTAAACCTGTAAAGGCTGTTCAGTGTGCCAGAGTTGGACAGTTTGGGCATAAATAAAAATTACATAATTTCTAATACCATTTGTTCTTTTTATAAAATGTTTTTTAATGATAAGAAATATTCAAGTACAATTCACCCTTAATCTTTAGCCCACACTGTGCGTGTGAGTGAAGGAATGTGCGCATGCCTGAATGCAGGTTGCTGTTAGTCAGGGGGTGCAAAGTAACATCATGTACTCTTCTTGAGGACATACAGTACTCGAGGACATGATTCACTGTAACTTTTTTTTTTGAGTGGAATTAAGTCATAGTTTTTAAAAAGAAAAGAAAATCTTCAACCTTGCTACATTTAGTTAACATAAGAACAGAATAGACAGGAACATTGTCGGATTAGGTGTATCAAATGTAGATATAAAATGTAAATAATTAAAAAGGACATTTTCACCAGATGATTTACTGATTCTATTTACTGTTAGTTGAGTAATTAACTTGATCACTAATTTTACTCAAATGAATTATTAGTACAGCGCCAGTACTTTTACTCAAGTCTGTGTGTTTTTGTACTCTTTCCACTACTGCTGTTGGTTTAATATTAGCTATTAAACTGTTGTACTTCAGACTCCAAGCATATCCTGGCTAAAACTACATTTGTGCTAAATGTTTGCCAATTAATACATTAGTAGTGTCACACTTTCTCCAAAAGGAATGCTTTTAAATGTATAAGAAATGGAAATAATGTCCCTCTCCCTCTCCACAGAGCAGAGAGTTTGATGAAGGCCTATAATGTGATGAGGCAGCAGAGGGCACACTCTCCACTCTTTACAGAAGACAGAGGTATGCAGGTGAAACGGAAGCCACTGCACCCTCTGAACACAGAGAACAGCTAACCATGGCTTGTGTATATGAATGTGTTCAATGTTTCGAATGTGCTACATGTTGGGTTTTGTGCGTGCGTGTTGTATGGGTTTGCTTGTTTTATTTTTTTTTATACATGATTTTAATAATTAATAAAATGCCTGTGAACGGGCCACAAACTGACATTCGCAACTGCAGGGATTCCAAAAGATTCCAGTCAGGCTGCTTAGTTGTTAAATGATTCACAATATTAAATGAATCTCTTTTTCAGCATTAAAATCATAATTAAGGATCACTATCCTTCAGCCAAGTTAGAAACTAAATACTTTTTATTGCACTGACAATTTTTTTTCTGACAGAACACAGCCTTTTTTTTTTTTCTTTTTTTTTTTTCCCACAATCTCACATGGCTAAGACAGATTATAATGCTTAAAATGTACAAATCTCTGAATCAGAATAAAAACATTATGAGGAGTAAGGAACAAAACATGTGGTGTGCGGCTGTATACAAATAATCAGTATTGGGGGGGAGAAAACAGCACATCCTGAGGTGTTTTATTCCTCTTGTACCACAGCAGTTTTCCAGCGATATAACATGATATATCATTTACCTTACAGCAGCCATAAAACATTCCCTCAGTAGCTTCTCCTTTTTTCTCTCTCTTGAAGTTAATAATACATAAAACACAGCTTTTCATGTTAGAGAAACTGCAAAAAGCCCTCCATCCAGAAGACTTCCTTAACTGTGTTGGAAAACTTTAGTCACAGCCTTACCTATTACTGGTACCAAGTCTTGACACTGGAGACTTCTTCAATCAATATTAGAACAAGTGCATTAATATAAACCTACAGGCAGAATTACTGTCTGAGCTGCTAGAAACTCATCATCTGATCAATCAGAATCAAGAAATCAACAGTGCTGTGCTATAAACACAATTAGACAATTAATCTTTTCATATGCCCATTAACAGACATGATTTTTTTTTTTTTTTTCCCTAGTATCATACAAATGCACTTAATATTTTTCATTATATCGACTATAAAATGGAGGAGAGCTTGTCTTGTGACAAGGGCGTGCAGAAACATAATTAACGGGCCACATCAAATAGCTTTATTTCAGTTTAAATAAATCCTCTAAATGTTCGTCGAATCCATATTCAATGTCCGGTTAAGTACTATTTAAATCTCATTGCTTCACCCCTCATGATCTTGTCCACTCAGTGCTTTTATTCCAGTTCACTTCCGTCTTGCAGGCGAATGATGCTGATCATGTTTGTGTCTTGACTTGCAGATGAGAGCAAGAACATGTCACCTGGAAAGAAGAAAGTCCATTTTGCGGGTGACGGCAAAGAGAACACGTGTCCTGAGCAGAGACTCGGCATCAGAACTCAGGAGCGTGTGCTCATTAAGAAACTGCAGGCCCTTAATATAGGAGAAATGGAGAGGAATCATCAGCTGAAGTGCAGGCCCATGCAGGGTATTCGCTGACCCTGACGGATTATAAACCAATCCTGATTTCAGCACAACGTGTCAGCCCCGAGAAATGACCAACTCTCCACAAAGCATCGGAAGCATCTACTAAAGTCTTCATTGGAAGCCTTGTAGAAAGATTGTGGGCTTTCCTTATAAGACACAAAATCAATCTTAGCTGGACAACTTGGCCTTGTTTTAAGTTCATGCCTTTTCATACAGCTTAATATCAAGGATTTCAAGAAATGTTATATTTATTGTGTTTAATAAGTGAAGTTTGGCCAAAGGTCTAACACTGGATAATTGTATTTAATGTTAGTTATGTGTTTCTGAGAATGTGAGAATAGTGTGTTGGTGCTTAACTTTATTTTAGTCATTTTATTTTTAGTAGTGTTGTATGTTGTAAATGTTTGTACATTTATTGTTTAAATCAAAGGCAAAGAAAAAACTTTCTTGTCTGGTTATTTCGCAGTTGTTTTTGCTATGCAGTTCTTTCAAACATATTAGGAAAAATAAAAAATTGTTGTGCAGTTACGATTATTAATTGAAAAAATAATTAAGAGAAAATGAGACTCGTACAGAAATCTCACTTCTGTTGGCCTACAGTTTGAGACCCAAATTTTACATATACCTAGGCTGAAGAGATCCAATCACATTTTTTCAAAACTCCACATTTCAAGTTCAAGTGGAGTTTATTGTCATTTTAGCCATATACAAGTACATAGTGAAACAAAACAACGTTTCTCCAGGACCAAGGTGCTACATAGGATGACGCAGAACTACAAGGGTCTACATAATTTATACATAAAGTGCAAAGGTGCAGACAGCACAAGACAGTACAATGACTACAGCGCTGACCAGTACACAGTTCTGTTTTAAAGTGAACCTAGTGACATTAGTGCAAAGAGTACAAGAGTACAATACAAGTAGCTGAAATAGTGTAAACATAAGAGTAGCAGCCTATGTACAGTATAATATAATGAGTTTTGTAGCAGCATAAATGTGCAAAAACTTGCAAAAAAATTGCAGAGAGGATGGAGGATGCTCAGTTGTGTGTGTGTGTGTGTGTGTGTTCATTCCAGTTTCTGAGTATTGAGGAGTCTGATGGCTTGGGGGAAGAAACTATTGCACAGTCTAGTCATGAGGGCCCGAATGCTTCGGTACTGTTTACCAGACGGCAGGAGGGTAAAGAGTGTGTGAGAGGGGTGTGTGGGGTCATCCACAATACTGGTGGCTTTGCGGTTGCAGCGTTAGGTGTAAATGTCTGTGATGGAGGGAAGAGAGACCCCGATGATCTTCTCAGCTGTCCTCATTTCTGGTTACCATACATTTTTGCCCTAAGTCAATTAGGGCATCTACTTTGGGTGTGACAGCATCCAAACATCCCAGTTCATCAAACCACTCTATGCCCATGAACCCTTCAGATCTGCACCTTTACCTAAGAGAAAAGCTATTAACAAAAGGCTTGACTAAACAAATATGTTTTCAGCCTAGATTTAAACACTGAGACTGTGTCTGAGTCCCTGACACTAATTGGAAGGCTGTTCCTTAACTGTGGGGCTTTGTAAGAGAAAGCTCTGCCTTCATTTTTCTAGGTACCAACAAAGAGCCTTGTACCTTTGGTAGAATTAGGAGTGGCAGTTCATAAAAGTCCAAAGGTTTGCTCATGTACTGCAGCACAAGACCATTCAGTGCTTTATACGTCAATAGTAGTATTTTATAATCAATGTGAAATTTTACTGGAAGACAATGCAGTGTGGATAAGATGGAGTGTGGATAGGGGTTATGTGATCATATCTTTTGGTTATAGTAAGGACTCTGGCTGCTGCATTCTGGACTACCTGGAGCTTGTTTATGCACCTACTGGAACATCCAGATAGCAAGGCATTACAATAATCCAACCAAGGAAAGAAAAGCATAAACTTTTTTTTTTTTTTGCACCATGTAGTGACGTTATATTTATTATCTTGAGCAATATTTCTGAGAAAAAAGAAGGCTATCCTAGTAATATTATCTGCATGAGCTTCAAATGAGAGACTAAATTCAATAATTACACCAAGGTCTTTTACTCCTGCACATGATGTAACTGAAAGGCCATCCAGAGTTACTAAGTAATCAGAGAAGTTACCTCTAGCTGCCTGTGGTCCTTGTTCAAGTGCTTCTTTAGACTAAAACAGAACCTTGTGGAACACCAAACCTTATCATAGTATGCACAGAACTCAGCATTTACATCTACAAATTGATAATGGTCAGTCAAATAAGACCTGAGATAAGAAAGGGCTGTTCTTTTAAGTCCAACAACATTTTCTAGCCTATCAAGGACAATAATATGATCAGTGGTGCCAAAAGCTGCACTAAGGTCAAGCAACACAAGCAAGGAGACAAAACCCTGATCAGTGGCCAGTAGTAGGTCATTTGCCACTTTAACCAGCGCTGTCTCTGTGCTATGATGAGGCCTAAATCCTGATACAGTTCATGAATGTTATTCCTACGTAGATATGAGCGTAACTGTTGTGCTACAACCTTTTCTAGGATCTTGGAGATAAAGGGGAGTGAGGTTTGATATTGGCCTATAGAAAGGTGACATGGGTCAAGGTCAAGTATTTTAATCAGGGGTCTGATAACTGTTAGTTAAACTATTTAGGTACATAGCCAGTGCTCAGAGTAGAATAGATTATTTGTATAAAAATCAAAGAGGTTTGATTACTTCTGGTAGTATCTGTTTGAAGAAATGTGTGGGTAAATGGTTCTAGTACACAGGTTGATGATTTTGATGAGGAAATTAGTGAACTTCGTTCAGTCTCTTGAAGGGGAGTAAAACATTCTAATCTCTGTTCTGATGTGGTTATATTGTTTTCAATTTTGAAATTTTCAATTTTGTCATTGAAAAAAATCAAGAAGTCATCACTACCATCAATTGATGATGTGCATGCTTCTGTGGTGGTGTTATTCCTAAATAGAAGTATTTAGTAAGAATCTAGGATTATTTTTATCTTCTATTCAGATTGAGAGATATGCTAAGATATGAGATATGCATCTCCTTTCATGCTGTTTGGAATTCTACCAACTCAGTTTGACGCCAATTACGTTCTAATTTTCGAGTGCTCTCTTTTAAGGTGCTCATGTGATCATTATACCAGGGTGCTAGTTTTTTCTCTGTAATTATTTTTCTTTAAAGTGGAGCTACATTATCTAGAGTGTAGTGGAACACTGACTCCAAGCCTGATCAAGTTCCATGGGTTCAGAAGGTGATCCAATCAAGGTTGATAAATATGGGAGATTATTGATAAAACGATGTGCAGTATCTGACCTGAATGTAGGTTTGATGCAGTAGCGTGGCAAAGTGCATATATTATGACAAAGACACATGTTATGAGTTAATGATCTGTGTTAGCTTCAGAATGTGGAAGTGTGACTATATTTTCTAGATTTAATCTAGTATTAAATCAAGAGTGTGACCACCGTTATGAATGGGCCCTATTATGTTCTGATTAACCCCTACTGAATCTAGAATGAACACAAACACTGTTCTCAGAGGGTCTTGTGGAATATCAAAATGAATATTAAAGTCTCCAACAATTAATGCTTTGTCTATAGGAACAACTAGATTTGATATGAAATCTGCAAATTCATAAAGTGAAATGGGCATGGGGGTCTGTAAATAATAATTATGCAGCACAAGGGGAAAGTAAAAATACAACAAATGAAAACAATAGCACAAAATTATTCATGAAAAAAAGAAAAAAGTTATTAGATTTAGTCCCCCTCTGCTGTCATAATAACCGCCACTCTTCTCTTTCCACTAGGTTTTGGAAAGTGAACATGGCTGTGGGGATTTGTACTCATTCAGCCATAAGAGCAATAGTCAGGTCTAGCACTGATGCTGGGTGAGGAGGCCTGGGGTGAAGTCAGCATTCCAGTTCATCCCAAAGGTGTTCGGTGAGGTTGAGGTCGGAGCTCTGTGCAGGCCACTCGAGTTCTTCCACTCCAGCCTTTGCAAATCATGTCTTCATGGACCTCACTTTGTGCACAGGGGCATTGCCATGCTGGAACAGGTTTGGGCCTCTTAGTTCCAGTAAAAGCTACAGCATACAAAAACATCCTATATAATTGCGTGTTTCCAACTTTGTGGCAACAGTTTGGGGAAGAACGACATATAGGTGGAATGGTTAGGTGTCCACATGCTTGTAGCCATATAGTGTATATTTCAGCTTTAATTCATTATGTCAGAATTCCAGTGGGTCAAAAGTTTACATTCACCAAGTTGATTGTCTTTTTAAACTGTCAGGAAGATTGAAGAAATTGATCTAATGACTTTTAGAAGCTTCTGATTTGCCAGTTGTCATAATTAGGAGTTAACTGTGAGTGCTCCTGTGGCTGCAGAGCCAGTGCCTTTTGGCCCTTGATACATGAGTTTATACAAGTAATGAAGCCAAGACTTCAGAAAATACATTGTGGATCTCCACATGTCTGGTTCCTCCTTAGGAGTAATTCTGACTGACTGAAGTTTATAGGTGGTCACCAGCCTTTTGAATGAGTGTTCTCTGGTTAGATGAAACAAAAAACGAACTATTTGGCCATAATGATCAATACTACGTATGTGGTTCAAGCTGATAGAAAGGAAACTGTCTCTGAATTACTGCTACTAATATTGCATCAACAGTAAATCAATTAGAAAGCTGAAACCTTTATTGATAAAGTTAGTTCCAGTTTCAAGGAAGCTGGAAAATAACATCAGTTGGTGAAGATGGTCTACCAGTCTGACCAGCTCGGCCTGTGTTTGGTTGCTCGTAGCTGTTCAGACCAGGCTGGATTCTTCATCTGGGGCATGAGTTGGTTTTGTACTGGGAGTATTGTGAATATTGTGAACACCAAAAGCACTGAGGCTATTTGCATTAGTTTCCTTTTGGGTCCAGTTTGGTTCAAGAGCTATAGTGAAAACACCCTTTTAGCTAGAAAGCTCAAACATCTTTTTAAAAATGCAACATTAGGGACCCAAATATTGAGTTATACCATGCAGACTGGTGCAGGCACGAGCGACTTGGCAGAGACTGTATGGAGGACTTTGCTTAAGGTCAGAGATCTTACACACAACAGCTGTTGAATTCCAGGACGTCACCCGCTACTTGGCAACAGTTACACGGTATGTAGCGAAACGTGTGAACAGCAACGTTATAAGCACACGTCACACACTTTCGTCCCCGAAAACATGCAACAAGTGGAAAATGAATGTGTGGACTGATGAGTCTTTCAGAAAGGAGCTTTTACATTAATGTGTTTTAAAAACACATCTGTCCAAAAAAGCAGTCACTTCTGCTAATAGTCTCGATCAGTTACTTGCATTTTTTTAGATATATATTTGAAATCATAACATGTATCTTTAAGCTGTGCACACGCGCTTGGTTCTGCTCTATCCTTTGTGCCACTTGCAAAAAAACAGGCGCGTGTAAAAGCGAGTGAGAGCAAAGCAGCGCGGATTACGGGTTTCATTCGGACTGTAGAGGTTAGGGGCTGTGTATAAATTCCTACACTGCTGAAAAACTCCAATGTTGGTGAGTATAAGTGCTAAGCTCGGAGACTGACACAAAAAGACTGAGTGCTTTGTTACAAGCAAAAAGTGCTTTAAGGGGTGTGCGCTCCAGGTTATTGTAAGTTTTTTTCCCCTTCTTTTTGCCCTAAAATCTTTCTATTTGTTTTTCACTTTTTCTGTATCACAGTAAAGGTTTAAAAAGATCTGACACGATTTATCTAGGTTTCATTTTTTACATCACAAAAACCTAACATTTTGACAGGGGTGTGTAAACGTTTTATATCCACTGTATATACAGTGTACAATGTAATAAATATAAAGGGATTGAAAATTCAATAATAATATGGGACAAACTATTACACCCACACACCTACAAACAGATAGGGAGCTGCATTTGTGATTTCAATTTTTTTTTTTTTTTTTTTTTTAGTGTTTCAAGTCTGTAATGCTCTACTGGATTCTACTTGGCTCTACTGGGTTAATGCTGTGTTTCCTCTGAATATCAACTATAGTAAACAGATAAGGTGTAACCCTTTCATTCCAACAAACGAACAAAAAAACCCCACTAAACTTAGTGTTCTCTTGTATTTCCTGTCTTTGTACTTTGAACAATGTGTGCTCTGGCTTTATAACTTTATAACTTTTTCTCCTCTGAAATCATTTTGTGGGGAAAGAATAATGAGAGCAGGCTGAAAATATCAGCCCAAATGGAGTTCAAATCTAGGGGGCGTTTCACTCTGTTTAATCACCTGACACTGATAGGCTGTATGAATCTACACTCTGGGCTAGAAAGAAATCAGCCCTAGCCTTGCTTCTTCATGCCATTCTATTTATTTTTCTTATGACCACTGATGACATTTGGTTCCACAAAAATCCAAAATAATCCACGTTAAGACACTTTTAGCAGCAAATAATGTGATGCAGATGCCAAAAAATGAAATCTGATCGGGGGTTGTAACCTGGCCTGGGCAATCAGGGCTGGAGCACCGAAGATTTATTCTTTATCCCTGAATACTTCTACACCTCGAGCGATTTGTCACTACGTAACTGAAAGTCAGTAAAAAAAAGATGACAGTGTTGTAATTCTGTATCCTCAGTGAACGGAGTGGTGTATTTTATCTTGAGAGAATGGAAGCAAGACCAGTCAGAGAAGGTTTACATGAAAATACTTGTGTCTTATTGGCTGACAGGTCTCAATTCTGCCAATTTTATTTTAACCAGTAAAGGGGTTGAAATTGAAACACTAACACCCTCTCACACTGAGCCAGGAAAACAAGGTGTGTAAGTGTCTATATGAGTTCCAAGTTACGTGAACATGATATGAGCAGAGCATAAGGACAGTATGTATGTATGTACGCATTTGCGTACTAAAGTGAAGTGACACGTAACCAAGTATGGTGAGCCATACTCGGAATTTGTGCTCTGCATTTAACCTATCCAAGTGCACACACACAGTAGTGAACACACACACACACCGTGAACACACACCCGGAGCAGTGGGCAGCCTTTTTTGTTGGGGGTTCAGTGCCTTGCTCAAGGGTCTCACCTCAGTCGTGGTATTGAGGGTGGAAGTGAGCTAGCCTAGTCTCGTGTTAGATAGTCAAAAAGTTTTAGATTTTATTGGTCTGGTACTAGGTATCTGATATGACACTGGTTTGAGACATTCGAGTTTCTGGATAATTCATGGGCAGATTATATGGTAAATCAAATCCAAACCCTTCTTTCCTTCTCCAATTTTTCACATTTTTTGAAGCAATTAGCCCTCACATGAAAGAAAAAGTGCATGGAAATAGTCTATTTAGAAGTACATTTTTAAATGTTTTTTTGATAGAGAAGAATCTGGGCTCAGCCCCTGATGATTAACAGCCCAGCTAACTCCCCTCAACCTGATACTGATGTCTTTTTACCTTTAAATGATATCCCCCTTATACCAGCCACCCCTGGATTCAGGATATGTAAATACAGTTCAAGTTTTTTGTTTTATTTTTAAATTAAAGACAATTTTCTTCAGAGTACAATCACTTTCTAAACACAGAGCTGAACTCAGCCCACAACCAATAAACCCACTGTTCATAAAGTAAGGTGCATGAAACATAACTGGGGGTTCATTTCTTTTCTTTTGTAACAGTGGTGGAATTTTAATAAAATATTTATGATCTAAACTCTAATCTCTTTACATGAAAAAGAACATTAAAATCCCATTAAACAAGACAGTGTGTGAATGTTTACATTCAAAATATACTTGCTTTTCCTTTTATTATTTGCAAATTGTTCATAAATTAGATGAAGCCAAAAGGAGGACACAGCTGAACTGCATAGATTAAATTCATGTAAAGAATGGATCTCATTTCACTTGTTAGCAATACAGCTGCAGGAAGAAAAGGAATTTTATTCCACATTGTAATTTACACTCGATCCCTAACCGCTGGCCAATGACGTGGGCTCTGTGGGCGTGGTCACGGAATCTGCCGTGTTCCGTGTGGAAACTTTGCCGGTCCGGGTGCAAAGTTTGAACTCCGTCTGCAAAACGCCGCTCGATGCTTTTTTTCCCCCTCTGTCACGATTCGCTTGAACGAGGCACGAGACGTCGTGAGTGAGGTTTATCACCCGAGTTCTGCTGGGTTTTGCGGGAATAGGTCAGAAGTGAAGGCGAAATCTCTTGTGACTGGGGTGAATTCGCTAGCCAGTGCCGGTTAGCATTGTTTTGTTTGTATGTTGTGTTAGCTGTGTGTGTGTGTGTGTGTGTGTGTGTGTGTGGTAGCTGAGACGCTCTCGGAGGAAACCATGGCTTGTGAACCAAACCGCGCCCGGTTGCTATGCATGCTGTCGTTAACGTTCGGGTTCTTCGTGGTCGAGGTGGTGGTGAGCCGGCTCACGGCGTCGCTCGCGATGCTCTCGGACTCCTTCCACATGCTGTCGGATGTGATGGCGCTGATCGTGGCGCTGGTGGCGGTGCGTTTCGCCGAGCGCACCCAGTCCACCAACAAGAACACGTTCGGCTGGATCCGCGCCGAGGTGATGGGCGCCCTGGTCAACGCCGTGTTCCTCACCGCGCTCTGCTTCACCATCGTGCTCGAGGCCATCGAGCGCTTCACCGAGCCGCACGAGATCGAGAGCCCGCTCGTGGTGATCGCCGTCGGGGCCGCGGGGCTCGTGGTGAACCTGCTAGGGCTGTGTCTCTTCCACGGCCACGCTCACTCGCACAGCCACGGCAAGGCGAAGCACGCCAGGGCGAACACCAGCAAGAGCGAGACCTCCACTGACTGCGGGTCCGCCGGGGAGGAGACCAACAACCTGGTCGGAGGTCCCGGGAGCAGCAGCCCGAACGGCGTGAACACCGAGAGCAGGGGAGCTTCCGGTGAGAGCGGGCTTTCAGTCCACATTTCCACCTTTCACTTCACTCTCCATTCATGCGCTTCTCATTTCTCATTCATTAACCTGCTCAGGCTTAAAGAGGCTCATTACAGCACTGTAGGGCTCTAAGATCAGAGTTTACTTCAAACCAGATGTTTTTTTCCCTCAGTATTTTCCAGGTAATCTTATCACATTTAATACCTGCTCAGGTGATTTACGAAACGGAAATGAACGGGTCACTGTTCAAGTGGTTCAAGTAACGTGAACGCGGTTGCTAGGCAACCAGGCACCGTGGACTCCTCGTATATGCTAGCTAAAGACTTTTGCTAACTATTTAGCTGACTAGCCGTTAAATCTTTTGTACTTGGAGTTCTCAGACGTTTTGTAGCCTGAGACCTCTTTAGCTGTAAGAAAAAAATCCATATGCCCCTCAGTACAGAATTATTTTATGTAATAATTAAATAATAGTCTCTTTATTTACTATGTACTATAAGTTTTTGGTTGTTTATTTTTACTTTTTATTCCTGAACGTTCCACTGACACAACAGGTCCAAGCTGACTGATTTATAGATGTTCTTGTTTTTCAGGTATTAAGGTTTGGATTAAACCAAATTAAGTTAAGTGAGCTGTCAAACAGGCTAATAATTATAAAGACTCAATAATAGGTACAACTTTGACATTAGTGGGTTGTGATTTCCACTGTTTATTAAAGGATTAAAGGTGTAAACCTCAGGCTTCCACATGATATAATACTAAATCTGATATTTGACATCACTGAATCTGCTAAGATATGATTCAGTTTATAAGCCTCCGATGGATATGTGACCGATTTTGTTCAGAATTTGGACAGACCTACTGTTAATTAATTAATGATGACATTAAAATGTACTATTTTTAAGTATCAGAGTTATGGGCCAATTTCCATATCTGCTTAAAAACTGTTCACTAAGAATATGCCCCATACAACTATATTTTCTTTGAGAACATTTTTTACTATTCAAAGTCAAATTCTTTACCGTCTACACACAGGGACATTGTTATAGACAGAAATTATGCAATTACAAGATAATGAAGTACACAAATGATTGGTTTTAGCTGTTTTTTTTTTTTCTGAACTGTGTAGCACTTTAAAGAAAGTTTTATCAACATTGCCAATGTGGCTCCTGTTCAGTTCATTGCATTTATCTGTAACATAGTTATTTCTTCTTCACATGTTTCACAAAGTGTTCTCACTGATAATTCTTGTTTATATCTTGTTTAATGGTGGTCATAATGATAGCATTGTTATCATGGCGACAGAAGGATGATGCCTTCAAGCCCCCTGATATCACTGGTTCAGCATTTTTGTGTGGAAAATGATCCAATTCTGTTCAGAACAGTTTTGGAATTGGGCTCAACTCCACTACCTTATTGGGGAAAAGGGCTAACAGTTTCGATAAGCGCGCTCTGAAGAGTCACATTTTTACTCCATCTCAGACCAAGCACCCTTAGAGCATCATATAATCCTAAGCACATGGTTCAGTTCAGGTAAGTCAGTGTTAATTGTGTAACTTTAATATATGGGTTGGTTTTGGAATTATGTTAAAGAACCCTGAACCGCTGCGGGCCAGAAATGTTCTTGCGTCAAACACTTGTGTGAAAATCACACAGCGCTAGGACACTGAGTCATGCTGGGACACATTTACACCATAACGGAGAAAGCACAAGAAGTAGAATCATCACACACACACACACACACACACACACACACACACACACCACTCAACTACAATAACTCGTTCAGGGACAGCGTATGTTATAACAACAATCACGTGATTTATTCTAGTGCATAAAAGAGAAGGTCTACTGGATAATCAGTCAGAGACAAGCTTCAGGCTTCCCCCTACTGACTGTCACATGGGAGATTTCTGAAGAGACGCATGACCAGCAAAAAGACAAAGAATAAGGACCTGGGGTTTTTTTTTTTCTTCAACATGATTTTTAACAAATAATATTAAGAGTGAAGGATGACAAATGTAGTTATCATTTTAGCAGCAATTAACCTAAACAACCATAGTATATTACAATGTTAGTCATTTGTCTGCATGTCGTGCAGCAAGTTTCTAATGATTATTGTTGCACCATTGTTGAGGCAGCAGGTTTACTATTCAAACATGTCTTAGTCAAAGTAACACAAAGTTTTATACATAAAATAATTTTGAGAAAAATCATTTTTTGACTGTCATTTATGTTTACATGCACTTGTAGTAATGGATTTTTTTTTATGTCAGTAGTCTTTCGTACATTCATAAAGTTGTATATCTACAGCCTCGTTTGCAGCCGGGCAACAACACTACCAAAGAAAAAGGATGTGACAAGAAATTCAAATTTTCCTGCTCTTTTCATGTGGACTGCTTTACTTGCAAATTTTTTGTTTTGAAGCCTGTGGATGTGTACAAGGCAGCTGTTTTTGGTTTCTTCAGTTACGATTCTGCAAACATGGAAGAGCAAAAGATAACAGATTAATGAAATCCAGTAACCAAGCAATGAGTAACCAGTTTATTAGGCTTTATTCTGATATAAGATATTTTCATTGGCAGTTTACATGAACATGTGAATAACCTAGGACTTTGGATGCTTTCCTACAGTACATGCATGAAGTGGTCCAGACAGGAACCAGTGGAACTTTGGTGTGTTTACATCAAACCTGAGAATCAGTTATTGATCTGACTGATAGGTCATTTCGTCAGCTGAAGTGTTTCTGTTTGTTCAGCATGATTTTAGCAAAATATTAGGTGGGAATGTGTGTGTGATTGGCATCTCCTCCCGGCTGTATTCCCACCTCACACCCAGTGTTCTCGGGGTAGGTTTTGGATCCACCACCACCCTGACGCTTACTGAAGATGACTGAATGAACATTTGTGTAAGCTTTTAATTAAAATAGCACATTCTTGCTTTTTCACAGCACAAACAGCACCAGCGTAGCAGACTAGTATAAACAGTGTGTTTAGAATTGAAATCAGAATTGTCACACATGGCCAGTTTAGTAAACAGTATGTATATTTATTAAATGCTTATATTACTGTAGCAAACCTTTGTAGCTACATTTTCCGAGCGAATGTTTGACAGCTCGTCTGTGTAGAGATTTACTGCTCATTTTTGTGCGGTAGCCTAAATCCTGACCAATATATAACTGCGATTTATAAAACCATAATCATATTAGAGCAGCTAATATTTAACAGCTTGTTAAATATTTAGTTGTTTCTGTTCTTTATGATAAATCCGCTGTAATGCATCTCTGGCAAGTTTTTTCAATATCTCCATTGGAAAAGAAAAAGTTACATTGTGCACTTGCTACAAATTATTTAATTTCAGCCTTCATATTTATGTGCTACAGAAATAAGCACATGACTTTAGGCCGGCAGTGTCCAAAGTCCTGCCCCAGGGCCAAATGCGGCCCGTGGGGAGATGCTAACTGGCCCGCAGTGTCTCTATTAGAACAAATGATTGGTGGCCTGTCGGCCAACATGTTGCAGTTTTTCTTTTCTCCTGACGGTGGCATCAGACTGTGTTGACACAGTGTTAGCTAAAATGCAAGAGTCTTTTTTCCTCTGACTACAGCTGCAAATTAATTTACTGAATGATATTTAGTCATGGCTACAGACATAAAGTGCAAAGTTAACACTGAGAAGGGTTGACCACTAAGCATGGAAAACCTTTCCTGAATTCTTTAAATAAAGTGAATTTGCAACCAAATGTTAAAAAAGACAAATTAATTTCTGATTGTTAGTTTGTCAGAATGAGCAGAAAAGCATCTCGGCATACTCAAACATCGAATGTTGAGGTGGATGGGCTACAACAGCAGGATACCACATTAAGTTCCACTCCTGTCAGCCAAGAACAGGAATCTGAGGCTATCACTGGCACAGACTCATCCAAAAAAGACATTTTATATGTGTATATGAATATGTATGTATATGTATATACATATGTAAATGTGTGTGTGTATATACATATACATATACTCACATAAGGGACAACGAATTTATACAAAATAATTGTGTGCAGACAACTATGTGCAATAAGAGTGGCAGGCCTGTGGGACTCGCTGTAAAGACTGCTTATGTAGTGTTCACAGGTGAATTTATTGTCTGGTGTGTTTCAGCATGAGCTCTGAAACCTGAACTCTTAATCCAAACTCATGTTCTTGGAAAAGTGCTTTCTTGTGTAATGCAGTAAAGAACTGGGTTAAGAGTAGCTGTTTCAAGTTCGTCACTCTCCTGGACTCCTGTCAGTGACACACAGCACATCTGCACAGTTGATAACTGTTATCACACCATAGCCTTTCAATCACTAAAGTTCAGTCTGTGTTCAGCCGTCACAGTGAACAAGCAGGTTTAGTGGGCCGTTGATATAATTGTCATCAGCATTTTTTATTATTTTTTTTATCTAACAACTTGATGAAAACTTTCAGTGGTGCAGAGCACTTCTGTGATACGGTGTATGCTACTCTTTTTCAAGTCCTGCCTCCTACGCAGTCTAGCTGTAGATAGGAACTATTTTTGCTAGGTATGCTAACTACCTTGAACAAAAGCTGGACAGACCTGCCACCCTCCACATTTCAACATCGGAGGTGCTCGTAGCAGCTCCCCCACACAGCAAGAACGACAGATGAGCCAAGCCACATGAATTTGGAATGAGTGACAGTTGTTTCAAACACTTTGATATTAAGCCCCGCCTCTTTACTCCCATTTCATATTAATGTCTTGCTTCGTTTTCATCTTTTTGCCTGAAAGACGCAGCAGCAGTAGTAAATGGAGACTGTTTTGGGTTCGTTAATGTGAAATTAAATATCAGTTTGTGTTTGACGTGAATATACTGCACAAGTGTAGTGAACATCACTGAACTATTTTATTTATTAGGATTACCACAAAAAAAAAAGAGTCTTAAAGGGATATTTTTTGACTATTTTCAGCTGAGTTCATTTGCTTAAATGGTCAAAAAATCTTTTTTTTTTTTTTTTTTTTTTTTTTTTAGCCGAAAGAGAGACTTTTTTGGATGAAGAAGAAAAATAAATGGCGAAAAAAGATTAAATAGGCCTACAATGAAGTGTCAAATCTAACAGTTTACAAATACTTTTAATGGTAGTGATAATTCAGAAGTGATTAAATCACACAGCGCAGTAAAGCGTGTCATGGTAAAATCTGCAATGTGTGTATATACAGCATTGTACAGTCACCACCAGGCGCTTGGGGAAAAAGCTGCCGCTCATCTGTTTTAGTTAAAATGTAGACACTAGAAAAGTTTACATGCACACCTTCTTATTAATTGAGGTATGCAACATCTTATTAAAATATGCGCACTTTCGTATTAATTGCTATGTGTAACATCTTTTGTCCTAGAATAGCTCTTAGAATAACCTTTTCCTCGTTTCATGCACGTAGACATTTCTAGTGTCTACATCTTAACCACCAGCTCGTCTGTTTTAGTTATCGTATAACCCTGTGTGAAAACACACTACAGTTTCAGCCTTAGATAAGAGACTCTCGGCACAACTCCTCACTGGGGTTGGCAGGTTTGGCTAGTCCATCCGAAACAAAAGGCTGTGAACACAGTAACACACTGACCAAAATACAGTCAAGTGCAACACAGAACTGTTATATACTGTAACTAGCACAACACACAGTACTGTAATGCTAGCACAACACAGAGTCAATCCGCATTTAAGCCCTTCATTGAGCAAAAATGAACATGATGGCTAGAAACATAGAGGGAACACAGAGCACATAGACACGATGTCTCATCACCAGAGACATGATCAGAAGATGATCAGGTTTGGCTGCAAAATGTCGCCCCCACAGGGATGCAACTACTTGCTTATTTTCCACAGTCTGTATTAATGCACATAATTAGCTCATCACACTACTGAGTTACGTAAGCCATGCTTTTTTTTTTTCTTTCTTTTTTTTTTTTTAAAGCCTTGTTAAAAACTGGGCTAGCACATTGGAACTTTCTGTTTCCTGGTGCGCTAGTTAATGAATTTATGATCTGTCCACCCCTGTATTAAAAAACACACGATGCAGTTACCTCTACATGGATTCCAATCTTAACTGGGTCACATGGAAACATCAAATGTCGTTTTGTGAGAATGCAGGTCATGTAGCAGTGCAAAAAAAGGCTGATAATCTGTGCATGCCATATCACTCAGTGAATAAATAATTAACAGTAGTCTGTGGTAATTGATCTCATTTTCCTTAGCACAGAAAGAAACACATGAGTTTGGATATTCAATTCAATTCATTTTTATTTGTATAGCGC
>CM040993.1:11729037-11743218 GCA_022985145.1 Pangasius djambal | reverse complement strand
TGGCATCCTATGACAGTTCCACGCTGGAATTCACTGAGCTCCTGAGAGCGGCCCATTCTTTCACAAATGTTTGTAAAAACAGTCTGCATGCCTAAGTGCTTGATTTTATACACCTGTGGCCAGGCCAAGTGATTAGGACACCTGATTCTGATCATTTGGATGGGTGACCGAATACTTTTGGTAATATAGTGTACATTAGAATACAACAGTATATAAATATAAAATGCAAGATATGTAAAGTGCAAAACACAGTAAAATACTAATATGCTATAGGTGCGTTGTTCTTGGTAAAATTCAGCAGTTTTATTGAGGCAGGAACAAATGAAAGCTTCAGTCTGTTAGTTTTACACATTGGCATTGTCAGTCTTTTTCCCGATGGCAGCGGCTGGTATTCTCTAAAGAGAGGATGTTCGGAATCAGTACTGATACTTATTGCTCTTCTCATCACTGCCTGTTCATATGAAGTCTGTATGGGCTCAAATTGTTTTATTCCTATGATTTTCATGGCTATTTTGTGAATGTGAGCCAATTTGTTTTTCAGTTGAACAGACAAGTTTCCACCCAGACTGTGATTCCGTAGCGAGTAAGACTTTCAAGCGTGGCTCTGTAAAAAACAAGCCCACCCCATACAGTCTGAGCCTTCTTAAAAAACAAAGCCTTGTTGTAGTCGTGTGCACAGACTGTCAATGTTTGTCTTCCAACAAAGAACACTGTCCATATAAAACCCCAGGTATCTGTAATATGTCACTTGCTGTATCACTGTGTCTTTAATGATCACAGGCTTATGTTCAGATACACTTCTTGAGTCAAGGACCATTTCTTGTGTCTTTTTTACATTTAACACAAGACAGTTCTTGTCACACCACTGAATGAAAGTATCTATTTCACTGTGGTAGGATGATAGGTCCATGTCTTTGTGTAAGAGACTCAAAATGACAGTGTCATCAGCATATTTCATGATATAATTATTAATATATGTGCTCCTACAGTCATTTGTGTACAAAGCAAAAAGCACAGGTGATGAAACACAACCTTGTGGCACTCCTGTGTTACTGTATCTGACCTCAGAAAGTGTCCCACTGACCCTAACGTGCTAAGTTCTACTACTTAAAAAAGAGTAAAACCATTTGATTAAAAGAGCACTGACACCCATGCTATGCAGCTTCCCTAAAAGCAGATGTGTCTGCACTGTATTAAATGCTGAACTAAAATCAACAAATAAAATATGAGCATAGGCTTTAGTGTTCTCAAAATGCTTAGACACAAGATGAACAATGTTAAGAACTGCATCCTCAGTACTCCTGTTCTGCTTATAGGCAAACTGACAGGTGTCTAATAGTGACTCTACTTCTTTTTCCAGCAATGAGATTACAAATTTCTCAAAACACTTCATAACATTTGAAGTCAGAGCCACAGGACGAAGATCATTATTTGCTCTAGCACCAGGTTTTTTAGGAATTGGTGTTATGTAGGACTTTTTCCACAGAGCTGGCACAGTGTGGGTATCAAAAGATCGCTGAAATAAGGGACACCATGCTATTGCAAGCTCTTCAGCGCAGCTTTTTAACAAAAAAGCTGGTAAACCATCTGGCCCAGTAGCCTTGTTGGTGTGCAAGCACCTGAAAAGGTGCTGCACATCACCTGGGTCTACTTCCACCCAGGGGGTATCTTTGGTATCAGGCAATGATTGTAATATGCTACGACATTCCTCTAAATCATTTTGTGCCTCAAATCTCAAATAGAAATCATTTAGCTCATTTGCTCTTTGTAGATTGTCCAATGTTGTAATATGTTTCTTAGCAGGGTTCATGTTAGTGACCAATTTCATTGTTTCCCAAAGTTTTCTTGTGTTAGAAGTATAAAAACCGTGTTCCATAGCTTGCCTGTGCTGTTCCTTTGCTTTTTTCAAATGATATTTTAATTCTATCTGTGCCATTAATAGTCCTACCTTATCCCTGTCCCTAAATGCCAGCTTTTTTTATTATTTATGCACTCTTTAATGTCCTTTGTAATATAGGGCTTGTTGTTAGGATAAACAACAACATCCTTTTTTTCTACCACATTATCTACACAAACGTTAATGTAGTCACTTATTGTGTCAGTGGCCTCATCAAGCTCTAATTGGTGAAATATGGACCAATCTGTGCACAAAAAACAGCCCTTAATTGTTTCCATAGAATCCTCTGTCCATTTTTGTACCCGGTTTACATGTCTTAAAAACTGACCTATAAGAAGGAATCAAATGTACAACATTATGATCCGAGTTGGACAGAGGGGGCTTTGACTTAGCTACATATGCATTTTTAACATTGCCATAACATTTGTCCAAAATTTTTGTTTTCCCAGTGCCACAGCACACACATTGTTCAAAGCCCGCTAACACAGTTTCTAGCTTGCAATGGTTAAAATCACCCAGAAAGAAAATAGGGGCTCCAGGTGAGCGCTGAAGCTATACCTGCATTGCCGCTAGGTGGGATGTACACTGCACATATGATGACACAACCGAACTCTCTCGGCAAATAGTGAGGTCTGAGTGACACACAGAGCAGTTCGATATCAGGGGTGCACACCTTGTATCTTACTGTGTATTGTTTACACCATCTGTCACATATGTACATACAAACTCCTTCTCTGCTCTTTTTTACAGGATTCAATGGAGCGATCTGCACGCACCAACATGTATCCATCAAGTTCAAGTAGCGAATCTGGAATTCCCTTATGAAGCTAGCTTTCTGTAAACACCATAAGATTAGACTAGTGATATTCAAAGCAGATATTAGTAACTGATGATGGGGTGGCAGAGGATCCCATTATTGGGTACAATGTCATTGAGTATCTTCTGAACAATGGTGTTGAGCAACCTACCGCTGTAACAACCAAGGCCATGAGTACTGCCCTGTCCTGCAACTGTAAGAAAGCAGTAATAATACTGTAAAAGACTCTAATAATACCTCTGTATTATTGAACTTAGTGAGAAGTCAGGACGATGGATGCAGCGATGGAGTAGTGAAAACGGAAAGGTCAGTAACAAAAATCCCAGCTAAACAGGCTACAGCTGTTAAATGTTGCACCAAAACGGGCCCTTTATTATCTGACCAAGACGCCCTGTTTTCTGCCGGATGAGTGCGCACGGTGGCCAGACGGCTTGAGGCTTGACAGCTTGGTGGGCAGCGCCTGGTTTTCAGTCCTCGATCAAGGCAAAGCCTATCACCAGGGGTTTGTAGAGGAATCCAGCCAACCTCTCACTGCGTTCATAACACCGTGGGGATTATATGAATGGGTGAGGGTCCCGCTCGGATTGTCAAATGCACCTGCTGAATTTCAAAGGAGCATGGAGGAGTGCCTGCGTGACAAGGTATGCCAACCTTATTTAAATGATAACCTAATCCATTCAGAAACATTTGATAATCATCACATGTGAAAATGTGAAGTATTCCAAAACCAGGTACGATTCCTAGGGAGACTGGTGACCAAAGATGGGTACACGATGGACCTGGCTGACATCGCTCCAGTCCAAGCACTGAAGACAGTTGGTGAGGTGAGAAATTTATTAGGATTTCTCTCTTACTACTGGTCGTACATTGAGAACCTTTCCCGCAAGGCCGCCCCTCTTTATGTGCTGCTCACTGAAACGACAACACCAGAAGAAAGAGTACCGCCGAAGCGGAAGGGCAAGGGGAAAAGTCACCAGGGACAGCTTGCATCGTCACATCCAGTCACGTGGACGTGAGCATCAAAAGGTCCTCTGTAAGTTGATTGACTGCTTATCCAATCCACCCATGCTGGGGTATCCAGATCTAAATGAACCCTTTGTACTCCACTGTAATGCGTCACAGGACGGCCTCGGAGCAGTGCTGTATAAAAGACAGGGACGCAAGTTAGTAGTGATAGCATGCGGATGCAGAGCCCTGACCCCTCCCGAGAAAAACTACCATCTCCATTTGGGAAAGTTGGAATTTTTGGCCTTGAAGTGGGCCATATGTGAGAGGTTTAGAGATTATGTTACGGCCCATAAACAGGAGCCAGGGCAAAGAGGCTCGGGGACTGATGATGGAAAAAAAACAGACTATACTTGGATGAGCATGGTCTCTTGTTCCATAAAACAGCAAAACGTCATCAGCTGGTCCTGCCAAAAAAATATCGCCAGCTTGTTTATAAGGAGTTACATCAGGACATGGGCCTGATCTAGGGGCAGAACGAATGGGATCGATTTTATTGGCCCCACATGCAAAGAGAAGTGGAACACTATGTCAAACATGTTTGCAGTTGTCTGAGAAGCAAGCGTCCAAACAGGGTGACCTGAGCTCCTCTGACCAATATCACCACCACTTATCCATTTGAGCTGGTCTCCATTGATTTTTACATCTGGATATGTGTAAAGGAGGTTATGAATACATTTTAGTTGTGATGGACCACTTTACATGGTTCGCTCAAGCATATGCGTGTAGAAACAAGAGCTCTAAGACAGCTGCAGAGAAAGTGTTCGGAGACTTTGTTTTGAAGTTTGTGTTCCCAACGAAGCTGCACCACGATCAAGGCAAGTTGCAAGAGTACAGTGGTGTGCAAGGCTCCCATACAACACCATATCACCCGCAGGGAAACGGGCATGTTGAGCAGTTTAACCGAACTTTGCTCGCAATGCTGAGGACCTTGCCTGAGACCGCCAAAGCCGACTGGAAGACATCACTTGCAAAGGTTGTGAATGCATACAACTGTACAAGAAATGAGGCGACGGGGTCTGCACCCTATTATCTCCTCTTCGGTCGTATGCCCAGGATGCCCATTGATATCATGTTTGGTGTTCCAGCGAAACACCAAAGCTCCTCTTACCATGACTATGCTGAGGGCTGGAGGAAGAGAATGATGGAAGCTTACAACTTGGCCTCAAGAGTGTCGCACAGAGAGAAGGAAAGAGGAAAAGCTCTGTATGACAAGAAAGTGCATGGAGTTGAATTGTTCCCTGGTAATAGGGTACTAGTCTGTAACTTTAAGGAGAAGGGCGGACCCGGGAAGCTCAGACCATTCTGGGAAGAGCAAGTTTACCTTGTCACTCAGAGGAAGTACCAGGATAGTCCAGTATATGAAGTTCAACCTGAAAATGGGAAAGGGAAAACAAGAATACTGCACAGAAATCTGTTGCTCCCGTGTGATTACTTACCTATAGAAAAGGAACACCTTCCTGGAAGACCTGAAAAAGAGAACAAGAAAAAGGGTGGAAAAACATCAACACAGCAAAATCAAATGCACTGTAACAGTTCAGATGGTGAAGATGATTGGAGAAGCCTGGTTGGAGTGCCAATTGACAGGGAGAGTCGAAATGACAGTAGGCGTCTACAGTCAGAACCTCCAGAACCTCATCCAGAGGACACAGTGATGCTGAAAGATGCAGATACAGAGGAGGAAGATGACCAAGGAGCAGGATGGGGAGAAGATGATGTGTCATCCTCAAAAAGAGAGGTCGGAGAAACAGATGAGGCTGAAGAGAGTGACATGGAGACTTCTTCATAACCAGCCTGCAAAAGAACATATCCTTTGAGAAATAGAAAAGCAAAAAAAATGTTTACTTACCATACCTTAGGTCAGCCTAGCATTGTAGATGGGTTAGCTGTTGAATTAAATGGAGAGAAAATGAGTTTTAGTTAGAATGTTAATTAAATGAGAGTCCTAGCTAATAGTTTAATCAGTTTGATTGATAAGTTGAATTAAAACAAGAGCACAATTAATTTAATATTTTCCAGTTTTAATGATAAAGTAGCAGCCACAACATTCCAGAAGAAAACACTTACAAAGTAGATTGTTTCAATGGTTCAAGGTTGGATTCTTTCAGTGAAAGTACAGATTCCTGTTGATGAACAGTGATGGTGGTAGAAGATCATGGTGCACAATGATGTCTGCTGCAAACACACTGCATGGAAAAGGAGATAGATGTTGTGTGTGGCGTGTGAACGTGTAGCACGAGTACTTGAACTTTTGTATCACTGACTCCACCTAAGAAGTAATCTCATTGGTGAATAACCAATAATGTATTCTGAGAATGTCGGGACTTCATTCTGTTTTGTAGGGGAGAATGTGGAGAAATCTAGAATATGTATATTGATAGATTAATTTTTGTATAAAAAGTTAGGCCCCCCCAAATATATTAATTTTTCTTTGTAATGTCTGTTCAATAGTGGTTCAATTAATTGTTTTAGGTATGTTAAAATTCAGTACATGCACACATTTTTTGCATACTCGCAGCTAGGCAATGGGTGTCCAGTGGGTGGTGGTAGCCAGATGGAAATCCCTGGAGTAGACCTGAAAGAGAAAAGAGAAGAGAAGAGTTAGTAGTAGTTCACACAATGTTGTGTTGCATGTTGCTGTGGCGAGATCTGTAAGACTGCTGGCTGAATAAACGAAAGAACCCAAAAATCAATCGCGCTTGTTGCCTTCTTCAAGTGTGTTGCACTAGGAAGGAGTAAAAGATCTCGTCTCCCTAAACATCAAACGGTCTTTTAGAAGCATGAGCGTGCAACAGGTTCTGCACTTGCCCGTGGGTATCACAGTTATGTAGATTATACACCAGTCAATTATCCTTATACTATAACAAACACACACATTGTACGTGCAGTCTCTTTATATGCAGTAGCTGTGTCCTGGTGAGCCGCATTGGCCACTAGAGTTCTAAAAGTGGGTAGGACACAACAAACCAACAGCCCACCAACAACTAGTTCAAACTAGTCCCATGCATTGGCATCTCTGCCAGCATTTTGAATCACTTCTTGTCTGAGATTTTTTAGTTTGTTCATGGCTTCAGTAAATGTTCCTAGTGGTGCAGCATTATTAGGGCTCTAAGTACAACATTGATCCCCAAACATTCACTCTGTATTTTTATTGGGGCTTATCCATACTAAAATAGACTCAAATCCTGATCTCACTTCATCTCTGGTTTTGAATTCATTAGGTATACCTCTTGGCTTTCCTATTGAATCTATGTACACTTTAGGATCAGTCTGATATGCCCTCTTTACTCTATGGTTCTCTTTTGTGTTACTTCTAACGGGTTGTTCTATATTCCAATCCACTATTGAGATCTCTTGAATCATCCGTACTCTAGTACAGATCCCTTTCCATCCTTTAGGTAATGTTGCTCTTAACAGTGTTCCCCCACAAAACCAGAAGAAATCTACTATAGGTACTATTTGTTCATCATACCAATGTTTTATTGGAAAGACCAATGTTTGATTTGTGCATCTATGAATTAATGTTATATTCTCAGGTACTGTTACTGTTGCATGCAGTATAGATTTCATCTGGACATCTGTTCGCTGGAACGAGTCACTGTCCAGGTGCCACATCACCATACAATTACCTTGAAATTCTCCCATGCTATATTTGCCTTTAAACTTATTAAAGCATTTGTACTCAAGTATATAATCTATTTCATAATCTGAGGGGATCTCTATCTTTTTAGTCTCTATTCTTATATCTAATTGTTGACACCACTCTCCCAATCCTGGTGAATTGTAACTACTAAAGTAATCTGGGCTACTCAACATAGATAAGCATTCAACTGGGCAATATGGTCTTTTAAAATCATGCAGATGACAAAAGTGTTGATTAAACTCAGCACACTGTCTATAGTCATACTGATTAGGGACTACTATAAGTGTTCTTAATGGTGATGGTGTGAGTAGTAAACAATTACTCATTCCTGTTTCATGGGCTGTGTGTGTAGCCCACTTATACCACTCATTATTTTTTGCTATTCTTAATAGCTTTTCTTTTATTCCTCTACCAGGAATCTTATCACTAGATGTTTTTCGTGCCTCATTTAGTTGTTGCCTTGTAAGGGCTGGCTTAGGGTTACTTTGTGACCCAATCAACGGCTGGGGAGTTAAGTGTATGGACTTTGATTAGCAGCTAGTGGACGGGCCTGAGTCTGCAGGACCAGCTGTATCAGGTACACCGCAGTCAGTATTGAGCCAACTGCCAAGATCTTCCTCTTAACACTCTAGATCCACGGAGGTGGATGGTAGCTTACCTCTCCTCCATCATTTGTATCTGAGTTTGTTTCCCTCTCTCTCTCTCCATCAGCGGTGCTTGTTTCTGTCCTTTCATGACTGTCCTCTGAGGGCCCTACTTGCTGTTTATTTTCTTTTTGCTGTTCTGGTGTTACTCTAGTACAGTAGTTTAAATGATACCAAGTAGTACTACCCTCTACTTGTACCACTGTTGGCGTAGCTCTTACAACTTTGTAGGATCCTTCCCTTCTGGGTTCATTCCATTTTCTTCTGAACACTCTTAGATACACCTGATCTCCTGGTACCACTGGACACAGAGTAACTGGTTCTTCTTTTGGCTCCATTTTCTTTTCCTGTAAATAGATGGCTTTATGTATAGCAGTCAGTTATATGCTTTCAATTCCATTTGTAATTGTTCCAAATTAGGTCCCTTATAGGGCCCTCTCCATCCTGGCACAGGCTGAAGAGAGATTAATAGGCCTGAATACGTGCCTGGGTCAAGATGAATCTCCCTCGTTCTATTAGTTCCACTACTTAGTGATGAGTATAATTGATTACTAGGTAGCACATAGTTAAAGTGGATGCTTTTTCATAAGCCTAATATAAGCCAGCTAGCCCTTGTTGGTAACATGGAGGATAGCCCTGTGCTACACTATCCGGTTTAGAGCTATGGTATGCAATGGGTTGTTTCTTTCTGCCACTACATGTTTCTTTTAGCCATGTTTTTCTCATGTTCAGTGTGTCATAGTGCATTGTTTTGGCCATTGTGCACGTGGGATCTGTGCCTCTAAGTACTTTTGCCATTAGTTAACACTTAGCATTACCTCACTTTCTACCTCTCCTATCCAATATACATTTGCTTTAGGCCTACTAATCACCACCTGGTTAATAATTCCCCTATGTTCTATATATATCCCCTCTGGTGAACACCATATCTGCAGTCCCAATTTATATAATGTATCTCTCCCTACCAAATTAATAGGAGTTTGCTCAGACACCAAAATGAGCACTGTTACACTTTTGTTTGGGGTTTGTAAACATACTAGAGCTGTCATAGGAATTAGCTGCATCTGTCCCAAAAATCCTACTGTCTTTGCAAATTTACCAGACAAAGGGAGGTGAGAGGCATAATTTGGATTTACACATGTGTAAGTGGCTCCAGTGTCTACCATCATAGGAGTATGTTTTCCCTCTATATTAACCTGCAGCATAGGTTCTTGATCAGCATCAGTTGTTAAAATTGGATGCCGAGCTCCCCTGTAGGATTCTCTGGGCATCCCTTGTACCCCTGGTTTGGCCCACCCCATGGGTTTACTGTACCTTGTGGAGGCTCTCGATAGGGCTGGGCCCAGTTCTCCTCCCCTCTAAACCCGGGAGGCCATTGCCATGGATTGATAGAGCAATCTTTTTGTATATGTTCAGGCTGCTCACAACCCCAACACACACCTCTGCTTCTCTGTCCCCTTTGTCTGTTCCAGTCCTGAGGGTTTAGTCTTTGTGTATACCCGTTGATGACTGGCATAGCAGCTGGTGGAGCTGATTGGGCAGCAGGATCGGGACACACATTCAATGGAGCCACTGAAGATTCTGCTTCCTCTATGTCTTTGGTTTTAACCGGTGCCTGGGTTCTTTTCTTTGCTTTGCTTGTTAATTCTTCAAGCTGAAGCTGTGCTAGTTTTCGTTGCATGTCTCTCTGGCCCTCTGAGTTTTTGTTCATTTTTCATGAAATGCTCTACCACATGAGCCACCTGATCACAGAATTCTGTGTGTTTCAGAGTTCAGACCGAATACTTTTTCAAGCTTGTTTTATACTGCAGGAGGCATGGCATCCATCAAAGCATTTCTGAACACTGTGGTCATTAGGGGATCACCTTCCAGGTCTCTTTCAGTTTCCTGTTACCACCTTTTCAATTGTCTTTGCTCATAAGAGGTTGGATTCTCTGTTTCCCCAGCTGTTCTCCTTTTAGAGCTTTAGGGTCCACTTGGGCTGGGTACTCATTTCTTAGCTCCCACCACAGAACTGGTCGACTTGGATCAAATGCAGATCCATCCATCTGTGGAGTGCCTACGGCCCCTCTCATGTTTGCTGCTGTAAGCAGTTCTTCCATTTTAGCACCTCCCAGGATTTTTGCTAATAATGCCTTTATGTCTCCCACTGTCAATAATTTACCAGCGGTCTCGTCCTCAAAAATTTTTATCCATTTATTTGCTCCACAATGGATGTCGGGGAGACGTGAGACCAGCCCATCGAGATCCTGTGTGGCCCAGGGCACATATTGGCCTTGTGTTCCCTTAATTAATATAAGCAATTCCCCTGCCCATTTTGGCTGTTGGAGTTGCTCGCCTTTCCCCCTCACCCCGGGTCCATAAATGGGTTCCCTCTTCTTCTTCCATGTCCTCAGAATATAACTGTCTGCCTAGCACTCTCTTTTGTTCCCTTTTTAATAGGTATCTATCCCTCACTGCTGACTGTCTGCTTCTTCCCTTTTTCTGCTGTCTAAGCCGCTCTTCTGTTTCTTTTAACTGTTCTAATTCATCTATTGCTTCTCCTATACTGTGCTGATAGCAGTCTAAGGGTTTTTCCTGTCTTTCTCTTTCACACTGCCAGTCCCCACTCTCTTTCCTGTGTCCCTCCGCTACATTCCTTATTTCCTGGTTCTCTAATTCCACTTCCCCTCTAACATGCGTGGTACCTGTTACCATTGGGAACTGGCCACTGGGTGGCTCTGGCAGGGCATATGGTGGTGGTCCCCTGAATGCCTCTTTCATCTTCTCCTCTGATTTTTTAATCATCATTTTTCAACATCTTTCTTGCTAGCTTCATGCTTTTCCATAAAGACTCCCCTTCTTGTTTGAATAGTGATAACACTTCTTTTTCTATCTCTTTTTTTGGCTTCCCTCTTCTTGCTCTTATCTTTTACTTAATGATTTTTGATTAACGTTTCCATCTCCATGCATAAGGACACATCAAATGATCCCTCAGTTGGCCAGTTGGTGTTCATGCCTCTTTTCCCACTTTTTGGAAACTTTTACTATGAGTTCTTTACCCAAAGGGCGTTTGTTCCTTAACAACTCAACAGGGGTAGTTGCCATAATGAGTCTCTGTAGTCTGAGCTTTACTTATGGAATTATGAGAGCAGTCCATATTTCAAGTCGCTACAGTCTTACTAAACGTCAGTCCTTCTATTGCTTATTAAATTAAACAGATATGTATACAATGCTCTGAACTAAGCCCACTTTGCATACATAAACCATTAACCGAACAATTTTGCTATGTCTAAGAAGCATCTAAGAAAACCCCAAGGGTACTGTGTGCACTTGGATGGGTTAAATGCAGTATGGGTCACCATACTTGGCCAGACGTCACTTCACTTCGAATATCTGATTTAACGTTTATCCAATAAGCTGACACACTTAACCACAAGATATATCTGAGACAAAAATGCAATTGTATATATTGCACAGCACATTGAGTGCTTTCTCACAGCTTGCGTACCCTCCCACTTACTCTCTTTTGCTCCTCCACTAACAATTAATCATGGCACCAAATACTTAAGAAATTATGCAGACTGTCCCCACACGGACCTTTTACACTGTGTCTACTATAAGGTGCAATACATAGAGCATAACCTCAACAGCGGAGAACATCAGTCCTTATTAAATTAAACAGATACATATACAGTGCTCTGAACTAAGCCCACATTGCATACATAAACCATTAACCGAACAATTTTGCTATGTCTAAGAAGCATCTAAAAAAAAACCAGAGGAATATCAGATTTAATGTTAACACTTATCCAATAAGCTAACACACTTAACCCTAAAATATATCCAAGACAAAAATGCACTTGTATGTAGTGCATAGCCTTTCAGTGTTTCTTCACAGCATCCCCACTCTCACACTTACTCTCTTTTGGTCCTCCACGACTAATTCATATCATAGAACCGAGCACTTAATAAAACTATGCAGACTGTCCCCAAACGGAGATTCTACACAGTGTCTACTATACGGTGCAATGCATAGAGCCTCAAGTTTTAACCAAGATGGCGCCGGTGAGGTCGGCTGCCGTCACGACTGCTCCGACCACACTTCCTTTGTTTTTGTTTATTTTTTGCACTAACCTCTTTCTTTTTGCACCATGGACACCATCACTTACGACAGAGAAACTCTTGTTTCTATTGGTGTACAATGCACTCACCTTTTGCCTCTTTTAACTCCGGATCCAAGCTGGCCGAGTGAGATCCTGAGGAGGAACAAAGGACGCGACCTGAAGCGGCGGCCGCGAGGGAAACGAGCTGGCGTCAGAAATAGGCTAAGGGCACGCGCACACCGTGCTCCTCTGCCCAGCATTCTGTTAGCCAATGTCCAGTCACTGGAAAACAAACTCGAAGACCTCAGGGCCAGGATTAAGTTCCAGAGAGACATTCGGGACTGCAACCTACTCTGCTTCACCGAGACATGGCTGAACCCAGCGGTACCGGATCACGCCATCCAGCCGGCCGAGTTCTTCTTGGTTCACCGCATGGACAGAACAATGGAGTCGGGGAAGTCAAGAGGAGGTGGAATGTGTCTGATGGTAAACAACAGCTGGTGCGATAGCGCTAGCATTGTAACTCTCTCACGCTCCTGCTCACCTAACCTGGAACTTCTAACCATCAAATGTCGCCCTTTCTACCTCCCTCGGGAATTCAGCTCGATTATAATGACTGCCGTCTATATTCCGCCTCAGGCGAACACGGACACTGCAATATGGGAGCTTCACGAGGCTCTCACCACATACCAAACACAACACGAAGACGCTGGGCTCATTGTGGCGGGGGACTTTAATAGTGCCAACCTCAAGCGCGTAGTGCCGAACTTTCACCAGCACATCACCTGCCCCACCAGAGGCGAGAAAACACTGGATCACTGTTACACTCCGTATAAAGACAGCTACAAGGCACAATCACGTCCACCTTTTGGAAAATCGGACCATGCCGCCATCTTCCTCATGCCTAAATACAAACAAAGGCTGAAACGAGAAGCTCCGGTTCAGAGGGAGGTCACGCGCTGGACGGACCAATCGGTGGCCGCTCTGCAAGACGCTCTTGATGACGCAGACTGGGACATGTTCAGGCGCAGCTCTGATGACGTCAACGTGTTTACGGAAGCGGTTGTGGGATTCATCGGGAAACTAGCGGATGATACTGTTCAGAAAACAATCATCAGAACATTTCCCAACCAGAAGCCATGGGTAGATAAAACTATCCGTGACGCTCTGAGATCTCGCTCCGCTGCCTACAACACAGGGCTCGCCACCGGGAACATGGACGAGTACGAGTCGGCATTCTACAGCGTGCGCAGAGCGGTGAAGGAAGCAAAACAACGCTACGGGAGGAAACTAGAGTCACAGCTCCAACATGGTGGCTCTAGGAGCCTGTGGCAGGGACTAAGAACAATAACGGACTACAAAACACCATCCTCCAGAACGGCAAACGCAGACGCTTCTCTAGCAAATGAGCTAAATACTTTTTATGCTCACTTCGATGCCGCAGCTCAAAGCGCAAATGGCGCCAGCACTGCTAACAGCGCTACAAACAGCATGCAGGCGGAGAATGCTAGTAGAGAGAACGCGTTCATCCTCTCGGAGCATGACGTGAGGAGGGCATTCAGGAGAGTGAACACGAGGAAAGCAGCAGGACCAGATGGCATCACAGGTCGTGTTCTGAAAGCCTGTGCCGACCAACTAGCTCCAGTGTTCACCGAGATCTTCAACCTCTCCCTGAAGCAGTCTACAGTCCCCACGTGTTTTAAACAGTCCACCATTGTTCCAGACCCGAAGAAACCCCAGCCCGTCTGCCTGAACGATTATCGCCCAGTAGCCCTGACATCTATTGTGATGAAGTGCTTTGAAAGACTGGTCAGAGACTTCATCACTTCTTCACTACCTGACACACTGGACCCACTTCAGTTTGCGTATCGTCCTAACCATTCCACAGAGGACACAGCCATGAGTCACCTGGACAGCAGAAATGGGAACTATGTGAGAATGCTGTTTGTCGACTACAGTTCAGCATTTAACACCATAATTCCCTCAACACTCACCACCAAGCTGGAGATTCTAGGACTTAGCCCATCACTGTGTCACTGGATCTCCAACTTTCTGACAGACAGACCTCAAACAGTACGGATGGGAAAACA
>CM040993.1:11656121-11722288 GCA_022985145.1 Pangasius djambal | reverse complement strand
CTATTTGCATTTGGAATCTGTTGCTGTCAACTCTCAAGATGAGATCCAAAGAGCTGTCACTATCAGTGAAGCAAGCCATCATTAGGCTGAAAAAACAAAACAAACCCATCAGAGAGATAGCAAAAACATTAGGCGTGGCCAAAACAACTGGTTGGAACATTCTTAAAAAGAAGGAACGCACCGGTGAGCTCAGCAACACCAAAAGACCCGGAAGACCACGGAAAACAACTGTGGTGGATGACCGAAGAATTCTTTCCCTGGTGAAGAAAACACCCTTCACAACAGTTGGCCAGATCAAGAACACTCTCCAGGAGGTAGGTGTATGTGTGTTAGTGTGTGTAACAGATTCCAAATGCAAATAGCACACTTGAAATGAACTCTGGACCTTTTATCTGCTCATTGTAATTGGGATAATGAGGGAATAACATACACCTGGCCATGGAACAGCTGAGAAGCCAATTGTCCCATCACTTTTGGTCCCTTAACAAGTGGGAGGCACATTTGCAAACTATTGTAATTCCTACACCGTTCACCTGATTTGGATGTAAATACCCTCAAATTAAAGCCGACAGTCTGCAGTTAAAGCACATCTTGTTCGTTTCATTTGAAATCCATTGTGGTGGTGTATAGGGCCAAAAATGTTAGAATTGTGTCGATGTCCCAATATTTATGGACCTGACTGTAGTTAAAGATGCACTTTGAGGTTTCAGGGTGATAAAATTCTGACTTTCAGATTTCTAAATGTAACAGCTGGAGATACTGCATGAAGTTACTTTAAATACGTAACAATAATGCCTAAGACTAAACAAACAAACAAACTGTTGTCCAGTAGTCAACAACCTAAACAAATAAAGCAATTATATACATTAGCTACAGAAGGTATCACTTCTGAGAATGGAGAAAAATTATTTATTATGCAATGATGCTGCTGCAAAGCAAACTGGTGTAATTAAATTAATGAATTCATATTTAGTAACTACTTTATTTGGGCCAGGGCTGTGGTGAATCCAGAGCCTATTATGGGAACAATAGGTGTGAGGTGCGGATACACACTGGATGGGGCCCCAGTCCATTGCAGGGCACCATGTACACACACACTCACACACACAATCGCAGCTATGGGCAATTTAGAGTAGTTAATCCATCCTGCCTTGAATGCATATTTTTGGGAGGTGGAAGTAACATGCAAAATGATACACAAACATTAACCCAAGCTCAGGATTGAACCTGTGGCCCTGGAGTTGGGAATTTAAGTAATTTAATTCTAACTGATTTTTAGCCAACAGTTGATCTGTCTTCAGGAGCTGTACTGAGAAGAGGGGCTGATGTCACTCATGCAGGTGTGTGTGTGTGTGTGTGTGTGTGTGTGTGTGTGTGTGTGTGTGTGTGTGTGTGTGTGTGTGTGTGCGTGTAATCCTGATTAGCTGAGACATATGTTTGGATTTAGAGCTTTATCCATCTCTTATCCATCTGTCAGCCTTCTGGCTTCTGTAGTTCTTTCTAACCATGGTTAGATAGGTCTGAGCTACATTATCTTGCTATATGCTATAATCTGCATTAATATAAGCAGAATATGACCAGCACAGCTCTGTGGAGGTAGCTGCCCTGATGTGGCATATATTGTATTATTCCTAAATTGAATGGTAATATGATTTCTGCTAGAACTTGATCTCTAGGTGATTTATAGGAGAAAACACTGAATAGAATCTGAAGAGCAAAGTGTCCACCAGTGCAAAGAAACACATATATTTTTGGCTGATCTCTAAATAACATTTAGTTGTCCATTGGTCAGTACCTTCAGTGAAATAGACATCCCTAAATTAATTACACTCATAGATCCAGGGGAAAAAAAAAACAAAAAAAAAAACTTTTCCTATTCTTTTCTTCAAACAGTGGGTGTGCAAATACCAAATGGTAAGCAAATCTTACCTGTGCAGCAGAACCCATTTTAATTATTGCTGAAACACAGGAAAGCTTTAGTAATAACAAAATATCCACCTTGAATCTCTAAAAAACATTTAGTTATTAGTTTGAAATCACATTTTTAAAATCATACTCATCACACTCCCCCATACAAAGTGAAATAAACATGTTAAATAATGACTTTTAATGGGTTTAATGCTGCAGAACACTGCTGTCATAGCCCACATGGATGCATGTAATCTATTTACAGCCTGTGTGACCTCTGTCTCTCTCTCTCTCTCTCTCTCTCTCTCTCTCTCTCCGTCTCTCTCTGTGCGTCAGCCTCTTGTCTTTGTAAGGCTTACACAACATTGCTATAGCAACTGTGAGTGAGGAGCTACTTCAGTGAGGGAGGGAGGAAGGGAGAATGTGAATTAGGCTGTTCACTATAAAGCAGCCTGTGCTGGATCAGCGCTCCAGGGACGAGCAGAAAGAGAGAGAGAGAGCAAGAGAGAGAGAGAGAGCGAGAGAGAGTGGACTGAAGTAAAGAGCACAAGGGAGAGGGCAAGAAAGTTAAACAGAAAGAGATAGAAAAGTGGGTGGACTGTACTGTGTACTGAGAGAAAGAGAGAGAGAGAAGGAGGGAGAGAGAGGGAGAGAGAGTACAGTATACAAAAACAATCACTGGAAAGCAATAAGCAAGCCAAATTGCCACATCTTAAAATTTGCAACCTGACGTCTGGTGAAGATTTGGAGTTGGAGTTTATTCATTCTCAAAGTCTGAAGTGTTAAGAAAAGAGTTTAAGGTATGTACCAACAATGGTGGATTATTTTTGTAAAGGCGTGTAATTATTTCAGCTGCTACAGTACCTGCAGTGTGTTCATTTAATGATCACACTTTAATGATAACTTATAAATCTATCATATCAATAAAATACAAATGCAAAAAAGTTAGAGTGATACAGAGTGATAAAATAGAGTAGCTGTTATATTAAATCAAAGTATGATAATCGTCCAAATCAGCATGACATCAAACAGCATTTAACACTACAGTAGTGTGAGGACTCAGTGGTGTGGTGAGGGAAACTGCTAGAAATATAATCATACCTATATATGTATGTATGTATATGTATATATATCTCAACCGCCCATAACATGGTAAATATCTTGTTTGTGCCCCAAGCTTTGATGATTGATATTTACTCTGCATGCACATGATAATGTTCTCTTTTACTGGTGAAGGTTTCAGCTACAGACCTCCAGACCATCTCTTTTGGGATCATTTTACATTCTCGCCTTGTTTTCTCTCCTTTTGCCTTGAAATTAAACATGTTATGATCACTGATCCATCTACTTTAAAATAACACACACACACACTGTATATAACACATATATAATTTTAATGTTGCACACAACACTGTAACTGCCAAATTTTAAAGGATTATGTATTGAGTTAAAAGTGGGAAAAGGCTCATCACTTTCATCATCAGCATCATCCACATCAAGCACATCAAACACCATCGCCTGTTCACTCGACTGATCTCGTTTCACATTACTGGGGGAAATCATTGCTGATTAATTCAGTTCAGTGAGTTCTGTTCTGTTGAGGAAATTTCTTTTTCATTAATATTTTTTTTATTAGGTCATTTAGACATTTTTTAAACTTTCTCCTCTGTCATCTCTACAGAATGTGCAAGTGCTCTTCTCTGTTTTGATGATGATATGATGGTGCAGGAGTATCATTTACATTTTTACAGTTGGCATCTGATTACAATCTGAAATAATTAGGCTTATGGCCATTGTGCTATGGCACATGGCTTTCCAACAGCTTGATCAAATCATGACATACACTGCGTGGATAAAGCATACTTATCTAGCAAGGTTTTAGACATCCATAGTCAGACTGCCTGATTTAACAGCTGTGTTTGTTAAAATGGAATCATTTCCACATCATTTTGTTAAAACGTGTTTATATTTTCTGTAAGTAGAGATTTCACAGTATGTTACTTGTAGTCAAAATCAGATTAGTCATTTTTGGCTTTTTTTTTTCCCTGATCTGTTCTCCCAGACCAATAGACATATATTTTTTCTGAGAGATATGGTCATTTTTATACTAGTGTCCAATTTCAGAAGGAATAAATAACCAAATCCAAACAGATCAGAATAATACTAAAAGAATATCACACTTAGATTTGACCTATTATAATAGTCTTGTCTACAGCCTTATAGTTAAATGCCCTATGGCATGAGAATTATTATAACCCAGTATCAGCAACTTACCCATTGTCTTTACACATTTTGTTTAAAATAAATAAATAAATAAATGCACAAGTTTTTACAATGTAAACATCAAACGTTTCTATCTACACGGTGTGTGTGGTAATTAAAAAAAAGCCCAAAACATTACTGTTGTAGTCTCACTTATGCAATAAATCACATACATTTCCAACCATGTGATTATAAGTGGAAAAATGAAACCACGTGAAAAAGTAATCATGAAAGTGAATCATGTGACAAAATCACATAAAACTAAAATTACAAGCAGTGAAACGTGTGAAACATAACATGCTAAGTATCTGAAAACTGATGCTTTTGCTTTTCCACGTGTGACTTTTGTGTGACTTTGTTTGGAGGTAAATTTGCATAATCATTACTGAGATATTAAAATGAAGCAAATCCACACAGATTAGCCAAGAATGACTAATCTGTAACTTTATCTTTCCAGGCTCAGTGTGAGGAAGGTGCACGTGCGCACGTGACGTGGCTATGTCGTGGTTCGGCTGGAGCGAGCCTCAGTACCGGAGCGCGCGGCGCGAGCCGGCTGAGGTGGTGACGGACACGCTGATGCTCGAGCTCAGCTGGCAGATGAAAGAGGCGGAGCGGCTGCAGCGCGAGCGCGATAACGAGTACCGGCGGCTGCGCACCGGCGTGGACTACAGCTGGCTGGTGAGCGCGCCGCGCGTCTCCTACGACATCAGCCACGGAGAGAGACTGGCGCTCGAGGACCTGTGCAGCAAAGTACATCCGTCCTACTGCGGAGCCGTGATCCTCCGGTAATCACACCCCAGCACCGCCTCACCTTATCACTGCTTTCTAATTATACATCAGCGATCCTTTCCTCTTTATCTCAGACTCACAACATCAGACACCTGTAACTACACACACAGTGTTTCAGACTTCCGGAAAAATGCTCAGCTACTAGTGATGAAATCAAGGGCGCCGGTAAAACGGGTGCAAGTCCTGAAAATGTCCTGTATTAGCCCCTCTCCTCAGCTCATTTCCCCTGCCTGCAGCAGTAACAGTAATCTACCCCAGCTTACCCTCACACCAACCTCACATGTGAAGTTAACACATATCATTTTAGACATGCCATGACTTGTGGACATTTCATGTGCTTTTATTTTTTCCACATGTGATTTTTTCCCCCACAATTCATTTATTTCACATGCAATTTTTGTGCACATGTAGATCTTTTTTTTTCAGACATGGTCACATATTCACATGATGCCACATCTGTTGAATTTCTGTGTGTGATTTCAGAGCTGTGTTATTTTCTACATGTTTTCTACATGTGAGTAATATGTATGTGTATGTATATTTTTTACATACTATTACCTAATGCCAATTATAAACATATGAACAAATAGGCCTATGTATTTTAAACCTAAAAAAATATTATTATTATTATTATTGTAGTAGTAGTAGTTAAAATTATAATAATTTGGCATAAAGAGGAACATGTTTATCCCTAATGGTTAATTAAACACCAAAGCAATTGGAGCCATTTTTCACTTTTTTTTTTAATTGTAATTGCAATTACACTTGGGCCTTACAGAACTCCCATCAGCAACAAACAAAGGTTATGTATAATACTCCATGTTAGGAGTGTAATGATAGAATGATTTGGATTGATATGTCGATTTTAAAAGGCAACAGTTGGAATTAATTGATCATCAATAGTTTATTAAAGATTATAACTCATTATAATTAATTTGAAATAGATTATTATGAAAAAGGACAGGCCACTAGTGTGTAAAAATATTCCATAATTTAAACTGATGTGTAAATAGGCTAGCAAGGGGATTTGCCCGTAACTCTGATACTTATGTCATCATCATACCTTGTCTTTCAAGTTTTATGTGAATATATATGTGATACTTGTTCTAATGTTTCTCCTAATCTCCTTCCTGAGTTTGTGGAACAGATTGCTGCCTGAACATGTGTAGTCAGTGCTGATCCTTTCAGCTATATTCCAGAGTGTTTATGTGATCAGTGCGAATCTTACTGTGCTCACACACCTGGGGCTCCATAACCATCAAGATTGTTCATATTCATCATCATTGTGATTAAAAGAATATAGATTGGGAATTTAAAAATTAATGTCACAGCTGTATTACTATAAAATCTAAATCTAGGAAAATGGATTTAGTTTGGGAAATGGGACATGACATAATGGCTAAGTATCAATATGAGAGCAGTATATGGTTTGGTACATGCGGATGTGTTTTAAAAATTGATAGCTGCATCATTTTGCATAAAAGAATATTATACCAAATCGAAGAAGCTGAGAGTCAGAATTTATAAATATAGTTCTTTTTTTTTTTTTAGTTTTTCCACTCACACCCTCAGATGCAGGAAGAGCTTTGTATATGTCCTTGCCTAGGAGGCACATGCAGCAAACACACACAGAATGATTCAATTATAGAGATAAAACCTACCACGGTGAGCTATTTTAAGGCTTCCTAAGAACATCTAGGTCTCTTGAGGGTAGAACGAGTGGCTTTGCCAAAGTGGCTTTATGGAACACATGACAGAACCATTATAACCTCTGGCCCTAATGAGCTTGAGAGCTTTTCTGGATAAACAAAGACCAATATAGTTAGCAGATACAGATTGCACACTATCTGAAAGTTCTTGGTCGAGTCTAGGGGTTCAAAATGATCCTTTAATCCCTTAGGCTACCCACTGCATGACCACATCATCCTTACTGTATTTTATCTAGATTGTAAATCTCATAAATGAACCAGTCAATTAATTAACAGGTTTAGTTGTTATGTTAAAGCAGAAAAGACAACAAACTGTGCTGGAGTCATACAGGGCTAGAGCTAGATACCTCTGTTTGTGACATCTAGACAAACCAAGAAAAAGAAATGTGATTTGAACTCAGAAAACATGTTTCCCTGTTATATAACAAGCATAAATTTACACTTTAGCACAAACCCATCCTACACTAACACCCACTCTTCTGGAAGAGCTAACCGTCATACAGTGTCAGCTTTTTAGCTACTAGATCAGTAAGCTTAATACACTGACAAACTGGCATACTTTTACATGCGCTCATGGCAGAGTGAAGACAGAAAACACAGTCCAAGCACACAATTATTAATGCACAACCATGCCATCCTGGGCTTCTTCAGGGTACACTCTTTATTGTATTTTTTCATTACCCCAAAAACATGCAGGTAGTTGGACTGGCCACACTAAATTGTTGAAGTCCCAGCACCAATATTCAGCACTTCAGTGATATTGTTGGAGCATTTGCATGTTATATCTGGGCACCTTAGTAGCTAGTGATCTCTTAAACCTGAGATTCTTTTTTCTTGGCAGGTTTCGTCAGGTCCTGACAGAGAACGAGCCAGAGGTGCAAGAGGTTTCCGGGCTTTTCCGTGCCGTTCTTCTTGAGACACTGGAGCGCATTCAGGAGGAGAAGGAGGCACAGCGTTTGGCTCGGCAGTGGAATAACAAGCGCTCTATCAGCCTGTCCATGCTTACATTCAAATCTCGAATGAGAATCAATCCGTTCGGCAGCTCTGTGGCTCTCACTTCCAGCAGTTCTGGATTAGAGGAAGTCCACACCATATCTCAGGATGTTGAAAAAGGACTTGGACACACAGCTGAAAAGACACAACGTGTGTTTAGCATGCCTGATTTCAGACACAAAGGCATTAACGGCCATGTGTGATGGATGTTTGGACTCCAAAAACGCAACTTCACGAATGGAGCTGCACTGGGGATAAAAAACAAACAAACAAACAAAAAAAAAAACCTACAAGGTAAATTCACCAAACATCATACAATAGTTTTCTGCACATCACTTTCCATTTTCAAAAGCACAATAATAAATAACCTTTTTATTTCATTTTCTATATAAAAATGGTAATGATAATGTAATGATTTCTCTGATTGCAACATACCTTCATACTGATGGTATTGAAACACTCCTGCTGAGTTTCCAAAGACGGCCTGGCGCTTACTCTATGGAAATGCCATGTATATGGTTTAGGTTTAATGCTAAAAATTGAAAAATTTAAATCTCTAGATCCTTTAACAGCTGTGAATTTCAGTGGAGGATGTTTTCAGGGGCTGGTTTGTATGGCATTTAGCAGTCTGTACCTGACAAACCACTTTTTAATTGCAAAAAAAAAAAAAAAAATCTTTTCTAAGACACAAACCTAAAGATTACATACAGAAGCTTAGAATGTTGTACAATATGTTAAGTTAAAGCAATGTTTTTTTTTTTTTTTAAATCTTCAGTAAGTGATGACATCCACTGATGACAAATAGGAGTACATGTGTATATCAATTGTGATGAAAGAAAAATGGCAGAAAAATGTTCTAGCTTTATTACAGCCAAAGTAGTAACTACATGTATAATTATACAAGCGTTAATATTCAAGTCTGACTGGGGTGTGTGAAAATCCCAGGAGATCAGCAGTTATAGAAATACTCAAACCAGCCTGTCTGGCGCCAATAATCACACCACGGTCAAAATCACTGAGCTCACAATTTTCCTCATTCCAGTGGTTGATGTAAACATTACCCAAAGCTGCTGGCCCTTATCTGTTTTTTTTTTTGTTTGTTTTAAATGCACAATCACAGACTGTATATGTATTCAATCAAGAACAGCATATACAAGCAACACAGATCTGATGTGTAAAGATTTACCCACACAGCTGAGACAGTTCTGATTTGTCCAATTTAAACAAAAACAATGTCTAGATTTGTGCCACATCAACACTTAAAGTGAATATGTCATGTTGTTACATTGTACTTAAGGTTTTATATTAATGAAGATATAACGATATAAACTTTTTTTTTGTATGCAAGTGCATAGAAATGACAATAAAGGAAATCTTAAATAGAAGTATAGGCATTTATAATACTAATTTGACAAACTGATAGGAGATAGGAGTGCTTAGGACAGACAAAGGATGTCCTAAATTCTTGTCAGTTCAATATAAATATCAATTTTATGTCATTTACATAATCGTAGTTAGAGCTATAGTTATCCATGTGTGTATGAAGATTGACTGAAGATGGACTTGAGGGTTGAGCAACCCTGGGCCTATCTCAGTAAACTTTTACAATATGCTAGATTTAAAAAAATACTCATATAAAATGAGGCATCTTCTTTACCTCCCTGGAAGGCATCTGAAAAATTTTGTTGAAAAAAGTTTCAACAAATGAGATCGAATGAAGCTTTCAGGCAAAATGACTTGGTTGCTTCAAGACAAAATTCATCCAGAGTGTCCAAAGTCAGTGGACAGATGTTAACTGGCCCGTGGCTTCTCTGTTTGAATGACCTGCAGCAGACTGTGTTCTCAGCTCGATTGAAAGAGCCTTTTCCCCCCCTCTGACTACACCTGCAAATTAATTTACTGAATGACATTTAGTCATGGCTACAGACAAAAAGCGCAAAGTTAACAAGCGAGAAGGAGCAACTTCAAAAGTGCTGGGAACAAGAATACTTTCTCTATCTACCTACAGTACATGCCCAGTACTGCCTTTGTCATTTTTTGCATTGCATAGCTAAAGAAATTCATTAAATAAATCCAGCAGCACATTTGAACTGATTTATTTTTATTCATCTAAGAATCCTTACAGTTATCTGCATGTTCTTAATTCTTACCCACTTAAATTTAACACGACAAATAACACACATTTTGTGAATGCTGCACCACTGAGTTTTTTCATATTTATGTAATATGTGCCATCACTGTGTCTATGGATATTTTCTACATGTCCACTTTTAATGTCTCATAAGTCTTTTGAGGTGATACTGGTTTTTGCTGTAATTCTGAAATTTGGGGTATTGAAGGGAAAAAAAAAAAAAAGTCTGTTTGGATAAAAAAAAAGTCACTGTGTTTTTTCTCATTTTAAAAACCTGGGCAATCTTGTTACAATAACAGTGGTCTAAATACAAGTGGATTAAAAACTTAACTGTATTAAAAAGTCCAAAATAGCAAACACACACACGAGAGTGATGCTTTATAACAGGAATAATATGTGAATAGCATTGGATGTTAACAAAATAATATAGAAAGATAACAAGGTAGCAAAATAAAATGTTTCTCCAGTTGTGGTGAGCTGGATGAGGCCCCACAGTGCTGTCCATTACAGGAAATTACAGGCATTTCCCTGAGAGCTGATTGGCCAAGACAAAGTCAATAAAAATAAAAATAAAAAAATAAAATAATTATGGGTAAAGTGGAAGTACAGAGTCCAAATTAGCAAGTTGAGTTCAAAAACTCCAACAGCTCAGCGCGGTTCTTGTCTCTCTGAAACAAGGAACAAAAAAAGATAAAATAAAATAAATAAATACAGTTTTAATAAAGGATTTGCATAGTATACACAACAACAGTAAAAGTTGTCTAGTACAAAATGGTTCACGACATCATACAGTATAACAGCGCTGTTTAGTACTACAAAAATACAATATTATTAAGTTGATGACTCACTTGCTTGTCCTTCTTTGATTTCTTCACCTTCATTTTGATCTTCTTCCCTGAGATCATGCTGTATTTGCCACTCCGCTTCTTATCCTTCAGGTACTGCAACACAGACACACATCAGCATGACAGGAATTTATTACTGAACTCTAGTGCAGATTATGAGTTATAAAACTACCTTTGAAATCTGAACAGGACCAGAGGTGTCTTCCTCTCCTTTATGTTTCTTGTCCTTCTTTCGCTTGCGTGCTTTGTCTTTTTTCTGCTTCTGTTAAAAAAAAAAAAAAAAAAAAAGCAACTGATTTATCTATGGAGGAAGAACAATAAACATGTCATTATTGTAGTGTGTGTGTGCGTGCGTGTGAGAGTGTGTGTGAGAGAGAGAGAGAGAGAGAGAGAGAGAGAGAGAGAGAGAGAGAGTGTGGCTTGGGCATGTCAGGCGACTAAACTGAGATTAACTGTGCAAAATCAGTGAATGACCTTTTAAGTGATTCAGCTGCAGACACACACAAGTGAATATTTGACATCACAATAAAAATATGTCCAATAACAAATACATACCTTTTTGGCAGGCTTTTCCTTTTTCCTTTTCTTAGAAACCTTTCTTTTCTTTCGGTATGAATCTGGTGAGAAAGAATAAAGTGACATGTCAACTTTCCCCATCAAAGCTGCAATGAGGACTTGGTACACTTTATATTAGTAACTTCACAAATAAATATATGGCTAATATGAATTAAGTGATTTTATGTAACATTTATTTCTAAATATTTTTGATCTGTATGACTAATAGTTTGTAGAAGTACATCTTTCCAGGATGACAACGACCCCTGTACAATATCTAAAAGATGGCAACATTTCAGTACATGATCTAATTAAGAGCTGTTTCAATATATATATATATATATATATATACACACATACACATACTATCAATTCCTCCCCCACTGGGATTGAGACACCGAGGCCTGCAGTCTTTCTATAAAATCTTATTTTGGGGTTCACCAATAATAAATTGTGCAACTGCTCCAACTATACACCAAGTTGATGTCCTCTGTAAATATGCTTTACTGCATTCTGCACTTAAAAACAAACAAAAGTTTGTTCAGTTACATATGAACTCACCACTGCTACTGGAGCTGCTCCTGCTGTGTGACGAGTCGCTGCTAGAAGAGGAGCGAGATGAAGAACATGACGATGAAGAGGAGGATGATGATGAGGAAGATGATGAGGAAGATGAACTGACAGATGAGGATCTGCTTCGGCTGCGTTTCCGCTTCTTTTCATCTCTTCCTGTCAATCAATCCGACACAGAAACAAAAAACAGAAACGCTTTTCAGTCAAAACCTCAATAATTAAATCTGATCTTGTTATTCAAGACTCCATTATAATACTGTGACAGATCTACTGTTCAGTGTTGTGAACCTTGTGAAATTGTAACACTGGTTGTTGTGACCTCTTAAAGACATGATCTTGGCTGCTTCGTGTTGTGTTACTGTCCCTGCTGCTCTCAGTCAATATGAACGTACTGTTTAGGACTTCTTTTGTGGCTCTGACCTCTTTCTGCTTTCCGTATTTGGTCATGGCTTCCTGTTCTCAATAACACTCTCTCTGTGGTATCTACACTACTGAACGGCATACCCTTCAGTAGACTGTGTGTATGAACACTCTTAGTTTGCAGACACAAGGGTCGCCAGTCCATCACAGAGTGCTACAGCATACACACATTCACTCACACAGTCACACCTACGGGCAGTTTAGAGTAGCCAATCCACTCACCATCATGTTTTAGGAAAGTGGGAGGAAACCAGTGAACCCACACAGACACTGGGAGAACATGTGAAACTCTGCACAGACAGTAACCAGAGCACAGGATTGAACCGCAGACCCTGAAGCTGTGAGGTGGCAATGTTACCCACTGCCACACGTCGCCACCTTTCCTGTAGTCACCCAAAGTTAAAATTCAAACACTAATAAAGTTTATACACTAATAAGGATTGCAGCATTCTAAACATTGTAGCATTGATTGCAGCGTTCTTAACACTGTAATGTATAGAACTTAAAGTTATGTAACTTAAAACATACAACTGCTCATAAACAAATGCAGTAACTGGTGTAAAAAAAAAAAAAAAATCATGGATGTTAAATTTCAGTTGTGGCAAAACTTTTTTTTTTTTAATTTGGCAGCATAATACAGCTGCTGCAAATATTCTGTATACATTCAAATAAACATCAGAGGAATAAACCATGCAATGTAATGAAGTTAACGGAATCAAACATACTGCTCACAAAATGCACAAATACTAACCTAACCCCACTTATCAGAACTTTACACATCATTGCTTACTTACATAATACCTGAAAAACATTAACAGTTACAAACATTCCCTTAAAATGCTCAACATTATATGGAAGGCTTTCAACACAGCAGAACATAAGTAGTATATTCAATATGCTATAAATTAAAAATTACAAAAATAACAATACTTAATTTTTACACATAGTTACAGGCCATTAAAAATTATAAAAAATACCACACATGACGTATTCTAGACTTCTTCAGATCAAATACCAAAACATTTATTAGTCCTTAAACGTCTCCTTCCAAGTGTGATCTAAGTTTTTTTTTCCAAATCTAATTAAAAGTGCTTAATTTGTCCCTTATTGCAAATCTTATTTCTTCCAGATATAGCAAATTTCCCAGCACTCTTGCCCACATCTCAAAAGTAGGAACAGTGGTGGGACTGAGAATAACGAAGGTCAGCATCAGATTCTCTGTGATTGACGGCACCCTTTTTGATCAATATGACATCTCTGGGTTATATTCTCGCTTCTGTTTGTGTCAAGCAGAAATATAGACATACTTAAATAAATTGTAATTATAAAGCACATTTAAAACAATGTCTGTTGACCAAAGTGCTAAATATAAATAAGTATTTTCCACTCTCTCATCAGTAACATATGAAAACATACATATTCACACACACACAGACACACACGCCTTACTAAGCCCAGTTAACTTCTGAGATTTGTTTAAAGCCAGAAAATCACTATGAATGCGCAGGGTGTCTCTGATTCATAAACACTAACCTCCGCTTCTCGAGCGTCTCCTCTCCTTCGTGTCTGTGCTTGACCTGCTTCTCTCCTTGCGATCCACTTTTGCAGACTGTTAAACATAAAGACTTACATTTACTCGAGTGACAGACACTGTAGGCCTAAATTGACTTATACAAGAGGCAGTACATAATCTAATCGATTCAATTCAATTCCATTTTACATTATAGCACTTATAACAACACACCTTCACATCCAGCAGCTTAACAGAAATATGGATGCAGATTTCGATCCCTAATGAGCAAACCAGAGGTGCCAGTGGCAAGGAAAAACCCCCTGAGACAACATGAGGAAGGAATCTTGAGAGGAACCTGACTCAAAAGGGAACCCATCCTCTTCTTGTTGACACCGGATAGTGTGATTATAAATTATTTCTCTTCCACGACTGTATGCAGTAAAGTCATACAGTAATAAGTGTGTTGAAAGGATGGTCACTGAACTATTTCACAAATACACACCATGAAGCCCTGCAACATCACTGCTATGAAAGGGGGCTATCCAAATCTTATAAACAGCTAATAATCTGTTATAATCAGTGGTGTTTTAAACCATTTTATTAGAGTGGATTTAGCACCTTCAGTCACAGTTTCATCCCAAAATATATTAAAAAATGGATCAAATTTGTCACATGCTTATATACAAAGTGTGAAGAAACTAATATTTAGACAGATTTATGGCTCCAGACTAGATTTAATTGTAGTTTAATTAAGTAATCGGCGATCTTAAGTAATAAAGCCAAACACAAACAAGTGACCAAACACGGAACCAAATACTTTTTGTCACTTTAGCAAACATTATCCTCCATTTTATTCCTGAAAGCCCAAATCCACAACACACGCGCCAGGGTTTCTGCGCATGCGCAATTCATTTTTGCACGTTCACAACTTCATGCCTCACCATTGTATGATCATAAAATAGCCTAGCAAAATATGCTGCCTATAGTTTTATGTTTCAGATGAGGTTACAGTGATAAAGGAGATAAAACAGCACAAAATACCGGCGCTAATGTATTACGGGACACTTTAAAGCGGTAGGATAAATGTTTAGAACACCAGCTTCTGTTTTATCAACAAAGTCAACGTCCAAGTGTTTAACACATGAATGACATATGGCCAGTGAACAAACAGCTTTCCTGTTGTTTCAGGCACACAGGAGTATCACTAGCGGACACACAGGGCTGTGTAAAGCTGCAGGGAGTACAGTCATGTGTAGAAATTTGTTCAATGGATTTCTGTTGAGCGTAAAAGAAAAACTGCTGCGAGAAAATCCACTTGTATTCCACTAAGTTCACTGTGACTTAACTTCAGTCGCATTTTCCTCCGTAAAACTAACAATAAGGGTAAGTTTATAATTAGGGTAACATTAACACCGAATGCGTGGTTTCCAAACAATCCAACCAGAGAACGTCTGTGTGCATAGGCATCTTAATGGCGAATAAGTTAGAATGGAGTGTTTTGTTCAGTTAGCACTAGGCTAATGCTAATTATATTTACACCTTACCATGGTGAAAAAGGAAAGGCCAGTCTGGATGAAGCGGTGTAAATCGTGACGAAAACGCTCCTACTATTCAGACGATACCTGCTTCATTATATAAAATTTTTACTTCTGTTTAATTCCTATTATTTTTACACAAGAGGCTTTACTGAAACTTTCAATAAGATCACAACCAGAGCGAAGCCATTATTGTCAACCCGTTTTCCCGTCATTCATTGGGGTTAAATACGAAATCTCTCCCTACTCCCTACATCTGTGCACTACATTGAGCCTGAAAGAATGACATTCTACGGAGCGCCTAGTGGACTACATTGGCCAATAGGAGGCCATTTTATGAGCCTACTAAGATTACGTAATTTTGTACTTCTTCTCCTAACTGTTCACTAAGTAGTATTCGTTGTACTACTGCCCTCTACCGTTCCTCTACGGTACTGCAACAATAGCCTAACCTGGATTTCCCGAATTTCGACTCTCCAAAAGTTTCAAACTCTCCAAAATACTCTTCTTTGTTTGTCATGATAGAGCAGCTTTGTGCTAGTTCCGCTGTGTGGAATTGCAAGATACACAGCAATGTTGATTAAATAATGTAAATTGTATTTTTTTGTCATTGTGAAAACCCTCTATAATGTGTGTAGCCTATACATCTGTTATAGTATGTCTACAGCTTCCCTTGTGTAGTACTCAGTTAATAGTACAGGCAGTATTATACATGCCAAGAGGTGTAGGAAGGACATAGGAACCCAATATAAAGAACAATCACTTGGCAAAGTGAACAAAGAGCGATCTAAGGAGGAAGAACTTCATAAAACAGGGAAATTAAATTGAGCGCACAGGCTGGTCAGAGTGTTAAAAGGAGAGGCTTGTTTAGTAATAAACCATTGACTAGCAGCTGTTATTCTGTCATAAAATATCATACTCTAATATGCTAATGAAGGCCAAACCTGGGGGAGGGGGTTGATTTGTTTCTTGTATGGAGCTTCTTGATATATATGCATATTCATTGTATCTGGATATCTGTATGTTGTTAAATAAATAAATAAATAAATAAATAAATAAATAAAAATGTAGGTGCTTGTGTGACTTTTTTCAGTGGTCTACAGCAATGTATTGTTCAGTACCGAAAAATGATTTGAACAAGTTTTGGGTGATTTTAAAAATGAACAGGCAGATGATCACTCATTAGTGATGTAATAAGCTCCTTAAAGGGGAGGATGCCTGCCACAGATTCAGTAATATGGCTGTAAATTCTGTTTCAGAAAAAAATATAAAGTGGAAAGTTTATATGCCAGGGTGTGTTCCTGATAGTTTTTGCATCAGTGTGTGTATGGTGCTTGGAGGTTCCACTGTCATTATAGCGGGTAATTTGGACTGGTCTAGTGTTAGCTGGGATCTTCTGTAACCCGACCGTTCACGATGTCAAAACTGTTTTCCGTGGAGAGACTGAGAGCGAAATACACCTACATACAGCTCTCTCTTAAATGTATGTTCAGCTAATACATGCATTTCAGAGACTCTTCCTCATTTATCACACTTTATCACTGTTCACCACCTTTCAACCACATGCTTATGTTAATTGAGAAGACTTGCCGATAGTTCTCTCTCGTTCTGAGCCTTTTGTATTATTATTATTATTATTATTATTATTATTATTATTATTATTATTGCCTTATCATGTTTGACTCTTGCTTTGCCTTTTAACTACTCTTTTGATTCGCCCTTCCATATTGGATTCAATCATGTGGACTATTGTGTGTTGATCTTGGCCTGTTTCAAGTTGTGTTTTTGGATTGTGGCTTTTGTTATTAATCCTCCTGCACGTGGATACTCACACTCTCTCTGAGTCGTGCAAATTACAAACACTTTGCGACATGCTGTTATAAGAAAATCTATTTCTCATCAGGCCTCATTACCCCAGCACATCATTGATTAATTTCCTATAACATCATGTCCGATTGTACTTTATTCCTTATTTAACACTGAACACAAAACCATACTCTGAGTAATGCAGGAAAATTGTATAAAAACATTTATTAATGAAATAATGTTTGTTACATTTTTAGCCTTCTTATAATATTTTGTGGTGCTGCCAAGCTACCTACGCACACACACACACACACACACACACATATTCAAAGTGTTTAAATCATATAAGTAAGTCACCTATCTGTGATGTTTAATGTACAATCAGGACCAAATGTCTGAGTTCACTAACAACAACTATCTTGTTTGAGACATATCATGTGAACAAACTCTGCTAGTGTTTAATAGCTGATGAAAACATATTTTGAAGGTAGTGAACTCAAACATATGATCCTGATATGAACAAGAGCAGAAAAGCGACTGACTGTGTCAAACCTGGAAAGGAATAAAGATATAAAATAAAGGTAATAGTAAAGCATGCAAATAGACACGTTTTTACATAGACCAATCTGAGATCAGTTGCAGAAAGGCACAAACTTAGGAGTCTAAGGAGTTAAAAAAAATATCACAATATGCATAATGGAAGATTAAGTAGCTGAAGGAAGTTTTTTAAAGCTGCTTCCTAAATCTGTAATCACGAATATGTCCTATAAATTGCGAGCCTTTTTTCTTAAACTAATTTTTGCTGCATGATCGTATTTAGTTCGCAAATGCAGCTCCATCTGTGGATAACGTGTGTTTCCTAAATGGAAGTGTATAGTGAAAGAATGCAGGGACAGATGTGTATATGTGTTAATTACTGAGCAGTGGTTGCTCATTTGTCAGGGTTCTGTGCTAGTGACCAGCTCAAATCGCAGGAACTCAAAAGATCTATGGTAGGGCGCATGAACAAAATCGCTCAGTTCTGTGATTGAGTTCTGATTAGGTGACGTGCACAAGGACATTTTGGCATCCACCTCTTGCCATTGAATTCACTACAACTTGTTGATGGTCAACAGGCACCAATCCATGACAGTCATGAAAACAATGCTCAATCGTTTATTTAGAAAGTTCACCAGAATTGGCGTAACCAAGCGCCAATTGGTGTCAATGTGTTTACCAGTTGGAGACAGTCTGGTGTGGAGTATCCATATTTAAATGGGTTTCCCACTCACATGATTCCCGGTAATATGGGGAAATATTCTAAAATGTCCTTATACACGTAGACTAGGTTGTAAGTTGCTTTGGAGATTAGAGTTTGTTTCAGCTGCTTAAAAAAATGAATATTGTTCAAGTTCCCTGAGTTGGTTATGGATTTTGGATTGGAGTTATGTGTGAAGAGTCCAAAGTCAGAGTTTTAAGCCTCTGCTTTGTTCTTAGAGTGATCAGCGTGAGTAAGACTTTCGCCGGCCTCCTCTTCCTCAGGTACCTGCAGATAAAGAACATCAAATTAATGATAATTATTTATAGAATAATGATACACAAATTGTGCATTGTTTTCTGCTTAGAGGTATTCTGTTCCTATTGCTTAGCTGGATAGCAATACAAATGTAACATCATGTCTTCCTGATGATCGTTGAACATTAATATAGAAAAATCCTGATTAAAAGGGATTTCTTGCTTTTCTGTTTCTTTCTTCTGATTAAAAGGGATTTCTTACTATTCATTCCTTCATACCTTCCTTCCTTCCTTCCTTCCTTCATTCATTCATTTTCAGTAACCGCTTTATCCTAGTCAGGGTTGCAGTGGATCAGGAGCCTATCCCAGGAGCACTAGATGTGAGGCAGAAGTACACCCTGCACACACATTCACACTTAGGGGCAATTTAGAGCAGCCAATCCACCTAGCTTGTTTTTTGTAGGTAACCTGAGAATCCGGAGGAAACCCACATGGTTTCAGGAACAACATGTCATCACTTACATCACCTTTCTTATTCATATTTACAAGGACCAGTCAGTTTTTGATGTTCTCACCTCCCAGTAGAGAGAGTCATCAAAGCAGTTCTGATCAGGTGGCTGTCCCCAAAATGGCAGCTTCAGTATAAGACCTGTAGCACCAAATCAAATCAAGTGAATTTTTAGCGTTACATCCCTCTACTCAGGTACACAAAAATAACATACAACTACATACATGTATATGCTAACCGTACAACAGCAGAGGAAGTTTATCACCTCCAGTTTAGTTTAATCTAAACTGCATGGCATACAATTATGACACATTTGACATTGCACATTCTTTGGCTCAAGAATACCACATATAGTTCAACTGTTTCACAAAGTTACAGAATAAGTCCTTCTTAAAGAAATTAAATATACATATCAAGCCAAAATACTTCAGATACTAATATGACTGCAACTACTGTTTTTAGTTCTGCAGTGTCATTGCGTGCAGTGTATAGATAACAGTGTGTCACACAGTATCACAAACCACTTATGTAAGTCTGCAAAGCTGTGTGAAGTAAAGCAGTGATGATTTTGAAATGTAGTTTGCACAATGCTAAACTGGAGTGTATAAGCTCCTCTTTCATTAGCTTGCAGCTCCAGTGCAAAACTAGTAGAAGACTGTAGACATCAAACATCTGTCTGATCCGCTACATTTGGAGTGTGGGGAAGTTATACTTTATAATTTTGGCTCTTCTAACACAACATGAGCTCAGTTTCATGTGAACAATCTTAAAATATGTAATATTTACATGCTATAAGTATTCAGTGAAAGTTCATGTCCTCTGATTCCTACTCTCTTAGTGAAAGTGGAAAATGTGTGAACACTGAATTACAGACATATTCAATGTTTCCATCACTACTTCAGTTATTTAGATTTTTTTAATGGTGGTTATGAAGACAGATAAAATTGTAAAAGCCTGTGTGTACGCACCTGTGATGGCTCCTCCGATGAGGGCGAACCCAAGAGATGAAGCTAAAGCAGCAGCCTGATAACTAGCAGTAATGCTAAAGATAGGAAATGAAGAGATACTTACATAATGATACTAATGGTACTGCTAATATACAAACACAAGAACAGTGAGAGAGAGAGAGAGAGGGAGAGAGAGAGAAAACAATTCTCGCAGTATCAAGAACAGTTCTCAGAGTATTGAAATTATATGGTTGCCACTCTTTTGTCTGTAAACGTGTTGCTGATCAACAGCAGCAATATCAATCAATTAATTGCACCTATTAGAGATAAATACTATTTATATGGTCCACAACAACCTAAACCATCTCTATGAGCCGGACTCTTTTGGCAAACTCTGTTTGCCCACCTAACACTTTTTTGGTTTCCAAATTTCCATATTTAGTCTTTGTTTCCTGTTCTTGTTAATTATTCTCTCTCTTAATTTGTTTCACATCTGCCACCTCTACTACTGAAGTTTAGTTTAGTGTTTGTCCTGTTAGTGTTGCCCTAGAGCAGTGCTGTAATTTTTTTTAAGCTGGAGTCCTGGGGCTCTAGTTTCATGCTGGTGCAAGAGTAGTTGCTTATTAATGCTTGATAATGCATTGCCATTTTAGTTTGGTGCAAGCCATTTTTAAAAAAAAAAACATCTGTGCTCTGTTTTGTGGTCATAAATTTTGGTCTGAAAATGTGTGTCCGTTATCGCTTCCTGTACACACAGAATGTGTGTATACTATTTTATTCTGTCTATATTTAACAATGATCCTCTTTCCGTTTTTTGTTTTTGATTTCAGTCTTTGTTTTTCTCTGTCATCTTTAATTTCACTGTTAAACATAAGAAACAGGACAGCTGATTTCAAGTGCATTTCACGTTTAGGCTATAACAAGTCTGAATTATTCTGACCACAAGTGAATAAAATTAGCCTGGTGAAAAAGTTCATTCATTTGAATGGGGAAGAACATTGGGAAATGTGAAGGTGGAATCTGACTAGGAATCAGGTCATTTCACATGGGCCAAGAGACAACAAGAGGGTGGGCTGTGCTCTGCTTTTTTACTTAGAGAAAAAAATAAATCAAAAGGAGGAACTGGTAATAATTCAGTAGTGGTCACACTGGCTATGTGCTATCTCCAGCAATGCTTATTTCTGGCCATGTTCTTGCTTAGAACGGTTCATTTTCCTGTTTGAATGTATCCTATAGTTGGGAAAACACTGTTTCGGTGCCAGTCTTACTTGGCTTTTTTGCCCAGCAATGCTGCTACGATGCCAGCCAGACCACCCAAAATCCCAGGCATGCCATGAAGGTTATGCACTCCACACGTATCCTGAATTCCCAAGGTTGATGCAAGGATGGGCTACAGATAAAATAAACAAGAAAATAACAAAGAAAATACCAATAAATATACTGTTATAATGTATGACTAAATTAGTGTTTTATGTTTTATTAGATTTTACTGTGAACTAATATGTGTGCTACATGTTGACACTTCAAAAATATTAAGCTGTGAATTGTGTAAGTGTATTTGGGAGCTTACAGTGAGGAATTTGAAGCCGAGAGTAGAGATGATTCCGGCAATAACGCCGATCAGCATGGCTCCAAATGGCGCAATGCTCATATCAGCACACGTTCCCACAGCAACTCCACCGGCCAGAGTTGCATTCTGGATGTGAACCTGTGAGAGAAAACTGGCACATTTAACCTACAGATATTCTTTGGAAGGGTGCTGTTATTCCATCTTTTTATTCCTTGTTGTAATATTCACTGTGATAGTTTCTGTTAAATATGATACACACTAAATATCTAAACATTTAAATATGATACATTCATGATAATGTCAGAGGTTTGTGTGGGTTTTGTATCAGAAGCATGCAAGTAATTCAAGCACAAGACATCATTTAAAACTGAGGCTTCTAGTTTCATGCTTTTCTGGGTCATCTAGTTAGCCACCAGTTAATAAAATAATGCAGCTGGTCGGGGAGCAGGGAATTATTTTACAAGCCTAGCCATGAGTACAGGCTCTAATCATCATGCATACCTCCTATTAAAAATGACCATGTTACAATGCTAAAAGTTTTTTTGATGTGTTTGTTGAGACTTTACATAAAGTTTTACAATTTACATTAACATTAGCTAGCAAGCATACTAGCACTAGGCATTGGTAGTTATTTTGCTAGTCAGAATGTTGGGAAACTCCAGTCCCAATCCAGGGCCAGCCCAAGGCATAAGCGAAGTAAGTCAGCAAAATAAATAACAATGGTATAATAACATACAAACCTTTCAATGATTGTGTCGGAATGGCTGATTAAAGAAATACTGATTTTCAGGTCAAATACCTTTGAGCCCCTGAAAATGGAGGTACTTTGCTTAAAATGGCTGTAATTCCTAAATGGTAAATGCCATATTTTTTGTGGAACCTCTTAAAATAAAGCTGAAAGTCTACACTTTGATCACATCTTGATTGTTTTATTTTAAATCCATTGTGGTGGTGTATAAAGGCAAAATCACAAAAACTCTGTCATTGTCCAAATACTTCCGGACCTAAATGTATATATATATATATATATATATACACACACACACACACACACACACACGTACAATGTACAATTATACAATTATCGCACAGGCAGCCCCAGCAAATTGTGTAGTTGGTAGGTTTACACTAGAGTCAGCAGCTTTTTTTTGTAGTTTTGTAAGAGGATCAAAGCTCTTAACTTAGAAATGTGTGACATGTATGTAGTATTTTTCCTTTCATGCCTTCAGTTTTCCATGTAGTGTTGTTGAGCTGCTTAGGGACCACAGAAGGCTAAGACAAGCTAAACTAAACATCTAATTGTCAAATTGACAAGATTATTATGACTATTATTATTGACTTAAGATTATTAAGTCAATTATAATGCATACATGTTTCAGGCTTAAATTCCTGACAATACAGAAAAACAATGTTGTTTGGCAATTAAGAATTCAATTCAGGTGAACAGAAGTTTTATTCCATCTTGATAAACAGCATTTTTATTTAATATTTTTGGTTTTAATTTATTAAAACATAACCAAAATGAATAGACTTCTGGTTTGTCTCACCATGTCCAGTTTGCCTTTCTCCTCCACCAGGCTGGAGGTAGCGTAAGCAGCGAGTGCACAGGCGGCCAGAGAGAAATAAGTATTAATGATGGCAGTGAGCTGTGCGTCTCCAGGATCGGCAATAGCAGAGTTAAAACTTGGCCAGAACATCCATAGAAACACAGTACCTATAGACAGGAAAAATACAGCACATTCACACTATTTATTCCAATAAGACTGTTATGTTGGTTGATGAATACAAGAGTAAATGAATTATAACATTATGCAAGGATCACAAAAATCTAATTTAGTCATATAAAGGAAAACACTATCCTATGCAAAATATGCATATACAAACATTCTGCCTAATCTTCCATGTTCATTGGGAGTATAAATGATGGGGAGCAATACACAGAATCTTGCTTACATTACACGATTTGAATATACATACAGTCTATCTATCTATCTATCTATCTATCTATCTATCTATCTATAATGATGTAAATGATGAATATACAGATATGTATGTATGTGTATATGATGTATATGTAATGGAGCATTTGTATTCTGATGGGAGTGGTCTCTTCCAGAATGACCATGCCCATATCTACAGGGCACGATGGGTGACTAAATGTTTTGATGAGGATGAAAATAAAGTAAAATATGCCTTCACAGTCATCAGATCTCAACCCAACTGAAGATCTGTGGGAGTGATATGTTATACAATGCTCTCCACTACCATCATCAAACTAAGGGAATATCTTTTGGAGAATGGCTTCCATCCCTTCAGTACAACCCAAAAGCTTTATAGAATCAATGCCATGGTGCAGTGAAGCTGTTTTGGCAGCTCATGGTGGCCCAACACCTTACTAAGACACTCGATGTTTGTTTTTTCCTTTAATTTGTTTCACCTGTCATCCTATATATACACATGACTCTGCATATTATAGAGTTTTGCATTTTCTTATAAATGTATATGTATGCATAATAATATGCATGGAGATAACCAATAATAATTCCCTACCTTTTTATATGTAGATTTCTATATTTATGTTTATACACATTAATACACATATTTATAGCAACATAAATGTAGGAGAACATAAAACAGATGCTGTAATGTAAATATAGTCATCCACTGGCCATGGGACACTAATTGCAGTTGTGTAAGTGTATGATGTAGATGTACCAATCATTGCGAACAGATCAGAGTGATAAACAGATCCCTCGTTGTCGTGGCCATTGCGAAGACCTGGGCGATAAAGCATACGAGCAACAGCAAGACCGAAGTAGGCTCCAAACGCATGGATGGTCATGGAAGCACCAACATCAGATGCCTGGACACAAAGAAACATTTCTTCGTGGCTCTAAGTAGTCATTGTATTATGCTTTTGTACCTCTGCAGTACTGTAAATGATGTCTTCTTCAATTATTAAGACAGAAACTAATGAAATGAGATTAAATTAATGCATAAAGTTATTTCAGTACTACTGCACAATCAAATTTTGCATTAAAAAGTTATACAGTCTAAAAAGATTCTTTCAAACTTTGGTGCATGTAAACTGGTCTCTTAATGACTATACCATGAAAAACGAAATCTTAGTGAGGGAAAACATCTTGGATTTTGGCAAATTGACCTAATACTTCTTATTATGAACTATATATAAAATAGTTCTAAGGTTATTAAGCTTATTTCTAGATATAATTCCTTATTTCAAGTTTAAAATTGTATTATTCTGTTGTCAGATAATTATGGCTATTTTCTAAAAAATAAATGCTTGAAATATAATTTCATAGCCCATTATGGAAAAGTCATGCATTTTATCTGGGAGGAATCCTTTCTCAACACTACCCCACTACCCCTTCTTTTCTGCTTGTAGATGTGTACAGTATCATGTCTCGCGTAATGATCCTGGAGATGTCATCATAGGTCAGATAAAAGTAAATGGATGGGATGATAATAAAACGTGACTTAATGAATGGACAAATAATTATTAATTCGTACCTTCAGAATTTCAACAACAATGTGCTCATTTAAGCAGAATGTGGTGATTTCCAGCAGCGTCATGATGAGCAGCTGAACTGGGCTCGTCTTCCCCAAAACTGCACCAAATGAGATGAGCACTGTTGCTGTGCTGAAATCTGCATTAATCATGCTGGAGAGAAAGTGAAAGACAGGAAAGTAAAGGAATATTTAATTCGGTTTAATGTAGAAGATCAGTCAGTTTAGTTATGTGATATACCATAATATGCAACATTAATTGCCTATCTATCCATCCATCCATCCTTAAAACAGATCCACTGGTTTCACTACAGCCTCTGAAGCACTGAAGAACACTTACTTCCTGGATTCTAGTTGCAGAATATAGTTACTTCCAGGATTCTTCTGGTGCTAATGCCCCAGTAGATTAAGTGTTTCTTTATTTGTAAAACCAGCACTAAAGATTGTAAAACCAATAGTAAACAATATGTACTATTTTGTCAGAGTATATATTCTCAAAATATTGCAAATGCTTCCCTCATAATATCAGCCATTGTGCCTTTTTTCTTGATATATTATGACTTTTTCCTTGAAATATTATGACTTATGTTTTTGTATCTTTTATTTTTTTAAACAGTGGCCTTAAAATGCTGTCATAGGGTGCTGGCTTTTAGTGCGATTCAGTGATTAACTATAAATCATAAAATGTATTATCCAGAGACCTACAAATAAAAAGCGAAACAAGACAAAAAAGATGTATGCTCTTAGTATACCAGCCCTTGTGAGTTCTTCTAAAATGTCTTTCTTACTTTATCTGTTCAATATTTGGAAAACAGATATAGCCTATACATGGTGTTATTAATTTTTAACAGTTGACCAGTAGGTCTAATTAAATAATTAATTAAATAATTCCAAAAGCTAATCAGTTCATCTGCTGGTTAAAAATGATAATTCCATGCTACTCTCATGAATATTCAACCACTCGTTCTTGAGATATTATGCTAATGGGAATATTGGATGTATAGAAGCACAGACAACCCAAAAATCTAATGCCACCACCACATAGTGACAAAGTAAAAACTAAACTTCATATGAAATGATATCAATGTGAAAATATTCCATTAAAGAGAGAGAAACCCCACAACTTTTCCCCATTGTAGTCTTACACAGTGTGCAAGACTGTAGAAATTGTTTCATCATTTTACATTTAGACAGCATTTTTTTTTCAGTTTGACACCCCTGTAGATAGATAGATAGATTGATAAAGATGAATTTACCTTGAGATTGAAACCCTAATTTTTCCATTTTGCAGGTGCCAGATATTCTGCAGTAGTAAACCCCACTGAAGGCCAAAGGCAGCAAGCAGCAGGTTGATGCCCACGCTGCTGAAGCCGTACCGTTTCAGGAAGGTCATGAGGAAACCAAAACCGATGAAGATCATCACATGCACATCCTGAAACACTTAAAATGTAGAAAATAGGGAGCAGATTAAAGAGCTGCCATAGTGCTCAGTCTTTTCTTGGTCAAAATGAGCACATTTAGACTCAAGCTGCTCCATCAGTTTGTGAATGAGGCCGGTGGAAAAGATAAAATTAAAATGAAAGTCTCCTCTCGTCTTTAGTACTATACCCTAAAGAGCCTCTGAAGTAATGTTATTTATTTATTTTTTTAAAATAGGGTGTGGTAGGTATCTCAGGGTCAAATTTTTATGTTGTGGCCACAAGATACCAAAATTGTGGCCATGAATTGTGTAATTTGATCCCCTGAATTATTTAATTATCAGTTAAGTATTTGACAGGAATAGGTGAATTCACTTGCTTAAGGTGACATGGACTAATGGTATATCTATGGTGCAGTGACATTGTCTTTATGCATCATAAAAGGACTGTCTTTATGCATCATACCAAGACTGATGTAAAGTGTAAAATTATCAGTGTTATATTATTTTTAAGGTTATTACTTACAATCATCTCCAGGTTCCAGTGGCCAAAATTCAATTAATTTCAATTCAATTGATTTCTCTGTCTTATTTAAAAACACAGTATCTGCTTGAGTTAGGTACTTTGTAGTAATAAAATCATTGCCATAACATTTTAATTTGTGGTCAGACCATAATGTCACCTCAGCGTATTCAGTGTACTGAAACCAGTGTACTTTGTATAGTGTATAAGTCTTTATCACAGCAACTTCTTTGGATAACAGGCTAAAGTCAACTTCCCAGAGACTGACGCCAAACAATGAAATCTGGATGTGTCTGAGGTGTGGTGTTGCTGGGACACACAGTTAGGTCTGGAAATATTTGGACAATGACAGAGTTTTTGTGATTTTGCCTTTATACACCACCACAATGGATTTGAAATAAAACAATCAAGATGTGATCGAAGTGTAGACTTTCAGCTTTATTTTAAGAGGCTCCACAAAAATATGGCATTTACCATTTAGGAATTACAGCCATTTTCAACAAAGTTCCTCCATTTTCAGGGGCTCAAAGGTATTTGGACAAAGTGACATAATTGTAAATGTAACCATAATTTTAATACTTGGATGAAAATCCTTTGCAGTCAATGACTGCCTGAAGTCTGGAGCCCATGTTCTCAAATTCTGAGTTTCCTCCCTGGAGATGCTTTGCCAGGCCTTCACTGCAGCCACTTTCAGTTGCTGCTTGTTTGTGGGTCTTTCTGCCTTCAGTCTTGTCTTCAGTAAGTGAAAAGCAGCTCTATTGGGTTGAGATCAGACGACTGACTTGGCCATTGAAGAATATTCCATTTCTTTGCCTTCAAAACGTCTTGAATTGCTTTCGCAGTATGTTTAGGGTCATTATCCACCTGCCCTGTGAAGTGGTGTCCTATCAGTTATGTAGCATTTGGCTGAATGTGAGCAGAGAGTATAGCCCTATACACCTCAGAATTCATCTTGCTACTTCTGTCAGCAGTCACATCATCAATAAACACCAGTGAGCCCGTTCCATTGGCAGCCATTCATGCCCATGCCATAACACTCCCTCCACCATGTTTGACACATGATGTGGTATACTTTGGATCATGAGCTGTTCCTTTCTTTCGCCATACTTTTCTCTTCCCATCATTCTGGTACAAGTTAATCTTGGTTTCATCAGTCCAAAGAAACTTATTCCAGAACACGGGAGGCTTTTTTAGATGCTTTCTGGCAAAGTCTAATCTGGCTTTCCTGTTCTTGAATGTTACCAGTGGTTTGCACCTTGCTGTAAACCCTCTGTATTTACATTCATGAAGGCGTCTCTTGGTTGTAGATTTTGACAATGATACGCCTACCTTCTCCAGAGTATTCTTGACTTCTATTGATGTTGTGAAGGGGTTTTTCTTCACCAAGGAAAGGATTCTGCGATCATGCACTTTAGTTGTCTTCCATGGTCTTCCAGACCTTTCGATGTTGTTGAGATCACCTGTGCTCTATTTCTTTTTAAGAATGTACCCAACTGTTGATTTGGCCACACCTAAGGTTTTTGCTATCTCTCTTATAGATTTATGTTGTTTTTCAGCCTAATGATGGCCTCCTTCACTTGCATTGAGATCTCCTTGGACTTCATATTGGTAGCTCCATCAAACAGCTGCCAAATGCCAACTCAATACCTGATATCAACTCCAGACCTTTTATCTGCTTCATTTGTCTTGAAGTAACGAGGGAATTAATTTACCATTAATTCCTAAATGGTAAATGCCATATTTTTGTGGAGGCTCTTAAAATAAAGCTGAAAGTCTACACTTCGATCACATCTTGATTGTTTTATTTCAAATCCATTGTAGTGGTGTATAAAGGCAAAATCACAAAAACTCTGTCATTGTCCAAATACGTCCAGACCTGACTGCATATAGACGCCCAGCTTCCTCTGAAAACCTTCCAACTGTTCCACTTGCTTTCTACTGGAGGAAGCCATTAAACTCTGCATGTAATCAGAGTCTGTGCTTTAGGTATCACATCTGGTAAAGCTATACAAGATTAAACAGCTCAGAGCAGTCTCGTCACATTTTAAGGTCAACGATCAGAATGCAGCTGCTGAGTGGAAACAACTTGTACATCTGTAATGGTTAAATTGTTCATTTTCACAACGCAGTCGAGTAACTGTTTTGCACGAATGTAAAGATAATGTCATGGTTTACTTTGACATGCTAACAGACATTAATGAATCATTGGGCGTTGACTATTGGCTGTCCACAAAAGTTTGTTTTGCTCATTATTGTATTGTATTATTGTGGTTGACTATGTAAGCTTGGGTGTTGTGTGTTCAGCATCCCATCCAGGGTGTATTCCGCCCAGTGTTACTAGGATAGACTCTGGATCCGCTGCAACCCTGACCAGGATAAAGTGGTTACTGAAGATGAATGAATGAAATATAATCTCTGAAAGATAATTTCTCATGCAAACCATGTGAAAAAAAGCCAACATGTAAAACTTTGAACATGTAGTACTGTGGAGTTGCTAAGACTGCCCCTTGTGGTCAATGGCATTTTCATACTAACTGCTCAGAGATGTTTATGCTGAGATAGAGGGACAGACTAAACAGGAAAAAAGATGGCTTCAAAACAAACGCCAGAAATCTTATCATAAACACAAGTTATGAAAGAAGAGATCTGTTTAGGATGGTGCCACTCTGAAGAACCACCCAGAGCTTATTAACTGGTCTGTCTGGTGCACAGTGACTGGACCAATACTAATACTAGTACTGAACCTAATTCAACGACTTGATGGATCTGGTTCTCTTGGGTGACTGTCTGAAGTTAATGCACTTCACAGGGGCTTCTGAGTTGCTATCGCTAACAAATGTAGCAATAATAATAATAATAATAATAATAATAATAATAATAATGATAATAACAACTTAATAATGATTCCAGGTGGCATGGTGTTACAGCGGGTAGTGCTGCTGTCTCACAGCTTCAGGGTCTCCATTTCAATCCTGAGCTCAGTTTAATGTCTGTGCAGCGTTTTTCATGTTCTCCCCATGTCCATGTAGGTTTCTGTGTTCTCCGGTTTCTCCCTCCATGAATGTATGAATGTGTGGGGCCATATGATGGATGCAACTGTGTATGCTTACATTTACATTTGCAACATTTATCCTCAAGCTGGTACATAAATTCCAGCACATTAGTTTAGCTTCTGCACTCATAAAGCAAAATTCTGGCTTTTTTTTTTTTATCCACGCAGTTGGTCCAAGGATCAAACATCACCTATGATGGCAAATGAAAAGTTTGGAACCATTGAAATGTAACTATTAAAAAAAAAAGAATACAGCTGGTATCACTTATTCACACAAATACAAAAACAGGCTGCATGATGTAGAAATAGGATCAAGTACACTTAGCTCATTCTTTAACCAAGGAGCACACAACTTCAATAGGTGGAAAACTCCATAGAACCTAACATCTTAAAGCTATCCATCTTAGTGTTTTTTTTAATAAGTAGAAGACAATTAAATCTCAAAGCCTAGATTAGATCAATCCTATTTGCATGATCATTCTAAATTAGTGTATGCCAGTATTTTTATCCATCCAATAGCAGATAATCCAATATGCACTCGAACACTGATTATACTAGGCTCACTGAGTGTGGGAAACATGCCAATTAAGGCCTAGAGTTTCACTATAATTCCAACCTTTCACATCTTTTATTTGCTGTCCATCATGCATAATACAACTCTTGATAGAAATCTCAAAGGCTTGTTGCCAAACAGGAAGAAGGTTTCTTTTTTCGCTGCTGGATCTGCAGAGCAGCTCAATTACTTTCTATCGGCACTAATTTGATGCTCGACGACAAAGCTTATCTTTGTATGGGTGTGTGCTTTTTTTCAAAGCTGCATTCCTCAGTTTGTTTTTATTTCTTTGAAACCGTAATCATGCTACTTTTGACCTCAGCCCAAAGAGATTGATCCGTAAGATTTTCCCAGACTGCACATCTGGCTCCTTTCTCCATCTCTCCTCCCACTCCCTTCCCTTCCCTTCCCTTCCCCTGCTAGGGTCCTTGACTTCTGGGGTCCATTCAAAAGTGATGGAAACAAGTTAATTTTCTCTGCATTAACATGAATGCACAGTATTATCATAGACACTTCAATATTGTGACATAATGTTCTGAATTTGCATTAGACATCATTAAATTTATGCTCTATTCTGGAAGTCTCATTAAATCTATAAGCTTATATTTGACTAATATGAGAACATATAATGACTTTACTTTTACACAAATGGAAAGTTTAGAGCTCAGATGTGACGTGGAAGATAATCTTGCTCGTTCACACCCTTCCCGCCCCTAAAGCTGTTACTGCACCGTGGAGATAAAAAACCCACTCAAACGGCCCAATTTATAGCTGGACAGAAAACACAGCAAATCTACCACATATAATTTGAAAATAATCGTGACTAACAACAACAACTATAATAATTAATGCTAAAATATGAATAATATTAACAATATTAATAATATTGTAGAATCATATTTATCTATATTTCTTTCTATAAATCCATTTCATTATCTTTACACTGTCTCCTCTTTTCTTTCTGTTTTTTTCTCTCTTTATTTCTTCTTCCCCCTTTTCTATGCTCTCTTCCTTTCCCTCCCTCACACAGTCTCGTTTTTATTTTGTTTTCTTTCTTTCTTTCTCTTCTCTTCTCTTTATTCACTCAATCTCTCGTTTTTTTCTCTGCACTCTATTACTCTCTTTCATTCGGATGCCGTCTTTTTCTCTTTGTCCTATTTCACTAATTCTTTCTGTCTGTCTATTTTCCTTTTTTCCTAGTTAGCAAGAAGATGTTAGCAGTCATAACATAAACCTCAAAAGATGTATATATTGGTGGCCAAATCAGGCAGACAAGGACATACCAAAATTAGATGAACAATTATATTTTTTATGGGCCAATCTAAGTCAAGCCAGACTGGCAGAGGGATCTCTCTCTCTCTCTCTCTCTCTCTCTCTCTCTCTCTCTCAGTCTTCCTTTCTGTCTCCCTTTTAATCCCCCCTCACAGGGAGGGAATGCAGCTTCTCCTGTTTCTTGTGTGTATGCTTGAGGTTTGCGTGTGTTACACAGTGAACGTCTCCATTAATTCCTCATCATCTCCACATCTGCTCTCAACTGCTGACCTGCACTTGACCCTCAATGACTGCACGCTTTTACTGTTTGAATATTACACTACAAACACACACCATCTTCAGCTGGCTTCCCACAGGCAGAATTCATTGGTAAAATAAATATATACCAATCATCTGGAAGTGGCAGTTTTAAAAGAACAAGAAATCTTAATGCAAGCCTCTCAAATCAGGTTTGATATCCAATTATTATTTGAGTTTCAATGAAGTTATCATTTAAAGGCATCCAGACTTTCATTTTAGACCACATTATAGGGTAGTGTATATACAGCAATGTGAATAAACATGGATGTTTTATGAATAATGGATTCTGTCTCTGTCTCATTTTCTCTCACATTGTCTCTCTTTACATCCCTCTCTCTCTCTTTTTTTTCTCACTATCAAGAAGGTTATTAAAATGGAGCGTTTTTATAATAAAGGCAGTTAAACTATTAGTGTTGGTTAAAGTTAGTTGTTATTAATCTATCCACCCAATCGCTCTCTGTTTTTTTCCTCCAAAATAAAATAATAACTTAAGTGGTTTCAATAACATATAACATAATAATCTGTTTTACATTCTGTTAACTTACTATTTGAGTTTTGATGAAGCTGACATTACCTTGACTTCAGTTTACATGCAATGAAAGGCAATAAAATGTATATTCATAATGCAACACATCACTAATGCCTTATTTAATGCCTGTTACATTATTATTTTAAGGAACATTACAGAAAGACAATGTCATATATTGTATACTTTTGTATTTATACTTTTGTATTTATTATATACTATATCTTTGATGCTGGAATGCAATTCCCCATACAGCATCATAAGCTACCTAATAATCTGTATATTTATCTATCTCTAGTTAACTGTGAAGATCTTTCAGATGTAGTATGTATGGGTACTTACTAGGGTAGAGAGTCACTGGGCCTTCCTCATGAGTATTATTTTCAGTGCCATGATGAGCTGAAGGATGGTGGTCATCTCCAGTATCGTACACCACAAACACAGCGTACAGGGTGATGGTGATGATCTCCAGCAACAAGGCCACAATTGGAAACTTCAGCCTCATGTTGGTTGAAAACGCCGGCATGGTTCTACCCTAGCTCTCCTGCTTCACACTTCCTCGCTATCTATAGTGTGTGTGTGTGTGTGGGTTGTGAGAGGGGCCTCAGAGTGATGTCTGAGTTTAAATTGGCTGCAGGTTTGAGGACGACCAATGATAGGCGCTGGAAAGAAAAGGCCAATGGTCACACCTCCTACTGAAGTCTGCTTAAAAAAACTAAACAAACAAGGAGTGTCCTTTGCTGCACAGGAAAACACAGTAGCAGATTTTAGAGAATGTTTCTACCACAGAAATGACAGTCAGGGGTTAACTCATATTCAATTTGGATCAAAATGACACATGAGTATATATTTTCTTTAATTGAAACATTTCTACAAAATTATTTTCAAGCTAATGACAAAACAAAAAGTCATAGAATAAGATTTAAAATAAAATGCAAACTATAAATATAGTCATCAGAGTTGAACCTGATTCTCTGGTTTCTCTAGTTTCAAAGACTACGTAAAAATAATTCAAAGACACACTTGCTGCATATAGAGAAGGAAACAGGCATATGGGGAAAAGCTGAGACTGACATGGTAGTGTATTCTGAGGTGCTACAAGTGTATCAGGCATAGCAGCAGTTTTCACTGGCCACTTTATTAGACACATCCTCCTTGTTATTGCACCTTGTAGGACTACAGATAGAGGATGTATCTCATCTTTTTCATGCACAGTGTGTGTCAGTCATGCTTCACCCTTTCATCTGTGTCAGTTTTTGACAACAAGTCTGCTGTTAGTCTCATTATACTAGAGCATGACGTGAATCAATATCAATTTGCGTACACACGTTATATCAGTGTACTATATGTGCATACATTTTACTTTATACTACACACTATGTGTGCTCCCATGGATGTTTCTCATGCCTTATTAAAAAAACAATCCCCAATCTCTATTAAATTGCTGTTAGTCAATTGGGAAACTATGAGTGTTGAAGGGGCAGAGCCATAGGAAAACATTTTGGAATGTTTTGGATTTCACAAAAAGGGCTCATAACATGTCAACATTTTATTAAACCTACAATTCTGATCAAAGAACGCAAACAATTATACCAAGGCAGACTCAACAGATGGATGTTCGATTCATAAAAGTTTATTTAAAGGAGGGAGAGAGTGTGAGAGTTCAATACTACACATTAAGAGGAAAAAGATTTTTAATGTTTTTCTTGATAAACAGGTAAAGCACATATTCTCTAATTTTGTGGGAAGCAAGTATTTAAGTTTGCTAGTATGGAAGATAGAATGGCATGACGCCGTTGGTGTCATTAGCATTTAGGTATACTTCTTAGTGTGCAATGTGTCGTTTGGGACACAGCCTTGAATTCTATCTAAAGGTCTATACTTGGAACCATGAAATGAATTAGCCTGTGCAGACTTAACACACTTCACATGAACCTAGCTAGTAAATGTTGCTCACACAACATTCACAGCTAGAACTAACACTGTATAAACATACTGTTAACCTTCCCATGGCTGACCTATAAAACAAGTGCTCTCACACACTTTTGTTTATTTTCTTGTTAAAACAGAATTCTGTTCATGTTTTCTGCTCTTTAGCCATAAGGAATTTCAGAATACCTCATGAGAAAAATATTCAAAAGGTCATAAACCAGAAAAGGGCCCTCAATCTGCTGATGTTCTTAGAAACGTTGTCATTCAGATTTGACCCCACGGGCATAATGTTCACATCTCTAACCAGTAAACATACTGTAGGTCATGGGTTTTAGGAGGTGACAGATTCAAATTATTCAGTATTAAACAATGGATAAAAAGCCAAATGACTATTAACTATGTAAATGAAGAGTAGTCACTGATCCTCCATCCCTACATTTAGCTTCAACTTAAATCAAAAGCTTCTGCATAAAAGGAACAACAGTGTAGTGATGTGACTTTAAGCGTTATTGATACATGAATTTAGATTTGCATCAATATATTGGCTAAATCCCTTCTAAATTCTACACAGGACTGATAAGCAAGTATAAGAAGAGTCTGGTTGCAAGTCGGGGCTAATATATACAGTCAGGTCCATAAGTATTTGGACAGCGACACAATTTTCATAATATTGCCTCTATACACTACCTCAGTGGATTTGAAATGAAGCAATCAAGATATGATTGATGTGTAGATTTTCAGCTTTGATTCAAAGGGCTTAAAAAATATTGCATTAACCGTTGCATTAAATATTGCATTAACTTACTGAAGACAAAATTGAAGACAGAAAGACCCACAAACAAGCAGCAACTGAAGGCAGCTGCAGTAAAGGCCTGGCAAAGCATCTCAAGGGAGGAAACTCAGCATTTGGTGATGCCCATGGGTTTCAGACTTCAGGGAGTCATTGACTACAAAGGATTTGCATCCAAGTATTAAAATTAATCCTAATATTTATGATTATGTCAGTCTGTCCAATTACTTTTGAGTCTGTGAAAATGGAGGGACTCTGTAAAAATGGCTGTAATTTCTAAACAGTTAACAGTTAATATTTTTGTTAAACTCCTTGAAATAAAGCTGAAAGTCTACACTTCAATCACACTTTGATTGCTTCATTTCAAATCCATTGTAGTGGTGTACAGAGGCAAAATCACAAAAATTGTGTCACCGTTCAAATACTTATTGAATTGACTAAATGAAATTAATGACCCTGATAATTTAAACAAATAAAGATATTGCCACTGTAACATGGTGTATGTTAATGTAGGTTAAATAAGACAGATTAGGATCCATTCGTGCAGAAATCTTGTTATGTTCACAGGGTTCAAACAACTGGAGTACTATAGCTAGTTTCCACTGTGTAATACATCATGTAAGTAATGTGACAGTGTCATTAGCTTTAGAAAATTATATCCACATGTGTTCATGTTTTCTCAAACAGCTTTTAGAGTAACTGAACTGTAATTGTAAAGAGTTTTGCATGTAATTGTAGAGACCTTGCATTTTCCCTGGTATAAGAATGAAAACTCCTAAAAAGAGTTGTTAAAAAAATTGAAGTTAAAAAAGATTTGCATTAAAAATGAAAGTTTTTAGGCTCTTCATTAAAGATTTTTGTTGGGTAAAATAAACTATTTGCTTTGGTTGCTGATGGATCAGCTTTAGGATACACACAGACAATATTTAAATAAATAATTTGCAAACTCATTATAGCAAACTAATTCTATAGCTGTTGCTGTAGAGAAAAGTATACTATACTTTAGCCTGCTGAGTTATTTAGAGTAGGATCTTGTATAAACTGGTCATTTTATTTGTGTTGTGGTTCGCTCTTTCTTGTTTTCCACTGTCTTGGTATCACTTACTAATTTAGTCATTTTCATTTGGAACTGAAAACAGACCTTTTTAATCCTGCTGACTTGTAAAGTTATATACTGTAATGTCAAGGTATTAGACTATGATAATGCAAACCAATAGAGTATCATGGGAGGAAGTTTAACACCGCTGGTTTAGATACTTTGCTTACTAGAAGGAGAACAGATTAAGAGAGAGGAAATTCTTACTGCAAGAAGATATGGATCAAGACAGAAATTATATAAACAATTCACTTGGAAACAGAGCGAAGGCCTGAACATGCCTTAAAGCAGATTTTCTCAAAAGGCCTACTGCCATGCAGGAGTTTAATCTACGCCCAACACCTTATCAAATGATCAAAAGTAAAACTCTGCAGGACAATGGGCCTCTGGGATTAGAGGTGAGAAATTCTCCCTTAATGCACATAAAAAATTGAAAGTAAAGACAACTATATAACAATCACAATGTACAATCCCCTTTTGGTTCAGTGCTACCCACTATGCCACTTAATTCGTTTATTACTATTATTAGGCTTAGATTATGTGGAGTGTCTGCTATAAAATTCCCTGTGAATTAGCAGTTACTAAAGAAATAATAACATTAGAGTGAGTGCATTAATATAAACTGTCAGAGCCAGTCAGGCATGTCTCAGTAAACTACACAGGTTTTCTTTCAGTTTGCTAGTAAAAACTCAAAAAATCAGGGCCTTTCCTAGACTCACTGTTTTAATGGGACACAATGGTGGACTTGTGCAGTAGATCGCAAATAAACGATCAAAAGCAGTTTAATTGAATTTCTCATTTATGTAAAAATAAAACATTATTCACATACTAAATTAAACTGAATTATAATCTACAGCATATAAATAAAACTACGTTAAATTTGCTGTTATGACTTATGAGATCTACATGGGCTATAGCCTATACACATGGACAGGTTGCTTACAGTTTACGTTAGTATTAATATTACCTTCTCTTTTACTTTCCATCATCTTTAATGTTGCATTGTACACAATGATACACAACAATAGCTGTACCAGCTGTACCAGTTATGTAGTTCTGTCTAACTTTACACTTTTACAAAATGCCTGAGTGTTTTGGAAACTACTACACGTATTTGAATACAACATAAATACAAAATAATTCAAAGCCTGTGTGAATTATACTCAAACATTCATGACAAAATAATGAAAACAAAATAACGCATTAAAATGTAATCCATGAAGTGTTTTTTAACTGTGTAAATAATGTAAAATATCTTTGCAAGTGCTACACTAAAGTTTGGATAAAAGAGTAATCATTGGATTATGGCCAATTCTCTCTGGAAAAATTTAGTTAACACGCTTTGCATATCCTGGCAACAAGAAACTTAACTGAATGTTTCTATGAAGTTAATTTGATTGTTTAAACAATTGAATGGTGCTATTGGTGCCACTATTATTCCAGTGTGATGAATAATAGGTAATAGGAAGTATGACAGGCAGCTGCCCAAATGATATAAGGAAACTGAGCAACTTCAACTATTATTCACTGTAGGGCCAGTGGAACAGCAGATAACAACTTTGTGTGGAATAAACCTTGGCAGCTCCAACAAAGCACAAGCAGTGATACTGTATGTATGTATTGTATCTTATATTGGATTAAAGGATCTTCCAAAAGAATAAATGTAAAGTTTGCTTTTTCTGGCCACATGAGTTGAAACAAAATGCAGGCAGAGTTCTGCCAAAAAACAAATATTTACTATTTTTTTCCCATTAGTTCTTTGATTTATTAGACATATGGTATATGTTGGTATGTGAAGTTTGCATTTGTAATTTTGCACTGGAACTGCAAGGATACAAGGATAATGTTGCATTGTCGTATTGTTTAGCTCACTAATACTATATGTACATAAACAGTTTCACGTAATAAAAATGAAATACAGAAATTAGAACTTTAATATAATCTAAACAAATTTAATTTTGTTCACTGTTCATAACTGCAGCTTTTTACAGAGGCAGGACACACTCCAAACAAAGAGACACACACACACACACACACACACACACACACACTGTGACTAACAAGACACAGTGAGCTTAATGGAAAGGTGCAAACAATGACTATAAGGAGTGGTCAGGACAGAGCCAAATAAACCATGAGAAAAACAGGAAACAGGAACAGGAGAGATACAGGAATATTAATATATGTAAACTGACACCAACCGCAATTTTAATGAAGTTGCTACAGTAAAGTGCTTACATGCCATAGTATATCAGTACTATTACAAGGGAATTATTGTAATTCTTCATTAAAATGAACAAAAATGACATAACATGCAATGCAAAGTGATATTGTGATCTTACATGTCATGAGGTGCTGAACAATAATTATATATATATATATATATATATATATATATATATATATATATATATATACACACACACACATATACATACATATATATATATAACTACAATAATTTTTCAAACAAGATTTTCTAAGCAGTTCAATGTCTGAAAAATTTTGGTTTCAAATGATTGGTTTGAGCACATATAGTGAAGGCACTGAGAGAATAAGAGCACTGGTTGGTCTAACCATTGGAGCCATTGTAGAGGGATCTTGATCTACATTCTTAGTTGGTTCTTATAAAATATATTGTCTTTTATAATCTACTGCATTAAATGAGGCTAAATAAAAGTTGCTGATATGACATGATGATTACTCAACATTGGCTATAGGTTGCCTATGGTCTTAACATTACCTTGTCTTTTACTGTCCATCATCTTCTTAGTTGGTTTTAGGTTTGTGCATATGGACTTTCCTCTTGAATTCAGACCACAGGTTTATATTCAGAGACTGAGATGGTCATTTGGGTTTCTGTAGCCATTTCAGTGTTGCCTTAGAGCATGGCAGAGGCATGCAGGTTTCGCAGCTGAAATATCCTGCTACTGGCATTCTACGTTTAAACCTGAATACTGGCTTAAATTGTTTGTTTTGTTAAATTGTATATCTGTTGTTGTTCCTCTTTTGGCTGCTCCCATTAGGGGTCACCACACCGGATCAGTGGTCTGCGTATATTTGATTTGGCACAGTTTTTATGCCGGATGCCCTTCCTGACCGCAACCCTCACCAAATTTTTATCCAGGGGACTGGCACTGAGAACGCACTGTTCCACGCAACCCCAGTGGCTCGGTTTAGTGAGAGCGCTGTGACCGAACCAGTAGCCCTCCAGGGACCCAGTAAATTGTATATCTGTTCCACCCATAAATAAATAAAACTTAATTTAAAACAAAAACGTACTGAACTATGGAGATGATCCAGGCCAAACAACACTGACATCCTCCAGATATCTGCATATCACACAATAGAGGAATGTGATTGAAAAGGAACACAGGATGTGTGTACTTCAGATCATCATACATCATACAACACATCATGACACAGGTGACGCTAATCATTCTCTTCGCTTCCTGCTTCATTTCAAGCAAACTTTGTTTTTCTTTACCTCCTTTGGGATCTGTAACTGAAACTGTGCAGCTACTTTACTGGGTGGCTGCATGCTGTATACTGAGCTCTTTTTATTTAGCTCTGAAAATGTTTCACAGTCCCCACAAGGACTCTGTTTACCTGAAGCTGTTTGCATTTGGCAGGATTAACTGTAATTAAACCTTGGCAGCACCTCATTCAAGATTCAGCTGGAGGATAAGTCATCATTTCTAGCAGATTGTGCATGTCACTTTGATTTACTCACAGCTGTCACCACATGTGGATGTAGCCTCATTTAGATTACTGGTTTTGCTGTGTAATAACTAATTGGCATTAAAGGTGTAATGAAATGGCTTGAGAGTCATGAATTGATTCTGTATGTTGATATGTTTACTTTTGCAACCTGCATCCACACCACCCCTTTCTGGATAAGACTGGGCACCGTAGACCAAGATCACAAAAGTAGACCAAGATCACAAAGGTTGATATCAGTCAGTTTTGGGTTTCACAATATATATATATATGTATTTTTTTTTTCATATTTCTGTCCTCAATTACTCATGTTCTAGTTATGTACCAGTATTTAATTGTAATGTGATATTCAGCATGCACAATGTTGACACTTGATTCCACCTGTTTAATCAGTTGATCATGATATTCAAAGACTGTCATGTGGCTTCTGATTGGCTGGAATGAATACCTGCACCCACACTGGCCCTTTCCAGGTAAGATTGGACACCCCTGGTCTACAGTAATTACAGATGAACTCTGAGGTATGTGATGTGAGAGGGTTTGTGGAAAATATCTAAGAGCTCAATCATAACAATGTGGTGGAAAGAGCTCAATTATAACAATGCTTGGGTGTGTGTATGTGTCCTGTAGTACATTATAGTCATTGCAGTGTTATTGTAATATTGTCTGAAACATCCTTGATTTTTGAAAAGCAACTATATAAATTCAATGGATTCTTATTGATCTCAATATTTAGACAAATGGCAACATTCGTCTATGTTGAAATGACATTTGCCATTCTTGCATGTCTGATGTTTTTAATCTTAGTTATTGTGTAAGCACGAAAGTGGAGAAAATGCAGAAACATATACTATACTCCTTTACTGGATAAAATGTATACAGTACAGATCTAAATAACACAAACCAGACACTAAAGACAGGGCTGTATATTGATTTTTGAGCATGTACTACTGTTGGTAGAAAAGCTGCAAGTTTTATAGCACAAATTAAAATACTGTAGCACTGACATGAACACACAGTTTTCACATACTTTTCACACAGGTGATTCTTTTGTATAAGCACAGAATTTATTTCTTCATTTAATGTTTTTACTGTTAATGTATTTGGGGAATTAAAGAATAAATTGTTTTCATTGTATTAAATGATAAAACAATATCAGTGATTATCTAAGTAAAGTGACATGGGGCTTATCATGAGAACAGCTTAAAATTGCTGTTATTATTTTAACATAATAACACATAATAATTTCTTAAAATACTTCTTTTTTAGTGCTGGCATTTATTTTTCATTGGTTATATTTTCAATGACAGCCGGTGATTTACAGCAACAGAAGGCAAAGTGACTGTCAGCAATGCAAAAAAAAAGTTTAACTGTCCAGAGGTTACTGAAAAAGCTTTATGAAAAAGAGAAGCAAAGCTGATGATACTCACTATTCATTCTCACTTAGAAGCGATTTAGAGTGGTAAACCAAAATATCAACAGTTGGGGGACACTGGAGAACCTGGTGGAACCCACATGGACATGGGGAAACTCCACACAGTAACCTGAAACCCGCATACCTCTGAACCTTTAATGTAAAGAATTAATTGATTAATGTATTCAATGGCCACATGGAAAGAATGCCATGAATGAATGTATGCCACATTTAATGGTATTGACACTTTATCTACACTTGCAAAGCGGCACTGTGCATTGTACAACAAACGTATGGGGGCCATGTGTAAAAATAAACACAAAAATAAAGCAATTGTTCTTGATTACTAACATTTAGCTTGCTGATTGAGGGTTTGTGTCGGGTTTTCCTCTCTGCCTCCTTATCAGCATGCACAAATTTTTCACCACAGGAAAGGTGGAGTGTGTGATTTACAGCAGAAGGGTGTGTTAACCAAAAAAAATGACAGAACCACTACATGTGTGTCTTCATGTGATCGTTTTCAATGTCGTTTTCAAATGTCTAGTAATACTAATGCTGACATTGTTATTGGATGGACTTATTTCACATTTGCCAAGTTGTAATTACGATATATGTAGTGTTCAAGTGCACAGCCAAAATTATCTAGACAGCCAGCTTTATCTTTTTTGCTGTCCTTTTTTATATTTACCCCCACTGCACAAACGGCAGCCTTATAGTTAGAGATGTAAGGTAAATCCTGTCTATGGCTTAGTCTGAGACTGCTAAAACATTTACATATTTATTTCATTTAATTTATCAGACACTCTTGAAACATGCAAATGGAGTGCAACTGCTGTGATACAAAGCGCCTAACGCACTGGCAAAGAATCAAGACCTGAAATACAAATGTCAAGTGCTAGTTTCTTCAAGTGCTAGTGTGATGTAGGTAGTTACAAAAAGACAATTTCAACATAAGTGTATAGACAATACAAAAGACAATCAGTAACATAAGGACAATTTCAGCTGTCCGTGCATTAAGTAATAGTACTGTTAAATAAAATAAAAAATCAACAAGTACTACAAAATCATTAGGTGCATGGTAAGTGCAATAAGGTGTTGTCCTAGATACTGACTGAAGAGGTAGGTCTTTAGATTTTTGCATAAGGAGCAGAGATAGAGGGTTGTTCAGAGTGGGTAGCTCATTCCACCACTAAGGGGAAAAGACAGCATGATCTAGCATAGTGAGCAGCAACAAGATCTTCCGCTTTGAGAGGCAGTGAGATCTTGCACAGTGAGAAGCAGGGAGATCTAGTGCAGTGAGTGGTAGTGAGATCTCGCATAGTGAGAGGCAGCATATCTTCTGCAGTGGGACGCAGTGCGATCTTGTGCTACGAACACATTCGATCTCAGAGAAAGTTATGCTAGGCATTGTGAGGTTCAAGAGCTGGGTTGGCATGCAAACATAATTTTCCTCCACCATGCTGGTAGGCAATGGGCAGTAAGTAACAAGAGGGAATGTTGAGTATCAACATTGTTTCTGAAGCTTCCATTCGTATGCAGTATTTAAATGGATATTCAAGAACTGACAAACTTTGTGCACATATGGAGAAGAACTAATTCTTTTCAACACACTCTTTTTTTCTTAATAAAGAGTGTGGGGTATAGAATTACTTTATTTTGAAAGTGAGGGGTGCATGTTTCCTGTGTCCTGTACATGTGTGATCTGGTCACAAGGGCCTCCTGTTTACTTCCTTACTTCCTTGCTTTCCTGCCCCAGCCTCAGCCCGACCACAACCCTGATCACACTAGCAACTTACTTGTTCACAACGGTGCCTCTTAACTGGACAGCACATAATACTACATCTGCTTGTGTCTCTGTGACGTTTCACAAGCATGTCGTCCAGCTACTAGAAGCTTTCTAAATTCTAAACATCATAAAATTGAAACATTTTAAATTCTAAACATTCTAAAACCTAGAAATACTAAAATCTAAACATTCTAAAGTCTAAAGATTCTTTAATCGAAACATTCGAAATTCTAAGCATTCTAAAATTTAACCATTCTAAATTCAAAACATTCTCAGTTCTAAACTAAGCTTGGGATACAGGAGTTTTGTACGTGTGTCCATGCGGGTGGAGTTTCTTTGGTTTCCTCCCACCTTTTGGCTACTGTAAAATTACCCCAAAGTGTGTGTGTGTGTGTGTGTGTGTGTGTGTATGTGTGTGTGTGTGTGTGTGTGTGTGTGCGCGTGTGTGGTGCTCTGCAATGAACTGGCATCCCATTCAGGGTGTATTCCTACCTCACACAGTTTTCCTAGTGGATCAATTAAAGCTTTGACCATCTTGATGTCTTCCACCGTGGACAAGGATAAAGCGATTACTGAAGATTAATGAATGAATGAATGAATGAATGAAATGACTTGATGTAGTGCTTCCACAGAAGTTAAACAGAAAAAGGCACAAAACCACCTAGCTATTTACTTTCATTATGAAATCCAGATTCTATGACTATGCAAATTGAAAATGCCAAGTGCACACTACATGACTTTCAAAATCGCAGAATTGCTGATCCTTTTACACTACATGTCTTGAATCGCTTGCAAGCAGTTATTTGGTTTTGTAGGGGTGTGCACACTACATGATCGCCTGTAGAGGAGGCTGACAAACTACATGACCTTTCCAATGGAGAGATTCCTGATCCCCAAATCCTGTCTCTTATGAAAACAAACAAGAAAACTGTCTGTCATGTTTATAATTCTTTAATAACACCAGGCTACAAGTAGTTTGAGAAATGAATAAGCTAAAGAGAATAGCTAGCTACCAACATAGCTAGCAACATTATAGCAATGAAGATATCATAAATATTCTAATGTTGCTGATTCTGAATGCTGCTGATCAGTGCACTGTATTTATTTCACTTTGCTAAGGTGAGAGATTATGTCTCAGGCTGAATGCTCAGTGTCATACAATATGGTATATCTGTATAAGCCCCTGCTTTTGAGGCAATTTAGCAAAATCTGTGCACTGGCAATTTTCACTGACAACTTTGACCAGATGGTGTACTTAAATTGACACTCCTCGTTCATCTTTTCATGGGGACATCTAATCAATGAGAAGCCATGAGCACTAGAAATTCTCTTTATTTTTATTGGACCAACAAAAGGACCTCATTAGGCACTTTGTCAGCTTACTGTGCTTAGGACAACATTTGTTCCCCAGAAGTATAGCAATACATGTTTGTGTGTGAGACATAATCCAGAGCGTGTTTGAGGATGGAGTGGTATGTAAGAGTGAGGGTGGGTCACCTCTGAAACAGAACAAATCACAAATCTTGGAGGAAAGTCCTTGGGGGGCTTTGTTTCCTCCTGCCCTCCCTTTTGAGGACAGCAGTCTGTAATCTGTGAAATAAAGAATGAGAGAGGTGGACAGAGAAGAAATACAGAGATACACCATCAACAGAATTTACCAACAGTATTGTGATTATGGCAGGGTGTTGTTTCAGTTTGTGGAGTCAGAAGAGAAATCATATGAAGCAAACCTTTATTACTATTATTACTTTTTACTTTATTACTGTTAGTTAATGATCTCCTAACCATGGATATTATTATATATAAGTTACATCAGATATAATGTTTAGTCAGAGTTGGACAATCTGAGGCTATCATAACCACAGTCTCACTGAAACTGAAAAATGATCTGGTCTTTTCCAGTCTTCACATGTCCAGTTTCGGTGAATCTGTGCCCATGATAGGCTCGGATTCTTGTTCTTGGCTGACAGGAGTGGAACCTGATGTGGTCTTCTGCTGTTATATCCAGAGTTTCTGGTAGGAATTTTTGGTGCCAATCATACTGTCCAGGAAAGATTCAGATTACAAATGAGTATAATTCTGGTTATATGATAATTACTACAAAACATCACTGAAATATAGGGCTATACAAGAATGACAACTACATCTGTTTTTGTGATTTTGCCTTTATACACCACCACAATATTTATTTGAAATGAAACAATCAAGATGTGATCAAAGTTTAGACTTTCAGCTTTATTTTAAGAGGTTCCACAAAAATATGACATTTACCATTTAGGAATTACAGCCATTTTAAGCAAAGTACTTTCATTTTCAGGGGCTCAAAGGTATTTGGACAATTGACTGACTAGAAGTTAATTGACCAGGTGCAGTCCATTCCCTTGTTACTTCAATACAAATGAAGCAGATAAAAGGTCTGGAGTTGATATCAGGTATTGAGTTGGCATTTAGCAGCTGTTCGACTGGAGCTACCAATATGAAGTCCAAGGAGATCTCAATGCAAATGAAGGAGGCCATCATTAGGCTGAAAAACAACAAATCTGTAAGAGAGATGGCAAAAACCTTAGGTGTGGCCAAATCAACAGTTGGGTACATTCTAAAAAAGAAAGAAAGCACTGGTGATCTCAACAACACTGAAAGGCCTGGAAGACCACAGAAGACAACTAAAGTGGATGATCGCAGAATTCTTTCCTTGCTGAAGAAAAACTCCTTCACAACATCAACAGAAGTCAAGAATACTCTGGAGAAGGTAGGCGTATCAGTGTCAAAATCTACAATCAAGAGGTGCCTTCATGAATGTAAATACAGAGGGTTTACAACAAGGTGCGAACCACTGGTAACATTCAAGAACAGGAAAGCCAGATTAGACTTTGCCAGAAAACATCAAAAAAGCCTCCCATGTTCTGGAATAAGATTCTTTGGACTGATGAAACCAAGATTAACTTGTACCAGAGTGATGGGAAAAGTATGGTGAAAGAATGGTTCACAGTGCAGGTGGATAATGACCCTAAACATACTGTGAAAGCAATTCAAGACTTTTTGAAGGCAAAGAAATGGAATATTCTTCAATGGCCAAGTCAGTCGCCTGATCTCAACCCAATAGAGCTGCTTTTCACTTACTGAAGACAAGAGTGAAGGCAGAAAGAGCCACAAACAAGCAGCAACTGAAGGTGGCTGCAGTGAAGCCTGGCAAAGCATCTCCAGGGAGGAAACTCAGAATTTGAGTTTTGAGAACATGGGCTCCAGACTTCAGGCAGTCATTGACTGCAAAGGATTTTCATCCAAGCATTAAAATTATGGTTATATTTACAATTATATCACTTTGTGCAAATACCTTTGAGCCCCTGAAAATGGAGGTACTTTGCTGAAAATGACTGCAATTCCTAAATGGTAAATGCCATATTTTTGTGGAAGCTCTTAAAATAAAGCTGAAAGTCTACACTTCGATCACATCTTGATTGTTTTATTTCAAATCCATTGTGGTAGTGTATAAAGGCAAAATCACAAAAAACTCCATCACTGTCCAAATACTTCCGGACCTGACTGTGTATGTGTGTATATATATATATATATATATATATATATATATATATATATATATATATATATATATATATATATATATATAATATACTCTTTTTATTACACCCATTCTTCTTTTTTCATGTTTAGCATGTGTATAACAATGAAATGCTTTGAAATGATCATTTTTTTCTGTTTTTGAACCATTTATATTGTCGAACATGTACAGTATGTGAAAGCGCTTACATGTGCATATCTCAACTCAATTCAATTCAATTTTATTTGTATAGCACTTTTAACAATGGACATGGTCACAAAGCAGATTTAAAGAAATATATATATTCAGGATATAAATATTAAATTTGCAAATTTATCCCTAATGAGCAAGCCAGAGGCAATGTTGGCAAGGAAAAACTCCCTGAGACGATATGAGGAAGAAACCTTGAGAGGAACCAGACTCAAAAGGGAACCCATCCTCATCTGGGTGACACTGGATATTTGTGCAATTATTGTGTAACCATGAAATTTCATTATAGTATTCACGTGAAGTCTATTTTGTTGAAGTTATCAACTGTTCATTGATGGAGACTTGAGTGCAAAACTGTTCGTGGGAATTGCAGTCCTAAATCTATCATAGCAACTGTAGTCCTAAGCAGTCGTAGCAAAACTGTTCATATCAGTTGAAGGATATCTAAAGGAATCAAACCTCAGGGTGCTCAGTCTGCACCAATAGAAGCTCTGATCGAGCTTGAACTGGTAACATAGCCTTTCCCATAATTACTCAGAATACAAAAGCAAAACCAGCCAACCACCAAGACCACTCTCTAGAGTGATCTAAACTCTATCATAAATTTTAAATAATAAACTTGCAAATATTACTATGGTGGTAGGCCTTATCAACAGCAATGATGTGATAGCCTATGGAGAAGTAGTAGAATTGCCAACAGACCAGTGTACTGAAAGCAGCCTGTACCTCAATTTCAGCAAGACAAGCTTATTGCTGACTTCAGGGAGTTTAGTGTGAACCTCAAAACTCAACAAAGGGACAGCTATAGAGTTTTGACATCTTCAAACTTCAAGAGACCACATAACTTGAAGCCTCTTATAGGCCCTACACATTTCCCCCATCATGAACAATGCCAATGCTTCCTTAGAAGGCTGAGAAAAGTCAACCAACACCCACAAATCCCCCAAAATTCTACAGATAGACAGTCAAACCTAAGAGACAGAGACAATGTAATTGAGTAGAGTAGGTTCATGTTTTGACTGAACAGCTCAGAGAAGCAACTGGGATGCCTCTGCTAGCCATATATAACATTAATAACAAAGGATCTCTAGAAAGGCTCTGAACATACCTGGGATTCCACATACCCCAGCCATCTGTTTGCCCCTCTATGCAAGGTAGGCTCAAAGTTCTTCCAAGCTTCCAGCAAGCTTTGAAGGTCAAGGAAGGGGCTGTACAGTTGTGATGGACCAAAAAGTGAGAGCTTGGTGGTGCTGGGATTTGAACTTACAACCTTCTATTTTTCCACTTTTAAACAGTTAAAATCAATTTTGATCAGATGATAATAGTTTAAAATATTCATGTGCATTCCATTCTTTTTGCAAAAAAAGAAAAAAAAAAATCTCAAGCTATACAGGCTACAGTGAAAAGGAAAAAGTAATTTGCTAATTACTTCTTGCTTATCTGTGTGGCTTCCTTCATCCTCATAAGATGGTTAAAAGCAAATCCATTCCCCTTCATTATTGTCAACAGGAGATGCACTACATACTCGGTTGGTTAAAAGAAGTATATCGTTATTTTATTGTGTGTAGATGTACATAAGTGCTAGTAGTGGGGTCAATTTAATCTGATTTAAGATAGCCAAAATTATAACTGACAAATGAGCTGAGCAGTTTATTTCTATACAGATTTTCCAAGAACTACATTTACTATTTTTATCCTCTTGGCTTTTAAATGGTAAATTATTGTATTTTTCCATTCACTATTACTAATACTGTAGTATTGTTGAAATTAATGTTTTTTTTTTCTTAAATAAATTAATGAGAAGATTGAAACTAGTATTTGATTGGTATAATTACAACATACCATGAAACGAAAACAGAAAACAAATAATCAGTGAACAAGGGCAGCTTACACACACTGATTCAGGACAGTGACAGCTTGGTGGTGGAGGTTCTGAACTAATGATTGGTGGAAGTGCCAGAAAAATCACTGTTATACCCTTTAGCTAAGACAACTAATGTAAAAGAAGATGCACTACAATCAGTAAATGCTGTACATAGACTAAATAATAACTCCTGTTAGAATATGAGCAGCCATGCAAGATTACTCAGCACAGTGACTGGTAAATTAAAGAAAAACAATCCAACTTGAACAACTTGCACATTAACATTTTAATTAATAATTAATTTATATGTGACATTCAATGATGTCCAGTGGAAAAAGGCTATTTGTTTTCATGATGACATTCTTAGTAGACTTTTGGTTTAAAGTTTTTTCATCAACATGCGGTTTTATTTTAACTTTGGTTAGCAGTTTCCTACATTACCCACAATGCCATCTGAGTACTCACTGATAGTGATGCAGGTGGGAATTAGCCCTTGCTTCATCTCTCTAAAACAGCCCTTTCATCATTCCAGCTCTCTCACTCACCTCAGGCACATTATCAAACAGGCTTGTCTGTCTAATGCATTTACAAATTTGTAATAAATATTAAATAATGTTTTAACATAAAACTTTTACACCAAGAAAACATTTATAGTGAGTGTAATTTGTTTCTTAATCCATGAACTGAAGGTAGTAATGTTACAGCATATGTAAAATGACTGAATGAAGTCAGACATGATGATGATCCGAAAACATTTAGGTTTTAAGGTAAGACAAACAATAAGCTACATGGAACGACTGAAAAACATTATAAACCAATAAGAGATATTTCAAATGTTCAGGAATAGTTAAGGATGATTGTTTCTGGTTGTGTTTTTATTTCTATAAAAGTACATTTTTGTTTTCATCCGTCAAAAATGTTTGGCCGACTGATTCTAAGTATAACATTGATTCTAAATATAACATTCTACAGAAATGTTATATTCTGTACTTTTACCTCATCGTATTTTATTTGTGACACTTTCATTTTTGGGTATAAAAAAATGTATGAAATACAATTCTTGATATAGTCTCCCTGCTATCAAGGAATTCGTAGTCCTTTCTGATAACCCTTTAACAGTATATAAATATCATCATCTTGACTTTAACGTCCCACGGCCCACCCTTCCTTTAGCAGCGAAACTCTGGCTACAACCTCCTTATCAGTGGATCTGTGTAGAAACTGAAATGATTGCGACTAGAAAGAAATGGAAAAAAACATCCTGGCAGTAGGAAAATGGGGAGTGGGTTTCTGTGTACAGGAAGACAAAGATTAGTGAGAGGCATGTCAGTTATAAAACCAAGAGAAGGAATGTGAGACATGGCTTCTCACGCAAAGTGTATGCATGTGCATATGTGAGTGCATATACATGCCATTAATACATCATAGCTACATGGAGAGGAAAATGTGGAAGGGTGGATACTGATGGTGTATAAATTATTTTTTGCTTAATTAAACCCATGTGTTTAAACAAAATCTTCAAAATATCATAATTATTTCATGGCCCACTGTCCATCAGACTGTTTCAGATTACTGAACACGTTTCAAACATAGACACAAGTGAGTAAACTCTGAATTCCAAACATAAAGAGCTAGACAAAAACACATCAGATTATATGTGTGTAGGACCCACACATGGGATTTCTGAGTGAAGATAATGGACAAGCCCTTTTGACATGCCATAATGGTGAACAGATTTAACGGCATGGGGCTGATGGGAAGGAATTCGCATAGCCTGTTACTGACCTGCAGCCTGGTGAATGTCTGTACCACATTCCAGTCATTTCAGCTGCAGAGACCCTAGAGGATGATTATTTATCAGCACTGTATGATTGTGACATCAAGTAACCCGTTAAATCTCTAACGGTTTGCAATATTTATGACATATGATATCAAGTGCCAATAAGATGTAAGGAAAAGAAGTCATCTTCACAGTGATGCACTCACAGATCATAAGCTACACCTACTGTTTATCTTCTACTTTCTATTTTTTGAACAGGAACAGGAAGTTGTGTTGCCTCAATGGCCTTGATGTCTAAACAACATAAAGCCCGGCGGAGGAGTGTGTTCAGTGCTCCAATCAGAACTGAGCAACTGATGGACAGAATGATAAATGGCACCATGGTTTGAAATCTGATTATGTCAATGAAAAAAAAAGAAGCAATCTATCTGTAATGACCTGAAAATGCACACCAAAGGAGCCACACCTGATAGTAGATTGCAATCAGGTACGGCTCTGGATTGGGTGGAACAAAAACCTGCAGCTGCACCGGCCTTTTGTGGATAAGATTGGACTCTCTTGACATTTTCAGGAATGAATGTAACCAGTGTGTGCACTTTTACCAAAAGTCATATATCCATTTTAACCCCTAAAAGTCTTATATTTCTGCTATCAATCTTAAAACACAGTACTTTGATGTACTATGTGCTATATAGCATGAACTCTGACAGTACTATGTAACTGTAGTTACACTAATAGGAAAGATATGGAGTTAAAAGAGTGAGGAATGTAGTCTGGAACCACTGATAGTCCTGGGAATTTAAGGGGTTAAGCCTTTGGTCATTTTTCTATAATAAGGCCCAGGTGGAATAATGCCTACTCACTGTTCACTTAAATTATGAGGTAAGGAAGAGGCTCATATCTTGGCACACTGTTAGCCACTGCTGTGTCATTATTGGGCTATATGCATGCTTGTTTACTGGTCAGATAAATACACCAATTCGCAGTGGAGAATGTGAGCCTGACTGGGAGGGGAGTGAACTCCCTCAGCTTTTGTTGTTGGTAGAATTTATCTAGTGTTTGTTCTTTGTATGTTTAGTTAGTTGGCATGCAAAAATGGCAAAAAAAAATCAGGCAAAAAGAAAACAGCATAATTGCCATGTTATTAAAAGACCTGTTTGTTTCAACAGCAGAAAGGTTGAGGGAACCCAGGGGACATCAAAAGCCCACATGAGTGGATTGATTTGCATTATGTTTAAATAAAACTCTGACTTTTTGTATTCAAGTCAGTGCTTTGATTCTGGTCAGAGTGATGGTCTCCTTCCTGTCATTGCAGTATTTAAGCTTAGTGTGCTAAGATAGTCATTGTTTGCTTAATAATCTATGATCAGCACTATTTTGCTATGGTATATTGGATGTGCTCTTCATGAATGCATTTTTATGCTTTGGATTCCTTTGTATTCTTTGCGAAAAAAACAACAACAACAACTAGTAAGTCATATGACTGTCTTGGTTAGAAATGGGGAAAGGCTCTGAAATCTAAAGTCTATGTAGATTGACTTAAACTGGGAACTCTTATAGAAAGATGTAGTCAAGTACAGTTAAAAACAGTTAATAATATTAAATAATACTATTAAGTAAATCATTTATTATTGATCCCTGTTCTATGCTGTGAAAGTTTGACTTCACTCAAGCATAACAACATACAGTAGGAGAAACGATGTGATGCTGCATCAGAACCCTGCATGAACAACTGTATGTCTGTGTTGCCAACTACGATAAGCTCAGAATACAAAGAAGCAAAGAATGGCACAAACAGTTTTATCAAACACGGCAGAGAACTTCATGCCGTCTGTATCATCCGCATCCTGCAATCAGGAAGAGCCCTTCTTGCTCTTATCTGTGAAAAAAGAGCTCGGGTCTGACACTTTGTGGCTGTTTTCTACTGTGCAGGACAACCAAATTGCTCTGAAGGATTCACAAGTTTGGTTATTGGTTTTGTGGACTAAAAGTGACAAAAAAATACAAAAATAAATCTAGGACAAGACAACAAAACAAGACACAGCCAAGAGAAACTTGTATAATACCTGATAGTAACAGAAATTACATTTACATTTACAACATTTGACAGACTCTTTTCTCCAGAGTGACTTATAGTCAAGTGTTTTATAGTCTCTATGATATAGTCTCTAAATTAAGGCTATATTCATGGGTTAATAAAACTAATCCACACACTAATGATTTAAGATGCAGTTCACCTCCTGTCATTTAAAGTATGAGAGTTGAGAGAATGAAACTAAACTTGTAATCTAGTTATGTTTTTTTATTTGTTAATAATTTAGTTCTATTTATTTACTTTTTATTATAAATTTGTCAGGAAAAACATCATCTAATAAATAATAGAAAATCACACTAATATTAATATTATGTCATAATAATAGATAATATTAGATAATAGATAACACCAGTAATGCAGACTGTACTCAGATAATGTCTACTGTCATGGAGGCCTATTAGGAGCATCTAACAAGGGACGTGTCCTAATATTTTATATGTTGTTTGGAATACGATAATTAATTCATCTTAACATATAAAACCCACTAGAAAATGAAATTTCACATACATGAATTTAGTGGAATTTCATTTCAGGTGAAACAATGGAATGGAATGATGAATTACCCAGTAGAGTTAGTATTTCTGATGAGTTATATAGCAATTGCCAGCTTTTGCATTCAGGTTTTTGAGTGTAAGTCCTTAGAATTATTTGTATTATATTATAGATTCAAATAATTCAGCCTCACTAATAATAAGATTAAATCTTTAGCAATTTTATAATTCTTAGATAAAAATATAGTGCTATTCTTAAAATAACACTGTGTATTGTTGATTCTAGTACAGATCTGTCATTATTCGAATGAAGATCAAAGAACTTGATAATACACTAGTATTACATGTACTGTTTGACTCGCATAGACATTGGGATAACCTTCATAAATCAGTAATAAACATACATTCTGTTTTGCCTGTTGGAAATGCTGACATTTTGTTGCTAGCAGTCACTCAAATAATAATAATAATAATAATAATAATAATAATAATAATAATAATAAAAATGAACAAATGCTACTTTAATTTTTATATTGAATTTATCCTGGACCACAATGATTTGTATATTTATAGTTTTCAACAGAATAACAATGGAGTGGTTATTTTGTGAAATTATATAAAAATATGTGGATTAATATCAGATTAATATCAGATCAAAATTATAGGCAAAGTTAAAATTTTAATAGTAAACATGCACAGCCTTCCATAGTGTTCATAGTGTTAAAAGACATAGAAATAAACCTGAAATAAACAAACAAAAGAAGTAAGATATACGGAGCATGAGGATAAAATCATATAAATATTGTAACAGTCGGAGCAACTCTAAACGAAAACCACATGAATGCTGAATAGTTGTAAACACTGGGTTTGTGAAATTGTGGCAATGCTTTACAATGTTGTAGTCCATGTTTGCCCTCTTGTGGACCTAAGGGACATAACACTCAGTATGAAGTGTAAGACATACAGCAATCTATATAATTATAGAGGCTTATCATCTAATCACAGGGGGAAGAAACATTAAGAAAATGATCTTATATCAGACTGTATTGTAATTGTATTTTGCAGACATAGATGGCCAAAAGGCTCTCTTAAAATATTCTCTAAAAAATATAAGCAACGTAATATATATTTACACATAAACATACAAGTTCATACAAGTAATGTTTCATCTCAGTGTTTGTGCTTTAAATGCTGCATACCTTTCCTCTTCAGCTAATAGGGCTCTTAACCTGATCTGAATATGAGTACAGTCTGTAATTCAGACACACAGCTTGATGCAAATTTGGAGAATAATCCCACACTGGTGGTGCCACAATGATGTTTACCAATTTCTTATCAACTACTGTATTTTGACCTGATCAGTTTTGCCATTCTGGAAGAGGGAGTTTCACCCTTAGACAATACTGTGGACAATATCAGTTCGGTGGTTGTCTACAAAGATCAAATCAGATGATGTATTCATATGGAGATTTGCCTCAAATTAGAATTACAGTATATTGTGGAAAGTCTAGCTTTGGTATTATCAAAACGGTACCTTCTATGTCAGCTTTAGTACCATTTCCAAAGAGCAAAACTTTGATTATCAGAGGGTTTGTGGAACCACTGTGGAGCCATGTCTGAACCAATACACAATTGGTTCCCCTGTACAGATCACAGATACTGACATCCAGGTTGTGTTTCTGTAGAGCTTCTCACTCACTCACTCACTCACTCACTCACTCACTCACTCACTCACTCACTCACACACAGTAATTTCATTTAAGTGTCATTACTAAAGATGGCCCATGAAAACATATCAAGCATACAAATATTACAGGAGTGGCTACAAATCTGTAACAAACTGGGCTAGTTTAGTTTCTGTTTATAGAAAAAGAGTGAAGCATCATTGGTGAGAAATGATTTGTTGTGGTTTTGGTGTTGTAAAGAGATTGAAAAAAAGAGAAGGAAGCAGTTATGTGGGTGACATACATGCAAGAGCAACAACAACAAAAAGAACACACATACACACACGTGGTTTTATGCAAAGTGTTATACATACATACACACATACATACATACATACACACACACACACACATACGCATATATACACACACACACATATATATATATATATAATTCATATATAATTTCATATATATGAAATTTATACTGTATGTATGTATGTATGTACAGTATAATTTTTTTTTCTTCTGTGATGTGTATCATAAATTAGTTCTACATGTGTATTCTGGTCCTCTGAAGATCACATCATGCTTCTTCCTATCTCAGTGCTCAACAGGAAATGACAGATCACTCACTGCCTCCTCTTCAGTAAGGTTCCACTGACACAGTTACCTTATATAGGCGTGTGCTGCTATCATTCCCCCAGTGGTTTGTGGTTTTAGATATATTTGGCCTCAGACCTGTGACCCTCAGTTTCATCCATAAAGACCTTCAAATGAATAAGAAGATAGAGGAGGACTATACAGTGAAACCCTGTAGAAGTTCAGATGAGAGGTGGTGTAATTTATATTCAACTTATATTTTATTTAATCAGTCATGTATGCTTTTTTATATTATTTTTAGCTAAAAAAAAAAGCAAGGCCTTACAAATGTGCATTGACAAATACAACAAAAAGCTGGCTTGAGATGAGATGATGGAAAACATGAGACATTGTTTGCCAACACTGTTTGGTGTCAAAGAACTTGAGTGGCCTGCAAAGAGCCCTGACCTCAACTCTACTGAACACCTTTGGGATGAACTGGAACACTGACTGCACTCCAAGCCTCCTCACCCAACATCAGTGCCTGTGGGGCAAATCCCCACAGCCACACTCCAAAATCTAGTGGAAAGCCTTCCCAGATGAGTGAAGGTTATTACAACGGAAAAAGGGGGGTGGGGGGCTATATAGTGTACTACTGATTTTTGTGGCAACCTTGGAAAACAAACCTAGTCTCATAGAAATTAGATAAACATATAACTTATTTGCAGCACCTTATATACAGTGAATATCAATGTTCTGTCACAAGCACACAAAGTATTGTATAATCAACATTTCAAACCTTACTATACTGCTTTGTAGATCACATACAGAAAATAAAATATCAAGTTGTATGCAGTTGTATGAAATAGACATTCTACACAATGTAATGTGTAATATGTAAAGTGATAACTATAAGCATCATGAACATTTCGAACAAGGAACAAAAAAACTTTTTAACCATCAGCTTCTAGTATTGACACCTACTGCAATACCCAAAATGCTTAAGTATATACAGTACTATGCAAAAGTCTTAGAAATCCTGTAAAGAAAAGATGCCCTCAAAAATAATGAAACATAAAAATGTATTTTTATATGTTTTATGAGGAAGTTGACTGGTCATGGAGATCCTGCCACTGTCCTCCTGGACACTTTTCACTTGCTTCTGTTTCTCCTGTACAAGACAACCTTCAGGTTGTTTTTAATCTAAAAAGTGGTATGTCACTTAAAATATTAATACCTTTAATGACATCAAAACATTTCTCTCTAACATTTTATTTTTAATGGATAATGAATGGTTGGAAACCTAAAATTAAAACAAGGTGTCTAGGACTTTTGCACAGTACTGTATATTAAAAGGAAAGTTATGGCATGCAGTAGACATGCAAATGAAATTTGTATATAATATTGAATTAAGAGCAGTATCCATTCAAACTGTTTAAACTTAATTTTACACATTTTTATGGCGCACCATCCATCTGTCCTTGGTAAATTCAAAATAGGGAGTTGATCTTTCCTGGTTGATGAAATCTAAATGATGCAACTGATGTTAAGGAAAATTGATATTGAGTGAAGATTAATTAACAGTTGCAGAGATGCATAAATAAATCTGTTTAATTCATAATAAGATTTATTATGTAATAGTATGAGCAAAGCATTTTATATTCAACAAAGAAAAAGAATTAAATGATCATTCAGCTCACATTTTGCTAGATATGATTAACTGGTAGAAGTTGGGGAAACTCAGCAAGTGTTTTGAAATGCTGTAGTATAGGAGACTGGTAGTCTGAACCAAATCTTTGATGTGGTTAAAACCTTGCACCTTAAGACATCAACATTGCTGTTCAATTTGATGCCTCTTCCATCTCACATCAGAGAATGTATGTCAGAGTTAATGGAAACATGACCACTGTTTAAAGCATGAAATGAAAATGATCAGGGCCACAAGTAACATTATCGTTTTTTATACGGCAAGAAACTTAAACATTTCTGGTTAATAGTTCATTAGGTGAAGTGTGGTTCAGTGTAATACTTTGATCAATGTTACAAAGGCTAGGCCTAAGAGACACATTTTCTTATAATTAATTCAGTGGTTTAATAAAACTAAAACTCCAGAAATTATGCAGTTCATCACATTCACACAATAGATTCTGGTGTTTTGCAATGAGTGTATAATTTTATTAAATTGCGGCTCCTCTTTATTTTTTTGAATGAGATACGCAAGGTTTCTTGTCCAGAGAAGTCAGGAATAAATATAGAATTATTTAACTGCATGTACAAACATGACAATGGTCTGCACTGCAGTATGGATTTTATAAACTTTATTAGGAGGACAAAAAGAGAATGTAAAATAATAATAAATAAATGAAGCATATTTCATAACATGTATATGACCCAACAGTATATATTTCGATCAATATTTACTTTCCGGGTTTTCTGTTTTTGTCACAGTGGTCATGTGTCAAGGTGAAATAAGTAATGGTTCATTATTATAGTCATTATTTGTTTAAGAACCGCTTACACCATGTATGACAAAATTCAGCAGTAGAGTCTGCCTACCATCTTTGGTCATGATTAATTTGCATCTGAGAACAATTTATCTAAAATGGGAGATTAATGTTCACACATTCATTCAGCTACTGTATTTGACCTGCGAATAAATGTCTTGATTAGTCTTGGCTCTCGTGTGTAGTCTGGAGGAAGAAGGTTTCTTAGCAAAGCTCACAGCTGCATAGTTCAAGTAATTTTCAGCTTCAGCCTGACAAAAAAGAGCAGCCATTACAACACGCACAGAGAACAGATTACTAGAAGACAAATGAATCTTATAAACAAAATCTTATAACTTCATGACCTTAATATTATAAGGTTCTATCTTGCACACTGAAGATCAGTTAACCACATAAACTTAATCACTGATTTTGATGGAATATCTGAAAAAAAAGAAAGAAAAATTTTATCTCCACAGATAAACTTGGTTTATCTGTAAGAACAATGGTAACTTGGTAAGATTCCATCCGCCAGACAATCATCATCCGGGATGAACATAGCAACATAGGTGGCCTCAACCAATCAATATCCAAGATATATTTACACTCCAACAGAAAAGAACAGACACGAGGCCTCAGTATGGTGAGCCAGAGGATAAAGTAATTTTAGCTGAGGATGTTTTCTATGTGCTCTCTATAAGAGTAACAAAAGTAAGTGTTAAAAAACAGTATAGGTCTACTGTATTTGCTGGTTTTACAGTGTTTAAATATTCTGGCAAATAATAAAGTCTTCCGCACAGCAGAAAGCTAACTTTATGGCACACATCAGATAACAATAATATTAAATATTACTGAAATTACCGAGCTATGTGCAATGTGCTTAATAAGCTGAAGTTTCAAAAATTGAAATGTTGTGTTTAGGAATAAAAAAATAATTTAATAAAAAAAAATGTGTATTTAAATCTTAGAGAATACATTATAAATAAAATAAAGCTTTATTTAAAATAAAGCTTATTGAAAATTTATGATCATAATGTAGTCTTAATAGGCTCAAAATGTTTTCTGCCACGGGGGTTACACAATTTGTTAGTTATTTAATAATATTAGGAGATTGCTTTATAAACAGTCAGAGAAAACCTTATAAAACCAAAGAGTAATTAAGCTTACAGTATAACAAGATTCTATCTGTGTTTGGCCAATGTTCAAAAAGCCACTTTCTAAATGTCACTGAATTTCCATAAAGTAAATTTAAAGTAACGGTTTGCAAATTTGTGTCAATTTTTAATCTAGCACCAGTTTTAAATGCATTATGAATTCTAGGACAGATATGGCTTTATTTGAAGAAATATCTACTTTATGGAATATTGGATTACCTGATTTGTGTGACTTGGATGGCTATTGGTGGCACCTTTAGAACAATAATAAACATGTTCATATTTTGGTGAGAATGGTGTATAATAACTAAACACGTAATAAAAATAACAGTGACAAATAATAAAAACAAACTGACCTTTCCTATTTTTAAGTATAACTCCAACCAGAACAATGATTATAATACCAGATATTATATTGGCTGCTGTCAAGACAATGACATTCCAGTGGTTACTTTCTGAAATGCATTTTTCTGAAAAAATAAAAAGGCATAATGTGTTTAAATTTAAAATGTATTTAAATTTAAATTTCATACCAACAAGACATTTGATATGTTAGTTTGCTTTATTCTGACAAGTAATAGCATAAAAGATATAGTGTATGTTAAGATATTAATAGCAAAAATGAATGCTATCAGTTCAAAGGTTTGCATTTCCCATTCAGAATATGGTATTAATATTCTTTAATAAATATTCTCTAATAACTGATTTTGTCTCATTCTTTAAACTGCTGTCATTTTGCAGGATGCAGTTATTTTTAATGCCTTACAATTATATATTTTTTTGTAGATAAATTGAAATATTACCCAATAAAAACTTTGGGGCATGAATGACTGTAGAATCATGTATTGAATTATAAATGCCCTAAACTAAAAGTATGTTATGGAAGTAAAGCTTTATCAAATGTCTTACCTTTTCCATCAACTTTTGTTCCATTTCCTAAGAGGATCTTTCCACATGCAGCCACAGCACAGTAGTAAGTTCCAGCATCAGCGGGTCCAAGGTTGCTCTTGGGAAGAGTGTAGCTGCAGCTCTGGGTGGGAAAACCAGCCTCAGAGCTCTTCTTACACTGATCACTGCTATCTCCATGAGTGTAAATGATTCCTGTATTCAGGAATTCTCCTGAACCATGTTTAAACCAGTACACACTCTGTACATCTGCACAGCTTGAAGTAATTGCTTGTACTGAACACTGCAGTGTATCAGACTCTCCACTCCTGATAACTGTTAGAGTTGGAGCCTGGTGGTTGGCCTTCTCAGCTTTAAAATGAATGTTGAAGGCATAAAATAAGGAGAAATAATATTGAGCAGTGTGAAATATATAGGCACAGATACAGTAAAATACAGATACAGTAAAGAGGCATGTTGGCAGAAAACATCTACATACCCTGAAAAACCAAAAGTGTTCCAGATACAAACTCTAGCACATTTTCCAGCATTATTACACAGAAATATGTTGCTGCATCCTCTTCTTTGGTCTCAGCAATGTTGATATCAAATATTTTTTCATCCCGAGTAATATAGAAGTGGCCATCATTAAATGCGTCATTAAATCTGTAGGTGTTTTTTATTTTTCTCACTACATACTGAGGCACCTTTCCAAAACTCTGCTTGTACCAAACTAAATGATCTTTGTTGTCTCTCAACAAGTTTCCACCACATTTGATAGTTACATTATCTCCACGCCTCACTGTTTGCACCCGAATCTCATTGATGTCAGATGTTTTAACTGAAAAATAAAAAGTATATAATAATCAATAAAATAATTATTATGCAGTATTGTTGTTTGAATGTAAACATTCAAACTGTCACTCACCAGTTATGAAGAGGCCAAAAAATGCAAGGAGTGTGATCATTGTTCCTGCTAAAGAGAAAAAGAGATAGTGAAGTCTAATGAACTTGTGTTCAGTAGAAAACCAGGCCCAGTGTCACATATGATTGGTCATTTTGAACCTGCAGATTGCTGTGATTGGTCCAATAGTTTAAAATAAATTTTTCAGATTTTTCACTGCAATAGTCCTACATCTATGCTACACTAGCATCTTTAACAAACATGCAAAACAAACTGTGGTCCTCAGAATTCATGTATACTTACTGGAAAAAGTAATTTCACTGGTAGAGCATATCTGTAGAGGAAGTGTAGTGTCATGCATTAAAAGCATTATTGTGATAACCCTTGTTGCTGGGGTGGTGAATGAGGATGCAGGATGTAGGGAATGGACTGCTGCCCTTTTTATTAATAGGTGCTTTTCACTTGTTTCTCTTTGGTCTGCTCAGGCAACAGATATAGTAGTCAATGCCATCCAATAAGCACTTTCTCCATCATCTACCCAAAGGGAACAGGGGTTTCACCTAGCTTAAACAACATTACACTAAATTGCCACAACCCATGACCCATGGTAACTGATGTCTTCTCTTTGGCCTCAGGAGTGAGGCAGCCATTTCTCAGGTCCAGAGAGCTGTACCACTGGGAATCAATAAGGAACTCTTGTATTTAATCTGTTCCTGTGAATGGAAACCCTTTTTGCTCACGGAGAACACTCTTCACCACAGTAGCAGCAGCTCCCAATGTTATTGTTAATGGTAATAATTAATAATAATGTAATAATTAACTCAGACCACCATCTCAGAGTGTTTTAGCCTGATCCTCAGCCCCACTACAACACATTCTTGCAGATAGCAGGGGTTGCCAGACTGCCTTCAGTTGGATGACTGCCTTCTTTAATCTTTTGGGAGGAGTTTGGTGGATCATTCCAGTCACACATTGCAATTTAGAACTGATGAGGCTAGAGATGTTGTTGCAGCTTCTCAGGGGCAAGGTCATACGATAAAGTTTAATGCATTTCTAGAGGTCTTCTTTAAATGCCCATAATTCATTGACATTTGGAATTTTAAATCAGATAATTATTTGTGCATTAATAAAAATGCATGTTTAGTATTTAATGAACCAATTTTAATATTTTCATGTTTCAACACAGGGAGATGTTTTGCTGCACAGTAAGAAGCTGACCACAAATAAGTGAGACCCAGTGGCCGCTTCATACACACTAGAAGTAGAACTATTGATTTGGTCTTATCAAGTTTAAACTACCAAGTTCTAACACACTTTTAAAATACTGCACACAATGAACTGAGAAACCATCAATGGTGTTTGAGCTGAAAGCTATGCCTGAAGTTAATTTAAATTGATATTTACTGTCACATAAGAGTTTATACAAATTGCAAAAAAGATAAAATGTATAAAATGGGAGTGAATTTTGTTTGGACTTTTTTTTTTTAACCCTGTTTTCTCCCGTTTGGTCATATGCCAATTCCCACCCACTAGTTAGCTCTCCCCTATCACATAACACCTACCAATCAGCAAGGGTGATCATGTGCTTCCTCCAAGACCTCTACTACGACTTTTTGAGCTGTTGCTTATGCTACCTCACAGGGCAGCTTAACACACTTAACACACAGGAAAGCACTATTACTTTCACATACATTAGCACCCATGATTGACAGATGAGAGAGAATGCCATCCTTTCAACCCAGATAGCAGGGCCAATTTTGTTTTAGACTTCCCACCATGGATGACTGGTTTTGTTGCGATTCAAATTTGCAAAAGTTTGATTATAGGCCACATGCTTTTCTGTTGTGCCATGCAGGTGTGACGAATGAAAATCTTCAGTTGCAGGAACTGCACTCAGATTCAAGTACTAACTGAGTAACAACCTACAATATAGCTTTACAATGGAAATATGGGTTTGAGTGCATTTGTGGTTTTGCAGCAAAGGTGTAAGTAAACAGGTGGTTTGGTCACTATTGTGGGTGGAAAACTTAACACACAGCAAACTTTTGCAAACAGCCAAACCACCATTTTGGTGCATGACAAACAGCAGATAGATTTTGTTAGGGGGTTTTCAGATGGCAAGGGACAAGAAGCTCTGTGCCCTGCCTGTCCATATAAGCCTGTTCTGCTTTGCCTGTCCACCTATATCTTGTTAAAAATGAAAGTGAGATGAGCGATTTACTTTTACTTAAATTTGTGAACAATCCAAGACATAACAATATGTTTCTAATGTGTGTTGATTGAAATGTTATTCAGTGATCTGCTGAGGTGCTGAAGTCAGAGGTGAACCTAGATTATATGGGGGGCCCAGGCAAAATAAATGCATGGGGCCCTTCTGACAGATTTTTGTTGTGTCATGTTATCCAGAGATATACAATGTACATTTAAAAGTAGTCAAAGCAAATCTAATAGAACATAAATTGTTTATTTTTTACAGCATCTTGGTGTGTTTTACAAATAGGAAATCAAACCCCAGTGAGGAAGCAAAATGTCCAGTACATTGTCACCTTAAAAAACACTGCTTACTAGCCTTAGCTAGAGCAAACGCTGCATTATTTTAAGATGAAAATTTCTGATTATTTAAATGGTCAGCTCTCAGGGGCCCTTTCAGAATGTAGGGCCCCAGGCAGTTGCCTACCTTGCCTGCTCTGCAGCTACACCTCTGGCTGAAGTTAACAGCACATCTGCTATGCTGTGCACTGGTAGCTTCTTCTCACCCTTTCACTCAACAGGAAATCGTGTATTAATGACTTTTACTAATTACAGTTGGGCACTACTTACAGTCACATTCTATCTGTGTACTGTTGTCATTTTTACTGTATATTGGACTAGTAAATAAAGGAATTGGTAAAGCAATATACACTCCAGAAAATCATATCTGTTTATTTGAAAGGTACATTTGACTCAGACACATGCAAGATTTACCATATCACATGTTACCATATTCACAGGCAACAGCAACAAAATCAAATACCCACCCTAGGGGAAAAAAAAAAAAAGGCAACTGACAACAGTGACACAAGACATCCATGTTTAGTCAAGCTAAGGGAGGTCAAGTTAGTGTAGCCAGAATATGCTGCCTAGACAGTGATTGTAATTTTGGTTTTCTTATATTAATAAGATCGTGCCATCTGCAGGAAAGTGTGCTTTGGAACCAGAGTATGACTAATTCCTTATTTATCTTTACAGTTTAATTGTAATGTCACTGTTGCCGTAACACCGCACGTGCCTTTTCAGACAAATCCGCGGCCACCTGCACGGGCTTTTATAACGCGGCGCTCTCACGCAACTAATCAGCGTTAACGTGCAGCACCTGGCCGCGCCTCTACGTAAGCCCTCCGAGCGCCTCCGGACACAGTTCTGTCAGCCAGTAGAGTGGCGGCAGCCTGCTCTGTTTAGTATAGGTTAAGGTTTATGTATAAAGAAAGCGAATATTAAGGTTCGGGGCTGGATATATTTAATGTTAAGGAAAGATTTAGTTGGTCTTATTTAGCGACAAGGCCATTTTGTGTTATTTTCCCGCCAAACTGTGGTGCTTTTGTGTTGAACCGTAGGCTCTGAATTTCCCAAGCCTGTGCCCTTCTCAGTATCACATAAGTACTACGAGCTTTCACCTTCCTGAGTTAGCTCAGCGGCTAGCACTACGGCTTGGTGTACTTAACTTACCTGGTTTACATTTACATTTACGGCATTTGGCAGACGCCCTTATTCAGAGCGACTTACAATAGTGCTTTGAAGTCTATCAAAAATACATTCTGATACTGGCTCACTAGGTCACAAACTAGGAATACCATCAGTCCAAAAACTCTGTTGGGTTTTTTTTTTTGTGTGTGTGTGTGTGTGCGCGTGCAAGTACTAACTTGAGTATTTAATGGTCCTGCTCGAGGCAGAACCGGTTTGCGGTTTAACTCCACACCATATATTGTCTCGGATAAGCGGGCTCTCCCTGCACGACACTATTATACATCCTAGCGCCAAGACCCCTAACAGTTGCATTGATAGGCAAATGAGAAAATGGGGGAAAATACCCACACACATTGCAGGCTAAGATACAAGATCAGGAATATTTTACCAATTCTTTCGTAAATTAAATAGAAAATGTTTCACTAAATCAAATGCTTACATGTTCAATAAGACGCACTAACACGTTAAGGAAAGTTAACCAGATGCTTTAGATCTTAGCCTACAGTAAACAGGCCAGATTCTCAAAATATGACACTATAGATTGCAGTTTAATAAAAACTACATCCCAGGCCTAATAAGATGCCTATGGTCTCATGGCAGTTTGAGTTTTGGCATAATCTGAACACTGGTGAAGACCCTTAAAGATGTACTGACATTTGTGGCAGTCTCTGCACTATATTATTACACTACACACTATGTACATGACTATGTAGATTCTGGATTTTAGCAGGCTAGTAACATTTTATATTGAACACCATAATTTCCACAATCCATAATGTATAAAGTGTTATTTTAGAAAACATTACAAGAATGCATAAAAGAGACAACAGGAAGATAACAGTATAGCTGCTGCATTATACGTTTATTTTAGCTCTTACTCATTCGGTCATGCGCATGTTTTTAAGTGTGTTTTTATTATTCTTAAAAACGAATTCTCAAAAATGCTTTAAAAATTATAAATACAAATTTATTTCATGCAAAGGCAAGTGTAGCTAGTAAATGATTCTTCACTACAGTTAGACCTATGTCATATCCAAAATATCAGTGCATTGCATTTCTTGTATGTCAATATTTCTTGGATCAGACATCAGTTTATGTAATATTGGTACATACAGTGGGGAAAACAAGTATTTGATCCCTTGCTGATTTTGTTGGTTTGGCCACTAATAAAGACTCGATCAGTCTGTAATATTAATGGTAGGTGTAGTCTAACATGCTGAGATAGAATATCACAAAGAAAATCAAGAAATCGACTTTAAAGAATTTGTATTAATTTATTTGCATTTTATTGAGGAAAATAAGTATT
>CM040993.1:11543450-11648749 GCA_022985145.1 Pangasius djambal | reverse complement strand
AAAAAAAAAAAAAAAAAAAAAAAAAAAAAAGGTCAGTAACAATACTCTTCTTCCACAGTCATAACTTAGAGTTAACTGAGCATCAGGGAGGAGATTGAAGAGGCCTCTGTTGAGGGACCAGATCTCAGTGACAGGGTAACTCCTAATGAATCTCCTTCACATGGCATCAGAATGTGGCTTTGATAAGACAGTGTGGTTGCTCTCATGATGCTGGGTATTGTACGATAAGCAGGAAGAGTGTCGGTAAAGCAGGCAATAAATGAGGTGAAATGAATTAGAATTTTCAGGCTTGGGAAAAATGTAAACCTGACACTTGCAAGAGCATAACTTTTTTTTTTTTGCTGCTTTTTTCTTTGCATGTTGTGGTTCTTTACCAGCGTAACAGATGTCAAATTCAACTTTTCTCGGTCTTTCTTCATCTTGAAGAGATCACTCAGGACGTGAGCGTGTCTCAGACAAGTCAGGCTGCAGATTACATGGAAGGTGTGGCGTGACAAGCAGACAACAACTAATCCTCCTTTTGGGTAGTTATAGTTTACACAAATACATACATGTCGGTAGTTCGTGTTAAAGCTCTATTGTTAAAGGGTTGCATTCCTTTTTCTTATATTGTTTATTTTAAGTTTTCTTCACAGTTTGAACCGATACATTGACATTTTTGGTGTATTAACCCATTAACAGTGTAAATTAGCCCAAAATTGCTGTGTGCATGTGTAGCGGAGCGGTACAGGACAACAGAAATGATTACACTAAACAAGACGACTACGCCACCCCAGGACTTTCACCCGGGGAAATACTATGTGCCAGTGAATATTACTCAAAAGAACAGGTTCGGTTCTACTAAAAAATAGAGCAAGAGACGTAGGTACAAGATGCTTTACTTTATTATTCAATAATCACCTTTTAAAGAGAGACAAGTCAAAATGCAGCTTAAAATAATAGTACCTGCAGTTCTTCACAGTACAACCTAAGGTTACAGGGCTGTGGCCAACTAGTATAAACTTAAGGCAGCACAATATCTAGTTACCACATGCTATCAGTGCACACATTCACACTCACTCAATACCCAGTGAAGTTATGGTGGAAAATCGGCTTTACACAGCACACGGTGAACACCAGCACCACACACACGTGAAGAATCTGTCTCCCTGCCTTTGTTGGACACAGCACCTGCAATTAGATAGACTCAGTCAGCTTCAACCAGACATGTGCACACAACCACCAATTCCAAAAGAACAGAAGAAATATCAAAAAGAGTATACAAAAGAAAGAAAACAAACCACATACACAGGACAATACACTCCAAAAATAACAAAAAAGGAAAAAGTAGCCATCCACCAAGCAATCAGACGAATAGGACCACCAGGTCTTCAACAGGAGGTATACAGGAGCTGCAAAAGTCCTTGTAGTCCACTGCTGGAAGCACCCGACTGCACCATCCAGTGAAGAGCTCAAGGAAAGCTAACATGGGAAACAATTACTAAAATAACGCAAAATATAAGTAAATTAACCCTCTGGGGTCTGAGGGTGTTTTGGGGCCCTGGACAAATTTTGACATGCCCTGACATGTGCTTTTTTCAGTTGCTTTTAAATATATTAATGGCTAAAGTCTGATACTGTAATCAGCACAAACTGGGCTACAATAATGTGAGCAGCATGTTTATACATGATTGTGTTTGAGAAAACAGCATTTATGCGTGGTTAGTGAAAAACTACAATTTTTAAGTCACTGAAATAAGGCCATAAAACACATACAGAACATTGGTTCACAAGACTTTCGAGAACTGGATCTTGTAGCCTAGATTTTTTTGCATCAAAATGATGTGATAATCATCTTGTTCACTCATTCATAGTAAACAATATACTTATTTAAATTTTCTAAGACACTGTTTCGAAAGGGCATATGCAAGAGGGCGCGAATGATCACGAATAATAATGTGATTGACACCTAAGAAGACAAAGACCTGCATAATGAGTCGTTGAGTCAGGAATGTGGCTGAGAGGGAAGTGCTATGAAAAAGAATGTGAGGACAAAAGAAATTTATATATTTTTTGTTTGTAGTTTATTTAGAATATAGTAAAAGCCCACTCTTTGAAGCCCACAGAATTGAACAGCTATACATCTTTGTGCCACTCTAGGAAACAGTTCCTTTTCAGCTGAACACACAAGTGAACATCACATGCCTGGCATTTCCAAGGAGTGTCCTGCCTCTTACCATGCTTTGCAAAGCACACAGATCCGACGACCAGCAGTGGCATCTGAGGCCTGCTCAGCTCCTGGAACCGGCACATGGTCAACACTGGTCCGCTTTGGTGTTGTTTTCTGTGACACGCCACAGAGCTCTGCAATTAGTTCTTCCATAAACTCCTTGTGGCTCATGGTGCCATAAAGCTCTTTGTGTACAATAAAGGCATTGGTGGCAGCAATGTCTAAGAAGTGTAGAAATAGCTTTCTGTACCACTTCATTGTTTTGTGCTGTGTGGTGTAGTACTGTAACAGCTGATCAGACAAGTCAACACCCCCCATGTGCTGGTTGTATGCAGTCACAGGTGCAGGACATGGAAAACTTTGTCCTCCATCCATTTTGTGTTTTCACCCTCCTCTGCACAGTGTCTCCTGTATGAGCAGCATGGATGGTGGAACAGAGACACCTCTCGTGTGTCCATCCATTTCACAAACACAAGATGTCCATCTCGAATCCACCTGATGGAGCCCCTCACAGATTTTTTGGTGAGTGAGTTAGCTGCATTCCGAGGCAATCCTTCCTGTTGTCTCTGTAAGTCCTACATGCACCAAACTTCAAAGCAAACAAGTCTGTTCGAAGCTTGGGACTAGTGTAAAAATTATCCATGTACACATGGTACCCAGAGCCCAAAACTCTATGGTCCAATAGAGATGTCACAGCATCATATGACAGTCCATGGCCTGTGGGAAAGTTGTTCTTTCCTGTGTACACAGCAAAATCTACAGTATATCCATTTGATGAGTCTGCAAGAACAAACAACTTGAAGCCCCACCTGGTTGGTTTGGCTTTCATGTACTGAGTCATTCCTGTGTTTGCTTTGCATGCCACCATTCTTTCATCCACTGCCAAATTGTGTCTTGGATGATAGATGGCCTTACATGCATGCCAGATAGTGTCCATGAGGGGTCTGATCCTGAAAAGACGGTCATGTTCAGCTGTGCCCCTCTTTCGGTCATTGTCCTTGTCTGCATCTGGGTGACTCATGTGCAGATTCCATGAAATGGTGCGGTATCTGTCCCCTGACATGATTGTGGCAGGAAAAGGAACAGAGAAAACACTATCCTGCTGCCAGTAGTCTCTGATGGACCTCAACTTCACCATGGCCATGTAGAAGAGTAGCCCAATGTAGCAGTACAGCTCACTGATGCTGACGTCTGTCCATTTATATTTATGACCCTTTGCACGTGCCCTGGCAGCCTGAGCATTGGTGTTGACACAGTTGACAGCAGTTGAAGAAAAAACCATTTTGAAGAGACTCATGGGAGTGTGTGCCTCACAGGGTCTTGGGTCTAGCTGTGGTCCAGGTTCCCGTGTGGGCAGGAATCTCAGAGCCTGTGGAGCCATGTCAACATCAGTCTCTGTGTTCCATGACAGAGTGGGCTGCTTATCTGCTTTGGCTCTCTTTGCCACAGGTTCTTCTGCACTGTTTTTCCTCACATCTGGAAAAAAAGAAAAAGTAAGCATTAAGTAAACAAATAAACTACATTATTAACATTGTGATGTTCACTGATACTAGTACTAATTTACAGAAGAAAAAAAAAAAAAAAAAAAGAACACAATTACCACATAGCACACATTTGACCATACAGTAAATAAATCAAATTAACATCTGTAACATCTGTTAAATAGTGAATGCACATTTGCTCTATAAGATTCTGAAAGGAGTTGAAAACTGAATACCTGCGTCCTGTGCGAGATGCAGGTGAAGGCGAGAGTGGTGTATTCACAGTCCTAAAAGAATGTTGTAAACAACAGTTAGCATTTATTTTTCACAGTACCTTGGTATATGAATACTTGAGAAAACAGAATGCCAATAACAAAGAAACTGTAGTCTAACACTATCAACCACAAATAATATTACCATACAGGTAATCTTTTTATTTATTTATTTATTATATATATATATATATATATATATATATATATATATATATATATATATATATATATATATATATATATATATATATATATATATAAATATAAAAGGGTTAGCAACATTTTAAATGATGAAGGTAATAATAAAGGGCTTACTCGTCAGGATTGATATCCTCCGCTGGGTCCACTCGCTCTTCAAAATGCAAACGCTCGTCATCAGAGTCACACTCTTCCTCTGAGGAGAAAGTAATCTCTTCGTCGCTGTCCAGAACCAGCCAGAGTGCTTCTTCACCCGTGTAGCGTGCCATCATCCAAACGCGCAGAAAAAAAGTGAGTAAATTCTGTGATGAAGCTTGCCGTTTTATGCCATTTCTCGGGGGCGTGTAATTACCTGGCTCACCTCAGATCGTTTACATATGAACAGCGCGCTCAGTGCGAGGCGGGATCACATTAGCGATAATGAGGTGAGACAGGAGAAACTGTACCACTCCTTACTTTCATACAGATTACATAAAAAGAGATTTGTTTTCAAATTGAATTGTTTAATTTAAAAGTAGACAACAAGCTTTCTATACATATATTTCTCATGTCTTTGAGACAAGTATTCGCTGAGATTCAGGGTGTTTTATTTACGGGTCTGTGAAGAGACGTGACAGAACGCACCCTGTCTGTTTTCTTTATTCTACAAAAGCACAGCATTTTGTTGTTATTATGAGTGTATACAAATAAAAGTAGACCCTTTACAGATTCGAATGATGTACTGCTCTTATCTGTACGATCAAAACTGAGAGTAATTTAAGTTCTTTTCGGCGTTATCAGGAGATGCCACAAAACGCGCCGGCGCGTTGGTCGACCCCAGAGGGTTAAATGGGAACAAGACAGCAGCGTATTTCTGGGTACTGATGGTCAGTTTACAAGCCCAGCAGGAACACTCCAAATTACTACAAAAAAAAAAAAATTAAATAAGTCATTCCAGTGCATAAAACGCCGAAGACCTCAGATGTTTCAATTATACTTACCGAAGATAAAAACCGGCAATCTCAGACTAATGATGAATCAAAATACCGGCCGCACTAGCAGCAAAGCATAAATGCTAACAACAAGCCAGAACATACAGCCAACTGCCATACCAACATACAGCTGACCCAGGCATACGGCGATAGAGAGACGGTAGTACTGCAATAAAAGAATGTAACAGTTAAACCCACGGATATGGTCAAAGATTCAAATTGCATTTCCCGAAATCATCCACATACCTGAGAGTAGGCAGTCCGACCAAACACGAGTCACAGTGATTAACCCGTTGACTTCAGGTATCACTATAAATGGTGCAAAACCGATCAAATTAGAGTGACTGACACTTAAAGAAGGCAATTACTTGATGCTCAACTTACCATTAAAAACACATGCATGTCCAAACAAAATGCGCTAGGAGATATAGGCCACATTACCTGCACCACCGTGTCGAACGCCGGTATTGAGAGCAAGGGGAGGGGCAGCTAACAGTGACGCGCCTTCAGGTGGTACACCTCAACCCTTTATAAACCCACCTATGCTCACTAATAGATTCAAATTGTTCTGACGTCAACACAAGGGGGATTCAACCACCTTGCCACAATCTACCCCAACTTTTTGTATCGTCGCCCCGATGACCCAGTACAAAAACCATACTACACACATCAGTGCCAAGGCCTAAAAAAGGCTGAAATACTACTAGACACAAACTCACATGAGGACATAGCCCCACAGGTTGTATCACCCACTACCCGTGGGAGGTGATGAACATTAGAGTGCTGACCTGCTGTAGTTCTTGTTGTCCTCCTCAATACCATAGCTTCCTTAACAGGCAAACCTGTAGACCCCATACCTAACAAGGGATGGGCTTCCAACTCCGGAGCATGATGGTCCTGCAACTGCTGGCTCCCTTGTCACAGCCCCACCAGATGCCAACCTACCCTGTGGTGCTGGGCCTGTCACAGGGATTGAATCATCTACGGCCGACGTAGCCGGCACTAGGGGGTTAGCTGGAGAATCCTCAGACACTAAAACCATCAAATCACCTTCATCTGGCTCCTCCTGCGGAAGCCATGCTTCCCTAGTCGGGGGACCATCATGAGGAACCTGTACTAAAAGAACCTCTCCGATTTGAGAACGATGAACATGCTACACCTTACCTAGTTCATCAAGCGGTGCGATTGTATATACAGCGCCACCCTCTTTGGGTGCTTTCACCACTTGGTACACTACTGGGTTCCACCAATCCTGGATTTTGTGGCGACCTCTCATACCACATTCCCGTAAATAGACCAATTGGCCCTCCTCCAATGGTGTACACTGCACATTCTGATCGTGATAAACCTTACGCCATTCTGCCATGGTTTTTAAACGCTCCCTTGCACCTTTAAATGCCACCTGGAGTCTCGTTTGATGTTCCGCCATCCAATCATGAACACTACCGGCCCTCACTTCCTGTCCTCCACCTAACAAGAAATCAACTGGGAGCCACGGTTCTTGACCAAACATCAAATAATACGGAGACTCCCCAGTGGCTTGATGTGGCGTGGTGTTATAACAGTAAAGTACTTGTGGAAGACAAGACACCCAGTCCCTCTTCCTTGAGACAGACAACGTGCGAAGGAGATTATGCAAGGTCCTATTGAAGCGCTCACACTGGCCATTACCGGCTTCAACCTTATAAAGGTGACAGAGCTGCTGAATGAGAGAAGATTCAAAGTTACAGCCCTGGTCTGAATGAATTCGACCAGGTACTCCAAACTTATAAAGCCATTCCACAACAAGAACCTGGGCCACAGTCTCAGCACGTTGGTCACGTGTAGGAACTGCCAGAGTGTATTTAGTGAAAATGTCAGTCATTACTAGAATATTTTCGATGCCTGAACGAGACGGTTCCAGCATAGTGAAATCAATAGCTAGAATCTCATTCGGCCTCGAAGCCAATAAATGGCCCATAAAACTATGGCCAATAGGCTGCATGTCTTTAGCCGACTGACATCTCTCGCACTCCTGGCACCAACGGGCCACTTCAGAAGACATACCTGGCCAGTAGCATCGCTGCCGCACCAACTCAGTGGTTCGCCTGATTCCCTGATGCCCATGCTCCTGCTGAAGCTGCGTCAGCACCTCAGACTTCAAGATAGAAGGCAAAAGCAATTGATAAAGCTCCTCGCCCCCATCAGGATGAAGCACTCGCCGATATAAGACTCCTCCCCTCTCTACAAGGCGATCCCACTGACGGAGTAAGATTAAGCTAGCCTTCGATAACTGTCTACATTCTTCCAGACTTGGGAACACTTTTCGGTTCCAAAAAGGCAGAATCTCCCTAATAACCGGATCGGCCTGTTGCAAAGAGCTCAAATCGTCAGCGGAACGACCAGGCAGAAGAGATGATTGCTTGGGTGGCAACCGAAATCACTCCACCTCCCACCCGCTGCACGGCCTGAGGAATAACAGTACCGGGATCCAAGGCCTCCACTACACTACAGTCAGGTGGATACTGTCTTGAGAGAGCATCTGCATTACGATTACTTCTCCCTGACCTATACTTTATCTCAAAGTCAAATGCTGCAAGCTGTGCCACCCAACGCTGTTCTGTAGCCCCAAGCTTTGCAGAGGCCAGATGACTAAGAGGGTTGTTATCAGTAAAGACTACACATTTGTGCCCTAGCAAGTACTCTCGAAACTTCTCCGTCATGGCCCACTTGAGCGCCAAGAACTAATTTCATAGAGCCGTAATTCAACATATTACGCTCAGTGGGCCTCAGGCTACAACTAGCATAGGCAATGGGCCGCACCTTTCCCCCCTGCTCTTGGGAGAGGACAGCCCCTAAGCCACTATAGCTAGCGTCAACCTCCAATATAAACGGTATGGAGAAGTCCGCGTACGCCAGAACAGGAGTAGAAGTTAACATCCTCTTTAATGCCTCAAAGCTACTCTGACAGTGTTCTGTCCAGGCATCACCAAAACTTTGACCCTTACGTTTCCTTAACTTACCTCCTGTCAGTTCAGCCACCAGTTTATGCAGAGGGGCAGCCACCTTGGCAAACCCCTTGACAAAACGGTGGTAATAACTGGCGAAGCCTAGAAAAGAGCGCAACTCAGAAATACTAGTTGGAGTACGCCACTGAGCCACTACCTCAACCTTATTTGGGTCGGTAGCAACACCTTGTGACGAAACTACATGTCCCAAATACTTTACCTTGTGCTGAAAGAATGCACATTTCCCCAACTTAGCTTTAAGTCCCTCTACTCCTAATCGACTCAAGACCACTTCCAGCCGTTCTAAATGCTGGGCCACCGAGGATGAAAACACTACAATGTCATCCAAGTACAACAACAAGGACTGACATTGTTGATCACCAAACATTCTCTCCATCAGGTGCTGGAACGTGCTGGGAGCATTACAAAACCCAAATGGCATCCTGTTCCACTCAAGCCAAAAGGTGTACAAAAAGCAGTCTTGGGTCGGTCAGCGACAGGGACCTGATTATACCCACTGGCCAAATTCATTGTGGAGAACCAGCAGGCCCCTGTCAATGCATCCAGGGATTCCTCAATATGAGGCAGGGGGAAGGCATCCTTCCTGGTTTTAGAATTCAACTGACAGTCTACACACATCCACTACCGTCCTTTTTCTTAACAAGGACAATAGGAGAGGCGTAAGGGCTGCAACTCTGATCACCTGGGACTCAAGAAGTTGGTTAATATGAGCTTTCACCACTTCATATTCTGAAGGGGGAATCCTCCTGTACTGTTGCCTAACAGGGGTGTCATCTAAAAGAGGAATGTCCTGCGAGAGGAGGTTAGTACACCCTAAGTCTCCTTCATGAGCTGAAAACAAAGTGGTACTTCTGAAGCAGGGCCTGAACCTGAGCTTGTTCTTCCACTGACAAATCTAAAGAATCAATCTGCTCCTGTACAGTAGGACCTACTAGGGTAGTCTGGGCACTAACTGATGCCCTCAGGCAAACTAACGACAAAAACACCATTCAGGGTACCTAACGATGTTCTAGGATAAAGTACCTCGGTACTACCCACATTCACCACAGGTATATAAGCAGTGCCGCAAATAACTTGGACCAATGCAGGAGAGGCGAGCAAACCAGCAGGTAAACCTGCATCGGGTGGCTCGAACAACACAGCCCCACTAGAATAACACTCTGAACAGGTTGCTGCTACAAACTTCATTGTGCCACCCGGAATGCGGCACACCCCCCACCCCCTAACGGTGCCAACACAATCTATCGAGGATGATGCATTAACTTGACAATGCTGCAACGCCTGCATTATGGAACTAGGGGCCTGTGACACCGCAGGTACTTCAAAAAGGGCCACCCCATGTTGTCCAAAAAGCTCCTGGTAACACCGGCTGAGAACATTCATCCCCAGCACCCCAGGGACAGACAAACCCGCACCACCAGGAGGATCCCGAACAACCAGCATGCCAAAATTTGGAACTCTTACTACACAACTCAACCTCAAGCTCCATATAACCAATGTAAGGAATGGCAAGACCACTGGCAGCGGTAAGTTTCAACCACCGACACGACTTAAGTCGCTCCTGCCCCCATGGCTCAAAATGTTGGCGGAAGCAACTCTGATGGTAGAAACCATAGAACCAGTATCTATCAGGCAGGGTACTTGCACCCCACCAATAAGAACATTAAGATGAGGGCAGGAGGACACTAAGCAAGAGGCTGATGTGGTAAAATTTTCAATGTTTGAGCCAAATGACTCATCAACCGAGCTGTGGCTCCGCAATTCGGTTGCGATTAGTTTTCCAACGGCTGCGAGGGACGAGACTGCCTACTACCAGTCGAAAGCTCCCCAATACACTCCCAAGCAAAATGACCAGAGCGCTGACATCTCCTACATATTACATGACCATAATGCAGGGAACGGCTACGTGAATTAGAGGCCTGCAAACGAGCGAAACCTTGCGAGTTGATTTAATAATAATAATAAAAGTTTATTATATAGCGCCTTTCTACACACTCAAGGTCACTTTACAATACGGCAAAATGACAACAGAAAAAAACAAGAGACAAACAAAAAATCCATGGCATGAATCAGGTCATAGTCAGATTAGAAAAGTAAGAAAGAAAAAGATGTGTTTTAAGGTGGGTTTTGAAATCCTGTAATGAAGAAAGATCACAGATATTTTTGGGAAGAGAATTCCAGAGTGTGGGAGCAGAGAAACAAAACGCTTGTCCACCAAACGATGCTAACCTGTGGCGTGGAATTAACAGTAGACCGGTATCAGAAGAGCATAATGTGCGAACTGGAGAATAAGTATGAATGAGATCAGAAATGTATGGGGGGGCGAGACCGTGAAGTGCTTTAAAGGTGATGAGGAGAATCTTGTAATGAATACGAGAACGAATGGGTAGCCAATGAAGTCTGTGTAGGATGGGAGTAATATGAGAAGATTTCTTAGAAAACATGAGAACCCTAGCTGCAGAGTTCTGGATATATTGGAGCTTATTTAATGTTGTGTTTGGTAGACCATAGAAGAGAGAATTACAGTAGTCGAGGCGAGACGTGATGAAGGCATGAACCAGTGTCTGTGTCATCGATATTTAAGAAGGGACATAAACGAGCAATATTACGGAGGTGAAAGGCAGATTTAGTGAGTTAAGAAATGTGAGGCAGGAAAGAGAGGGAGGAGTCAAAGATTATACCCAGGGTTTTAACGGTGGTGGAAGGTCGAACTACGTTCCCAGCAATGTTAACATGATCAGCACAGAAAGGAGCAACATTTTTTGGTGAACCGACAAGTAGATCTGTTTTATTAGTGAGTTTGAGAAAGTTACTGGTCATCCAAGCATTTATATCATTAATACAGGCTGTTATGGAGTTGGTGGGAAATGGAGAGTTATGAGATGTAATACTGACAGTCAGACAGGTAAGAAGTGAACCAAGATAGGGCAGTTCCAGTAATACCAAGAGCAGAGAGTCGTGAGATTAAAATACTGAGAGAGTGTCAAAAGCGGAGGAAAGATCTAACAGAATTAAGATGCTAATGGAGCCAGAGTCAGTGGCCATAAGGAGGTCGTTGACAACCTTAAGAGCTGTCTCAGTGCTGTGAAGAGTGCGAAATCCGGACTGGAAACATTCATAGAGGTTGTGAGATGACATATGCCTGAAGTTGAGCAGCAACAACTTTTTCAAGTAGCTTTGAGAGAAGCGGGAGATTTGAAATTGGCCATATCAGAGGGGTCGAGGCCGGGTTTCTTTAACACTGGTGTGACAGATGCAGTTTTGAATTCAAGAGGAACACCATCAGTGCTGAGAAGTTGAGAAATGAGAAGTGAAATAGGCTGCGAAATAACAGGTGCAGAGTTTGAGTAGAGCAGTAGGAGCAGGATCAAGAGGACAAAAAAGAAGATGGATTCAATTTTTTAAGTAACTCAGATATAAGCAGGGGTTGGAGGATCAAAATCAGTAAAAGTACCAGGTGCAAAATCAAAGGGGAAGTCATGTGAGTGGATAGGGGAGTTCATTGTTGGAAAGAGATTATATATGCAATTAATTTTATTTTGGAAGAAGTGTAAGAATGACTCACAGAGGTCTACTGAGTTACTCATGACAGGTGCAGGAGGCTTGGTGAGTTTGTTGACTACAGAAAACAGTGTTTTAGGACAGGAGGATGCATTAGTAATGAGGGCAGAATAGTAACTGGAGCATGTAGTATTTAAAGCAGATTTATATCGTTGAATGTGGTCCTTATAAGCAATAAGATGCACATTCAAACCAGTTTTCATGTAAAGGTGTTCAAGGCGACGACCAGTAGTTTTCAGTTCGCAAAGTGCAGGAGTAAACCAGGGAGACGTATGTGTAGAAGGTACGAGTCTACATTTTAGGGGGGCGTGTATATTAAGGGCAGTAGAAATAGAGGAATTATATTTAGCAAGGATATCCAGGGCACTAGTGTGTTCAGTAATGTCAGAAAGATATGTTTGTACAGATTCAGTAAACCGTAAAGGATTAACAGAATTGAGGTTACAGAAAGTAATGGTAGATGTCACCCTAAGGCGAGGGAGAGGCATTTCACAGTTTAGTTCGATGAGGAGGTGATCAGAAAGTCCAATTTGAGAGCCAAGCACAGAAACATTACATAGACCAGTAGTACAAACCAAATCAAGTGTGTGACCTTTTAAATGCGTAGGAAAGTCAATATGCTGTACAAGATTGAAACATTCAAAAACTGACATGAGTTCACCGGAATCTGCACATTCAATATTAACATGCATGTTACCCCCAGGCATTCCCTCCCGTTCCCATCTAATGGCCTCACTACGCACCTCCAAAAGTGTAGAAGACAGCTGACAGCGCACTAGTTGCTCAAGTTCTCGATGTAAGCCAATATCGATGACATGCTCTACAAATTGGTCACGCAATAACACTTCTGCATTTGGTATGGCATGAGGTGACTGCTGTTTCGCTTTCTCCAGGAGGCCCATTAACGCAATGGAAAACTCCAACAATGTCTCATCCTCCTGTTGCTTCCTGGAGAAGAAAGCCTGCTGTAATGCTACATAAGAAAGAGCAACCATACAATTCTTTTAAAGCTTCAATAATTTTTTCTGGGTCTCCTTTCTCTACATCTGAGCGATATCTAATCTCGTCCCGAGCCTCACCCTCTAAATGGTCAAAAAGGAAAAAGGCTTGATCAGCTACAGACAAATGACACGCCCGAATACATGCTTGAGCTTCCTCAACCCACTCATTAATGGTGATACCTGATTTACCACTAAATTTAGGGCATTTCCTATCTCGGGGCACAAAAACAAACCTCTCAGATGATGGAGTGCTCACGCCACTGGATTGGGGCACAATAGAGGGTCCAGTGGGGGCAGGAGAAACTACACTAGGGTCTGGAATAACAGCTGGAGTTTGTTCCTGCCTGAGCCGTTCATTATCAGCCCTCAATTGGGCTACAAGATCCCCAAGTTCTTGCAACTCTGCTTCCATAGTAGAATTCAAATCACTCACCACAAAACCGGAAGAGAAAAAGGTGAGGGAGAGAAAAGGGGGAAAAGTCAATGGATCCTCCAGATGTTTATGCTGCTGTCTTGTTCCTAAAAGTCACACACAACCAATATCAATTCAAACAAACAAAAAAAAAAACCACCACAAAGAACACTCAAAGCAACTCAATCACCCACGTCTCTGCTCAAAATTGTAGAGGATCCTGCCGACTATGCCAGAATGTAGCGGAGCGGTACAGGACAACAGAAATGATTACACTAAACAAGACGACTACGCCACCCCAGGAAATACTATGTGCCAGTGAATATTACTCAAAGGAACACAGGTTCGGTTCTACTAAGAAATAGAGCAAGAGACATAGGTACAAGATGCTTTACTTTATTATTCAATAATCACCTTTTAAAGAGAGACAAGTCAAAATGCAGCTTAAAATAGTAGTACCTGCAGTTCTTCACAGTACATGTTCCACCTAAGGTTACAGGGCTGTGGCCAACTAGTATAAACTTAAGGCAGCACAATATCTAGTTACCACATGCTATCAGTGCACACATTCACACTCACTCAATACCCAGTGAAGTTATGGTGGAAAATCAGCTTTACACAGCACACGGTGAACACCAGCACCACACACACGTGAAGAATCTGCCTCCCTGCCTTTGTTGGACACAGCACCTACAATTAGATAGACTCAGTCAGCTTCAACCAGACACACGCACACAACCACTAATTCCAAAAGAACAGAAGAAATATCAAAAAAAGTATACAAAAAGAAAGCAAAAACCACATACACGGGACAATACACTCCAAAAATAAAATTATTATTATATTATTATTATTTATAAAATAAAATAAAAAGCCATCCAAGGACCACCAGGCCTTCAACAGGAGGTATACAGGAGCTGCAAAAGTCCTTGTAGTCCACTGCTGGAAGCACCCGACTGAACCATCCAGTGAAGAGCTCAAGGAAAGCGAACATGGGAAGCAATTACTAATATAACGCAAAATATAAGTAAATTAAATGGGAACAAGACAGCAGCGTATTTCTGTGTACTGATGGTCAGTTTACAAGCCCAGCAGGAACACTCCAAATTACTACAAAAAAAAAACCCAAACAAAACATAATTAAATAAGTCATTCCAGTGCATAAAACGCCGAAGCCCCCAGATGTTTCAATTATACTTACCGAAGATAAAAACCGGCAATCTCAGACTAATGATGAATCAAAATACCGGCCGCGCTAGCAGCAAAGCATAAATGCTAACAACAAGCCAACAGCCAGCTGCCATACCAACATACAGCTGACCCATGCACACGGCGATAGTACTGCAATAAAAGAATGTAAAACATAGTTAAACCCCCGGATAGGGTCAAAGATTCAAACTGCATCTCCCGAAATCATCCACATACCTGAGAGTAGGCAGTCCGACCGAACACGAGTCACAGTGATTAACCCGTTGACTTCAGGTATTACTATAAATGGTGCAAAATCGATCAAATTAGAGTGACTAACACTTAAAGAAGGCAATTACTTGATGCTCAACTTACCATTAAAACATACGCATGTCCAAACAAAATGCGCTAGGAGATATAGGCCACATTACCTGCACCACCGTGTCGACCGCCGGTATCGAGAGCAAGGGGAGGGGCAGCTAACAGTGACGCGCCTTCAGGTGGCACATCTCAACCCTTTATAAACCCACCTATGCTCACTAATAGGTTCAAATTGTTCTGACGTCGGCACAAGGGGGATTCAACCACCTTGCCACACATGTGACTATAAACCTCAGTGTGATGCTGGTTATGAATACTAACAGCCAAAACATCAAGTAATGTATTCAAAAACTCCACCTCATTCAAGGACCTGTATGCACACGGTGCCGATCATACAGTTTCACAGGACAAAACAGCTGTGAAGAAGACTTGCAGCCAGGCTGGTAGACACTTGTTTCCTCTTAACTAACCTCATTATTTTATTTTTTTTGTATTTTTTTAAAAAATATTTTATTGGCTTGTTTTACCCACTGAATTGTCCAGTTAGACTGTAACAGTAACAGTTTGTCCCATTATCTTGTGTTTACCTTAAATATAATTAAGGTGCTATATTTGCTATATTAGCTTATTTCCTTAATTTTTTTCTAAACAGATCATAGTTTAGCTAGACAATATATATTGTCTAACTAAACTATGATCTGTTTAAAAAGGAATGGTCTATATTGTCACATTTCTATGAGCAAAATTGATAATATCTGGATTTAAAAAGTGGAATTTAGACCAAGTAATTGGTAAACACTTTGAATAATTGCTAATTTAATGAACGTTTCAAATGGTCATTGCAAATTCTCTAAGGGACTCCATTTGAAATTTAAACCAAACATTTTTTGCTCTATATATTCATCTCTCTGCTTTTATTGGTTCAATTCATTTACTTGTTCCATGACCAGTAAGGAAAATCATAAAGTTTATAACAGCCTGAATTAGTCAATTATTCATTATTCAAACACTCTTCAAATGTTAGGCTTGTTATTTAAATCTGTGCAATAATAATTGTTTTTTTTATTGGATTGCTTTTTTCTTGAATTATCCATGCACAGAACGTATTTTGTTAGTAAAACTGTATTTAGATTTCAGTCTACATTACTTTTAGTTCTGCTTATTCAAAAAAATCCCACTGATTCATAGTTTCTGTGGTATTATCCTGTCATGTGTTTTGCCATATTTGAGACTATTTATTTAAAAACTGCTAAAGGAAAGCAATGCTGCCGAACAAACTAAATTACACAGTCCCTTAGTATGCGTGAGTTCCGGTACATTGACTCCTACCAGTAATTCTCTGAAAATTCTTAAACTGTTTAAATAAGTCATTGGCACTGAATCTTGACTCATGGCTCTTGGTTGGCTTTTAGAACATGTACATGGTCTGGTTCTTGCAAATTTCTTCATGAAAATGACAACTTACTTTAAAGCAACAGTAAACCTTCAGATTTTTCATCTTAATAAGGTTTTTTAAATTTTTTTTATTATTATTATTATTTTTAAAATTTTATTTATTCATTTTTTTTCTTTGAAATGTCATGATGTGTGTGTGTGTGTGTGTGTGTGTGTGTATACATACCATGTTGACTAGTTTAAAAATGACTTTTTTGGCGAGAGAATCAAACCTGCCAGCTGTCAGTCTGCATTGCACTTATATAAAATGCCCCATTTGTTATGTATTTGACAGTGTTTCCATGTTTAAGACCTTATGTTAGTGATCTGAAGGTTGTGTTGTTCAAATTTGAGAAATGTAATCACTTGTGTTAATTAGGCAGAGCCAATTAAACATCCCTTGTTGCATCATATGATTATGTAAAAAAAATTCTAAAAAAAAAAATCAAATGGGTGAAAAAGCAAGGACAGTCATAGTTGCGTTAATTTTAATGAAATGTTTTTCCCTCATATATCCATTCTTCTTTTCTCCACAGTGTCAAAGATGAATATGACTGAGGAATATGGCAGCTATGACAGTATGGAGAGTCCATGTGAGATGAATAGTAATTCAGTAAACCTTTATGTTAAGTATTATCTCCAGGTCTACGTGCACTCCCTTATCTGCATTTTAGGTTTCATTGGCAATGTCCTGGTGATCCTTACATATGCTTTCTATAAGCACACCAAGTCCATGATAGATGTCTACCTACTGAACATGGCCATAGCAGATGTCCTGTTTGTAGTGGCCCTGCCTCTGATCATCTTTAGTGAGCAGAGTGGCTGGGCTTTGGGTGATTGGTCCTGCAAGCTGTTGCGTGGAGTCTACAGCATCAACCTGTACAGTGGCATCCTACTGCTGGCTTGCATAAGTTTAGACCGCTACTTGGCTATTGTACAAGCTCGCCGCTCTTTCAGATTCCGCTCAAGCATGCTGGTCTACAGTTACAAGATCTGTGCAGTAGTCTGGCTTTTAGCCTTGCTCCTGACTTTGCCCACCTTCATCTTCTACCAGCGCTACAAACATAGTGAAACATTCAATACAACATTTCTAGAATATACAGAGATTTTTGATAGTACATACCTGACTGAGGAGCCTTGGACATCAACTCCTTCACTTCCACTCAACTTGCAAGATGAGCAACATGTGTGCTTCTTCTTCTTCAAGGACAACAACACTGCAAAGCAGGTCAAGGTGCTAGCGCCAAGTTTCCAGGTGGCTATAGGGTTTTGCTTACCGTTGCTGGTCATGGGCTTTTGCTACTCCAGTGTGGTGTTCACACTCCTGCATGCCAAGAACTTCCAAAGACACAAGGCTGTGCGTGTGGTCCTGACTGTGGTGCTTGTCTTCATCATCTGTCATCTGCCCTACAATGCAGCACTGCTCTATGACATCATTTACATGTTCTCCAGTACAGAATGCAGCGATTATAACAACACATAAAGCCTGGCCTACCTGCACTGCTGCCCCAACCCACTGCTCTATGCCTTCATTGGTGTCAAATTCAGGAACCACTTCCACAAGGTTGTGGAGGACCTCTGGTGCTTTGGGAAGAGCCACATGGGGTACGGGGCAAGTTCCGAGTCACCTCTGAGGTGTACTTATCCTCCCGTAGGTCTGTAGACAGCTCAGGGAATGAAAATGGCACCTCCTTCACCATGTGAAAAATTGTCTATCCCTGGTAAACAGTTAAAGCTGAGGTGTATTAAAACTATCAGGTTTGTGGTTCTTTGCTGAACATAAAAACAATGCAAGCTCCATGCTGCAGTTAGATGGTTTTTTTTTTTTTTTTTTTTAAATAAATGTTTAATCATTGCAGCAAGAAGATTTTACATAACTCCTATTCATGTTTAGTAATCCCTTTTTGTATTTGTATATAAAGTGTTTTATTATATCTTGCAGTCTACTGTCTCTTTATTTCATAAATGATATGAGCTTCAAATGTATAAAATAAATTTTTTAGTTTTTGCACTGAAGTGTTCCTGCACCAGTGTGGTGTGCTGTGTTCATTATAGCTGGGTCGAGCTGGCGGTCTCCGCACCAAGAAGTGAAAAATTTCCACTCAGGGCGTACATGTTTCCTCGTTGAGGGAGCTCTGTATTGGAGAATGGTCTCAACAACCTCGGTTGAGAGACTGGAAGCTACGAATTGTGCCCCCCCAGAGGTCACACCCACAGCCTCCACAACTCCGGGCTGCGAGAGGAGGTCCCTCCAGAGAGGGATCTCCCATGGAGGGCTGTCGAGGAGGGAAATTGGGTCCGAGAACCATACTCGGCCCGGCCAGAACGGGGCTACTAACAACAGAAGGACCCCGCCCTGGCGCACTCTCTCCAGAGCTCCCGGGAGTAGAGCAATCGGGGGAAAGGCGTACAGACGAAGCCTCTGCCAGGTCCGTACATGGTATCCAGTTCGAGAGGAGCTGGATGAGTCAGAGAGAACCAGAGGGGACAGTGCGATATCTCCTGAGTCGCAAACAGATCCACCTGAGCCCGGCCAAACACTCTCCATATCTGCTTCACCATCTCAGGGTGAAGTCTCCGTTCCCCTGAGATGCCCAGGGATGTAAACTGCTCCCAACAGGAGGAGTTTCCTCTGGGACCACACAAGGATCTGGTGCGCCAGCCTGTAAAGGGGGGCGCTAATGCAGACCTCCCTGGTGGTCTCCTCTGTGTTGTCGGTGCACACCAACACATGGCGAACTCTTAGGTCCGGGAGAAAGTGTTTCAAAGTTAGAAACACGGCCATCATCCCCAGGCAGTTAATGTGCCACGTGAGATGGCGGCCGCTCCACGGACCACGGGCTGAGCGGCCACTCATGACCACTCCCCAACCGGTGAGAGATGCGTCCGTCGCTAGCATTACACGGCGACAAGGAGCTCCAGCACTGGGCCCTGAGACAAGAACCAAGGTTTCCTCCACATGTCTAAGGCACGTAGGCATCGCCGCATGACCTTGATCATGCGAAGCAGGTTTCCCCTCAGGGAGAACCCCTTGGTCTTGAGCCACCACTGTAGGGGTCTCATGTACAGCAGGCCAAAAAGTATCGTGTTGGATGCAGCTGCCATCAAACCCAGCAGTTTCTGGAACTGCTTTACAGTGAGTGACCGGCCTTCTCTCACTCTCGTGGCTGCTGTGAGGATCGACCAATCCGAGCAGGAGACAGACATGCCTGCATCGTGGTCGAATCCCACACCACGCCCAGATAAGTGGTTCCCTGTACTGGAGAAAGCACACTTTTCTTGGCGTTTAGTCTTAACCCCAGCTCTTCATGTGGGCGAGAATGACATCTCGATGCCGAACTGCCGCCTGCTCTGATTGAGCTAATATCAACCAATCGTCGATATAATTCAGTATGCGGATGCTCTGGAGTCGCAGAGGAGCCAGAGCAGCATCCACACACTTCATGAAAGTGCGGGGTGAGAGTGCCAGGCTGAACGGAAGAACCCAATATTGGTAAGCTTTGCCCCTGAAAGCAAACCTCAGGAACTTCCTGTGTTGGGGAAGGATGGAGATATGGAAGTATGCGTCTTTTAGATCGATCGTGACAAACCAGTCCTCGGAGCTGATCTGAGACACGACCTGTTTAATCGTGAGCATCTTGAACTTCAGTCACACGACTGAGCGGTTCAGCTGACGCAGATCCAAAATGGGACGCAGCCCTCCACCCTTCTTCGGAATGATGAAGTACCGGCTGTAGAACCCGAACTCTCTAGGAAGAACCCCACAAAAATGAAGCGCTGGATTCGGTAGCCTCTCTCTACAGTATGCAGGACCCATTGAGACACATTTGGCAGAAGTTCCACGCTGCCAAATAGTCTACTAAGGGAATCAGTCTCTCGAGACTGACCTCTGATGTAATGAGAGCAGCTAACTCGGTGCCCTGAAGTGGCGGACCGGCAGGGGACGGCCGAACTATCTGCTCTGGAAAACTCCGAAGAGGTAGCGAGCCTCCCAGTACCACTACGTCCCCGGGTGGAAACTAAGAGAAGCGCCTGCCGGAGACCACTGCGCCCTGAAGCACCATGGGTGGCAGGGTTGGCAGAACGATCTCCTGAGTCTAGAAAGGCCTCCCCCACGACCTTGATACCTCGGTGTGGAGGTCGGGGAAGAAAGGTAGGCTCCGGCGTGGAGGTGGCGGCTCCTCAAAGAGAGCCTTCCGGGAGCAAAGCACACGCAGCGGCAAACGCACGCAATGCGGGCTCCACTTCTAAGCAGACAACGCACAGACCGTGTGTATCCCCACCCGTAATATAGTGCGGGCAGGGAGAAACACACCGCCTAAAATGCTGCCTTTTTTGCCTCATGTTTTATCTGTTCGCGAGCTTTAGGCATGCCGCGGCGAAAGCGAAACCACATAAAAGGACCAGTGGATCTGGCGGATGAGGAAAAAGAAAGGGACTCGCCTGTCTCCATTCCCTCCACCAAATCCATTTGCGAACCCCACAAGTGTAACCGCCGCTCTGCCTCGGCAGAAGCGGGGCCAGCACCGCGAGGAACGCTGGTGAAGGCTCCCTCCTCAAAGAGAGCCTTCCGGGAGCGAAGAGCACACAGGGGCAAACGCTCGCAGTGTGGGCAGCCAGCTCCCTCGAGAGCCGGCTCTGCGTGCTTTGCTCCCAGGCAGACAACGCACAGGCTGTGTGTATCCCCACCCGTAATATAGCGCGGGCAGGGAGGAACACACCGCCCAAAACGCTGCCCGCTCTCGCTATTGTTTGAGAGGCAAACAATATAAAATCAGACTGACACACACAGAGCGCTTGCTGAATGACAGAAAGCTGCCGCTGTATCCACCGCGCGTGCTTTTAAGCTTCCTGGTCGCTACGTCACCCTGCCCGTGACATCTCGCCCATCCATTGAACTGATTACACATGTGATTCAGAGCGTGGTCATGCTGAAGGCGTTCCCATAGCGTTTTGACGCAGCTCGAGTTCCTGAAGGGGAACTGGAGTATTATATGTATTATAAGCATGACAAGACCCCCAACTCTTAAAATGGAGTAACAGAACAACACATCCATCTGACCAGTACACTTGTCACCTACATGGAAAAATACAATTATTTTCACACATTAAGACATTAACACATTATGAGATAAAAGATATGATGGAGCATAATTAAACAATATCTAAAAAAGTCATTGTAAGATAAATTATTAAATTAAGAGATTAATTTAATTAATTCCATTGTTATGGAATGGAAGAATTATTAAGTCTTACTTTTTGCATTGTGTTTAATTCCATTCCCAAAGAGGATCTTTTTCAAATCCAGTCACAGCACAGTAGTAAGTTCCAGCATCAACATTTCCAAGGTTGCTCTTGGGAAGAGTGTAGCTGCAGCTCTTTGTGGGAAAACCAGCCTCAGAGGTCCTCTTACACAGATCACTGCTGTCTCCATGAGCGTAAATGATTCCTGCAGGAGAATCTCCTGAGCCATGTTTAAACCAATACACACTTTGTTCATCTGCACAACCTGAAGTAATCGCTTGTACTGAACACTCAAGTGTGTCAGACTCTCCAATCCTGATAACCATTAGAGTTGGAGCCTGGCGGTTGGTCACAGCTTTAAAAATGAATTAATAAAAGCAGCCATTAATAAAACTTCATACTAAAATTATAAGCATTCTCATAATCACTAAAATGGTAATCACGTATTAAATCAAAAATAATATTTAATACTTTTTTCATACTATCAAAATCAATGACAGTAAACATTCTGGTAAAGAATAGCTGTATACTTTACCTTGAAAAAAAATAAGGGTTCCAGATCCAAACTGTATTATATTTCCCATTACTTCTCCACAGAAATATGTTCCGGTATCTTCTTCTTTAGTTTCTTTAATGTTGAGACAATGTCAAAGACGCCTAGTTTCAAATGCTGTTTCAAATGTGTAGCCCTTATTGTTTGAGTATTGCCTCACAGTAAACTGGGGTACCTTTCCCAAACTCTGTTTGTACCAAGCTTTGTCATTGAGCAAGTGTCACCACACATTTCTGTTTGCACCCGAAGATCAGTGTTGTGAGTTGATTTTACTGGAAATAAAGTTTTTAAAATATAACATTTAATACTGTCAAATAATTTGTTTCATAGTTATATTAGTATTAGTATGAACATACCCAAAAGATCACTTACCAGTTGCGAAGAGGCAAACAGTGACAAAAATTGTGATCATTGTCCCTGCTTAAACAAAGTAAGATCTAAAGAACTTGTATATTCAATAGAAAACCAGACCCTATCACACTGGATTAGATGTTTTGAAGCCTTGGACTGCTGTGCTAGGTCTAATAGCTTTAATAATGAGCTGTAATGGCTCACAGTTTCCTACGTGCTGAAACCTCTAAGTCACATGACATAGAGACAATGAAACCTCAAAATCTGAGCCTTAACGTGTTGGTGTGAAACACTTGCTGCCTTTATATCACTATGACACTATGACACACTATGTTTGTCAAATTCTGTCAAACACTTCTGTGTTCCATACAATACTATACAGTACTGTAACTAAATAATTTCTAGTTAATCCATATTTGTTTACATTTCATATTTACATATTTCTGTACTTATAAGGCATCTCAAAGCTCTTCTGCTTGTTACTGTTTACTGATTACTGTTGATGGTTCTTTGAAGAGGATGATGCTTGGACCTACTTACAGTTTATGCCAAGCCAATAAACTAGAGCTGCTCAGCATATTCTGTGGTCAGCATGCAGATGTAAAAATAGAATAAAAAGAAGGAAATGGTCCAACTGTCACATTTCTGTGGTCAAAATCTTTCAGAAAGCTATCTATGTACCAAAAGCTTGTGCATGCAAGAGCAGATTGAATTGTGGTTACGCTGTACACAATAGACTTGTCATGGTCATGCTACATATTAATTAGTAATAATAAAAAAATTTTTTTTTACTAGACCAAATCAAGCACTTACAAGTTTATAATTTTCAGTTTACAATTTACATATAGGCAGAGTTGCTGCTTCACAGCTCTAGGGTCCCCAATTTGATAAAAACCTTTGTTTTAATGCCTGCATTGAGTTTTCTCAGGGTTCTACAGTTTCCTTTTACCTACCAAAAGCATGGCAGTAGGTGAATTAACGAGTGTAATTTGTCCCTAGCTGTGATTTGAATGTGTGTGTGTATGTCCTTTGCTCCTGGGATAGGCTCTGGACTCATCACCCTGACATGGATAAAGCAGTTTCTGAAGATGGATTCGGATCCTGATCCTGGTCACAGTGCCTATCCCGGGAATACTGGGCGTGAGATGGGAATACACCCTGGATGGGACCCCAGTCCATCCCAGTGCATCAAACAGTACACAAACATTCAAATCTAGGGGCAATTTATTTTAGCCAGTCCACCTACTGGCATTTTAGGAAGTGTGAGGACACAGGGAGAACATGCAAAGAAACTCCAAACAGACATTCCCCCAAACTCAGGATCGAACCCATGACCCTGAAGATGTGAGGGGTGCCCCTGAAGATGAATGAAGGAAAGAATTTCATCTTTACAAATCTATTATCTTGTCATCCTGGTGGGCCTCTTTCTTGTGGTCTCATTTGCCTTCTTATCATGATGAACAGAACCACTAGGTAGGCTTGGGCATTCTTTTGTACCTGTGTGGCCTTGTTTGGCTTGCTATTTGGCGCAACTGGTTTGGTCTCTTCTATTAGTTGGCCACAATTCACCTTGCAACTCTGGGTTGAAATTGCCAGGAGCTTTAGGATGAAATTCAATAATACTACCAGGTACCAACCACAGGCCAATGGCCTGTGCACACATTTCTGTCACTCTGTGTGTCGCCATGAGTGGCAGCCCATAAAATGACAGCTGTTACGATCGACTTCCATGGTTGCTCGTAGGACTCAGGGCTACCCCAAATGAGCATCAGCAGTTGGCAGAATTGATGTATGGACAAACATTTACATTACAGTTACATTTAATCATTAAACACACTTACAAATGCGTTGTTCAAGATGCTACTACTCCTTATGCCAACTTTCTAGTCTATTTAATCAGGCCAGTTGATGTGCCTCCATGTCTACATCCTGTGATGTCTGTCATGGCCATCACACACCCTGGGTCCCAGCTAACCATACAGACAGTATAATTTGTGTTTACCAAGCATAATGAACTATGATTGTCCCTTTCAGAATGATGCACACCAGGGCCTTCTTAAACCTCCATACAATGGTCCCTTCCAAGTTCTGGAATCTGTTGAGCTGATCACTTCATTGTTGATCATTCTGAGCTTGCCTTGTTGTGACCTGGAAAATGGTACACTCTTCATTCATGTTCCTGTTACAACATAAAAGTTGTTTTGTTTGCTCATTTGCTTTAGAAACTGCATTTACATATGTTTTTCTATCCAACACCACACACTAATAATCCAATGTACAGTAAAAAAAAAATTGTTTAAACAGATTCAGTAGTCTTTCTCACATTTCTAATCCATTCATTTTGAAATTTGCCAATTGTATCTAAAGACTAAAAAGTAATTTTCATATTCACCATCCGGAAGCATAACAAATACAAAACTCCCGACCTGTAGCACTGAGGAACAGTGTTTTTGCAAAACTGTAGAATGACGATATGTCACAGACGTAGTGTGTGTTATAAATGTATTCTGTAATGGAATACATTACTGAATATATTTTGTAAGGTGCATTCACTATCCAGCCATCAATACTTTTTTTTAAGAAGTATTCTGCCCACTCCCTGTTTACAGTTCATGGTTGATTCTTCTTATCTAGTTCTTGGTTACCCTCTAATGGATATGGGGAGTATCACAATGATTGTTTAGAAATAATGCTGTACTGTTTTCTGTTACTACGTGCAGGAATTTTGCCAGGGCAAAAAGTAAAAAAAAAAACAACAAAAAAAAAAAAACACAGCAGGTGTTTCTATAAAAAAAAATATATATATATATATATAATGTATATATTTATTTATATATTTTATTTATCAGGAGAACCATACATATAAGACACAAATAATATACATTGATTTCTTATGAATTAAAAACCTATTAACTGTTGCAACATTTCTATATTCATGTAGGTTTGGGCTGTGTGGATAAAAGTGGCATTGTGAGAGAGATTGCTCTTCTGGAGATGGATGAGTGGGATGCTGAGCACAGCATCATTCTGCTTTAAGCAGCCTACAATGCAGATTTCCACTAGATGAACATACAGTTCAACTTCCCATTGTAGATATTCCAGATATGACTAGGATAAGTGAAGCATGAGCATAAATTAGACCTATTATAGGCTATGATAGGCTTTAATATCTTTTTAAAGCAGAAACATACAGTACAGCAGAGACTCAAATGCCAGCACAGAGCAGCAAGTAAGCTTTCTCGATATACTGTAAACACAAGGCTATGGGACAAGAATTACATGTAAATATGTTCCCCTGAACTACATTTACATTCTCCTCCTTGTAATCAATGATGGAGACACTCAGAATGACAACAGCAAAGAAGGTAAGCTGGGGGAATTCTGTTTATAAAAAAATTCTACTGGATTCAATGAGGATTCATGTCATGTTGCATGAAAATTGTAATGGAATATTAAAGACCAGTCAATTTTCATCATAATCTAATCTAACTACATGTATAAGGAGTGATGAAATATTGCGTCTTCATGTCACAAGACAATACATAACTATACAATACACACTACTGCACAGTGCAAATATGATAATGTAAGAAAAAAAAACATGCACCTGCACATTTTTTAGTAAAATAATTGCAGCAGAAGACAATAAAAACAGTATTCTAAAGATTACAAATAAATATTGGTTCGGTGTTTCTCTGCCAATAAGAATGGCACATTCCTGAAAGCATTAGACAGTAGTCTAATAAGTTTTATCTCAGGTAGGCCCCAAGTGTGCTTTCCTGTGTGTTGGAAATTATTGAAGACAAATCAAGAAGACAAAGACAGTGGAATTGTGTGATTAGGCACTAGTGTCTAGGATCTGTCCAGTTGTAATACTTTGTAGAGTGAGTCTCATCTGCATGTGATTGTGTAGTATGCATAGGGCTAAATTGTTTTTAAAATTTTGTAACATCTTTGTGACATCTTCATCAACACCTGTTTTACTGTAATTTTATTGGTATAATTTTGGAATAATTGTATGTTTATAGTGGTTTTCACATTAGATATTGGTTCAAAGCAGCCAGTGTCTTTACAGACCCATTGAGGATTTACAGGAAGAGCATCATTTCTTGGTTATGAATCTAATCCTTTTTTAACGTTTACATCGTCATTTTCCCACAGTTTTCCTTGTGGAACCTGTGCATACACTGCTACCTTTTCAGTGATGGAAAGCTTGAATCAGGAACAAAGAAGGATGAGAAACACAGCAAGGGCACTTCCAACCTCCTGAAATTTTGGCACAGATCATACAAGTGTAAGTGAATATGAAGCATGCAGAAAATACCAAGGCTGACTGAGAGGCTATAAGACCTTCCTTTAAATAGCAAGTCTAATCTGTGCCAAGATAAGATAAATCATTCAGAACTTTTCAGGAAGCTGTCTGTCTGCTTTTCTCTCAAACACTGTTATTCTGTTATCAGAAACAAACAATTTCATTCCTGTACTTAGCCTTGCATGCTGTGAGTTAGAATCTATGCAGGGGTTTATAAATCACTAGCCTGGGCACCAGGAACAAATACATTATATGTCTGGGATATTAGTTTTTAATCCATAGTCACCCAGCTGACAAGTCGGTTCAGTAGGCTGCTGATATAGTGGTCATTGCTGTTTTCTCTGCTCTTGTCTGACAACCAGAGAAAAAAGTACTCCATATTAATAAAACAAATGTTTTCATTTGGTGTATAGTATGTTTAAACTCAATGAGCTTCTTGGTGGTGTCATGTCCTTGGTGCTGTAACTATAGCACATGCTGCTCGGTCCGAATCATCGTCACCTCCAGAACTACACCCAACGGACGAGGCAGTCTGTATCACATACAGTAAGTAGTTAAGACGATCAGCATGTGCTATTACATTACACTAGCTTCCATATTTTAGCCTAGTATATTAAGTTCTGGGCCACCAAAACATAGAACGGGATAAGCACATTGAAATCCTGAGTCAGGACACATTCACACACTCATGCACACCTAGGGTCAATTTATCTTAGCCAATCCATCTACTGGCATGTTTTTGGAAAGTGGGAGTAAACTGGATGACCACCAGGAGATCCATGTGGACACTGGGAGAACATGCCCAGAAACTCCATACAGGTAGTTACCCAAGTTCAACATCGAACCCGGGACATTGAAACTGTGAGGTTCCAACAGCACTACCTGCCACACCACCATGCCACAACACCACTCACACTGAAATCTTACTTGCTAATTCACATTTAATAAACTTTACTCCTGTCAACTTTCTTCCTTCTGCAGGTACAATAATGTGTGTGTATATGTGTTTAGTGTTATTAATGGAGGTTTCATTCTTTATGTTATGGAACTGCATGATGTCATGAGCAACACTGTGTGTGTTTTCTCATGTTGCCCAGTCAATTATTAATGTATACTAAATATGATAATAAAATGGATGTTATTGATTATCTTATTGTCCCTTTAGAATAAAGCTTATTAAATTTTTGAATTGGCTCCAGACAGGTGTTATTTGTCATTTGAGACTGATAACAGGTATTTTGGTGGAAAGCACACTGTGGCTGTGTAGTCCACAATATTGCACTAGTGATGCAGGCAGTTCTGTTTGTTCTGAGGTTCCTGCATTTGGTTAATCTGATTTGGGGCTGCCATTTCTATGCGGAGAGCAGATGATCTTATTGTCAGTGATGAAGGATGTGTGATCACTTGGCAGCAGAAAACATTCAATAAGAGAATAATTAGTATACAGTATATTATTTAATATTATATTTAAATTTGTACCGTGGAGCTGATATGTTCTGGTTTTATTTCTGAAATCTTTGACATCACAGGCTCTGAGAATACTTTTGAGGATGTGTGTATACAAGTATGTACACACAGTGGTCACTGAGTGTTAATGTTTTATTAACAGTATTTTCAGATACTGTGGAAAAATCACCCAACTGTGACATCAAATTTCAAAGGGAGATAGAGATGGGACAGAAATACTGAAGCACAGGTACAGACTGACACACAAAAAAGTGAAATAGAAAGGATTACAGATAGGAATGAAGAGAACAATTTGTCAAAAAAAGAATAAGAGAAACAGAGAGAAAGAAAGAGAAAAGACAGAAAGTGAGAGAAAAACAAATGGAGAGAAGATAGAGAAAAAGAGCATATTGTGCGAAATAACATTAGCAGAAAAACACAGAGAAGGTGAGAATTAGAAGTTCCTTTAATTTAACTTTCCTTTAATTTACAGAGCAATGTGTGTGATGGACCACTAGATGGGGTCCTGTTCAAAACAAGATGATTTCATTGTCAGGTGTCTGAGCTGCATTTCCTGCTGTACTGGAACTCGAATGGGTCCTGTGGCTGTCAGATATCAGACAGTAGGGAACAGTCAGGGAACAGTCAGATCTTGAGGGAATAAAGTGATGAATGAACTTTAAATGAGGTAAAAATGTCACAAGAATAATTTTGAACTGATTGCAGGTTATAAAGAGCAGAGGTCATATCAGCATGTTTAGTGTGTATTTGAATACTGCTGCTGTACTTGATATTGTATAAGAACATATTGTAGTCTGGCAAGGGTTTTAGATGGTAAACCAATAAAAAATGAGTATTGCAGCAGTCAAAGCAAGAAATTGTGAATGTATGAACAAAACATAGATTAAGCAACTGTATTGCTTACTGTACAGCTTACTGTAATCTCCACAACGAAATAGACTTATGATTGCCTGTGTTGTTAAATGTTGTATAGGGCCTTTCAGTCTGGGCTGGCTGGTGCCAGGGTGTATTCCTGCCTCACACCCAGTGTCCCTGGGACAGGTTCCGGATCCATGAATTTTTTATTTTATTTTATTGTGATAAGAATTTAATCACATGCATTTATACCAAATGCATTTCCAGTTGGCCAGAATGAAATCTGATTTCAGTATTACACTCTGCTCTGAAAGTACTGAAATGGCGAGGCCATTCAAATAAAACTTAAAACATTTGGGTTTGAGATTAAAAGATGAATATAAGATCGATAGATCAGAATTTTAGCTTTCATTTCCTGATATTTACATCTTGATGTGTTAAACAACTTACAACATGGCACCTTTTGTTTGAACCCACCCTTTTTTCAAGATCAAAAATATAGGACCATGTGACTGACAAGTGTTTCTTGATGCTCAGATATGTCCTGCTAGATTGTTTGTTTAAACAGTCAATAGCTCTGAAAGTCTACTCTTGGTTTGAGCCCTGGGTTCCACCTGTCAAGACTGAATTTGTTATGATAAACCATAAAGAAGAGAAGAGAGTTTCTACCAGAGAAAAGCAAGCTATTTTGAAGCTGAAAAAAGAGGGAAAATCAAGCACAGCCATTGCGCAAGCATTGGGCATAGCCAATGCAACAATTTGGAATGACCTGAAAAAGAAAGAAACCACTGGTGTACTAACAGCCAGACCTTGAACAGGTTGGCCAAGGACAGCATGACAGAAACATTGTGAGAGCTGTGAAGAAAACCCAAAAACAACTGTCAGTGACATCAACAACCTCCACTGGGCAGGGGTAAAGGTACGACAGTCCACATTTTGAAGAAGACTTCAAGAGCAGAAATATAGAGGCCATACCACAAGGTGCAAGCCACTCATCAGCAGTAAGAATCAGAAAGACAAAGTTTTATGGACTGATGAGACCTAGATTAACATCTACCAAAGTGATGGAAAGGCCAAAGTATGGAGAAAGAAAGGGTCTGCTCATGATCCAAAACATACAAGATCATCAGTCAAGCATGAGGTAGTGTCATGGCATGGGCTTGCATGGCTGCTTCTGGAATGGGCTCACTAATCTTTACTTATGTTGCTCATGATGGGAGCAGCAGAATGAATTCACAAGTCTGCAGAAAAATTCTGTCAAAGTATCCATACGAAGGGATATGAAACAATGTTAAATGTTATTTACTTTAAGACTATCTTTTCCTATAGTTTTGCTCACCTAAAAACTGGGTGGTCTGGCACAAAAACACGTCTAGATATAAATATCAGGAAATGAAAGCTGAAATTCTGATCCATCGTTTCATATTCATCTTTTGATGTCAAACCCAAATGTCATCAAATGCAGTCTTCCCAGGTGAAACCCAGGGATCAAACCAAGAGTAGACATTCAGACCTATTAACTGTTTAAACAATCAATCTAACAAGGCTGTTAGTCACATGATCCAATATTTTTTGATCACTTGAAAAATGGGTGGTTTCAAACAAAAGGTGCCATGTTCTAAGTTTTATAATATATATAGATGTAAATAATAGGAAATCCTAATCTATTGTTTCATATTCATCTTTTGAAACAAAAGAATTGGCCTCGCCATTCAATACTTTCAGAGGGGAAGGTAATATGCAGACAAGCTCACTGCATTTGAATGCCAACTTCAAGTGACATTCCTTCTTTTTATTTTTTTGATTACAAGATGGTTGCTGCACCAAAAATCAGGTGCCAATTACAGAATTCATGGCGCACAAACAGTTAACAGTGGAACAAAAGAGACTGAAGTTTAATAACACAGATTCATTCTCTACGGCACAGATTTACAAAGTACATTCAGCCCACGGTATCAAAACAATTAGCACGCTAATGGGCCTTAACATTGACTGAATGATGAATTTGATGTTGAATATGAATGAAGCCTCTGGTTTTGACAGACTAAAAATGTCGCAGTGCTGCAATGTGATGTGCAATGTGCATACCATAATTTATCATGGTCAGCTATTCGAGAGGTTTCAAACTGTGAAAATGTCAGTGAGCATGTAATTTGAAGAGACTGATTGCTTTGAATCAAGGTTTCACTCCACATTATTTAAAAGAAATAAAAAATGAAAAATAATCTCGCCCTACATTATCTGAGCAAACCTTTGGTCTATAATGATCTGCTATGTCTGCTTTGATGATAAGGTTGCACAAGTTCTTTATAAGTATCTAGAATAATGATCAATCAGATGATGCATCATCTGATGCACATGGACACATCATCAGTGACATAACCTGTGGCCAACCTGTGGTGTTTCAGGTGTTTCAAATATTAGACACCCTCAGCCAGGCAACCCAGTCGGGGTTAATCAGACTTGTGTCCAAGTATCACTTGCAGACCACAGTTTGATCTTTTTGATCTGCCTTGATAGCCTTCTTCATATGGCCCCTCTAATGTCCAGCATGCCATGCTTTGCAAGGGGAGTGTGCTACAAATTCTCTACAGCCTACCTCAATTGGCATACACAGAGAACCAAGTCTATGTATTTAGCTCTTTTCTGCTTCTTGGCCTCTTGCAATCATTCTTCCCATGGGATTGTCAGCACCAGCATGACCACTGTTATAACCTAGGCTTAGGTTTGTACCACAACAGAAGGAGGTGTATGATGTGTGCTAAAAAGAAGAGGAAGTATCACACAAAGGAATACAAAGGCAAAATTAAGTGTATTGGATTTTCAGGAATTTGTGCTACAATAACCAGGTTCAACTTCAGGTGTGACCACAGCCAAACTAATAAAACCACAGGCTAACTTGAACCAACTAACTTCCTCATTAAAAGAAAAACAAAAGACCAAAGACTTATCCTAACTAAGCCCAAAACATAGGCAAGCCCTAAACCCCCAAAATAAATGGCATTAACACCCTACTCCCAGTGGTACTTAACAGAAAAAAAAAAATCCCCAAAAAGTAGTACTTACAAAATATATACAAACACACCAGGCTAACAATGTCCAAAGCCAAAAAGTCAATCTCAGAGTCAAAATTCTATGGCACAAAGTCCACAACCAATAGTTCATGGCTTCATAAAATTCACAAAAAAAAAATCATTGACTTCAGTTACATACATATCAGATTCCGTTTAAGGTCTATATTCGGGTTGCAGCAAATTCTGAATACGATGTATATGCATACAGGCATCGGAATATTCCTGTATACAAGGTTGTAAGTATGCTTGAGTTGCCATTCCTAAATACCTAGCCTACAGCTAAGCATCTGTTAGCACCCACAATTCCTTGCGGACTGAGCGTCTACATGATACATAATCCTGTACGGCATCCCTAATGGTAAAGAAAACAAAACAAGAGGCACACCATCGTCACTAGCTTTCCTAGTTTCTAAACAATACAGTAAGTGCTCAGCAGAGGCAGAGATAGCGAACCCCCAACTCTGGCATTAGAGACATTACAGTGGGGCAGATTAGTAATTACTCAGGGGCATAGTTGAAAAGCCAAAACTAACAGTAATGCCCACCCACAGGAGCACCACTCCTCTCTGCATCACCTGTCAAGCAGGCTTGCTCTCCTCAGTGCAGCACTGACTGTGAAGCCTGTTGAAAGTGCTCTGATTATAGGAGACTCTATTCTAAGGCACGTGAAGTTAGCTAGGCTTTTAGCTGTTGTTAGCTATATGCTGGGAGCCAGTGTGCCAGACATTGCAGGTGATCTTAAGGTCTTAGCTAAGCATGGGTTTTTAAGGATAGTTATACATGTAGGCGCTAACAATATATGCCTTTGTTAGTCTGATGTTACTAAAGCTAACATTGTAGCGGTGTGTAAATTTGCACAGACAATGTCTAATGCTGTACCATGCTCTAGCCCCATCCTGATGTGGTGTAGCAATACAGCAGGTTATAGTTGCTGAACTGCTGGAAGTCTAGGTGGTGCTCTGAAAACAATGTGGGCTTTATGGACAATTGGAGTAGTTTTGAGGGCAACTCTGGCCATTTAGGGTAGGATTTATCCATCCCACTTGGGAAGACACTTCTCTCATTCCTGGTGGAATATCTCATAGTCTGAGAACAATGAGAATTGCCTAGTTACAATCCAGAGTCAAACCCAGGCAACAGACCAACAGGCTAATTTAACTTTTTTTAAGTTCTTCATACTAACATAACATACCTAGGCACGAAAAATGAGTCTGCTCATTCATTTCCACTAATTAGTATTTACAGACCCCCAGGGCTGTATTCTGAATTTCTACATTAACTGAGAACAGTGTTTGTGTCCTTTCTAGACTCAGTAGGGGTTAATCAGGACATAATAGGACCCACTCATTATGGTGGACACACCCTTGACTTCATTCACCATCTGACTCCACATAACTAGATCAGGTAACTGAATGCTCAGAGTCAGCATTTAGCCACGATCTAGATAATTTAGCCCCACTTACAAGAAAAAGAAACTGCAAAAAATAGCACCTTAAAACAGACCACTTGAAAGTTAGAAAATAAGTGGCATAAATCTAAAGTCGTAATATTCCAAATTGCATGGAAGTAGAGCCTTCTTAGCTGCAGAAAGGCTCCTAGTACTGCTAGATCGGCACATTTCTCCACCTCAATAGAAGATAATCCGGGATTCTTATGTAATACAGTAGCAAAGTTAACTAGGGACAAGACTACCTTACAAGCACAAATACCAACTGTATGTAGTAGCGATGACTTTATGAATTTCTTCAATGACAAAATTGAAAATATTAGACATAAAATTGTTAACTTAAAGTCAGACAATTTGATAACTATGTACAGTAGAAAATGATATAACTACATCAGTAGTGTTATTTTTTATTTCCATCCAACAGGCTGAAAGAATTTCACTAATTTCCTCTTCAAATCATCAACTTGTATACTTGAGCCTTTCCTACACATTTCCTCAAACAGATACTACCAGAAGCAATTGATCCTATATTAAAAATTACAGTCAAGTCCTTGACTGTAGTCAGCTCTCTAACTATAGGCCAATATCAAACCTCCCCTTTATCTCCAATAAAAAATTTGTAATTCCTACTTGCATAGGAATTACCTTCATGAAATCATAATTTAGGCCAAATCACAGTCTGATACAGCACTGGTAAAAGTGGTAAATGACCTACTATTGGCCTCTGATCAGGGTTGCACTTCCTTGCTTGTGTTGCTTAACCTTAGTGCAGCTTTGATTCTATTGATCATAGGATTCTTCTAGAGAGACTAGAAAATGTAGTTGGAGGGAAAGACTGTGTCCTGGCTCAGGACTTTTAGCTGATCATTATCAATGGTAGATATCGATGATAAAGAACATTAGACACTAGATGTTGAGTGACCTTGTTCTACTTAATTCTGATGTCAGGAGTACTTCTACTAGGACCTAACAGGCAGCTGATTATGTAGTACCTCTGGTTGGCCTTTCAAATACATCATGTGCAGCAGTGAAAAACCTTGGTGTGATTGTTGACTCCAGTCTCTTATTTACAGCTCATATAGATAATTTTATACTAGGATAGCCATTTTTCGTCTCAGAAATATTGCTGAAATAATGCTTTTGTACCTCTAGGTTAGACTGCTGTAATGCATTGCTGTCTGGATGCTGTCAAAACAAGCTCCAGTTAGTCCAGAATGCAGCAGCCAGAGTCTTACTAGAACCAGAAGATTTGATCACATCATCCCTATCTTATACACACTGCATTAGCTTCCAAAAAACCTCAATTGATTATAAAATACTACTAATGTCCCCACACTATAATGGAGAAAATTTTGTGGACACCTGGCCATGAAACCCATATGTGCTTTTTGAACATCCCATTCCCAGATTTAGTTCCCCGTTTACTGTTATAACTGCCACACTACTAAGAAGGCTTTCCACTAGATTTTGAAGTGTGGCTGTGGGGATTTGCCAATTCAGCCACAATAGCATTAGTGAGGTCAGGCACCAATATCAGGTGAAGAGACATGGGGCACAGTCATTGTTCCAGTTCATCCTAAAGGTGTTCAGTAGGGTTGAAGTCAGGACTTTGTGAGGCCACTTAAGTTCTTCCACTCCAACCTTGTCAAACAATGTCTTCATGGACCTCTCTTTGTGCACAGGGTCATTGTCATGCTGGCACAGGTTTGGGCTAGGCCTTTTACTTCCAGTGAAGGGAAATTGTAAAGCTACAGCATACAAAGACATTCTGTACAATTGCGTGCTTGCAACTTTATTGCAACAGTTTAAGGGAAGACCCACATATGGGTGTGATTGTCAGGTGTCCACAAACCTTTGGCCATATAGTGTATAAAGCACTGAATGGTCTTGCACTGCATTACCTGCATGAACCTTTTATGATCTGCCACACCTGCTTTGATCAAAAGATACAGGCTCTTTGTTAGTACAGCTGTACTAAATGTAAATGTCAGCTGGTGAATCTACTAGCCACCCCAAAAGTGCCATTTTTCCCTATCCATTAAATGAGGTCCCCTTTGAAAGAATTTGCATGGACCTCTTCTGTCCATTAGATCGGACTGCACAAGGGCATCGCTTTGTTAGTTCTAGTGGACTACACAATGCGATACCCAGAAGAAGTGCCTCTCTGCTCCATCTCAGCACGTAATATTGCAGAAGCACTCTTCCGTGTCATCTGCCGTGTCGGGATCCCAACAGAGATAGAACAGGGCACTACATTTATGTCACGGACACTACACGAACTTTACGTATTATTGGGCATAAAGTCGATTCACACAAGTGCTTACCATCTGCAGACGGATGGGCTAGTCGAATGGTTTAATCAAACCCTTAAAAATATGACTTGTAAGTTCGTTAATGATGCGCAGATTTGGCATAAGTGGCTCAAGCCCCTATTATTTGCAGTACGAGAGGTCCTGCAAGCCTCCACAGGGTTTTCCCCATTCGAATTGTTGTAAGGGTGCAAGCCACATTGCATCTTAAACGTCATTAGGTGAAAGAACGTCAATCCCGGCTGTATAACATGGGTACAGGTGTTTGCACCCAGAGAGAAAGTGCTTGTTTTACTATCCACGTCGAGCTCTAAATTACTCACCAAGTGGCAAGGGCCCTTTGAGGTCACACGGCTATTCGCGGATGTCGACTATGAGGTAAGGCAAAAGGATAGAGGTGGGGCAAGGCAGATATACCACCTCAGTCTCCTTAAACCATGGAGAGAGGTGGTCCCCATGGCTTTGACAATGGTCATTCTGGAGAACTCTATAAAGAGCAGCTCAATCTACCCCAGTCCCTTGCAGAGGCCACCTCTCGCTGTCACAAATCACGGAGGTTGCCAAGTTGCAGGTGGAGTTTTCCGATGTGTTCTCACCTCTACCCACCCACACTAACCTCATAGAACACCACATAGAGATACCCCCAGGGGTGGTGGTACACAGCCGTCCCTACTGATTACCAAAGCACAAAAAACAGGTAGTTCGGGATGAGCTCAAGGCCATGCTCAATATGGGAGTAATCGAGGAGTCCCACAGTGACTGGTCCAGTCCGGGGGTTTTAGTCCCCAATGCAGATGGTTTGGTCAGGTTTCATGTAGACTTTAGAAAAGTCAACATGGGTTGTCTAAATTTGATGTACATCCAATGCCTCTCATTGACAAACTGCTCGATTGGTTAGGTGCAACTCGCTTTTATTGGACACTGGATTTGACAAAGGGATATTGGCATATCCCCTTGAGTCCGATATCTCATGAAAAAATGTCCTTTTCCACTCAGTTTGGGTTACACCAATTCATGACCCTTCCTTTTGGGTTGTTCGGGCCCCCGCAATGAGTGGGACTCATGGCTTATCTGGGCTTCCACTTGGTCCATGGGCAGGTGTTTCCCCAAATTGATAAGACAGCAGTGATTGTGGCCTGCCCGAGACCCAAGACAAAAAAGGAGGTGAGACAGTTTCTGGGGCTGCCTGGCTATTATCGTAGGTCTGTGCCTAATTATTTGGGTGTCACCAGCCCACTGACTGATCTCACTAAAAAGGGGGCATCAGACCAGGTCCAGTGGACAGAGCAATGCCAGCAGGCTTTTATTCAGGTAAAAGCTGCACTCTGTAGCGGATCACTCTTACATTCTCCTGACTTCTCTCTCCCTTTTGATTTGCAGATAGATGCATTGGACAGGGGGTTGGGGGCCATGTTGTCCCAGGTGGTGGAGGGGGGAGGAACACCTCTTGCTGTACATTGGCTGCAAGCTGCTGGTGCAAGACAGTAAGTACAGCAAGATAGAGGAGTGTCTGACCATCAAATGGACGGTCCTCACCCTCCATTACTATCTGTTGGGATGAGCCTTCTCCCTCTGTTCAGACAAAGGTATTAGACCAAAGTATTTGGATAGATTTTTCCGACACCTAAATGACCAAAGAAAGGATGATCATGGAGATCATTTAAACATTAAAACCCCATTATGGACAAAACATGAAAAGAAATGTTTTTTAAGTGCAGGTTTCTCCATTACTGATGAGCAGTGGGCTAATGGGCTAAAGAATCCTTCTCCTGAGCAGCGATAAGGTTTTCATGATTTACAGGGATGGTTACACCTGAAACTACACAAATGTTGGACTTTACATCTAACTCACTAAGCTCTTTGGGTTCACATTCAAGCTTGAGTTATCTGCCCAGGTCCAGGTTTCAGTCGCCAGTCCTTTGCTATTCCTGGCATACCAACTGCTGACTTGACAATGACAATGACAGTGATCTGTCATGCTGGATGGAGGTGTTTGTTTTGGCTGATGCCACTGCAGATTATTTCAGTTACAACCTTCAGTACCTGAAGTCATGATGCCAGTGGTTCTGCCTTTGGGCAACAGCTGAGGATGTGCTCCACTGTACATCACTGCTATCACTATTTGCATGCTGGTGTTTCTTCTTTCCCCAGCAGAGGAAGTTGGAGGGACTTGAAATGACATCAAAGATCAACTGGATTAGGAAATGAATGCACTGGATAGTGGATTGTCTGGACCATAATAATGCACTGGACCATACGTCTGGATCATGTGATATTGTCCATTACATGCTCCCATTTCCTTTATACATACTACTGCTGCATCCCCGCCATCCTGCTGGCATGGACCTCCTTCATCCCATACACCTCTTTATCTTAGTGAGGTGTTGAAATGCCACCCTGATGTGCCCTGCTTTGTGCAACCTCATGCCTCAGTCATGACTCAGCTCGACCATGTCTCTTGCTCTACATTTTCTCCTGGTCCTCACTTTGATGCCCCCCTGTGAGATGTTCAGGTAGTTGGACTCACTGCCCTGCAGCATCTCTCTTGCATAATAATCATAATCATACATTCTTAGTTCAGGCTGATGAATGGGAGCTTCAGCTTGCAGTCATGCAAAGAAACATGTATGTGTACATATGCATATGTTCAAGTGGAGAATGGGACCTCATGCACCAGCAGATGCCACAGGAGATGTAAAAGAATACCATGCCGGTAAATTTAGTTTTTGAACCCGATTTATCCACTGTCAACCAGTTCCTGGCTAGAAGGATACAGTGGTCCTTGAGAAGCAGTTGAAGGTCTTCCCCAGACTCTTAATGGCAGTTAAGAGTAAATTATAGTAAATTATAGTAAATTATAAATTATAGCAAGGGGTCTTTTTCTTACAAGGCATCCTAGCTATGGAACAATGGAATAGTTTTTGTCCCAGTTTATGCCTACCACTTGCATCAGTGGTTAATATTATCTGTATGCTGAATTCTCTTACCTCCTGTGGAATGTAGTAAAGAGTGTTCTCTGCTCATCTCAGGCCACTTATTCTCAGTATGGCCTAATGGTCCGAGAGTCTGACTTGTAACCTGAAGGTGAACCCAAAGGTCGTGGGTTTGATTCTCGGGTCCGGCAGGGATTGTAGGTGGGGGGAGTGAATGACCAGCGCTCTCTGCCACCCTCAATACCACGACTGAGGTGAGACCCTAAAATGGCTGCCCACTGCTCCATCCAGTGTGTGTGCACTTGGATGGGTTAAATGCAGAGCACAAATTCCGAGTATGGGTCACTGTACTTGGCCACAAGTCACTTCACTTTCAACATACTTAGTAAGATTTGCCTTTTATCCTTGCAACTAATGAGTTTGGAAGCATACTACTGCATGAGGTAAAAATGCGTGTGATCTTAAACAAGCATATATAAACTAAAATTTGAGCTTTTGATCTCATTTGCTGCTTATCACTGGTCAGCTTTAGCTTTGCTCATCTCACAAACACACAAACACACTGCTCAGAGACAGGGAGAGAAAACATAAATAGTAACACAAAATACAGGTGTGCTGTATCAACTATCATCCTTTTAGCTCAACGCCTAAATCACTCTTTCTGCTGCAGACTCTAACAAAACCACACCCCCATGTGCTACAAACTGCGTAGGGTAATGTACATGTGGTGGGTCGAAAGTGAATAATATGTAGTAGTAAGGATGATAATAATAATACGAGGGGAGAAATACAATTTATCCCACCTTCAGATCCCAATAAGGACACACAGGTAAGTTTTACCAAATTAGATAGATAACGGTTGACACAATCATACATACATCCAAATAAACAAAATAAAAACAAAAACTGGCAGCTACACAGACAGTTTATGCTGGTTGAGCGATAAAGAAAACAATTCAACTAAAAATAGTAAATGGTGTGGACAAACAAAAACACAAAGAAAAACCATAAAAAAAGGCAGAACAAGCCAACGAAATGAAAACCAACCAAAACAGTGAGCCAAACAGAAAACAAACACTAAGCAAAACAGCAGCCGTGTCGCATATGACATCTTTGGACTATGTGAACAGCTTATTCCCCGCAACCCCACTTCGACCAGCTCAAGCGGAAACGAAAACGAAAATGCCAGAGAGGAAGGAACCGGGACTTACTGTGGCGCATATCCCACCTTCAAAATAAGCGTCCTTAAATAATGCCACAGCCCCCATTCGATTGGAACAAGGTTAACTAAGTAGGTTGTCACCACTCCACTACATACATATACTCACTCGATTCAGTGTCACCCAGTAGAGGATGTGTTCCCATTTGAATCTGGTTCCTCTCAAGGTTTCTTGTTATCTCAGGGACTTGCCATTGTCACGTTTGGCTTGCTCATTGGTGATTTCAATCTATATTTGGATCTGTAAAGCTACTTTTTGTATCTACTTAGCAGCTTGTGACTATAGTCACATCACTTCTATGTTGGCATTTCTTATACACTACAAACCCCCTGTTTCATAGAATACAGTGCTTGATGGCAACCATTAGAGATGTTTTTCCCACATTAGCATTGCGAAACTGTATTAGCTATCATTCACCACGTTATTCACCATGTTATCTCCATGGCACTTCTCACCTCTGTCCACCAGGTCAGATTATTTTGACTTTTCCATACCACCTGCTGTCTACCCAACTGGTGGTGGAATATTGATTTGCCTCTGATTGCAGTGTCAGCCTCCAATCTATATTTGCCACCCTAATTGTTGATGTGGTGGGATGAGAAATTCTGTGTAGGATCAGTACATAGCACAGAAAAAAAGAGCTTACCAAGTGACATTACCTAGCTAGATAATGCTCTTGTGAAAGGGGTAAAGCCGCAATAAATGTTTACATGCAGCTCTGTTGAGGATGTTAGCAAGACTTAGCAAGGCTTACTTTAGCTAACTAGCTAAAGAACAGAGTTAAGAACAAAACATATATGCATGGTTACTTCTGGTGTGTATATTTTTATTATCTGAACTTTTCTGCATACTTTTTTTATCCTTCATTGCTGAAAAAATCCATCTTGATCTGACCAGCCACCAGCTGCCAAAACACAGGCAGATGGTTAGACAGGTAGATCATTTCCCCTAGTTTCCCCCAATAAATAAATAAGTAAATTTATATATAGTATAAATATATGGAAAGAGGCTACTGCCATTAGGGAATACCATTGCCATGAAGTACTATAGCGCGTCCTGGCGCCATCTCTTCCCCAGCAACGCACTCAGTTGTCCACGTGATGTAAATGAAAACGTGATTCATCAGACCAGGCCACCTTCTTCCATTGCCCCATTGTCCAGGTCTGTTGCTCATGTGTCCATTGTAGGTGCTTTCAGGAGTGGACAGAGGTCAGCAAGAGCACTCTGATCAGTCTGTGGCTACGCAGCTCCGGCCACCACATGCTGCGATGCACTGTGTGTTCTGACACCTTTCTGTCATAGCCAACTTTTTCAGCAGTTTGTGCTACAGTAGCTCTTCTGTGGGATCAGACCAGAGGGGCTAGCCTTTGCTCTCCACGTGCATCAGTGGACATTGGGTGCCCATGACCCTGTCATCGGCTCTCCGGTTGTCCTTCCTTGGCCCACTTTTGGTAGGTACTAAGCAGTGCATACCGGGAACACCCCAAAAGACCTGACATTTTGGAGATGCTCTGAACCAGTCGCCTAGCCATCACAATTTGGCTCTTGTCAAACTCACTTTGATCCTTATGCTTGCCCATTTTTCCTGCTCCCAACACATCAACTTTGAGAACTTACTGTTCACTTGATGCCTAATATATCCTACCCCTTGACAGGTGCCACTGTAACAAGATTGTAACGAGATACACACACACACACACACACACACACACACACACACATATATATATATATATATATATATATATATATATATATATATATACACACACACACACAAATAGTTTAAATGGAGCACAGTTTATTGAAGAATGGAAGGGTAATATTAACAATGTTAAGGTATAAATTAACAATTGATATAGTACACATTTGTCATTGTATTAGATACATTCCTGCAATGTATCTCGCTACATTTTTAAAATCTCGGTTATGGTCCTGTAGGTGCTGTATTTTCCCAGGGTTGACCTAACTACAAAACGAAATTTTTACACATAAAATGTGGGTTCATGTCAAGGGAAGGAATCCAATTTCAGTCTGATTGATTTTTTTTCTCTCTTGCCTCCTGTTGGACGTCTGGTTGGTCATGGCATTCATCTGGTGAAGCTGACAATTGAGTCAAGGACAAAATAAGACTAATGCAATTCATCCTAATGCATGTGGATAAAGAAGAAGAAGAAGAAGAAGAGACGGAGATAGTTAGAAAGGGAAGCTGCAGAATCCGGAATCCGGGTCCGTCTCCGTGTTTTGCGGAACATGCAGAAAGCGTCTCAGACCTTTCTGCTGCAGTGGAGGACTAAACACACGCACACACTCATACACACCATACACCATTCCCCTCTCCTATCCAGTCCTCCGCTTCACACACATACCAGAGGGAGTGAGAAAAAGGGGGAATACGCCAAAAAAAAGGAAACCCAAACGGTAGAGGAGCAGGGAAGATTTGTTACCCCCATGGGACTGGATTTGGCTCATTTCTACATCTGTGTGTCCTTCGTTTCGCTGTCATGATGAGAAGAAGCATGTGTGTGTACCAATGACTCCGACACACGCACGGATTCTCAGGTAAGAACACGGGCATCAGTGGTCGTTACTAATGAGCCGGCACGTCTTCCCTCATTTTCCGGCGCCGATTTTCTCAAATCATGTCGTTTGTTTTTCAGTCGTAGAAAACCTCTCATTATACCATCTCTCTGAATAATAATAATAACAAGAAAATAATAATAAACAGATGATTTTTGAGCTCCAGTGATGGCATGGAACATCAAACGTGGTGTTAAGGAACCTGTAGAAAATGGAGAATTGCAGTATGTGAAGAACATGTAATGAGCATGAGGGCATGATTCTCTCTCTGTGTGTGTGTGTGTGTGTGTGTGTGTGTGTGTGTGATAACAGTTACAGGTATCAGTTTGGAAATGGTGAATGCCAGGATGAAGATGTAGAGAACAATATGTACTCAATGTGATCACAGCTTCCGTCGGTGTGTGTGTATATGTGTGTGTGTGTAAGAGAGAGAGGGATATGGAGAGACGTACCTACAGGTATCTCTCACACTCAGTGGGTGTGTGAAAAGCGTCGTGTGTGTCTGTATGTGTGTGTGCGCGCGCGCGCGCTTGTGTGCGTGCCTGGCCGGAGTGTGTGATCTTGTTGCGCATCCATACGGGACTCAGGCTCTCTTGACTGGCATGAATGGAGAGAGAGAGAGAGTAATGAAGGAGGAAAGGTTGCCTAGCAATAAGCTCAGATCCTGAAGTGCAGAGATGAGATTTTCTGCTTCAGTGCTCGGCAGTGGAACGTCCATCACTGTCCATATGTGTGTATGTATGTGTGTGTGTTGTGAGATGGTGTGACAGATAGGGTCTTCTATTTACTGTGATTTTGTTTTCTATTTACTGTGAATTTGTCTCATTCATCCTGGTTACACACACCAGGCTGTTTTCTGCTGAAGCTTCATTGAACCTTCAGGTCCCAAATGATGTGTTGCATATTAAACCGCTGCAGTGTGTGTGTGTGGGTGTGTGTGTGACAGAGAGAGAGAGAGAGACTTTCTGATAATCATATACATGATATACTGTGATTCATGTATTGCTTCGGTAAGTAACATGTTCGGGCGGCGTGTTTATTCACCAGAGATAAAAATCTCTCCCATTCCCTTTAAGGTTGTTCCTTGTTGTTCAATTTGTATATCGTACGTGCCCCTCTCGGGGTAGGATATAATATAAATCTGTTCAGTGGCCAAGAATTCCATAAAAGTTTAAAGAACATGGCATGACTTAACTGTCACTCAGACAAAAGAATACATTGCCAAATGTAAGTTAAATTTAGTTTCATCACTGTAGCTAACATTTACTTTGATTAGGAGGTACAGTATATTTGTGTTTTTTTGAGAACCAGCAGATGTTGCCATGAGTCAATTTATCTAGCTTACCTAATGCAAAGTGATATGGGGGTCATAGTCAGAGTTAGGGACTTCAGTCAGAAATGCAAAGTCAAATCACACATCAGTATTATGCAGGGACATTCTCCATATTCAGAGCTGCCTTGGTGCTTAGCACTGTTGCCTCACACTACCGGGGTTGGGGGTTCGATCTCCACCCTGTGTACGTGGAGTTTGCATTTTCTCCCCATGCTTCGGGGGTTTCCTCTCAGTACTCCAGTTTCCTCCCCCAGTCCAAAGACATGCATAGTAGTCTGATTGGTATTTCCAAATTGTCCGTAGTCTGTGAGTGTGTGTGAGATTGTGCCCTGCGATGGGTTGACACCTCGTCCAAACTATCCCCCACCTTGTGCCCTGAGTCTCCTGGGATAGACTTCATGTTACCCTGCAACCCTGTGTGGGATAAGTGGTACAGAGAATGGATGGAAGTTCATACTTTCATGGTTGCCAGTTTTTTCTTGTGTAGCATCCTGTAGAGATGTTTTTAACAGAGTCTAGGTCAGGCACCAGTCTTTACGCAAGAAAAAAAATTGGGAGATAGAAAATGTGAACTGATAAAGCAGATTTTTTTCAGAGAAATGAACTCAAGTTTAAGCTCACATAGTTAGATATGAATCTAATTCATGAAACAGTCATAAAACATGAAAACGAGATGAATGAAAAAATGATGCATTAGTTTAAGGTGCATGGACACTCCTGCCCAATAGTCTCTTATTTGTGTAAATGTCAAGGGTGAATGTTCATATGCATATGGCATGCCCCATTTTACATGAAATGCACCCTAATTTATGTGAGTGTTTTTGTGACAGTGAGCCAATAAAAGGAGGAAGTAAATACTGAATGAATTTACTTCAAATGACTTTAAAATCAGTTTCAGTGAAGCTGAGTTAGACCTGCTTGAGTACAAGTTTGGTTCTAATAAATGGTCCTTTTGGAAGCCTCAAAAACCTTGAAATAAAATAAAATCAAGGGAGGAAAGAATGATACATTTTTCAGTTCTTTCTGAAGGCAATTAGTGGTATTCCATAGGCATATAGACAGTTATTGAAGTGTACTATTCTTTTTGTTTGTTACTAAATAAAGCTGTTTAACCTTAAAATAAGGTACTGTACCTGCAGGTAGTGGTGTAGACTCTACTTATATCTAAGTTTCTGTTCATTTTAGTACTCAAACAGATCAAATTTAGCTGGTCATATTTAATTAAAACTTTATTTATAACTACAGGTGAGCCAAGTCAGGTTTCCAATGTGAATGAATAATCCAATCTTTTTATATATATATAAACAAAACACAGATAGAAACTACTTAAACAAACAAAAAATAAAAATCATGTCCACTGTATTTACGTGTTATGTGTTATATAAATATGTATTTTTGTAACAACTTACAAAAACTTGCAATGCATCTTTGAATAGCCTGATGTATATTTGTATAGTTCATCTTGTATGCTAAAGCACCCATTACTCAAATGAAGGACCAATAAAGAGCCATGGCTGGTTTAGAGTCATATTTACATGTTGACTCTAAACCACATTACCCGTATTTTAGAATGAGGTGCCTGCATGAGCAATCATGTTTATTAACCATATTTGATTTTTATTATTATTGTTTATACTACTTTACCCTACTTGCTATAATTATTGATGATATTAACATTCATTTCATTAATTTATGTTCAGTAACCACTTTATCCTGGTCAGGGTCACAGATGATCCAGGGCATATTGAAGGAACACTACACACAAGGATGTTACACCGCTGTCCCTGGATGGGACACCACTTCAATGCAGAGCACCGTTCACACATACATTAACACACTCATTTACTCCAAAGGGTAATTTAGACCCCATCCACATGTATACAGATATTTTTGCAAACAGTTTTTAGTCCTCCATTTAAAAAAATAATTCCAGTCCAAATGAACAGCATTTTTAAATATCCATCCAAAAGAAAATGCAAAAATGTTTTGAAAATGCTCACATTAGCAGGCCAGCCAATTAGGTGGTGATAGTGTGTTATATACTGTTATGTAAAACATCTTGAGAACTGAACTGCATGCTGAGTGGGTGAGAAGGGGAAACGAAGAAAATAGCCAAAGGTTCATACTTTATATATATATATATATATATATATATATATATATATATATATATATATATATATATATATAATCTTATACTGGTAAGGGCAGTTGGCAAAAAAGTTCAAAATGAAAAATGACAAACACAGGAATTTGTTTGGACTGATTATTAAGTTGGAACTACTGCTTAAGGTTATACTTGGGTCTTATCCAAAATCTCTGCTAAATTTTCTCCCCCTTGGAGGATGGATTTGTAAAGCTTCATTTTCAGTGATCCAAAAATTAAGTTTTCAATGATATTCATATATGTGTGCATGGGGCCTTAGCGTAGCAAATCCACCTACCAGCATTTTTTTGGGAGGCAGGAGAAAACCAGAAAACCCAGAGGCAACCAACACAGACACAGGGAGAACAAGAAAACAGCAACCCGAGCTCAGGATCAAACTGGGGACCTGCAGCACCATCATTATGACCCTAATAGTAACACTGATTTGGATTATTTATTAATATTATTTAATTAATTAAAAAATTTTCAGGTTGTTAAAATATATTATGCACTCTGACCATGTGTGAGTTTGATCATACAGATATGCCAAAGTTAAAATTGATGCATAAGGAAACTGTCAGTGGAATTTTTGTGTACTCTTTTTTATGATCAGATTGTTGTAACTTTGGGCCAGTGTGCCCAAATTATGTCTCGACTATGCAACATGCAAGTCAGAGTTTACTTTGCTGAATAGCAACTCCAAAAATTAGGCTATGTCTGTATGGGTTTTAATTATAAGCATTTGAATTCCATTATAGTTATTTGCCACAATGGTTTGTGTTGAAGACAGAGATTCTGTTTGGCACTCACTCACGCATGCACATCCTCACATCCTAAACACAATCTTAATAATTGTGTACATGTAGTATTATGGCTCATTAGCAGGAACACACACTTGGATGCACATAAAACTATCCTTGACAAAGTTACAAAGTCATAAATTGCTTAACCTTAAAATTCCTGTTATGGCTCACGTTATGTTTTGATCCAGCTCTTAGCTCAACTCTGCAGAGGCCTGGCTCGATATTTTATGACCCATGAAATCAGTGAGTTGATATAGCTCATAGATTGTGTTGCTGTGACTCTTCTGGATTCCTCAATGCATGTTTGTCTAAGGCAGTTTAAAGAGCATGTAACTAAAAGCTAAAAATTCAGCAATAAAAATTCCATCTACCTCAGCTAAAAAAAAAAAAAAGTATTGTATCTCAAATTGCATACTTATGTATGCACTAGACTGAATTTTAAAACTTCTCATGTAGCCTTCAAACCTACCTAAAATTCTGTTTGGCATACCAGGCTTCTGGATTTTCTAGATTAGTAAACACTTTTGAATGTAAGGTCAGAGTTTCGATTTGAGACACAGCTCATGACAACAATCATAATGATGGTGGAAAGTTTTAAAGAGAAACAGAGCTCATCAGTCTGTTTAATATGACTGTGCATGAAATCACTAAACACTTCACAGTTTGACTTGGAAACCTGATGAACAGAGATGCTTTGTTTCTGATCTGTCAGCTAGTGAATGTCGCTTTTAATCCTCCAGATCAGTGGCAAAGCCCCACCATTTGTATCAGCCATTCAATAAATATTATAATATGAATATCTTTATAAATTCCTCATTAACAGCTCCCTACCTGTTATAACCTCTGTTAAAATACTAATTACCTCTGTTGAGTGAACAATGATTTGTAGATGGGGCAGAGCATACACTGCCCCACTTAGCTTCTATAGAGTTATTATTACAACTAGTGGTCAAAATGGGAACTGCAATAAGCCCAAATAGATATCCAAAGGGGCAAGATTTGTACTGCACCACGCTCACAGGACAGTTACAGGACAGTTGCCAGATTGACCGATTGGACTAGTTTATACATACTCTGCATCAGCTAAGATCTCATTTTATAGCAGGTAATCTGAATGAAATCAAATAAATTCACAAAATGGGGAAATAAAAGTGCAGACAGTCTATGATGTACACAACAATTTCTAGTGTAAGATGCATTGCAAATCTAGGGAGAGAGAAAGGGGCATTATGGAGTGGATAATGTCATCAGAAAAACGTGTAACATACATCAGAAAAACGTGTAACATACTTGTTTCTCCACACCGCAAAAGGTTGAGAAAAAGAAGAAAAATGTCTCTCTTGTCCAGTGCCCAAATGTTTTGGGCTAGTTTTAGGATTTTCTTGTGGTTTTTGAGGTGTAGTTAGGCTGAAAATTTTGCTGAAACCTGTCACCACAGGGTAATGATATTAGCTTGAATAAAACTGAATATACGTATTACATTTAACTTTTTTTTTTTTTTTTACATTTAGCTGCTAGTCCGTATGCTGGATGACTGTATGTTGTTAACTGTCAACTGGCTATTGCGTGGTTACTCTAAAAACTCACTAGATAGTAGCCTATAGCATAAGTCAAGAAAAATATAATCATGAGTTGCTGCTCAAGATGTCACACAGTCGAGTGTGTGAACAAAGCAGCTCGCACATGCACACAAAGTCACGTGTCTAGTATAAACCTCTGCTTCGCGTGGGGCCTTTTCACACCACCCCTGCGTGTGTTCCTTATGTATCATTCAAAGCTGGATGTAATGGTGGAAAGAGATGCACCATTTCAAGCACAACTCCTAACTTTTTATAAATCTGGAATTAAAAAAATGTAGGATGGTCAAGGCTTGGGTCCCAGAAAATTCATAAATGTCCATTTGGGGCAGTTTGCCCAAAATTTTTGGGAACTTCTGTTATTATGCTCTGAGCCATTTTATAACAGTTTGGTCTCACATGTCCTGATTTTGCCAAGTCACTGGCTTCTGTGGGACAATATGAACAAAGCCTAAGTTAAATTTGATCAGACAATTTCAAACTAGATTATATAACATCACCACTACTCTTTCTTTTCACATTTTCAGCTCGCACAGTGCTTAACATAAAATATTGATCTAAATTACACAATGTAATATATGTACTATACATTTTAACAAGCTAGCAGCTACCTATATGCCCCACCTGTGCTATCCACTAACTAGCTGATCCAGGGTTGCCTGTCACTTTAATAAAATCAGGTAAATTATGTGTTCTTTCCTCGCATAGCCAATTTATTAAATGTTATTCTCTCTGATCATTTGTTGTCTTCTCCTGGTTGCCATTTACCATCTGTTTCCCCTATTTTTAACAGTGAGTGTTCTTCATTCATTCATTCATTCATTGATTCATTCATACCCACACAGGAGGGAGGCTGGGACTGTAGACCTCTAAATTGTGCTGAGTAAAATCTGTTAGCGTAAATGTCCAGAATTTCATGGACTCACATACAGAAGTCACAAACACACACACACACATAGTATACCACTGGAGCCGTAACCAACAAGTCTCAGTTTACTCAACTATTTGAGAATAACTTTAGTCTAGCTTACTGCTACAGCCCAGATATACAGTGATCTCCAAAATTATTACTACCATTCAAGAGAATGGACAAAAAAAATTGTATAATGATGATTGTATTTTTATGGTTTGTTTACATGTTTACATAGTTTACATGATGATCACATTATGAAAGTCTGAACTTCACTTTTAAATGAGGCCACATCTCAGTCCAATGTTTTGTAGCAGTAGTTTTAGTGGCAGTAGTTTTAAAATAATAGTTTTAATGATGATTGCTTTATAATCTTACTTGAATAAATATATAAGCACAGATAAATATGAAAACTTTTACTGCTTCTTATTTTTTTTCTAAGGCTGGATTTTAAATAGCACGAGCTACATGTAGTGCACCATGTCAGGTGCACAAGGCAGTTATGTTATGCCTTAAGTAGAGCGTATACACCTATAGTGTGTATAGGTATTTGGTCTGTTGGCAAGGCAGAAATAAAAATAATTCTACATAAAGAAAGGGTGATGATGGCACATGTCCTATGTATTATTTACATGAATGCTAGAAAACATATCTATATATTTATTTATTTAACATTATATTTTATTCTTAATTTTTCACATCTCATATTGTCATCATGATATCCGGCTATTTTTTTTTTTGGAGCCCAGAAGGACAGGGATGTTTTGGTTCTGATGTGCCATCTAGTGGATGTTGCTTTTAATTCTACAAATGACGGCTACATTAAGTATGCAGGTGAACGTATGAACAATGATGCTCATGTCGCTGCTGCTTCGTTCATCAAGTCATGTATCAAGTATAAACCGGCCTTTAAAGGCTTGTTATTCTCTGCTTCTGAGAGTCTTCTGAAATGAAGCCCAGAGCTTTCATAGTCTTTCAGAACAGTAGGAGGATCATGGCTGTTCTTCAGTTAAGGGGGCTGGTATTACACAATCAAGGTGTGATAGATGAAAGCACACATTTTATTGTTGTCTGTTCAAATAAATTGGCAGCACTTCAGCTGAGATGAGGATGCCATTTTGGCTTTATCTGAGGAAAATTATTCAGAATCTCATGATCAAATTGAAAACATTTATGGAAAGCATGATTCAAGGCTTTTGAACTTTTCTCTTAGTGGAACTAAGTGGAACGCTTGTCCTACGTCTCCAGCTTGTCCCGTGTTATGATTTAAACTTGAATGAGCAACTTAATTTAAAAAATGTGGTTAGCTCTTAAGTTGCTAATTAATTCCTCTGGTTCCCTGTAAAGAGCTCCACTGCACTGACTCCATCTGACAGAACTGTTAAATTATTTTAATGACTGAGTAGGGAAGGAAACACTACATCATTTCATTTTCTATGTTCATCTTTCCGTTCAAAAACATGTAGGATACATTAAGAATAAAATAGCCAATAAAATAGTTTTACTACTTAGAAGCTACTTGCTTTAAAGGGAGCAATGCTTCCATCTCGCTATGGTAAATGCAATTTAACTGATAGATTGTCTATGACCCAACACTGTGCAATGATGAGCGCATTTGACGAGAAAGATGTGAGACATGCTGGCTAGCTGCTCCCTGTTCATTCACACATCTCTACCGGCCATCACAGTGGTGGGCGGGCAGTTCAGATGCTTCAGTTTCATGAAGCAACTTTTTTAGAAACTGCCATGCACCATCCCATCTGAAGTGCTTTTCCGATGCTCTGAGGGTGTTGAAAGTCTCTTTGGATGGAAGTAAAGTGTGTCTTTAGTTTGTGTTAGCATGTCACACCCATAGAAACCAGACTTAGTGTAGTCTGGCAATACTACATAGACGAGAGATAGCCTAGTCCAGCACTGTAATCCAGTCTAGTGTACCACTGAGGTCAGGCAGAACCTAGACCAGTGCATGGCATGTTTATGTTTTCATTGCTCCACGACATTGGACTAAAGATATGAAAGTCTCAGTCATTATTCTGTTAATTAGCCATGTAATGCAATGCCACTAACTGTATCTGTTTAGTGCTCCAAATATTCGTACAGTATCTGTATTTGTTTTTTGTTTTTTTTATTTAAATGTGATCCCCACCACTATGCCACTGAACATTGGAAAACACAAATAAGATAGGGCTCCTGGAAAAAGATTCACACATTATACCACCAAAAATTAATTATAGTGCCCCTTTGATTTTCCCGTAACATTTTCATTTAATTGTGTTGAAAATCAGTGAAAAAGCAATGAATGTAAATCTAATATTAAAAAAAAAAAATTAAATTCTTTCGTGACCTCAGCATAGATATGAGTGTTAAACACTTGTTTTAGACCAGGAAAACTGCTGTGTCCTGAAGAACACAGGAAATTACATCGTAGTCAGTCACTGGAGCTAGTGTAGGTAGAGCCAGTTGGCAGACAGTTAATATAAAAATGCTGTATGTTTGGTATGCGAGTAACAAGCCCAAAAGAAGTAAAATGTTCAAAATATTTAAACACTGAAGACATTAATAAATGACTTGCTGCCATAGAGAGAATCCACTGTTGTCTTCTGCATATTCAAGCTACCATTATTTTTTATTTATTTATTTATTTAAATTGGCTTGGTCTGAAATTGATTTTTCAGTAATTACAATAAAAAGTGGTAGGGATAGACAATGCCACTGATTTTGATTCAGTACCAAGTACTACTAGTAAGACTAGAATCCTTATACCAGTATTTTAAGTCTTCTCATGTACATGAAATGAAAAATTTGTGATTTCAAATTCGGAAAGCATGGTTACCAAGAATTATGCGTGAAATAAATAATCTTTGGGTCCTGTTTAATTACGACCATGAGCCATGTCACTTACAATACACATTCACGCTGTCAAGTTCATCTCTGGGCGCCTGTGTGTGTGTGTGTGTGTGTGTGTATATAAAGGTGGAGGGTATGATGAAAAGAGCAGTAGTTCCTATTCTACACATCATTATTATGTCCTACAGCATTTTATTTTTCAAACAGTATACATTGTTTTATATTAGGATTTAGCTTTAAAAAGTAAAGCCGCGATTTAAAGTACTGATACTTAAGTTTTGGATGTTGTTCCCTGCCCTTGCATTCAGGCTAAACTAAACTTCCCTCATGTTAGGGCAAAGGTTTTCTCTGGAAATGTTGTGTATTATGTAAATAAGTATTCAGACACTTTTGTTTTTGTTGTTTAATATGCTTCCAGTGCATACTGTACTGTATATCCACTTTGTGTCTTTTGACATCATATCATTTTAAAACATGCAATTTCTTGGCTCCAACATGTATTAAAATTCTATAGTCCCTGTTAATGACAATTAATAATCTTATCCACGTTGATGCTGGAAATAGTTTGGTCTGCACTTGTGTGAGTGTCTGCCAGCAAGAGATGAAGTGGGAGAAGTTGTGAATAATAGATTTTACCGGATTTCCACAGGGTTGGATTTCATATGCTTATTTCTCTTCATCTCATTTACCATCTTGCTCCTTGTCTCATTATTCCTGTCTCTCTATCTATGTTCTTTCTCTTTTATTCTTTCTCTCTCTCTCTTTCACCCGTTCTCCCCCTCCTCTCTTTCTCCCTCACTTTCTCTCTCTCTCTCTGACAGTATGCTGCACAGGGCAGGATGAGCTGTTCTCCAGCCTGTTTCCATGGAGATGCTGAGGAATTGTAGTGTGTGTCAGTAATATAAACACACACACTGTGTGTATGTGTGTGTGTGTGTGTGTGTCCCTCCCTGCTTGGCGCATTCCTCTGAATTGTCCGACCCTTCGGAATTCAGTACATAGATCATAAATTCTGTGACACTTTTTCATTATGCTCTGATATGATTGGGTGTAATTGGCAATATATTTGACCATACTGGGGTTTACAGTGTGTGCGTGTGTGTGTATGTGTGTGTATTATGTTGTTTGTGACAACATGGTAGTGGGTGACGATCGACATTTATCTCTCATCAGATTGCTTTCCTGTATTTGAATGTGAAAGAGATGTAATCTCTCTCTCTCTCTCTCTCTCTCTCACACACACACACACACACACACACACACACACACACACACACATACACACACATACACACACAGACTGTAAACCCCAATATGGGCAATTACATATATATAATAATCACATATACCCCAATATATTGGCAACTACACAAATGTAATTGTGTGACTATGCTATAACTTTTTTTTTTAAAGAAAAGCTGCAGTTTTGGTAAAAAGGCAGTTTTCCTCATGGAGGCCAGCCAAATGTCCCCACAAGGTCAAAACTGTCATATACTCCCATCCATGTGGGGATATTTAGTCCCCATCAAGATATAAAAACATGTCTACCAACCCCCCCCCCAACACACACACCAGTGCGCGCACACGTACACACACATACATTCTCATGCGTCCACACACACACACACACACACACACATTCTCGTGCATCCACACAAACACACACACACACACACACACACACACACACAGTCCTTAGAATCATTAAATGTCCACTGTATCTACAGTAAAATGGGGGTTTTTCCCACAATGAATAACTCGATGAATCACTGCTTAATTATAGAACTGCTTTAGACTCCCTATGGGGCGTGTTTGATAAATGAGATGGTGAGAGCATTTATGTGGAACATGAACTTTATGTCACGCTGTGTTTGGTTGCACGTTGTGAAAATGATGACATTTTATATGAAGGTTAAAAACACATTCTCATTTTAAGTGCTCTGACACATCAAGACAATGGTCAGCTGTCAGACACCATAGAGTGTCTATGGCTGATTTTCGCCTATAATTTTTACGGTGTGTCTCACACTGATGGCATACTTTAGCCCTTATCAGCTCAGTCAGTGTGTGCTGATCCAGTGTCGGGAGCCTGTGGTAAGGTGAGGGTTCTCCAACTGGCTGCTCAGGTTAATTAATCAATGCAGCGGAAGAGAGCAAACCCAGCAAACGACACTCTTGAATAGGCACATAGAGAAGACAGATTTTTTTTGTTTGTCTCTTCAACATTTCTCATTACACATACACAGACACACGCATATGTACATATACATATACATATACACACACATATATATATATATATATATATATATATATATATATATATATATATATATATATATATACACACACACACACACATATATATATATATATATATATATATATATATATATATATATATATATATATATATATATATATATATATATATATATATATATATCTTTGTGTGTATGGTTCTCCAGTGACAGTTTCAGCTCGATATATGTAATCTAACAGACACAGAGTGGCATCTATCTAACACTTCAAAATTCAATTTTGAATTTGGCTTGAGCAAAGCATTGTGGGAATACAGATAGAATTCTGAAAATGCATATGCAGAGGATGGCTAGAAATCTGAGGAGAGGGGATAAAACTATTCATTAAAAAAAAAAAAATAGTTACTACCTATTTTCACAATAACAAGTCTTTCCTACATCATAGAGTAACACCACCAACTTGTGAATGTGAAGACACACACTCATGTGAAGACAGCCACCACATGTTTTTTTCTTGAATAAAATTGAGCTGCTTGAACATGTGCTACACTCTGACACATCTTCTAAATCACAACATATGCACAAAGCTTGCTAACTCTAATCTGTGGATGTGTCAGTTTGTTACCATGTTTTACTTTAAGCCCTAGGGATTTTTTGTGTAGCTTGAATAGAGATCCTTTTCCTTTAAGAGCTCTGTGAATATCTTAGAACCAGTGACATCTGTGAAATTTAGTATCACAGTTGAAATAGATGCTGTAATTGCAACAAATTGAATAAGCTACGCTGTTAATGCTAACACTAACAAAAATTCCTTTAAGTAGTTTATGGTATACAAAGTGCTACCAGCAATTTCAATTCAATAAAAATTCAAAAATGTCAAAAATTGTTTTTTTTTTTTTTTATATAGAGCTTTTAAAAATGAGTATGAGTAAGTTTTTAGCTTCAGATTTCCAGTATGCATGTGAAGTTATCCACTGAATAATAGGTGAGACTAGGGCATAAACGGTTTTGTGTAGTCTTTAGGGTATGTCAGACAATTCACAGCAACAGTGAGGAAGCTGAAGGAAGTAAGCTCTAAGCAGAAGTAGAGCACCACGATGGACCTGGCAGGCAACAAAAAAGCTGAAATATACTTGGCAAGTACATACTCAGCAGTAACAGCAATTTCAGAAACACATCAACATGAACTCAAAATGGAAAGGGTGGGTCCTTATGGACCATCACATGCTTATTGCTCACTGGACACTGTGCACAGTGACTTCTAAAAGGAAAAAGAATTGCATTTTTTCAGTCTATTATCCAGTTAGCCTACTGAAAATGGTTTAATGTGAAGTTGCTTATGTTATGATAGTGACATAGCATGATAGTGAGCATGAGTAAACCCTTCTCTTGAAAAAAATAAACCCAAACTTTAGGCAAGTTTTCAGCATTCACATACTCAATTATGCTGTGTAAAGTTCACAGCATATCTTAAATAACATCGTATGCATGCCCTTGATAAAAATATGCACAAATAGTGCATCAATAGATTTATTTAGATTCATATTTCCTCTTACTGTAAACATCCTCCAGTTCTCCGTTTTCAGCGGTCTCTCAGACTGATGCACACTGTAGCCAATCAGGATGTTCAATACTGACCTACCCTCTCTGTATTAGTTAACTGTTAGTTAACACAGTTATGTGTTTACTGTTGTGTTTTCACATTTGTTTTAATTTTCTTGTGTTTTTGATTTGCTGTTGCATTTTGGGTTTTTTTTGTGCTTATTCAGGCCACTGTGGACATCTGTGTGACAGCTGTGCTGAGAATGTTCCACCATCCAAATAATATCCGGTCAGCAGTGTCCCTGATACAATAGGCGATAAATGTAGCTATAAGCTATAAGTGTACCTAACCAAGTAACAACACAGACCAGTTATTAAAATGGTTTGCCGGTTTCCTAAACCAACATATCCCTAGAATCAGCACTATGATTTGTGAAAAGGCGTATAATTCTGGTTAAGACCAGACTGGACCTTTGTGGGGTCAGTAAATGTGGCTCACCTGCCATCAGCCATTACATGAACACAAGTGTGTACATTTCAGCCCAGAAATGATAATGCTCAGTGAAGATCTGCTAACAGAGTAAGCAACATGCATAATTAACACACACGCACGCAACACTATTTATGGAAGCAACACTACAAGCCGTGCAACTGTGTCACCCTGTGTTGTTATTATTTGTTGTTTATAATTTGTATTATTTATTATTAATTATTATTAACATTGGCTATATATTGGATTGGATTGCATCCATTCCCCAAACAAACCAGGCAAAAAGGTTCCTGTTCTCGCATCTGGACTCTAATTGCTCATGGTTGAAATTCACACTTGCTCACAGGAAAACAATGGCATTGAATTCTTGTGTTTCCTTAATCAGGTTCTCATCAAGCATGAAATCAATTTATGTTCTTTTTCATCGATCACTCCCCCAGCAGTAGAGTGTAGACCTAGTGTCCCCTTGTAACAGGATCTTGGAGATGCAATGGAAAATCATGTGTGTTTTAGGAATGATTGTTAAGAAACTGCATGTCCTTCTGTATTCTGATCTCTGGCATTTCTTTATGTTTTATTTCAGTGTACTGAATGGTTGTTGGTGCCAGATGGGCTGGTTTGAGTATTTCAGAAACTGCCCATCTCCTGGGATTTTCACACACCACATTCTCTAGGGTTTACACAGAATGGTGCGAAAAAAAAAAAAAAAAAAAATGAGTGAGTGACAGTTCTGTGGGTGGAAATGCATTGTTGATAATAGTGGTCAGATTGGTTCGAGCTGCCAGGAAGGATATAGTAGCTCATATAATCATTCTTTAAAACTGTGGTGAGCAGAGCAGCCTCTCAGCATGCACAAAACATCGAACCTTGAGGTGGATGGGTTACAACAGCAGAAGACCACATTGGGTTCCACTCCTGTCAACATCTGAGGCTATCATGCACACAGGCTCTCCCAAATTGGGCAGTTGAAGATTAGAAAAAAATCACCTGGTCTTTTTCCAGTCTTCAACTATCCTACTCCCATGGCATTTTTGTTGTATGCTGCAGGATCCCAGTCCCAATTTACACCTCTACTGTAAGTATAAATGGAAGGTGTGTGTGGTACTGTATCGCAGCACTTGTATAATAATGTTAGTAGTAAAGGAACTTACACTGGTGTATCATTGAGAAGGATTACATCTTGGGGAAGAAAATTGTTTTATTGACTGTCAGAGCAATGTTTGTGAAACAGCGTAACTTCACATTTTTGGTAACTCCTTTGTTGTGGTGCCAAGGTGCCAACTGGCATTTAATGGGATGAACCATGCATTCACACAAAACTGAGCACAGTGGGGAGGCAAAACTGCTGTTATTACTAATACTTACCAGAGAGTCAATTCAGAGCTGCATTACCACAAGGTATACAATAATTGTTAAAATATACAATATATATGCCGTGATACTGAGCATACACAAGTTGAGTAATTCATAAGGAAATGAATGAACTGAACCAGAAGGCTCTGCTTTATAAATGCACCAAATGCTCTGTTAGTCTGAAGGGAAGTCCTCTAGTCTGTGCTGCTTAACATATAATTTTCAGACTGGGTCTATTTTAGCACATTTGGTATTGGATCTATTTTAAAATTGATTGATTCACAGTGCTACTTTTGTACACAAAGATGTGAATGTTCACAGTTTTAGAAACACATTTCTTTTGGCCTTTTGTTGAAAATAAAAAAAACCCATTGTAATAGCAATTAAACGAACTGAACAGAATCTTTGGAGTCACATGCTGCCTGAAATCTGAAGTATACAGAAAGAATGGAGACTCTTTAACATCACTTAACATCAAACACATGTGATTTTATTATGTTATGTATGATTACATTATTATACATATGGGGGTTATTATAATCTGTCTTTTATGAGACATTTTTCCACTTGCAAAAATTCAGGAATTCAAAAATCCTGAAATTTGACAATGCACTTAATCCTTGTAAATGTTTAATCATGCTAAATTTAACCATCAAAGCCTTATCATCTCTACTGATATTAATGGTTGTCACCTCAGTATAATTTACTTTTTACAACACTAAATTGTCTTTGTGTCTTGGGCTATGATACAAGCCTGTTTCAGGAATTGAGTTTCATGAATTGAGTTCAGTTTACAAAAGATATCAGACACTATGAAACTATGTTCTCAGTAGGTCTGCTAAATTGGTCCTTTAATTAGTACTTCTCTTAGTAAATCTGTTTTAGATTTTGTTATGGAGCAGGCCGATCATATAGGAGTGATTTTGTGATTGGGGTCTCATTTGTGTCCTTTCTGATATTACATAAAGAAATATGTATGTAATGTAAACATAAAAGACATTTTGTACATGGATACAGTGTCCTTCACAACTTAGGTGCATGATTCAGAAAAAAAGACATTAATAAATCTTATTTACTGCAGCTACATCTACAGTCCAATATAAATACACTTTACCTTGAAATATAATCATTAAAATTAAAAAATGTTTTTGCATTATTTTTGCATCGATTTCCTTAATGTCTTCCTGCAATTTCATGCAAATTAACCACATTTTGTGCAAAAAAATCCTGTTACCTTCAACCATACTACTCAATTAAGAGCAAAATCTATCAACAAAAACACAAAACACACAAACAAGTTTGTAAAAATAAGATCAGTTAACACATTTTAAAATGGTTAAATGCATGTTTTCTTAGCTTGAATGATGAAAAATAATAAAAAGAAATTAAATACATACGTTTACTTTTTTCTTTTTATGTTTACTTACATGGGCTAATGGAGCCCCAGTATTGAAATCAAACCCATTAAACCCACAGAATCCAGATATGTTAATATCTATAAAATCTATAATTTTAATATAAAATGTCCTCAAGTCTCTGTTTTTTTCTGACTATTCGTATGGTGACGGAATGGAGTTGATTTATGATGTGAAGTGTAATGGTAGCTGACAGAGACTAAGAGTAATTTGAGCTACACATTAAGTGATCTAGAAGTCTTTTGCACTGACAGTTTGATATAACTCGCAAAATCCTTTTTAAAGCACTTTTAAATTAGCTTAGTAAGGACATTCACTGTAACTGTACTTATAAGTGATTTGATTTCATTCAGTGCATTTAAGGATGTGACAAGAGGAGGACACACTTAAATTACACATTTGTCACTTTGTACAGTGCAGAGGGATTAGAGGAGGCCTATGTTACATTACACAGGAGAGAATATAGAGAGTACTGATCTAGGAGTCAATATGTAAAGTACAGACCCAGGCGTAAATATATAGGGTACAAATACAGGAGTGAATGTGTAAAGTAAAGATACAGTACATGAGTGTATGTGTGGAGTACAGGTATTAGAGTGAATATGTATATGTACATGAGTACATGGAGAGAAAACGAAGAGCAAACACATAGTCAAAAACAGGTACAAGGTCAGGTGATCAGCAAACAGGAGTAACTAGGCATAGACGAGAATCACGAAACACGAGAATGAGAACAGGATCAAAACCAAGAAGCATGAACACTAAACAAAAGGCTTGGTAGCATACAGCCGGCAAACACTGAAACAATACTCTGCCATGTTACAATTAAACGCAAATAGTCGAGCTAAATAAAGGGCAAATCAGGAAAAGGCAATAACAATGATGATCACAATCAATAACCTCCCTCGAAGCGCCCATAAATACTCCCCCTTCCGGTGGTCCAGGCCCCCTGGGCAAAATGTCTACACTGAACCTACGGTTCTGAGGCAAGCATTGTCTATCATGTGGTCTTCTTCTAGAAGAGCTGGGATGCAGACTTTGGACTTACTGGTGGGAAGCAGTCAGGGGTTTGACTATGGACTCCCCAGGGTCAGGAGGCTGGTCTAGGACAGGACTGCCGGGGTCAAGAGGCAGGGCCAGGACAGGCTCACCGGGTTCAAGTGGCAGGGTTAGGACAGGCTTGCCAGTGTTACTGGGCAGTAACTAGGCCTGGGAGGCTGTACCATCAGTCTCAAGCATGAGCTGGTCTCGGAAGGCCTTTCCATCTGCCTCAGACAGGAGCGTGGTGTGGGAGGCAATCTCGTTGGCCTCAGGCATGATCATGGTGTGAGAGGCTGCGCCTTTGGCCTCTGGCAGGAGCACCACAGGAGAGATCACCCTGTTGGCCTTTGGCTGGAGCTTTGCAGGGAAGGAGGCTGCCCTGTCGGCCTCTGGAGGGAGCTCTGCAGGGAAGGAAGCCATCCTGTCAGCCTCTAGCTGGAGCTCTGCAGGGAAAGAAGCCATCCTGTCAGCCACTGGCTGGAGCTCTGCAGGGAAGGAAGCCATCTTGTCAGCCTCTGGCTGGAGCTCTGCAGGGAAGGAGGCTGTTCTGTTGGCCTTTGGAGGGAGTTCTGCAGGAGAGGCCACCCTGTCGGCCTCTGGCTGGAACTTTGCAGGGACGATAGCTGCCCTGTCGGCCTCTGGAGGGAGCTCTGCTGGAGACTTTGCTTCCTCCTTGTCTTCAGCCTTTCTCCCGTAGTAGGTGGTAAACTCAGGTCAGACTGACCCCCCCCCCCCCAAATTTTTTAAGGTCAGGGTCGGGACACCCAAACACCTTTACCAAAATCCTACAAACTGGGCTGCATCACTAAGGCCACGGGCTGTGCCGGTGAGCCGGAACAACATGAACCCCAGCCACTGCTTCTCGTCGGGATTGGGGTCCACCAGGCTTACAAAATAAAATTGGCATTGCAAAAGGAAACTTTCAGGATAAACAGAAAATCCATCAAATGGTTCCAGGGGCTACATGGAAGTCCACTGAGAAAAAAGGATTGAGTTAAGCCCTTGCATGGTTATCCTGGAGTTATGCCACTTTTGCCTTCCTACTGCATCCATGTTGGGGTGAAGTATTCTGTCACGAATGGAGAGTGGGGACGGATGCAAGTGCAGTAAAAGGCAAAAACATAGTCAAAAACAGGCACAGGGCCAGGTGTTCAGCAAACAGGAATAACTAGGCATAGACGAGAATCATGAAACACGAGAACGAGAACAGGATCAAATCCAAGAAGCATGAACACTAAACAAAAGGCTTGGTAGCGTACAGGCGGCAAAACTCTGATACTATACTGCGCCACGTTACTATGAAACACGAGTGTATAAATAGACAAACTAATCAAGGGCAAATCAGGAACAGGTGATGACACATTAGGAACACAACCAATAACAAGACAAGGGAGGAGACAAGATGGAATCCAAAACAAAAACACACATAGCTATGTAAACAAAGTCACTTCATCCCGGAAGCGTGGTGTCGCGCTACTAGTAGCTTAAGTGTGCTGAGCGTGCCGACACTCAGCACCAGGGAGCTAAGCAGTGAAAGTGAAGTGAAAGTGAAGTGACATGTGGCCAAGTATGGTGACCCATACTCATAATTTGTGCTCTGCATTCAACCCATCCAAGTGCACACACACAGTAGTGAACACAAACACACACTGTGAATACACACCCTCAGTCGTGGTATTGAGGGTGGAAGAGAGCGCTGGTCATTCACAAACCCCCACCTACAATCCCTGCCGGCCTGAGACTCGAACCCACGACTCTCTAACCATTAGGCCATGAATGAATGAGCAGTTCTTCATTAACACATATACACTTATATTCCTATAAAACACTAAGAACTACTAGTTAATTACTCACTAAGTATGTTCGTAGGAGTTCACTATTAATTGTGCAGTAAAATTGCTTTTTGTTATAATTTGTGAATGAAAAATGGCTTATTTTTCCAGCGGACCTGTTTTTTTCAGTGTTTTCTAGTCTTTCCGGGGGCATGGTGGTAGGATTCGTATTAAAAAAAAATTCTGGTTTAGACCATGCCCACTTCCAGTTTTACAGATAGATACAGATATGAATATATTGGCGCACTAAATAGTACAGATGAAGATTGTGATACCCCTTAAAATACACTGTCCCCCAAAACAAATAGCTGTTCTCTGGTTCATTCCCTCAGGTACACTGTTTTCCCTCTACCTCCCAAAAACATGGCAGTAGGTGGATTGGCTAATCTAGATTTCCACTTGGTTTGAATGAGCGTGTGAAAGTGTGTGTGCATGGTGCCCTAAGATTGACTGCGGTCTCATATATTGTTCTCACGTCATGCCCAATTTTCCTAGGATAGACTCTAGATCCACTGTGACTCTGACCAGGATAAAGCAGTTATTTAAGATAAATGAATGAATGAATGAATGGGCAATACCACACACTGAAATATTTGTGACAATAAGGCAAGTTAAACCATATGTTCCCCACGTCACTTCAGTCTTTTGGTTTGACTCCTCCCAGAGCCTTTAGGTTTAATCTGCATGCCTGAGCAGGCTTTTCCATTACACACATCACAGCATCCAAAGCACTTCAAACACAGCTTTGAGGTGTGTTCATGGTCAGTGGAAAGCAAATTATTCTGAAGTTTCAAAAAAAGATTTTTTTCATAGTATACATAAAATCACAATGCACAATACAAGATAAAGGAAACTATGCACAAAATAAGCAAGCAATACTTTATGGAAAGTAAAATCATTGTGTGCCTGAGCATCTGTTTTTTTGTCAGGAAATCCTTCAGTGATCCTTGAGTGATTTTGTAGGATGGACATTGAGTCTAGCAGTTGCAGGTGGACAAATAGCAAGTGTGATTGCCAGATTAGCAAGGGAATTAATTTTATGTTTGTTAATAGCTAACTTTGGAGTGTCAGAGAGTGGATTCATGAAGTGAAATGTTATTAATTATAAAGGGATAAATTACTGCTCACTTCTTGTATTTCTGTATACAGCTGTTTATGTAGCTTCTTACTTTGAGCCCTTTAATATGCTGCAACATTTTAAGTTCTTCTCTGTAGCTTACAATGGTAGGTAATACACTGGTAGCTCTTTTGCTCTTCCTGTGCTAATTATTGCCCATTCTGTAGGACTGATCTCTGTGTGTTTAATGCTGCTGTATTCAGCTCCTTTGAGCTCCACATTGCCTGCAGGTATTGTGCCAAATCAAACAAGACTTTTTTTTTTTAAAACTTGTGCTGCCTGGTGGCTTGTTATCTCCAAAGGTCTCTGTTAAGGAATGATCCGAATGAAGAAAGACTGACAGGTTTGTCAATGATATAGTCAACCTTTTTGCATTTGGAACAGGCTTGATTTGGATTTCTGTTTCATGTCAAATGTTCTGGTGTGTGTTTTTTTTTTCATTCTGAGGGAGCAATTATTGCTATTTTTAATGAATACCTAGTGTTTTAGAGGATTCATCATAGAGGCTGAGATAATTATTACAGATATTTAGATATTTTATATATTTCAGTTTATGAACCCACATCTCCTAAGCACCTGCTAAAAAATTTGCCAGGGGATTGAGGAACATGATTTTGAACTCTGACCTAATATTTGCACCATAGAAGTCATTTATCTGCTTTAACAGCTCCTTGATTTAATTTTACCAGAGCAGATTGTCTTGCCAGGAGGATTTGTCTTGGAAATGATAGATACAACAGTGAATTGTTTGAGAGGCCAGATGACACCTTTAGCTGATGATTGTGATTGAGAAGCATTTATAAAATGGTAAAAAGAAGAAACCCTCTGATTTGGGCTGGAGATCTGGGCAGCTTGGTCTTTGTGAAGGAGAGAGTGTAGATGTAGTGTAAGATGTCATGACATTTCATTCATTCATTCATTCATTTCTCACTAACCACTGGGCATGAGCAGGAATACACCCAGAATGGTACACAAGTCCATTGCAGGAAAACATATACGGACACACACACACACATTCACACACTCATTCACACCTAGGGACAATTTAGTGTAGCCAGTCCACCTGCTTGCATGAACCCGGAGAACCTGGTGGAAACCCATGAGAGCACAGGAAGGACAGACACAGAAACTCCAGAAAGGCAGTGACCCATGCTCAGAATCGATCATTGAATTACATGTGGAGTAAATTATTGACACCCCTAAAAAACGATTAAAATAAATGAAACAAATTGTCATCCTTGGAAACAAATGATTAGTTGTTGCCTTTCCCTGGCGTGGACAGCAATAGAAAATATCTCTGTAGCTTTATTGTGCATTTATCCTTGGTGATTCTGATGGTTCATAAACGTACATTCTAATGATCAGATAAATCACCATGGGTCAGTGGTGGTCCCTTCTATTCATTGACCTGGTGGAGTGAAACAGTGGGCTATAGTAAGCAATTATATAACTACATAGTGACCTATATAGTGGGTTTACATGAAAAAAATTGCCAGTGAGTGTAGGTACAGTAGCTGTAAGGCCACTGAAGAGTGGAGTGTATACTTCTTGTATACTAAAGAGGAGGGGCGTATACTCCTTGGTTTTTCTATGTCAAACAGCATTTTAAGCCTTGCTTTAGCAGTTTCAGTTCTCTTGAGTTGTTGTTTCTTATATGCCTACCTCTAGTTTCCCTGGTTACTAGTTCCTTCATTTTATTTATAGTTTCCTAGTTCATAGCCTTTGGGCACTGTAATCTAGAATCTTTGAAGGTAACTTGCTTTGGATAAAAGCATTCACTAAATGAAAAAAATATACTATACACATTATATTTATGTAATAGTAAACCTTCCTGTCCTAAATCATGTTTTGTGTTCTCTGATTCTGACCTAGGTTTTTTTTTTTTTTGGATATCTGCATTTACCCTATCTACCTGTATTTTGACCCTAACTAGCAATATTGACCAAGATTCAAATAAAAGAAACTTGGCTATTCCATTCAACCACCTCTGACTCCCATTCCCTATAATAAAAGTGGACGAGTTTCAGCTGTTGGTCTTACTCCCCACCTTTTCTGCATATTTTAGAACCCATCATTAAAATAATTTCTAAATTACTAATGATATAACATTCCTCCACCACTGTGCACAAGAGACAGCATTTTTGCTCCTCACTTTGACCAAACAGAGAGAGCCTTATCAAAGTAGCTCTCTTAACAACAGACCAAAGACCTCAGAAATCAATAGAATTATTATTTTCATTTTTGGATACCCATTACTGCCTCATGCTGATTCTAAAACTCACTCCAACTGTTACAGTATTTTACAGTGCAATATTACCTCATGCATTTAGTGTAAATAGGCCACTGCAAAGACAATGTACAGTAATGAAAATCTATACACACAGACACTGTGTAACATCACAGTATCTGCTTAATGAACATGCTATTTAAAATTTTCCTTACATCAATGAAAATACTACATGATCAGGTTTTTCTTATTATTGTTGAACAAATATGCTTACAGTTTCAATTGGGTAAACTTAAAAACACTGCATCGCTCTTATATCATGCACTTATTTATTATATTGAGCTCATCAACAGTATATAGATTATAGATTACCACTACTAGAGCACAGCAGTGATGGCCATACGGTAGCTACCAGATCCTCGGAGTTGCTTAGCAACTGGATACAGTATTTAGAAAAGTATCCACATGTCCAAAAAAAAAAAAAAAAAAAAAAGACCTTGCAAAGGCTTTTTATCTGCTTTTATTTGATAATTTCGGTTATTGTAGTGTTTGTGGATGGGGTAGGGGTTGGGGATTTGGGTAAGTGAAGCTTGTGCATTAATGAAGGATTTGAAGAAGAAGCCTTTATTTGACACTTATATATTACAGTACAGTGAAATTCATTTCCTGACATATCCTAGCTTGTTAGGACGTTGGGGTCAGAGTGCAGGGTCTGCCATGATACAGCCCCCCTGGAGCAGAGAGGGTTTGGAGATTTTATGATAACTGACTCGGCATAGACAGATAGTGCAGAACATAACTACTGGTGACAGGTAGTCTTTGCACACAGGTGAAAAATAACATGCGTGTAGCATCTGAAAAACCTTGCAGACAAGACATGCCTCCAGGCAACAGCTGGTAGGTAGAGAGAGTAGGGATTTAAGTAGAGGGAGCTCATACAATGGTTACATTTATGTAACGTAGGTAGACCATGACTGGCTGTACAAAAGTGTAGCTTGGAGTACCTATGGCACCCAACAAAAAAGTCCTGGGAGCAGGTGGGGTTGAATAACATGGGAAAGTGTTTTGAACGCAGTGCACTTCTCGGATGGTGATATGTGATGCATTTACCATACTCATTCATTTATTTTCAGTACATGATTTATCCTTTTCAGGAATGCTGTTGTTTAAATTATTAAACTGTGTACATGTTGGGAAATATTTCATTTCATTTCAATAGTGTCTGCAGGAGTGGGCGGGATTAGTCAGAATTCCTTTGGGCGTGGGTGGGAAGTTTTATGATAACAGATGCAGAATACTGAATTGGCATAGACAGACTAGTGCAGAACATTACTGGTGACAGGTAGTCTTTGTACATGGGTGAAAAATAACACGCATGCAGCATCTGAAAACCTTGCAGACAAGAGATGCCTCCAGGCAACAGCTGCTGGGGAGGAGGAGGATTCGCTGTGAACAAAACACAAGAGAGTACATCTCCAACATGGTCTCACAATTGCAAATTTATTTATAAGATATTCAAGTGAACTAGTCACAAGTCACAATTCAAAAGATATTCCAGATCAGTTTGGCATCTCAGAGAAAAGGGCATTTTACATGCCCTCTGTCTTATAGTGTATGGATAACTTGTTAGGAAATAGATTCTAAGACCACTTCTCAGATCAATTTTTAGTACCATTCAATGATCACTATTTTACCCCTTTTATTACAGTCAGTAGATTATTTAATCATATTGCGCTAGGTTATAAGGTATGAGTAGGTAAATACTGTAGTATACTGGTAGTCCTAATACAGCCTATATAATGAAACAACAACAACAATAATAATAATAATCTAAAATTAATTTTAATTAATTAATTGATTGATTTTTGTTGGATTGTTTGTTAAAGATATTGCTAGAGTTTGTTCCGGCTTCTGCATTTGCTGCATTATTAGCAGTTATTTTTCCAGATCAGTGAATTGAGCTGAACAACTTTGACATGAGTTAGATCCGATGAACTAGATCACTATGAGTACAAGTGCAAGGATGTTCAGAGTTCCTCTGACTGTGACAGTGATGTAGCTGGTATGTTCCCATGGGCACATTTGTCACAAATTTCCATGAACCTTGCAGCACAATATGCACAGCGCCTCAACAGTTCCTGAGTATTGTAAGTGTGAAACCTGAGAAAATGGAAATTGTGAGATTTCTGCATTGTGCATGCTGAAACTTGTTACCCTGCTTTCTGGGGTGAAACTGGAGGCTTGTGCCACCAAAGCAGAGGTCTTTAATGGATAATGGAGAGTAGAACACATTGTGCAGTAATCATAGAGGTTAAAATGGAGAAAGACTATTTTGATTTGCAAATTAAGTTACATGATGCACATTTCTAAAAGAAACCCATAGCAGGCAAAGAGAAAACCAGAATTTTCCACAAAAACTCTGTGTATTATATTATAAATTATACACACACTTTTAACATGAACAATTATAGTAATGCGCACATTATAACACATTATGGTTTCTATAGTTACAGCTCATTCACAGGGATGTTACATAATAATCTAGTACTAATAATAAACACAGGCAATCAGTCGTACTGTACCAAGACAGCTAAAAGGCCTTTTTTGCTTCCTGACTTTTAAGTTAAAATATTGGGCGTTTGTCTGCTCTCTTGTTTTAATTCTCAGTCTCTCCTCATATGTATGAACATCAAAAGACTTTACTCAAATCAGATCAACATTAGCAGTGTCTGCCATTTTATATCAAAAAGCAGCTAAGCTGCTAGCTGAAGAGGGAAGTGACAGCTAGCTTGCTAGACTTTCAAACAACAAATTTCAGAAGTGAATGCAAAGAACCAAACAGAACCTTATACTTACAGTTTATTTACAGTATTTATAAATTACACTGAACAGTTCAATACTGCAGTGAGATATTTGATCATTTGATTCCCTATAAATATTGACTTCCCCCAAAATTGATGAAAAATATACACACTTTGGTGAACATTTCATTGCCACATTTTAATGAAATGTTAGTCTTTAAGTAATCTTAAAGCAATCACCTGTGATGCTAAAAGCATATATGATAAAACCTATTGGTTCAAACAATATTACCTGCAATCTGCAGAAATATTTGGATTGATAAGCAACCAGCTGAATGTACAAGCTTACTTTATACAAATGTTGCAAAATTAGCTTAAGTGCATATCTGCAGTGTGCTTGATTGCACATGATAATAAACTGTCTAAAACTGTCTGAAATATGTTTACTGTCGATTAACTGACTTTTTTAAATTTATTTATTTTTTTTAGATCTCTAGATCCGAGCATCAATTTAGACTTTGGCCAGAAAAATGCTAGTTTTATTACTGACATGAAAGAAATTAAAAAATCACATAATTACACCTCACTCACCTCCCTTTAGGGCAGATGTCAGTCTTTTTCCCTGTAAGTCCTCGTTCACAGATCTAAATTGATAGTGTTATTTTTCACATTAATGAACTAAAAAAATGTTAAATAGTTAATTACCACGATTTTTTTAGTTCATAAATGTGACAGAACGTGAGGGCATCATTGCATCTTTGAAGTGGAGATTTCAAAACACCTGCACAACCTTCAGTCATTCTGAATTCATATGTCAATTGGCTCATCTGACATTATTAGGGAAAAAAGATGTGCATTTTTGTGTTCTGTTGTTAAAATGCAGAGCTCCTACGCAAAAGATTGTCAGGTCTGAAATGGTCATTTACTTATTTAAGTTTTTGCTATTCCCTATCTCAACTGCACCCCACTTGTTACCTCTGCTCTATAAGGGGACAAACGTATCCCAACCATACTGTGATCACTTACAGTGAGGGGAAATAAATATTCTGACATTTTTGTTATTTAGTACTTTAATACTTCCAGTGCATACTGTCTATCTACTTCAAATTTAGACATACTACTTCAAATACTACTATCTACTTCAAATTTGACATAATGAATACTACTATCTACTTCAAATTTAACATAATGAATTTGTACTTATAAATATGAACAAAAAAGTATGTATTCATAAGCATAAACAAAAATGAAACTGATAGGGGAAAATATTTACATACACAGTACTGTGCAAAAGTCTTTGGCACATGCAAAAAATGCTGTAAAGCAAAGATGCCTTCAAAAATATTGCAGTTAAACATTTTCTTCATAAAAAAAAAGTATAAAGACCAGTAAACAGTAATAAACTAACAATTGTCAATATTTTGTATGATAACACTTTGCTTTTTAAACAAACATCAGTAGTTTCAGGTAGACTTGGTAAGTTCTAAGTGTAAGAATCTGCCACAGTTTCAGGAGACTTTGACTGTCACACTTGCTTCTGTTTTTGCAGGTAAAACCTGACAAGACTTCATTATGTTTGTCTGAAAAGTAATGTATTATGTAATACGCTACTTTCTTTACTGACATACAATTTTTTTTGTTGGAAAAGCAATATTTGAAAAAAAGTTTTACTGAAACTTTTACAAATTTGAAAAAGTTTTACAAAAAATAGGGTATCTAAGACTTACTACCACAGTAATGTATATTTAAATGTACATAAATATAAATCAAGCTCTAGATATGAATGTTGCCAAAAAATGTTCTTGGCGTTGTTATAAAAGACGTTGCCACTAGTTGGAAAGATTTCACAAAACAAGTGTCAATCATGGTGAAGGTGAAGGAGCTTCCCAAAAAAGGGACAACATTATTAAAGAATATTAAACTTGAATGGAAAAACTACAAAGCCATAGCAAAACCTTAAATGTCCCTGTCAGTACAATCGTTTCAGTGATATGCATGTAGAAAGTTCACTGAACCAAAACTAATTGTCCCTGGACAGGTGGGCCATGCAAGATTTCGCAACATGCTCTCAGACTAATGATAAAGAAGGTAAGAGAAAAACCATTAGTCACTCAAAAAGAGTTGCAGGATGACCTGAAAGCAGCAGGATAAACAGTTATACAGAGAACAAACACTAAGCAATGAACTGCACTGCAATCATCTCTGTTCTAAAACCCCATGCAAGACTCCTCTGCTAAGAAAGAAGCACAGAGATGCACACCTACAAGCATTTAGACAAATCAGAACGCTTTTGGAACAATATATTCTGGTCAAACAAAACAAAAATAGAACTCTTTGGCAATAATTCATCTCATTTAGGGTTGCGATTATGATCTGTGAAGTACTGTGGAAATGGTACACATCATTGCAGGAAACACATCATCGCAGGAAACATGTGGGATGTATTAGAGGAGAATTTAATCTCATTGGCCAAAAAACTGAATCCGGGGAGACAAGACAACAACCCCAAATATACAGCCAAAATAACCTTGTATAGCCTAGCCAACATTCTGACTTGAATCCCACTGAAAATATATGGAGGATTTTGAAATTGCGAGTTCATCAGAGAGACCCTTGTAACCTTGGGGAATTGAAGATGACTCAACAAGAGGAATAAAATTGAACCAGCATTTTCTGATTTGAGAATTCAACTGCAGTGTGGTAGATATTTTATAGCTAGTGATAGATGTTGATCAGCTAAACATTTATCTTCAAGAAAACTAGCCAAAAGTTGTTTCAAATTAGGAAACTAGGGAGAAAAAAATGATTTGGAGAGTTTATATATTGCATCCTGGTTTCACAGATGAAGTGGTTTTCTTTAGAAAGAAAATCCCTCTAGATTAATGTTCATCTCATCTGTATATAAGAGTACAGACTTTTTGTGCATATTTTTCCTAACCTTTTAACCTAACCTTTCATTCCATGATCTTTTCTTGTCACCAGTGCAATCTGGCTTCTCAGCAGTTACCAACAGTTGATTTTCACACATAATTGTTATGTCTGTGTCTGTGGTTGGTTTGTTTTGGCTTGCCTCACTGGCATTGTCACTTCATTCGTCCATGACAAAGCTGATGGCAGCAACAGATTCCACATACTGTACGAATGTTACTTCTAGAATCAACTTTACACCTAATGTTGCAGCGACATATCTTGCTACTGGCCAAGAAACAAATGAGCAAACAATTGTCTAATAACTTTTGGTCTATGAAATGGGAGAACTATGTCTGTGTTCAGACTGTGTTGGTGAATCAGTAGTCAATGGAGATATAGCAGGAATAAAGCAGCACAGATAACAAATGAGTGATGGTTTAGAGCACTTCCATCTGGCTCACATACTGCCAAGGAATGACAGCAATGAACTTATCTGAATCTGTCTGCTAGAACACATCCACAACTCAGCCTCAATGAGGCAATCAATATCTCAGACAAGAGGTGACAAGTCTAACCCAAGACCCCCCCCCCCAAAAAAAAAAAAAAAAAAAACAAAAAACAAACAAACAAAAAAAAACCCAACAACATAGCAACCATTTTTTTCCCTATAATTTTTTTCACCTGTCCTTAGAAGGCTTCCTTTACTGTTCTTGTAAATCAGCTCTGCAGTACACTGGAATGTGATGTTTATTGAAATTGATTTTCAGCATGGTTATTTCAAGCTTGAAATTAGTAAAAATATAAATAGGTTTAACAATCATATTTGGTTTATTGTAGTTAGTTCTGGCCCACTAATTTGATTGGACAAGCAGCTTTCAAGAGAGGTGATATTTAATGCAACAGCACTGGGACATTTCACTGCTTGTGTTTGCTACATAAAATTCCAATTCTAGCAAAAGTTTGTTACATTGAAACAGTTAATTCTCTTACTAAAAGCTGTCGGTTAGTCTGTGCGTTGACATGTCAACACGCATAACTTGGGGACCAGCACTGAGAGTGCACTAGCCTGTACACCCCTATTGGGTTGGCGCCCAATGTAGGGCTCAAGCCCACGATACTAAGATCAAGAGTCCCATGCGCTACCAACCAACCTAGCCGGGCACCCTTTAAATTGGAATTCAGATAAAGATACAAATATTTTGAGACCTTTCCAGACACAGATACAGATAATGACATTGCATTACACCCTTATATCAAGTACATTGTTCTTGTTGCCAAGGCTGAGTTGTTGAAAAATCCATTTCTTCAACACATCTTCGCTTTTGCTGCGTGTGACCACTTATGTGATAGAGGTGATATGCATTTCCAAATCATGAGAGATTATTTTGAGTTGCATTTAAAAAAAGGATTTGAGTGCAGGAAAGGTCTGCTCAATTAGCTTAGGAACAGCGCATTAACAGTATGATATGATTCAGACCCTCTGCAGGGACACTGGAACAGCTGGCACTTTAAAGGCATTGTATTGTCCTCACGTGGTCATTTAGACTGAGAGAGGCACACACATTGCTAGTCTATTAGCAAGCAGCTGAGACACTGCCTTGTGTGATTAAAATACTGATTAATTAGATCACCTAATAAGACCCTGATGAGAGTGTACCACCAACATTTACGTAAAAAGTGCTCTCTTAGGCAAGGCTGATGGATAAATATTTAAAGGCACCATACAGGGAATAAAGACATTCAACACAATCAGAAAGGAAGAAAGATGTTCGTGGGATCCTGAGACAACTCTCTCCACTTGGGATTTTACAGTAAGTTAGAAACTGGAGTATATCATCCATCTCTAATAGCATTATTGACTTTCACATGATCGTAGAGAAGCATTTCTGTGAAGAATATCCCATTCTTACTGTACATTACCACAACAAATCATTCTGGGATAGAAGTTTTTGTTGTATTTGATTTTGTTTGTGAACTTCAGCTTTATTCTCACACCTTGTACAGTGTAGTTTTTTAGGTGAATATTTTTAATAATTGACAAATTATGACACAACAATTTCCCTATTAGTTGCTAGATCAGTATCTCAGGAATAAAACATGGCATGATGTGCCGTTATAGGAAAATAATCTTTGATGGGGTGTTGTGACCCAAAATAAAGTTGAGTTACTCTTATCACCTGAAAGTTGGTTCTTTTCCTATAACAGCCTAAGTGTTTCATTTCTCTTGTTTCATACTGCAGCAATTTGCCAATGCTAACATTAAAAAAATGAAAAACTACATGATATAACCTTTATAGTTTATAGTTATTTATATGTTTAATGTTGTGAAACATCCTTGAATCAGTTAATTTCTGCTATTGCTTTTGTTACAGCAGCTATAAACAGTTGTTCCCTCACCAGCCTGTATTTCTTTCTCTCTCTTCAATTTAATAAGACAACAAAAGTAACTTGTTATTGAGAACCTGCAAATCCTTCTGTCCTAAAGACTTTACTGTGTCAGAAAAATTAAGGAGCATCTCCACCTGTTACAAAGCATTGAAACTGGAGACTCCTTCCAAAAATTCTAAATAAATAAATGTCTCCTCGCAGAAAATGTCAACAATTAATATGTAATAAAATATAATAAACATTTTATTTAAAAAATCCATTTATGTGGACCTTAAAAGTTCCTGTTTAGTTGTTAATATAGAAATATTAACATATTAGAATGAGCACATTCATATGTGATTTGCCTTGCAGCTGACACAATTGTAAGGGCTGTTATTATAGAAAATTAATCAACACCTTCTGAGCATTCTGAATCATGAATTTAATAATGCTGTGATATACAACTAATTAACCAGCACCTCATTATTACCAGCAACATAAAGGTCATTATTAGATAATAGTTATAATGTATAGTACTACATCTGAATGCATGTGACTGTTTGCTTTTTATTTTATATTTGTTATATCTCTAATTAATGTTCCTACTCTGGCTTCATTTCCCCCACTAAAACGGGAGATGAGCCAATTGACTTGCGATTCAAGGTAAATGGGGAAATGTTCTGAGTTCATTAATGTGAAATAAAATCTATCACTGTATGCCACAGCATTAGACAAGTATATAATATATAATCTATAATACTTGTTATAGTTAACATTATTTAAGTATACTGTATTTATTAGGGTCACCTAAAAAGCTGCTACGAGCTGGAGTGAGCCAATCAGGAGCCGAGATAAAATTATATCAAATAACCGTGGAATATTTTAGGATACATTTAGCTCACTATTTGCAAATATTCTGAATATTTGCAGAAGAGTGTGTAGAATGTGTAGAAGAATATCAAACTATAAAAACATTTAAAACATTTATAGTTTTTCAGATAGACACCAGTGTGTATCACATGAGCTTAGACGAGTGCAAGTTTTGTTTCCTACATGTCGCTTGTTTGGGAAATGGAAATACTGAAAATGTTGCGAAACACTTATATGTAAAAATGTTGTAAATAGTATAGATCTGTTGTATTTATTGCATGTACTGTGTGTTTACCAATTATTCCCATTTAATTACTCAGCTTCTGGAGCAGTACAATTTTCCTTATAGCCTTAATAAAGTATCAATCCATCCATCTATATAGTACAAAAATGTACAAATGTTTGCATTAAAATGTACCACTATTTTACAATTTTTTAAACAAAAAGGTCAAAGTTAGAACAAATTTGCCAGGAAGAACTGAGGGATGGATATTATGACTGAGAGGATCCATAAGCTGTTTAGAGAATATTCAGAGAGGTTGGGGGCAGTTATAATGGGAAAGAGTAGAGCTTAAGACTTATTAAAGAATAAATATATTTATTTATATCACTGGCCCTAAGACAAACATATTTTAACCACATAGGCCTATTCCACTTTCATAAATCCCATGGGCCCACTCCCATCCCATGTACAGGAGCCTCCCAACTTCAGAAAGTGAGATGCAAACTTTTAAGCTAATATCATTTTGATTTGTCTTACCATACACTATTTTATATTAAAATGCAAGCTAATTTACTAACACAGAGGTGTACAATGGATTGTGCATTGCAATTAAGCAAAACAGCACATCTTGTCCATTTAATGTGAATCTCTCAAGTGCTATTTGGATAGGGTTAATTTTTCCGGACACATGTCCATTAAGTAGTGTTGCTAGAGGACATTTGTAACAATTATGATCTGTCTATCTTACAGGATAAAAATCCCAGAGATACTCCAGTAATAGTTACATTACTCCATCTCCCCATGTAAAACTAATCCTGTCCAAAAGGTACTTTAATGAATATATTTCTTTGTCTTTTTCTTTTTATCCTAAGGCTATGCAAACCCTTACACTCAACTGTATATATCTTCACATTATTAACTGGATTGTGTGTGTGTGTGTGTGTGTGTGTGTGTGTGTGTGTGTGTGTGTGTGTGTGTGTGTGCATGCAGTAATGCATTTCTGTTTTCAAATATGATTGCGTCACTGCTTAAAAACATAACACTGAAATTTCTGTAAGTAAGAAATATGATTTATGATGAAGGGTGAACTAACTGAGGTAGTTTCTGAGCAGTGTAGTCATTATTCTCGAAGAGATGACCGTATATTCTTAGAAGGATCAAGCAGGAGGCATTTTTATAATAATGTCAGGCGTTTCCTCCTGACCCAGTGACACCTTGAACAGAAACCTGGAATATTAGCACTCGTCCCTCGTAATTAGTCACTATGGGTCTCGTAAACCTGTTTATTTACACCTCTCTTTATCTAGTGTCTTTGTGAAGTCTTGCAAGTGTTTATTCAGCACTTCCTTAGCCAAAGTCCTAGTTTCCAATTTCATTTTCCTCTTGTTTATTTGGGTCATTTCAGTTGGAAGGTTATTGGTACCGCCACAATATTGGCACCAATAAGACCTGATGTTAGTCAGGAATGGGGCTAGGAACACATTTATCTGCTGGTTAAAAGGACTTTTGTGGCACAAATGCAGCCCAAACAAACAGAATTTTTAAATGTATTTATTGAGTATATATATAAACATAGGTTTGTACAATGTCTGAACAACGTGTTGAAAATGTCTTTACAGTGTTTTTCCCCCACAAACTGGTCAAAATACATATTTTAATTCTACCATGTATGTTTTTCTTGTTGTTAGGATTTTGTCAATGAGCACTTTTTGAGCTCTTTTGCGAATGGCATCATATGATGATGCTGTATGATGATGCAGCCACTTTTACAGTTGTCACTGTGAGCAATACAGACGTCTCGCAAGCTGGTGGAAAATGACCCTTGTGGCAAAAATAGTATACTTTAAAATGATAAGAGTCTACTTGAATTATTTGTCTACTTAATAGTCTACTTGAATTTAAGTACTGTATACTTTGGAAAAGTGTACTTTATAAAAAAGACATTTACTGACTGTGCTTATATTATGATAGAACTATACTTTCACAGAGTATGTTGGAGAAACATTAATTCTGTGTTAAAACTATATTTCAAAAAGTATGGTTGAAAGGCATTCATTTTGTGTTGGAACAATGCAACAAATTAGCTTTCATTGAAATTTAACCTTTTTCATATCAGCAAATTGCCTTAAAACAATTTCACTTCAGACCCAACACACAGAGTTCCTTTTTAACACGTAACAACTGTGCAAACTTTTCCTTAAAAGAGAAATCAGGCAGCTCCAGTAGCAAATAAAAAAATGACACCCAATTATTGCCAATACATGTAGATTATCAAAATTATATTCAATTCAATTCAATTCAATTCAGTTTTATTTGTATAGCGCTTTTAACAACGGACATTGTCACAAAGCTTTACAGAAATAAATGGATTCACAAAAAATATATTGTAAATATTTGAATTTATCACTGTGAATTTATCCCTAATGAGCAAGCCAGTGGTGACAGTTCAGAAATGCACACTGTGATGTAATTTATTACCATATCAATAAACCAAACCCAAATTGTGTTGCCTTCTGTTAGGGCTACTTCCAGTTTTTTCTATGTGCAGTAGAAAACACACATTTTTTCCTGTCCCTCGTTTCTCTGACTTTCTAGTACCTGTGTATCTGGTTTTGACCTTTGTGTTTGGGATCTTAATAATGAATGATAAAGGAATGACTGTCTGATTCTGGCCTTGATTTTGCCTTACAGTTGTTACAGATTAGGGCAGTTTATTAATAATTATTGCAATACTGTTTTTCTTTCCAGTTTTCCGCATGACTTGACGTCAGCTTTGAAGGAAAAGAAGAATAATGGTTATTACACATATTCTTCCTTTACAAAACATTGGACAAGATCTTAATGCATAATAGATCTTAGGTTTAAAAAGCTTCTGAATCCTGACAGAGCAGTTCTCTTTCACTGTTAGGGAGGATTTAATATACAAATCTGTCACATTGTTCAAGCAGATTAGATAAACGAAGAGGCATGACCCGTCACTGACACACACGTTCTCCTGCTGCTTGAGTTGCATGAAACCAATCTGTTCTATTCTGCTAGAGTGCAAAGTGTGAGTGATTCATGTCCAAATGGCTCTGTAGAATTCATAATGCCTGTTACACTTTCTAGATATCAAATGACTCAAAATATCCTAATGACTTTAAATGCTCTAAATTGCTACAGCACTGACAATGTGTCACCTTGTGGCGAGAATAACTTACAGTAGCAGTCACTATGACCCATGTCAAAATTACCTGGATGACTGAAAGCAATCATAGTCAAAAGGGTTTCTCTGCTGCTGTCTCTGGAGAATTTCACCATGGCACTCTGTTGTGTGTTTTCCTAAATATATCAAATTGTGTTAAATTGGGTGTGCTAGAGCATAAAAACACTAAATACTGCAGTGCTGCATCCTTTATGGACTGGATTTCAAGAGTCCTGTTCTACGGGTTTCTATTAAGAACAAGGGATCAAAGCTCACAGGGTGTTCTGGTAATTCAGATAGATCACTGCTGAGTCACAAAATGTGAAACAGATCACTTTACACACAGAGAAAGGTCCAGAAGACAAGCTTAGAGCTTTTTCTAATCTGAAAGTTTGCTACTACACACTCTCTGAATTTTAATGCTCACAGATGCTGTTTTGAATTGTCATTCGCTTTTTCTCTTTTCCTCTTATTTGGATTTTTCTGTAGAGTCAGCACTGATGACTGAGTCTAAGAGAAAAAAAAATACTAATGATGGCTAAGTGATTGCTAGACTGACTATTCTGCTGTATGAGGAACACAGTTGGTCTCATAAACACAGTTCCTCAAAACAAACAATACACAGTACTGTATGTATTTTTGAGGATTCTGCCTGAAACAAATTTAGTTTTTATTTTTAGCCTAATTTTCTCTTCAGTGTTAATTCCTCCCTAGCTAGTGGACAATAGCTATCAATCTGGGATAATCAATCATTCATCTTTAAGCTGACACTCATGCCATATTGGAGGAAAGCTAACACTTCTATTAAGTACTTATGTGACCTAACACATAACTGACTAGTTTTACTGCAAATTTCTAGGAAAATATGAATAACCTATTTGGTACACCGGTGACTCAGAAAGTTTATTTGGCTCCATGTTCAGAAAACTTATTAATCAAATTCACAAAATTGCAAAGGGCAAATCTACACTCAAGGTTAAGCCTTAGCATCATAATGTATGTGGTCTTATATTTTGTTTAAGGATTTTTAACATTATTTCCAATCTTACTGTTAAACCAGCAGATTATGGATCTTTTATGAGAAATTACAAATGCAGATGAACATTATTTCAGTTGTGGAAGCTATGGTGTCATGTTTTTGTTTTTGACTTTATTCAGTCTCTCCTCCAATTTCTCCCATAATACTTTCATGGAATAAGTGTCATGTCATTAGTCTAAATATGTCATGATATAAATGTGGCATAAGCATACAGTTATTAATAGTATATTATATAATCTAAAATTCTTGTTTAATGTCGTAAGTTATAAAAAAAACAATTTAGTCAAAATACCTGTATATCTAAATATATATAAATATATCTAAATCCAAAGCAGTACTCTTATTGGCTGAAAGCTGTAGGAAAGACACAAAAACACAACACAAGAGTGTTCTGATTTGAGGTCAAGTTTTGAGGCATTTTCATACCTATTAGTCTGATTCCATTCAGTGTGTCCTATTCTTATTCAGTCCTATTTGGTGTGAAATTGATTCGTTTGCTTGGTTTGCCACATATAGTTTGGTTTGCTTTCACACTGCACATAATTAAACCAACCAAAAAAGGAAAAAAAAACATTGACAGGTACGCGAAGTGGTACTTTGATGGATAAATGTAATGAAACTTATGGCAAATGTGTGTAGAAATCACTGAAATCACAGAATTCAAATGAGCACAGAGAACACAGTCCCAGCACTGAATAAAATCATCAAATCAATAAATATTTTAGAATATTATGTCCATCGTATCATTCATTCATTCATTCATTCATTCATTCATTCAGTCAGTCAGTCAGTCATTTATTTATTTATGTATTTATTAGTTTGTTCTTTGGCCAGGATATTCACAAGGCATTGTATTTCTGCAACAGTTTGTCTCAGTTTGTGCCTTGTGATACACCATGCATGGCATGGTTCGAATCACTTTCTCACTGCAGTCAAACCAAGTTTGCTTGGAAGTAGACTGATACCACCTCTCTCAGGCAACCTCAGATCAGTTATTTTGAGTGTGATTGCTGTTTTCTCACCTGTCTAAATAAACCTCACCAAGGGGGTAAATGAAACCAGGGATCGATATAAATGGAGTAAACATGCATATATGAAAACCCAACTTCAACAAATGAAAAACAATTTCAGTGTGTTTGAAGTGTACTTGTTGAAAATATAGTATTATTGTAGAATTTTGGATATGTCACTCTAGTAACTAATAAAGAAACTTATTATTAGGTATTTTGATCTAGTCAGTAATAAATCAGTGATTGAGTATTGTGGAAGCGGGGGTGTGCTTGAGCTCCGGGTTGTGAATGGAGGGTGGAGCCGGAGAAGGTGAGTGGTACGGAATGCACACCTGTGGAGAATTCTGCTAATGAGTGTGTCTGCTTACAGTGAGCTGAGGTGAGGATAAGAGGGAGAGAGACGCGTGCCTCGAGACAGACAGAGAGAAACCAGGACAGAGCTGTGTCTGTGTGTGTGTGTGTGTGTGTTAGGGAAAATAAAACTGCTGAAACCTGAAAGTAAAAGACACAGAATAAAACAGCTCTTGAGTTGTTCCCAAGCCTGGCTCCTGCTTCCTCATTTCCACCTGAACTTGGGAGAGTGTCACAAGTGTATATGACATCACACATGAACAGGATACCCAGAATACTGATTTCAGTTTAATATGAGGATTTCTTTACCTACTACAAAATGGATCTGTTTTGGTTTTAATGATTACATTTTTGAAATGTATTGATACGTTTTTGAGAAATGTTGGGACCTACTTGATAGTTGATCCCCTGTTTGTTAGATTTGTGTGTCAGTATTTACATGACTGGGCTGACTTGCATTTTGGCTAAAATTCAGATGTTTAATGCATCGCTCTCTCTGGAGTTGTGCACTGCTTCTGATGGAAACAATTCAGGGGTGTCCGATTTGCCTGGGCGAAGCAACGTGAAATTCAGAATGATAGATCATTCTAATTAACGAGTGCAACGCTTCTCAAATCCCAGATGTGGAGGTACATCTCATAGTCATTTGCTTTTCTGCAGTAGTTGATAGGGGAAATGTTCAGTCTCAGATGCTGATTTGCCTCAAACATCACTGTGATAGAGGAGAGCACCGTTCAGGGAAGCTTGCTTAAGTGACTGGAACTAATGAGGTCCTAATGTATGGCTGTGTTCCATAGTACACCATGTCTTAATATCATAAGGGACAAAAACAACCAAACATATCATGTATTAGTAATGAAATGCCTGTGTAGATGACCTTAGAGAAGGGAATAAAGCAATACAGTAAGAGCAGTAGCAGTGGCCAGCCTAACATTACTGAATGTAAAAACAATTTTTTTTGGAAATTGGGTAGAAAATCATGTTTGAATACAACTCATAGTCAGTGTTTGTACTTGTATCTTTGTTTCAGCTGCATCTTTCTGTCACTGTATACCTCTTGTAATCTGTCTTTTCAAAGTCTTGCATGTGTTAAAGATGCACTGTTTCCTAGTTTCTCCTCTTATTGCTGTTCTTATTAAAAAGACTATGTAGAACAGTAAAATGTCACATTCACAAGTCTGAATCCCAGGGATGCCAAAGCCATCCATGGCCAGACATTCAAGCGAACATAATTGTCCCTATTAGAGTGATGCCAGCCGATTGTGGGCATCTGTCAGTTCATGTATACAGAAGACGGCAGTTAACCTCTCCTCAAAGTGTGTTCAGTTGCCCTGTGACACATTGCCTGCGCAGCAGGTCTAAATAATGCCCTGATTGCTGCCATGTATTGGAGGAAATGCATTAGTCCTCAACCTCTTCAGGTTGGTACCTACTGTCACATATGACTTCTATGCATTACACTAAGATATAAACAGTATTTTTTCCACTCCAAAGAATACTACATAGGTGCTAGTTTTAAACAGGTCCTTATGTTTTGCATTGTCATTGCAGAATTGTTGGAATTTATATGATACATACTGTATGAGCTCTGATGAAATGTTATAATATCTAAGATAATTTATTTTTTCAGGATACAGGTTTTTGAACAGATTTTGATTTCACAGGAGGAAAGCTGTCATCAGATTAGACTAATTAGTCTAAAAATGAATTGATTAATCCACTGCAGATCTTTGAAACAGCATGCAAAACTACAAGAACACCAACCAGTGTCATGTCTGCATTAACAGAATAAAACTTCATTATGCATGATCACTTTAATAATTAAGTTAATAAATAAAACAAATGAGCAGTGTAATTGGACAGTTACACATTTGTTCTAGTTTCATCTTTGCACTCCAGCATGTTGGATTTGAACTATAATTAATAGGTTAAATAGGTTTAATAAGGTTTTTAAACTTACTGCTCCATTTCAGGAAACCATGAGTAGGACAATATCATATTTAACATAATCTTAAATCATGTCGTGTTTAGTATTAAGTTCCCAATTCTTTTTATTTAATCTGCCTGATGTTTGTGATTATTATTCTTAAAGCTGGGTATCTTCCCTGATGAAGCTTTGCAAGGTCTGTAATACAGCTATTTTCACTTCCTTTAATCTTGTCTTTAGGAAGTAAAATACTGGGGTTCAGGGTGGGTGATTAACTTAGCCAGTCAATAACTTTCCACATTTGGCTCTGAAATCTCTGTAGTTGTGTTAGCCGCATGACTGAGGTCAGTTTGTAGCAGGCCAAAACAAAATCTGCGTTCTGAGGCAATGGGTTGATCAATTATGATACGTGTTCATTTCAGAATCACTAACAACAACAGAAACTAGTGTGAACCAGTTCCACTGGCGGTCAGTGTTCATGCCCAAGACTTCCACCATTTTTCAGATATAAGATGGCATGCTTTGGTTTAAGAACAGCTCCTGTTTTCTAAACTGTCCTTATGCAATCCGTCCAGTAAATGTCTAATGTCAAATGTCTATATTGCATCTATCAGTAAGACTTATGGATACACTTAATGTTTTGATTGTCTGATGATTGTTTGACAATGCCCCAGACTGGCGTGGACGGTCCAAAGATTAAAAACTGTCACTATCCAGCTATTTGTTAACTATATGCAAGTATACTCATATAGTATATGTATTTCAGGAGTATGCATGTGATTTCCCACAAAGGATTTTAAAAGGAGCTTATATAAACTATGTATTATGTATGAAATTATATATAATTATATATAATTATATAACTTGTCTTTCACTCTTTAATTAGTGGAAAGTAGGTTGCGTAGTTCCTATAGAAACAACACAGTGTGTGTACTTTAGCTGACTTTAGTTGACTGACATTAGCAATGCGGAAAAGAACAATTGTTTAACACGTGGTAGATTTTTTCCCGTCTGTTCACAGGAATTTGTTACGGTCACATTTTATAAAGTGCGATTCGCAGTCTTCAGAATAAAGCTGGCCAAATTAAGTTGTGGCTTGTGTGATTATTTCATGCTGTGCAGTATTTTATAATTTTCCAAAGGTCTCTTCTTCAAAACCATGCCCTTTGCCTAACTACATTTTTGGAGTCAGTGACTCTTTTTATTCAATCGAATCCCAAATAAATAATTTAATTAAGAGTGATTCAGCTGCATTCAGTGCTTTAAATGGACTGGTGCTCATATTGTTACTCTATATTTTGCTTTTTTGAGTAGTGCATGTATTTTGTTTTCATTCTGGCATTGCTCACATGCTCCTGGTACTCCACTTTACCCATGCATAGCCACAGAATCAAATGAAGTAACTACTAATAATAACAGTATTCTTGACTGTGCAGCAAAACTAAGTGGATATTAAGTTCTTAGCATGAAGAAAGTGTGATTGTGGGATTTCGACTGAACAAGCATAGCATAATGTGATGCAACAGGTTTTATGAGCCTCTAATGCAGCGGACGTGGACCGAAACACTTGTTAAAATAGAAGCATAACTGATGCATGTGACGGGCATATTGCATGCATCGAAAAGAGCGTTCTGATGTGAATTAGCCTGAATGGAGCCAAAGCATTTAAAACCAACACTGATGGATATTTTAATAGTTTTGAACATTTGTGTACATAGTGTACATTTTTTAAAACAATCAGGTAGTTAGTTAAAATGGGCAGGTTAGTGTTTTTTTCACTGTGGAGCTTCAAAATTACTTAATGGTGCACTAACATGCCAAAAAAAAGCGGAGTAACGGCACTTTTTTCCACTTCATATTTAATATCCATTTATATTTTATATGAATGAAGCTGCCCATCAGCATTACATTAACCAATGGTATCTTGACAAAAATACCAGTATGTCACATGCTAGTCTACTCCTATGTCTGTTTTTCAGCACTGCCTTACAGGCTTTCCAGTGTCTGTGTCTCATTAGTTTAGTGTATTTAAGCTCTGTAAGTAGTTAATCTTCGTGTCTTGTCATTATTCAGGTGTGTAGTTCTGTATCTAATGTGTATTTACCCCTATCAACTATTTGCCTGTTTCTGTACAGTAGCCTGTTATGTGTATTTTTAGTCTGGTTTTGAACCTGAGGCAGTGTGGAAAACTGGTCTCTGGTCCACCTGTAAATGGTGGTCTGGGGTTTGCTCCCTGTGAACCTATCACTGCGTTACTTAAATGAGGTCATCTTCATTGTGGGAGTTCTTGCACTGAGATAATGGCACAGAATGCAGGTCTAACAACAGCATGCATCACTAAAAATCCTCTTAAGAGTGAAAGAACAATTGTTTGGAAGTGCTCTTACATTAGAAACACCACACACACCCAACAACAACCACTGTTCATCATGGTTTGAATGTTAGTAACTGAACTAAAGGACTGTTAATTAGAGCAATAATGAGATGTGTCTATTGCTAACAGAAATTACACACCAAATAGAGGTGATATTTAGAACATTTAGGACTGTATAAATGGACCGTGGCTTAGAAACAAACCATGATGCAGGAATGGGGTACGGATTAATTTTTTCAAAAATGAAGTGTACAGATGCACTTTGCTTGGCCACCAAATTGTTTTGCTTTAAAAATCATTATGTGAATCTGTCCTTTTTAAAAGAAGCATATTTTTATATGGCTATGATGTACAGTTCTTCTTCATCTTTCAGCCGCTTCCTTTAGGGGTCACAGCGGAACATTAGTCTGCATATTTGATTTGGCACAGTTTAATGCCGGATACCCTTCCTGACACAACCCTCCCCAGTTTTATGCAGGCTTGGGACTGGCACTGGGAGTGTACTGTCTTGTGGGGTTGGTTCCCTGGTTGGGAATCAAACCTGGACCATGGTGGTGAGAGCGCTGTGGCCAAACCATTAGTCCTCCAGAGACCTGTGTGCAATGCTTGTTAATAATAAGAAAAGACTTCACTCTTAAGCAGAACAAATTATCAATATACACTAAGTGGCCACTTAATTAGGTACAGCTGCCTTGTTTATACACAGATTGGCTATTTTCTAAGGTAGCATTATATTATAGGATACTTTGAAGGTATAAGGTCAGCAACCGCAGTCCATCTGTAGCTGTGCACCCCCTCTACCCATCTATCAGTGGAAAAGGACAATAAAAAGACAACCTCTGAGCAGATCGTTTTGGGAAGGCAGTGACACTGACAAAGTAGTGTTTGCGGCTGGTAAAACGTTTGGTGCTAGTATATGTATAGTATCAGCAGTGATGCTGGAATTGCTGAAATTTTTGTATAAATTATTATGCACACCTACGTTGTTGGACCATCGTGTAGGTGTACAGTTACAGATGTCTACACACGCCTGTTAAAATCACAGGTTTTCTGTATAAAAGAATGTTAAAAAAAGTTTTAAAAAATAACACCAAGAATAAATAATGACATATCTTTTTCCACCTTTAATGTGATATACAGTCGCCACCAGCAAAATTAAAGTGAAAAAAAAAAAAAAATAGAAATGTTGAAATAAAAAAAGAAACAAGTCAAACTCAACGTCAATTTGACCAGCGCTCTCCTCCACCCTCAATACCACAACTGAGGTGAGACCCTTGAGCAAGGCACCGAACCCCCAACTGCTCCCCGGGCGCCGCATGCCACTGCTGCCCATTGCTCCGGGTGTGTGTTCACATTGTGTGTGTGTGTTCAGTACTGTGTGTGTGTGCACTTGGATGGGTTAAATGCAGAGCACAAATTCCGAATATGGGTCACCATACTTGACTACACGTCACTTAAAAAAAAATTGTTGATGGGGAAGCCTCCACCACCAAGTCTAATCCTTTTTGTTACTAAGTTGTATGCCAGAAATGCCTTAAAATATACTTCACACATTAAGAATGCTATTGAGGAAAAACTATTTCACACACTTGACTTTGCTTTGATCTTGACCCTATTTCGATCAATTCCAAAATCTAAGCAGTTCATCTGCTGGTTACAATGATAATTCCATACTAAACCTACAATCATTCCACTACTTGTTCCTCAGATATCATGCTAACAAGAATCTCAGATGCATGGATGGACACATGGATGAAATGATGGCAAAAATCTTAGCTAGCCTGAAACATGAGCGTGTCTGAAAATAGGAAAGAAGCTGTTTGTCCAGTGAGTGTAAATAGATACATATATACAAACATATGTTACAAAAAAATGAAAGCAGCTGATTTGATTGAGTATTTCAGTAGCACACAAAACCACACCTCTTGAAGATTTGCCCCCCTTTTTACAGTATTACTGCTCATTATGATGGGCATTATGATGGGCATTCTTTGTTTTTGTGCTTGCCACATGATCATGAAAATAGTGCCCTGATATGTTGAAGATGTTTCAGTAGATATTAACAAGTCAGAAAACTCCCATATGAGTGGAGCAATGTCTTCCAGATTATAACATAGAGTCCTGGTGCTTTGACTTACTAAATGACCTGCTTGACTTAATGCATTCATAGACATATGGCCATTAAAGCTTAATGACATGATTGACAGGCAGCCTGAGCTTTTCTGATGTGATAAATGCACCCAAGTCAGTAACAAACTCCTTTTTGATGGCTCATGTAATTTGCAAAGACTTCAGATGATGGCTAGGGCAATTTAAAATGCTATGAGCCTGGCACTTGAGCTGCCAAGGTTTTAGTAAGATACATAAACGCATGGTGTTTTTTTTCTTCATATCTGTAACAAAGAGATCTCCATATTAGGCAAATCTTCCAAGAGGAAGTACAATTGGTGGGTGTTTGTTTGTGTGTGTCAGTGTGAGCTCACCATCTGTGGGTGTGTGTAGGAGACCAAATCAAAGGTGAGTGCATGGCTCTTTTGTAGCGTTTCCAAGGCCGAGAGGCTGAAAAGGCTGCTCAGGCTTTTCAACAACACCGAACAGCTCAGCAAACTGCTGAAGATGTCAATTAGGGATGAGAAAATGTCCGCTTTCCTACAGTGTGATGCTGGCTGAAATATTATCTGCTAGTGTTGCATTGTGTAAACCAGAACTTCATACTGCTGCATAACTGTCTTTAATGTTGCTAAGAATGGGTAGACTTATTCAGGGATGGAAAGTACTTAGAAATTAGACTTAAGTGAAAGTATAGATAATGCATGAAATCTTCCTCAAGGAAAAAAAAAAAAAGGCATGCAGTATCCAGCAAAAAATGTACTAAAGTGACAGTAAAAAAGTTCCTACTTAAAAGTATTGAAAAGTACAAAGTCATGTTTTCATGTGAAAGTAACTTTTATTACTTATCTACATCGTTTTGCCTGAAAACATCATTCAGTCTCTGTAAATTTGCAATATTTACCATTAGCTAGAATTTGACTTCCTGGCTAGCCAATGACACTAGCAGATGGAATGGATGCTAGTCTAACCTGGCATTAGCAAAGAAAACAGGCTAACTTAGTTAAATATAGCTAGATAATGTTAGCAAATTAGCAAAAGGAACTCAACCTGTTTTTTTTTTTTTTTTTTTTTTTTTTTTTTTTTTTTTTTTTTTTTTTTTTTTTTTTTTTTTTTTTTTTTTTTTTTTTTTTTTTTTTTTTTTTTTTTTTTTTTTTTTTTTTTTTTTTTTTTTTTAGATTAGACTGAATTCAGCCTTCATGCTTGAATTCACAGCTACAACAGCGAACAGTTTTATTGGTCTCTTTTATTGTGGCTCAACAACATAAAGTGTCTTAGTAGGATGTTGCTCACATTATCATCTGGCAAGCAAAATCATGCATCAAGCATAAACCAGGCTCCTCTATGTCAGACCGTGTCACACCACCCCAGCATGGACTTTCCTATAACAGCACAAAACTTTCCACTAGACTTGTAAGTCAGTACATGGAATATTCCTTTGGTTTTTAGTCACTTACGTTACACATACATGTACTACTAACAAAATAAAATGTTAAAATGTTACAGTAGTTCTATAATATAAATCTGGATTAAAAAAAACAACAACAAAAAAAAAAAACATTTGGGGTTGTTTGGGGTCATTTGGGCCACCTGTTGTACAGTTTCCCAGACTACATGCTCTCTTACATTTTCCTGATGACTGTTTATTAATCACTACCTTTTGAATTATAGGCACTGTTTCTCTTCCCTATAAACTAGATACTTTTACATCCTTAAAGCAAATAATAGGCATTAGTTTATAATGAGGGTTGGATAATGGTCACTCACAGCTGCAGTTGAACTGAATGGCAAGAATCATATGCTGTTTGAGCAAAGCCTGGTACTCTCCTCTTTTCCTTCTGGGGATCTTTTCTGTCCCTGGAGATTTCTATGGTGGAGGAGGAAGCACATGTTCATGCCAAGTTATGCAACTAGTCCAGAAAGTGCCAGGACCCATATAACGCAACAGTTTTGCTTTGGACAAAATATGCTGTACATTCTCTCTCTCTCTCTCTCTCTCTCTCTTTCTCTCTCTCTCTGCTTCTTCTGTAGCCTTTCTGCTGAATTCCCTGCAGAACAGCATAAAGAGGCACATTTAACCTGGTTCACACACTCAGCTTTTTGAAATGCTGCACTTTTAACCTTTGACCCATTGTGTTATTAAAAAAAAAAAAAAAAAAGTTTGCACAATTTCAAATAAAACAAAATTAATGGGTTTTTGAAAAAAAAAAGTAGTTTAAGCTACAACGGGATTGCTTCTAGTTTTGAATATGATGTGTATTAACAGCAATATTTTCTAGCAATTTGCTTTAATATGGAAATGGAATTTAAGATAAAAAAAAATAATAATTACATGACCAGTTAAATATTAACTCTTTGCCTATAGTATAGGAATAATATTACCTAAAAATGAATGAATGTAAAATAAATTTAAATAAAAATTAGTAAAACTTCGGTGGCATTTTGTGCAGTTGCATCAGATTTATTTATCCAAAATCTTAAGAATCTTTATGTTTTCTGTTTATGAGTTGAGATCATGGACATTACTAATTAATTACTGCCCCTTGGTAAAAAAAAAGGGTGTTTTTGTTTTTTTGTTGTCTGATTTGCCCAAAATCAAGTCACTTAGCCTTGAAAGCAGAGTGAGGTCACATCCATGTCCCAGCCCACTCAATATCCAGCACAGCCTCATAGACATCACTGTTACCCATGCACTACAATGCAACCTGCCTTTTTTTTTCTTTTTTAATACAAGTTAGTGTAGTTTTAATTAAAACTATGAGTACTGCCCCTGCCCCTTACCCCACCAATTCAGAACTGTACACGAATAAATGTTGCAGTTGTACTGCTACAGTATTTTGTCTACACTGATCTTTGTTCTGTTTTTATTATATTTATTATATCACTGTTACTTTATTACCTGGACACTTTATTTCACTTGACACTTTATGCATCTACCTTACTTGCTTACAGATAAGTGTGTCTTGTTAGTATTTGGTGTCTCTTGTGTCATGTGTTATGTCGGTAATTGTCTGCTGCTATGACAAAACAATTTCTCTCAGGGATCAGTGAAGTATCTATCTATCTATCTATCTATCTATCGAGATTGCCTGGGTCATTAGGACACAACATTTCTAAAAATGGAAAAGACCACGCACAATCATATTGTGATGTGTGGTGATAGGCCGGATACAAGTATGTAAATGCAGCATGTGCTTTATTTGGGCAAATCCACCAAACTGTAATCAGAGTCCAAAGCAGGGTTAGCATAGAGGAAGGCAGAATTAAACAAGTAGACTCCATAAACAAAAATGAAGGGAACAGGGAAAAGTCAAAGCAGGAAAAATCCAGAACTAGAAAATACTTTGATACATAGAAAACAAGGTTTGAGCTTAATGAGATCAATGCATGGTGAGACTGGATACACAGCAGTGTATACATAGGCAAACCATGGACTAACACAGAACAGATGAACACAATCAGGCAACAAACCAATAGCAGGACGGGATTCAGACAGGACTAGAACTGAAACCAAAACACACACAAGCATGTGGTAGACCTTGCCATGGGAACAGCAGAAATATAAATATAAGTGACTTCTCTATTCTCTGATGCACAACAGTTGGCTCATGAAAATTTGAATCATGCTGACTAACCCAAGCTAAATTATGTAGAACTTGTTGCATATATGCTAGAGAGTCAATTGTGACTTTACAGATTGCAAAGACTTAAATTCTTAAGCCAAATTATTTGTTTTGGAACAGTATTGCCATCAGTGTCTGATAAATGGTAGCACTTCCAGCTGTTTGTCTAGAGGGAGCTATTACAGAGTAATCAAAACCATGCTGGAGTCAGAAGTGATCAAGAGCCGGTGGTACATCTGAAGGAAATGAGTTAGATAATGATATAATTAGGATTTCCAAAGAACAAACAGTTGAAAATTTGCTATTTTAACCACTGCATTGCAATCTGAATGTATGTATGTGTGTTGTGCTATTACCACAGCTGTCTTAATTGCACTTGTTTGGCTGATAAAGAAGCTAATGGCCTATTAAACCTCATAATCATGTGGTCATTCTTTTCAGCTTGTGTTAAACTGAGGTGATCGCATAACAGTGTGGACAATGTTGTTTATATGGCACATCTTTAAACCTGTAATGCTGTAAAATCTAAAGAAATAGCCAGAACGCATGAAACAAATCACTTCGGACACTTCATAATAAGTATAACACTTCTATATATAAAATTAAATAAAGAAAAATGTCTTCTCTTTTTATTGAAAAAATACAGTGTGATGTTCCTAAATAGATAAGTACAGTCTTAGACATTTTTCTAATCCATTGCTCATATATTAAAAAAAAAAGTGTGATATCACACACGCGGCGGTGGCTTTTGTGTTTACGTCAACATGGAATGGTGCAAGAACTCTGTGCTAGTTTCTAGCTACTGCTAATCACTGGTGGAGTTTGTGACGGTTAGATGCAGGTCATTTTATTTACCATGGGAATTCACCACAGTCCTCATAATTGGTGTATACATCCCCCCAGCGCTAATGCTAAAGACATGCTCTGTGAACTGTATGGGGCTATTAGCAAGCTGCAAAACTCACACCCTGACGGACTGTTTATTGTTGCCGGAGATTTCAACCATGCAAATCTCAAGTCAGTGCTCCCTAAATTCCATCAGCATGTGGACTTTGCAACGAGAGGGAAGAACATGCTGGATCTTGTTTACACAAACATCCCCGGCGCGTACCGAGTGGAGCCCCGCCCCCACCTCGGCTACTCAGACCACATCTCTGTTATCCTAATCCCAGCATACAGACCGCTAGTCAGACACTCCAAACCGGTTCCAAAGAAGGTGAAAGGAGGAGGAGCCATCTCTGCTCTTCAGGACTGTTTTGAACACAGTGACTGGCACATGTTCAGGGAAGCGGCAACTGATGGCGACATCACCAACTTGGAGGAATATGCGGCATCAGTGACCAGCTATATCAGCAAGTGCATTGATGACGTCACTGTCTCCAAGACCATCACCATACGCTCCAACCAGAAGCCGTGGATGACTGCAGAGGTGCATGAGCTACTGAGGCCCTGAGACTTCGCCTTCAGAGCAGGCGACAAGCTGGCCCTTAGAACAGCGAGGGCCAAACTGTCCCAGGCCATCAGAGAGGCAAAGCGCACACACGCACAGAGAATCCACAACCACTTCAAGGCCAGCAGAGACACGCGGTGCATGTGGCAGGGCATCCAGGCCATCACCAACTACAGGACATGACCACCCACCTGTGACACTGAGGCCTCCCTCCCAGATGCGCTGAACAACTTCTATGCTCAGTTTGAGGCGCAGAATGATGTGACGGCGAAGAAGACCACCCCTCCTCCCAATGACCAGGTGCTGTGTCTAACCACGGCCAATGTGAGGAAGACTCTACACAGAGTTAACCCGCGGAAGGTTGCTGGACCAGACAACATTCCTGGCAGGGTGCTCAGAGGATGTGCAGACCAGCTGGTGGATGTTTTCACAGACATCTTCATCACCTCCCTGAGCAGTGCTGTCGTTCTGACGTGCTTCAAGGCCACCACCATCATTCCCGTGCCAAAGAAGTCTCCAGTGTGCTGCCTCAACGACTACCGTCCCGTTGCACTTACACCCATCATCATGAAGTGCTTCGAGAGGCTCATCATGAGGCACATCAAGACCCTGCTGCCCCCCTCACTGGACCCCCTGCAATTCGCTTACTGTCCCAACCGCTCAACAGATGACACCATCACCACCACTCTCCATCTGGCCCTCAACCACCTGGATAAAAAAGACACATATGTTAGAATGCTGTTAATAAACTTCAGGTCAGCATTCAACACAATCATTCCTCAGGGCTGTGTGCTCAGTCCGTTGCTGTTCACTCTGCTGACTCACGACTGTGTAGCAATGCACAGCTCGAATCACATCAAGTTCGCCGATGACACGACCGTGGTGGGTCTCATCAGCAAGAACGATGAGTCAGCATACAGAGAGGAGGTGCAGCGGCTAACGGGCTGGTCTCTGAACGACAAGAACCTGTCTCTGAACGTGGACAAAACTAAAGAGATGGTTGTTGACTTCAGAAGAGCACAGAACGACCACTCTTCGCTGAGTGGTCGGCGGCTCCTCCGTGGAGATTGTCAAGAGCACCAAATTTCTTGGTGTTCACCTGGCGGAGAACCTCACCTGGTCGCTCAACTCCAGTTTCATAACAAAGAAAGCCCAGCAGCACCTGTACTTTCTGAGAAGACTGAGGAAAGCACATCTCCCACCCCCCGTCCTACAGTCCTATAGTCCTACAGTGGGACTATCGAGATCATCCTGTGCAGCTGCATCACTGCCTGGTTTGGGAATTGCACCGTCTCGGATCGCAAGACCCTTCAGCGGATAGTGAGGACAGCTGAGAAGATCATCGGGGTCTCTCTTCCCTCCATCACAGACATTTAGACCTTACGCTGCATCCGTAAAGCCACCAGCATTGTGGATGACCCCACACACCCCTCTCACACACTCTTCACCCTCCTGCTCTCTTCTACATTTTAATTCACTTATATAGATTGTAATGCTTTTACCTGTAAACATAAAGTGCTGTTGTATGCCATGATGTGTATAGTACATGCTGAATGGTTAGTAAAGTACTTTTGCCTTGTTTTTCATTTGCCATGGGAATTTTTGGTTACTGATGTCTTGTCATTGGTAATGATGCTTCTATTTTGGAATAAAGTGGATCATTTTTGTTAAATTTGATTTGAGTTTTGTTTGGCATGTGTAATTTTTGTTAATTTGGCATTTATGACTGCGGTGTAATCTGCATGTGCTTTCTGTGAATTAAGGTGTAACATAATGCCCTTATACCTTATTTTATTAGTACCTTTATCTGTTTTAGTGCTCAAAATATTCCTGTCTATATCATCTGTATTTCTACTTGGATTTAAATCCAAAGTTATTGTTAGTATTCTATATTTAACTGTCCTAAAGGTCAAATTGACCATCAGTTTGTTTAATCATATTTTGTTAGCTTCAAGCTGCTATGGTGAGAAACATGATTAGCCAGTCAGGATCATTACTAGCCTCTTATTTTATTCAATTTCATTGGAACCGTCATAAAGGTTTTTATGGCAACATGACTAGTTGAGAGTAGATCTTGTCTTAAATGATTAAATAACAAATTTATGCCATTACATTTCCTATTACAGTGTGGAATCCTCCCAAAATAGCTGAGCATGTCACAATTAATACACTTAATCAATACAGTTGTACAGATCACGCAGTAATTTTATTTAGTATATTTTCCCCTGAAATTAATTCCTGGTTACATCACTGGTGTTGGCATTGTGTGTGAATTCTGGCTTTTTTCAGTTCTACCATACTCGAGTTTATATAGTAATTGGTCTCAACTAGAGATTTGTGCAGTTTTCTTAACCCTGCTCGCACTGTTATTATTTTTGTTTGTACTTGCCTGTAATATTTTGTAGCAAATTTAGTTGGTTCAATTTCCCAAAATATGAACAAAGTAGTAGCCCAAATAGATGCCCTTTCTGTCAAGCTGTCTAAAAAACCCAACAACAACTCCTATTTGTATCTATATTTCTATTCATTTATCTGTTCAATCCGAAAACAGTTTTCGCTTTTGGTTATATTCCTACTGTGAATTGTACAAAACTGTTTGTATTTGGCTAGCTGGTTTGTTTTGCATGTTAACAGTCACAATTAATTTCCTCTGTTTGCCAATGAGTACAGTGAGTGTATGGCTGTGTCTCAAATAACATACTACAGTGTTAAATAGTGTGTGATTTGGGATGTATAGCATAAGTCACTCTGTATTGTCCTTGACAGAGAAATATGGGTTGGTCTGTGGTGTCTCTGACCCATGTCTGTTCTTTGTGTGGGTGTGTGCGCGTGTGAGTGAGAGTATGTGTGTATGTGTGTGTGCGTGTGTGTGTGTGTATACAGTGGGAGTTAACTGAACCAGTGAATAAAGCCTTAAAACGATATGGCCAAAATGTTAACATTTGCTAATTTCAATAATTAGTGTAAGTTAGACAAGGCACTGAAATGTTAGTGCTAATTAGATAAATGCAAATTGTCCTATTAGAATTCATTAATTGTTCACATGATGCATGTTTTAAAACCACAAATACGATTGTGTGATGCACACTTTAATACTGTACAGAAGTGTGTTGTACTTTGTTCGGCTTCATTCTAATTCACATTTTGTCCTGGTGTGCTATCTAATTATGAATGCTGTTAATTAAAAAAGTATGCTTTTCACAATGTTAAAAGCAGAGCATTTTGTCAGTTTCATTTGTTGTTTATCCCTAATGAGCAAGCCACAGGCGACGGTGTCATGGAAAAACTTCCTGAGATGATATGAGGAAGAAACCTTGAGAGGAACCAGACTCAAAAGGGAACCCATCCTCATCTGGGTGACACCGGATAGTGCACTTATAAATAATTCCCATCTTTACTGTAACTGTGTTCTACATGGTCAAAAGTGCAACTGTGTAAACAGGAAACTCATCCTAGTTTTCACATGAAGTCTATTTTGTTGAAGAGCAATTACATTTCAGGCAAAGTTTTAAAAATGTTTAAATTACCTAATAAAAAGACATTAATAACAAGAAATTTAGTCAACAGAACAGAACTCAGTGAACTAATCTGTGATTATTTCCCCACTCCACTGAACAGAGATCAGTGGAGTGAAGAGGCGATGAAGCTTATGTTTAAATTCTGCAGTAACATTTACCTCAAGTGATAAGACAGAGACTGAGGTTGATGATGCTGATAATCAAATTCATAACTCATTTCCTATTGTAAACATATAATTTGGCAAAAAATGTAGTGGTAGGTAGGTGCTTGCTTGTCAGCTTGGCAGAATATTACAACAGGTTAAGAAAAGTCCAACTGTAATATGTAGATGACAGTGTCATTAAATACTCTTAAAATGATTGATGATATAAATATTTTCCCTTTTAATATAAAATAAGGAATAGTATTATTAAGCATAAAATGAATTTAGGAGGGATGTGACTTCTGAAAAGCCTGTTAGCCAATATTCTACAAACAAAGGCTGGTATGAACATAGGCATATTTATTTATTTATTTATTTATTTATTTGAAAATTAAGTCAATGAATGGCAGTTACTTTTAAGCAGTCAGTGTGTTGATGTTTTTCAGTAGAAATGAAGTGGAAGAAGGTATCACATTTTTCACTTTTCTGGTTGAAATACAGGGGGCATGATGGCTTCGTGGTTAGCACTGTTGCCTCGCACCTCCGGGGTTGGGGGCTCGCCTTCTCCCTGTGTGCACAGAGCTTGCACTGAGTTTCCTCTCTCAGTCCAAAGACATGTGTTGTGTTGTTTGTATAGAAAGATAGAGTGCAAGATAGTAGGCAACTATAGGTTTAGTTAAGTCAAACTAATCTAAATAACATATTTAGCTAATCTTCCTTTTTTTGCAGATGGCAAATAATTGAAGTTTTAGGCTTTGTTAAGTGAACTCTAAGGACATATATAATTTTGCTGCATACTAAACTGTGCTACTACACTAAATAAATGTTATTGTTAAAATGATATCAGGCTATAGTATCATCTATCTAATAAACAGATCTATATGCATTCAAAATGTTGGAAATGGGAAAAGGGCATGCACCCCTCCCCTCTGCTGTTGGGGACACGGCTTGAGTGTATGGCTGTGTCTCAAAGGACTTGGCATATACTACCATTCTAAATACTATCTGAAAATAGTAAAAACACATGGTAACTATGGTAACCTGTCATGCTGTCCTGATTAAACATCCAACATATTATACATATGGCACAGCTGTATGCTGTATGTTCAGCATATTGTAAGTAACCATAGAATATCTCAGACCTGTGTCCACCTGTGGCCTGACCTGTGTGGGTGTATGTGGTCCACGCTTCTGTCACGTGAAACTACCAACACACTCACTTTGAACTCATTTAGTTGCCTTGGCAACCACCATCTTCTTTAACTTTAAGCTCTGCAGCAATGCGGAGAGAATAAAAAAAAGAGAGAGAGAGAGAAAGAGGGTAAATAAAAAGACAGATGGGCCAGTGAGATACAGAGAAGCAGAACAGATGTGATAATGTATTGAATAGGTGCCAGGGGCACTATGTGAGAACATAGATTTTTAAGTATAAATCATTTGAATTGTAATATAGCTACTTTTCTGAAAACATGCATACTTAGGAAGGAGACGGGAAATCTTTTATCGTCGAAAAAGAGCTGGTCCTAAATTTTGATGATACAAGACTGCTTATATAAATATGCCACATCATTCAGTATTACATTATAGACATGAAGAAAGTTTGACAAAATGTGCATTCTCTGTCGTAAAACACTCAAATATAAGTGATTGAAACCAGCTTAGCTGCATAAAAAACATCCTAGTAAAAGAGAGAATAGTTGAATTTTCCAATCAAATAAATAGGAAATGGGTGATTTGGGGCCTTTTTTTTTTTTTTTTTTAAATTTTTTTTTACTATATTTCTCACACTGGTCCATCATATTAAACATATCTGCTTGTGTGTGTGGGTGTGCACTGCAATGACCAGAGAAAAAGAATTATGCTTATTAGGAGGAAGAAATCTATTATATACTAAAGCAGAAGGCACTAGTGGTAAAATGTTTTTCATCAGCATTTTTAAGGTTGTGAGTTCAAATGCTAAGATGGCATTAAGTGTTTTCCAGTTTAGTTGCAAACTGTTGGACATGAATTGGCATTCTACCTTTAATAAATTGCTAAATTAAATATTTTAAAAAGGCATCTTAGCTCCAACTCCATCACTATTAAGAGCTCATTTTTAAGCCATGTTTATTGAACTGACTGTGATTCTGACTCTGTCCCAAATTATGTAATTTATGTCTATTTAGAGTTCTTACTAAATAGTAAGCCATTGTTATAAAGGTCTCAAACTGTAATATGAATAGAATCTAATCCAACCAGACTTCTCAATAGCGGTTATTATATTTTGGGCGTTTAAAATAGGGATGTTCCTGTAAAGATCATACAGGCATTATAAACTGACTCACAGCAACATGGCATCTGAGCTTCATAGTAGATTCTCATAGCGTGTCCAGCAAACTTTGCTAATGTTTCTGGAATGTAACAAAACCAAACCTAAGTAAATCTAATATAATATTATTAGCTGGTTATAATTGTCAGCTGTAAAGAATGGTTCCTTAATTTGGGAAAGATATTGTTCCCTAGTTTACTTAGTCACATTAGAAAGCTCCACAGAGTGTCTGTTATTCATAATGCACTGTAAGTCATGCTTAACACTTAGAAATTGTTTTAAGCAGGGCTAGTTTACAAAAGTAATGATCAAATGACTGTAATGAAATAATGTGTAAAGTTATCTTAGCTATGATAGCTAGAACAGAGAACTAGTGGTCATATTGTATGTGTTTTCTGTCAGATTAGTGTGTCGAGTTTATGTACAGAGCTAATTTCTATGCTAACAGCAGATTAACTAATTAGCAACATTACCCATTTTTATTTCCATTAAATGTAAACAAATTAATTCCCATTATCACTTATAATGTAACAGCTATAAACAGTCATTTCTTCACTCTTTTTTTCTCTCTCTTGAAGTTAATAAAACAAATAAAATTCAACTTGTCATGTTCCCAAGAAACAACAAAAATGCATATTCCTCCATCCTGAAGACTTTCCCGTGCGAGATAACATAGAGGAACTTACTGCTTGTTACAAAGCACTGACACTGGAGACTTCTTCCAAAAATGCTAAATCAGACAACTTCACCATGTTAATAATTATGTGTTTAGTGGTCAAATAACATTGTTTAAAAATGTGTTTATTATTAGGCTTAGATTATTCAAAATGTCTGCCATACAAGTCCCAGCTGCTACTATAGAAACATTTATATTTATGTCATTTGGCAGATGCCCTTATCCAGAGAGACTTAAAGAAGTGCTTAGTAGTCTCCATCAAAAACACATTCTCATGCTAGTTCATTAGCCCCGGGACTAAGGGTACCATTAGTCTAAATCCCTGTTGGGGTGGATAGTACAGTATGAAAAAAAAAAAACATTTTTTCAAAAGATAAGAATTTTTTTAAACAAAGTACTAATTTAAGTGCTTGGGGAAGAGATAGGTCTTTATTCTTTGGTTTGAAGACAGCCTGTGACTCAGCTGTTCGGACAGACAGTGGAAATTCATTCTATCCCCTGTGTACCAGAACAGAGAAGAGCCATGATACATGTTTTCCTTGTACCCTGAGAGATGGTGGGTCCAATCCAGCAGTGCTAGAGGCTCAGAGGGAGTGTAGTGCTTTAAGGTAGGTGGGTGCTGGTCCGTTTTGTAGGCAAGCATCAGTGTTTTAAATCTACACAGGAATTCAGTGGAGGGAGCGTAGCAATGGGGTGGGGTGAGAGAACTTGGGGAGATTGAAAACAAACTTGGAGAGGTTGATAATAAGAAAAAACCTTTAATTTGTCACATGTATATCATATATACATATCAGTACAGTGATACTCTTCTCTTCGCATATCCAGCTTGTTAGGATGCTGGGGTAAGAGTACAGGGTCAGTGATAAGATAAGGGCCTTGCTCAGCAGCCCAACAGTGGCAGCTTGGCAGCTTGAACTCCTTCTTGAACTCCTTCTTGAACCCCTTCTGACCTTGCGATCAGTAACTCAGAGCCTTAACCACTACCCATGGTGTCTCAGAAAGGCAGTATTAATTTAGCATTGTGATTTGAATTACCGACACCTTCTGATCAGATTTGAGAATTCAGTAGTGCTGTAAGCTTGCAGAATGCTTTGTGGCTCAGATCTGTAAACTCATTTGACATTTTCCAAACTGAAAGCACCAGGCAATAGGTAGAGGCATGACACACATATTAAATGTATAAGGCAAAGTGAATGCCTTGAAAAAAAAATCATCCTTTGACCTAACAATGTTTCTGATAGAGTGGCAGAGATGTTCTCATGCCTTCATCAAGATCTGCTGGCCAAAGGGTCAGACAGAATCTTGAAGAGATATTTATAAGTCTATTTCTCTGACCTAGATAATACACACAGTCACATCAGATACTTCATTTGTTCCTGGGGTTTAGGAGACAGTGTGTGTATTAAATCCCTAGAGAAGCTTATTGACATGTCAAACATGGCAGAGTTCTGAGTTCATCTACTGCACTGCCTAAGGACTGGATGTCTATAAGGGATTCATTTCCCTCTTTCTAAGGCAAGGATATTAAATGGCTTCTTCCATTTGACACAATGCACTTTTATTCAACAGAAAGGTTGGACTGATTTCACTCTTCTCTTCACAGACAGTAACCCAGGAACAGGATCAAACTGTACTCAAAATGAATGAATGAGCCAAATGAACAAATGAGCCTGTTTAAAAGGCTCCATAATTAAGCCCTTTACCACTGGTCCTCCTTATTTGTAAGAATTATAAATCAGTTGATTGTTGGCTGATATTCAGGTTTCAGTTACATTTAGAGCAGTCACGACATAAAAAGGATACCCTTCACTACCCAAGAAGGATTCCCCAGTCCATTTCTCTCTTTCTCTTACAACCTCAAAAATCTCTTTTAATGTTGCTGGTGTTTTCCGCACTGGTTACCATGACAACTGTGTATGCCGGCTTTGACTCTTTAACGTACTGCAAAAGATCTGGAACCTTAAATATTCTGTAAAAGGGAATTTTGGGATTTATTTAAGAAGCAAATCAATTATCTGCTTTTTAACATTTACACCAACACACATTCACAAGTTCTTTAGATGTACATAACTGAATAGTGGGGTTAAATTTCTTTTTGATAGTATCTGTCTATTTGTCTGACTATACACTCTATTGCCATTTTTTTTAATACTATACTCATTTATCAGGTATACCTGTCAAATAGATGTCATTCGTAATTGCTTTCTTACTAATATTGTTATTAGATTTTTTTTTTTCAGAGCTTTAGACATACAATCTCCAAAAGTTTCCCATAAACATAGATCCTTTATAGGAAATTCAGACCTATCACATATATAGTTTTCACTTAGTGACTGCTCAAAATAATATTTTTTCCCCCATAAACTTTAATGGTGGATTGTAGGCTTTACTAACCCTATGAAAGCCTAATTCAGTGTACTGTATCATCGTCCCACTCTATAGCCATCAGTTTATAACCATCCAGCCAACAATTTCATAACACATCAATTGAAATAAGTATAATTATCAGCATTGAAAAGTAACACCCAATACACATTCACCCAAATAACAATTCACTTTTTCTGTACCCCAAATGCTCATCAACAAAAAATAAATTAATAGTTAAATAACAAATGTCTTTAAATTACAAATACACCTTTCAGCTCAATAAACCATACATAATACCCCAAATAATCCCACAGTCTATCTCCTTAACTCCAAATAACCTATATGCTTCATATAGCCAAATCGTCCCACATATGGAGGATAGAGGCTGGCAAAAGTATTTGAATATGAATTTTGTGTATTTGAATTATACAGTATATATGTTACATTCAATAATATTCTTTTTTTCTGTGGTGTAGTTCATAAATTCACATTTTTGCCAGTGTTATTTTCTTTGTTTTGAACTTGCTAGGGCCACGGGCTTAGTTAACAGGGGGCTGGGGGAGCCTACCCCCCAGTGTCAGTGGCACTAATAGCCTATGTTAAATAAATAACAGAAAAATGATATTTTCTATACAAGACCTTCAAGGCCACAGCTAATGAAAATATGTTAATAAATAAAAAGATGGTTATTTTGTCTCGATTTGGCATCTGACTCTAAAGTCTCGCAACGTTTGCCCTGCATGCCATGTGTCTCCACGGACACTTGCTTGCAGAAGGGTCAGTAAATGTTCAGTAGCAAAATCCCATGGCAAAATCCACAGGCGAATTGTCGTGAGCATTCCTAGATTTAGATATCAAGAAATAGAACTGCTATTTTTGTTTCATTATCTTTCATTAATATACAGTTAGGCCCGGAAGTATTTGGACAATGACAGAGTTTTTGTGATTTTGCCTTTATACACCACCACAATGGATTTGAAATAAAACAATCAAGATGTGATCGAAGTGTAGACTTTCAGCTTTATTTTACGAGGTTCAACAAAAATATGGCATTTACCGTTTAGGAATTACAGCCATTTTAAGCAAAGTACCTCCATTTTCAGGGGCTCAAAGGTATTTGGACAATTGACTGACAAGAAGTTAATTGACCAGGTGCGGTCCATTCCCTCATTACTTCAAGACAAATGAAGCAGATAAAAGGTCTGGAGATGATATCAGGTATTGAGTTGGCATTTGGCAGCTGTTTGACTGGAGCTACCAATATGAAGTCCAAGGAGATCTCAATGCAAGTGAACGCCTGTATATGATGTATATCATATTTGTCACAATTATGTTTAGTAGTCTTCTGTAATCTTAAGAATCTTTAGTTTTAATTTTGGTCTCTATAGCTAGCTATGGTACGCTGTAGATTTTTGAATGTATCCTGTTGTGTCGTAGGGTGGTCTTTTTTTGTCTTGTTTTTGTATTGACCTATAGTGACAGCTCATTCAGCCATTTGGTCATGTAACAACCATAGAGGGACTCCAAAGTGTAGCTACATGCAAAAATATGGACATTACGCATTTTTTAAACATCCACCCTGCATCTCCACAGGGTGGAAGAAAAGATGTCTACTTCGGAATTAGGTAGTACCTTTAAATACTGTTATTTAATTTCAACTTCAGTAACAAGCAATATTACTTTGTCTCTCTCTCTCATTTACATTTACATTTATGGCATTTGGCAGACGCCCTTATCCAGAGCCCTTATCTCTCTCTCTCTCTCTCTCTCTCTCTTTCTCTCTTTGGGTGTGTGTACTGCATTTTTGTGAGTAGGTCATACTCACAATTTAAATATACATCAATTACAAACAAATTTTAACTTTGTGAATACACTGTAGGCCAGTTGTGTATCAGTGTGACTGCCACAGTCACTCTATGTTTCCACTCTATTTCCATAGGTTCCATCAAATAATCTAGATACATTGTCTAATGGACGCATCAGCAGTTCATATGGTCTTCTGTTACAATAATATGGTACCACTGGACATTAAATTGATAAAGCTATAAAGTTGAATTTTGTGCTGTTAGCAAATTAAACTAATAGCATTATCTAACTAGCAGAAACATTAACTACATAGTTACGCTGGGCGTATTCTAATCGATTGTTTAACATCACTGTAGAAAACAGCTATTTGATCAGAACATAAAAACTTTTTTTCTTTAACCACTCTGAATGCATCTGCTTTTCACTCAAAATACTTTACCTTTAACCTAATTTACATAAAACCTGTCTTTCTCTCTGTCTTTCTCTCTCTAGCTGTCTACCTTCCTCCGTTCCCCTTTTCCTTCTTCTTTAATCTTGTCCATATTGTCTTATTTCTTTAGATACTGTACTTGCTGTCTCTTGGTAATACCATTATTTTTGTAACCTTTATGTATTTTTGCTCTTACGGTGGATTAAATATCTTGTCAGGCAAGAAAAAAAAAACATGAGATCATACAAAGCATTGAGGCTCAACTTTACTTCTGAACTCAGACAAAGCAGCAGGGGCATTTTGTTGGCATGTTGCCTTTTTAACAAGAAAGGATCTTTGCATCATATTTATCATTCTAATTGCACCAAAGCGGTTTTTCTCCAAGAGGGCAGCCAGAAATATGATAATAAAACTCACTGGGTTAAAGCAGGGCAAACATTTGCATAACCAAAGATACAAAATGATTTATATATTTTGACAAGCTTCCAAATTGTTTTTGGGACTTTAACGCTTTCATGTAAGCAAACATTTATGTTTTTATTATTCATTTTTTATTCACATCCAAGGAGACATCCAAAGGTATTACACCAAGTAGACATTAAAAACATATATTTCTAATTTTTTTTAATATTTCACTTTTTTCCCCCCTGTATCTGTGTATCAAAGAAGCAACGGGGCAGTTAGATGTATGAGTGTTTTGATCAAGACCTTTCCACATTTCATAAGAAGAGATACATCACAAACTGAGAGTGCACATAACAAAGACTAAAAGAACAGGGTTTGGCCAGGGGTGGAAAGTACTTGACTAATTATAATTTAATACTTTAATTAAGTATTCTTTTGGGGTGTTTATATTTTACTTGAGCATTATTAAAATTGAATACTTACAAATAGTACTCCTACTTAATTACATTTCCAAGAAAAAAATAACTTTTTACTCCCTTACTTTTTTAAAAATTTTATTCCATCAAAGTACTTGTTAAAAAATCTTGATGGTCTACTCTGTCATCCAGCCAATATCGTATACTGTACATCAGTCAGTACAATCTCTCCTGTGTTTTATTTACATTTCAGTTTAAAGCATGCAGGCAAATCTATCAAGAATTGTGCAAATTTGTCATTTGCTGTGACATTCTCAAACTACACAGTCTAGTTAAGACTATAGCTATCTGTGTACATCTGAAAATGAATAAGTCATCGAACTCCAGTGTGGAACTTGAGGATGAACTCCCCTGGCCCTACCTCAGTGAAATCTTTCAATATGCTGGAGTAAGCAAAGCTTTTTTAAACAAGGGGTCTTACCTAGAAGGCATGAACATGAAAAAATTTCATTAATTTGAAAAAAACATGTTGAGGTAGGTTGACATTAAGTTTTTTTTGCTAATTTGCAAATGCTAACTGGCTATATGTAAGTAGCTTAGCAATTCCAGTATCTAAAATAATTGGCTAGGGCACAAGTCCGATTCTAGCAAAGGTTATTTACAGGATATTTTACTATATTCAACCACTTGGTTAATAACTCATTAGCACTTTAATTTCTGTTTCATGGTGTTTGGAAGCAGGAATGGAACTGTAGAAATCTAATTTTAGCTGGACATTATAATGTCTTGTTTCAGTCCCATATTCAAAAGTAATAAAAGTTACTTCTCACATGAAAAAATGACATTAATTAAATTCATCAGTTAAAAAAAAAAGTAAAATGAATTTTTACTAATTAAATGCATTTAAAAGTAGCAACTTTCTGACTTGAATATATTTCGCTGGATACTTCCACTTTTAATTGGGTAAGATTTTGCTTTTGCTTTTACTTTTGCTTTTGCTTTTGCCTTTTACCTTTGCTTAACTATAATTTCTCAGTACATTTTCCACCCCTGAGTGAGGCCAAGGCAGAGCGAGAGCAGGAACAGAGAAAGGCAGGAGGTCATTTGAGGTGTTTCACTGCTGACTGACCTCTCGGACTGACTCTGAGAAGCATCCCTTTCTAAAACTACTTTAGGGAGCTTGTGCCTGAATCTGTGTAGGCAGCTTATTTTAATTAGGCTCACTGTGAAACACAAGCATCTTAAAAAGATGTGAACACAAGTCACATTTGCTCCAACTTACCACAACACAGCATTATGTGCTGCTAAATGAATCAGTTGTGTACATTTTTCTGAAGGAGGCAGGGTATTTACTTCTTACTAAAAAGCATTGCATTGTTGCTCTGTAATTGGAAAATAAAGTAATAGTGTGGGTTGTGTAGCATGTTAAGCAGCAGGTATTTCAAGGAAAATCATGCATAAGTGATGTACTAAATTCATGAATTTTAGTCCTTAATTTTTTTTTTTTTTTTTGTATTTTCTTTATTTGGCTTTTCATTTACAAAAAATAAAAAGCAAAACAAAAAAGCAAAACAAAAATAAAAACAGAATTAGAAACAAACAAACAGTGCCAGTGCGGTTTCACATACACATTCAAAGTTGGTACTACAGTCCGTATCCTCACAGAATAGTGCAGTTGGTCCATCTTTATAGTC
>CM040993.1:11523227-11541549 GCA_022985145.1 Pangasius djambal | reverse complement strand
TCCAAAATTTGAGTATTTTTCTATGTTATGTTCATGTTTATGTTCATAAACTTTTTATTTAATAAAATATATTTTCATAGTTTGTGTTGTCCCTTATTATCAATGCAAAATGGTCACTAACTAAAGAGGATTTATGCTGATATTGCCCAAAAACCCTATTTTGTTCAGGCGTTTCCAAACTTTTGGAGGGCAGTGTAAACTGTGATTAAAAGCTTCTCCAGAACTGCCTACAGTGCAGATAGTACAATGATATAGTAGAAGAACACATATAATAAAAATAACAAATACATATACAGTTTCAGTACTATGGTAAGTACAGCACAACTCAACAAACACACAGGATAGTATAAATAAAAAGACTATACACACTAATAATACTACAACAAAATCAGGATTGACCCGCATACCTGTGCAAATGCGAACAGACCACAGGTGCGTTTATGTCCAGGCCATGCTATCTCTCAGTATGTTTGAGGGCAATGAGTCACATTTTATAAATGACTAACAATTAGTTTAATTAGCTTGTGAAATGTGATGAACTATAGAACTGTGCATTGAAATAAAAATAAATTTTCAGGGTGCATGTAATTAACAGCACCATCTGAGGTTATTTTATAGACTGGTCTTTGCTGAATGGGCCTTTTAGTGCCATTAAATGTGCAGTAAACTCCTGAATACCCAGTGCTGCTGTGTGTATGGGCATACAGTAATACAAGGTGATTAACCCTTTAAATGACTTTATTTTTTTTGTTTTCTATAGACATGCATGTAAATTACTTTTATAAAGAATGAATTCCATAGCCATGTAATGTCACAATTAACAAAATATTCATCCTTTTTTTTGTCAAATCAGCTATGATGAATTCTAGTTGTGTGATGTTTTGTGTACTGAAATCCTCTTCAGCTGTCCATTCCATTTTTTTAAAGAAAGGTTGCTCACGTAAGTCATGTAAAAACATGAGGGTATGTCAATTTTCCAGTCATTGTTTAACATATATTGTGGATGAACATGACAAAAGTTATTATCCTTTATTAACAGATTGTTTAGATTTTCTACATCAGCCATTCTAAAGACAGGCAACAAACCATATAGACAGTCACGAATCTGTCTACTGGTTGCCATCAACCAACCTATCAAATGATTCTCAGCATTTCAACAGTTTATTGTTACTGGTGTTTAGCAGATAATCTATAGGAAATAAATTTTTTTTCTTTATCTTTTATTTGCAGTCCAGTTTATAATTTTCGTTATTAATATATAATCAACAGAACTTTAATGATAAATGCATGCTCTTATTAGTAAAAAAAAAAAAAAAGAAGACAAATATATTAAAAGATAAAGATCAGGTTCATGACAGTTTGTAGATAGGTGGTTGTCTACAGTGTATAAGAAAGTCTTACCCTTAGTAATATAACAGAGATTATGTTCAGGCCATTTGTGAATCTGATCCAAAACAGTGATTTTAATGACTGTTCCATCCTCTACACAAATGTCCCATCCTTTAAACATATCAAGAAGACTTTCACGCACAGGAAGGCCTTTTGGCTTTCCATTTCCAGTCAATTTTGTTTATATTTCTGCTACCTGAGAGGAAGATAAGATAAGCTTATACAGTATATTGACTTTAAGAACCAAACAGATGACCTCAGTGTATTTATTGATAAGAAAAGAAGAGCTTTTGAGGCTCAAGAATAGACAAGGGTTTCATTTCCAGATTCTCTGTGGTATGAGCAGTCCTGTTTGGGGCAGGCTAATTGGTATATTAAAGATTCATGCTTAAAAAGTAATGTAAGTTCTGCAGTCTCTCTTCTCCACTTCACTCACTTTTTCTTCATCTTCTTTACAGACCCCCCATCTACCCCTTGGTCACCTTCCCGACACTTCAATGAGGACAGAAACCTGCCTCGAACTGGGAACATGAAGGGCTTATCGGGCAGTCGTGGCCAGCATCATCAACTCCCCTTGCCTCACTCCCCGTGTGGCCTGGTGGAGTTTGATCGACCTCATGACATTCATGGTGTTCACTCGTCTGACATTCGTCACACGTACCTGCTCAGCCCCACAGACAGCTGTGCCATGGACTACCAGCACCACCAGCGCTACTCTCCTCGTAGCTCCATCCACTCCGACTGCATGATGCTTTCACCTACAGTGCTGCAACCCACTGGCACTGCCGACCACATCTCCAGCAGCACATTTCCCAGAATGCACTATGGTTCCCAGTACTATGACTCAGCCTCCCGAGACGACTGTGCTACCATCACCACGTCGGCCACTTCTGCTGCTGCTGCCTCATCATTTGCCTCTCATTATGCTGTTAGCAAGAGCAATCGCATACCTGCCAACCTCCTGGATCAATTTGAGAAGCAGCTTCCAGTGCACCGCGATGGTTTCCACACGTTGCAGTACCAGCGCACTTCCGCTTCCGAGCAGCGCAGCGAGAGTCCTGGACGAATTCGCCACCTGGTGCACTCTGTCCAGAAACTCTTCACCAAATCCCACTCCCTGGAGGGCTCATCCAAGATGAATGGTGCTAAAGGGGAGGGTGGGGCCCACCACCATCACCACAGTGGCCACCACTCATCCAAACATGGGATCAAACGCAGCAAGAGCAAGGAACGCAAGCATCGCTCAGGCAGCTGGTGGAGCTCTGATGATAACCTGGACAGCGATGGCACTTTCCGCACTCCCAGTGGTATGAGCCGGCATCACGCAGGCCATTGTATCTCTGAATCTGTACGCCCTCACTTTGGTGACCACTCACTCAAAACCTCCAAGAGCAGCAATGATGTAAAGTGCACGGCCTGTGAGAGCCTTGCCATGCCGCCAGAAGGAAAGTTCATGAAAAGAAGTTCCTGGTCCACGCTCACTGTCAGCCAGGCCAAAGAAGCATACCGAAAGTCCTCCCTCAACCTGGACAAGCCCACAGTCCATCAGGATCTAAAGTCCTCGCTACGCGCCAGTCACTATCTGCAGGTTGGTAGAGTATTCAGATGATCCTGGGCTGGCTGCAATTAAATGAATTGTAAAGATAGCCATAAACAATGTAATGCAGGTTTGAGAATATGTAGATCATTTCTCATGTAGAAAGGAACAGGTTTAGTGCCTGTATTGTGTACTTTAATGGACAGGTGATGTTTATTAGACAGGTAGTGACTTGATAGTGATTGACACTGAGCCATTTGATACTCCACATAGATTGATTTTTATTAATTGACTAAGTACTTGTGGTTATTATATTATTTCTTGGTTATTCCCATTGGGTTTTTGAGGTTGCAGGTTAGAAATCCATCCCAGCAAACTGGACAACATGCTTTACTGAGCCAATGCCTTACGGCAGCCAAAGTAAACAAATATGCAGGCTGTGTTTATGCCTTCTGCGATTACTTTGGGGGAATTTGCTTGTCTTGGTTTGTGTTGTCTTCTAGCATTTCTTTGGGATTTCTTTGGTTCCTGTCTGAGATGTCAAGGCATTTTGATTATCAAAAATCTGACATTATTTTTAGAGAATGTTGGTTTGAGTGAATTAGCATTCCCCATGTCTTCCTAAATGGCTTTTGGTGCTGTTCTGAACTGATATAGTAGTGGAATGGTATAATAATCATATACTACCCATTATCGTTGTTTTAAGAGCACCAAAGTATTTAGTAATGACTTCACATTTCCTAATAACAATGCAGCTGAGGTGCAATGACTTAATTATTTGGTTAGCAAAGTTGAAATAATATTGTTTAAATCCAGTTGTTCTTACTTCTCAGTAGTTTATCAAAACAAATTGTAAAGTAGGCCATCATTTAAAAAAATATTATAGCAGCTATAAATATATTTATTTCCTATTAGAGCCATCTGTAGAATACTAAGAAGAACAAATATTCCTTGATGGATTATTATTTATACATGGTGTTTGGCAGGCTGCTGATTGATGTGTTGATTGAGCCACTGTTTAAGAAGAGCCAACTGGGCCATTTATTCACAAGAGCCATAGCAAGGCAGTTTTCTGGCAATCATCTAATGCTTTTCATGGTAATATAAGAAAATATGATTTACTAGATGATCTTTGTTAAGGAAAGTTCACTACAGTTTTTTTGTATGATTGTATGAACATGGCTATAATAATTATTTCTTGTAATGAGGTGAGATCATCCCAATACTGTTGGCTCAACCCACTATACTGTGGGCTGTATATCAGCAACCAGTTAGGTCAGTTCCTATATTTCCAGTTCTCAGTTAACTTTCAAATTCAAAGTCAAACTTTATTGTCAATTCTGCTATATGTACAGGTCACACAGAGGATTGAAATTTTGTTTCCCTCAGACCCATGGTGTGAGACACCAACATAACAAGACAAGCAATTTCTAAAAAAGTAAAAATGAAATAAAATACAATATGTACACTATAGACATTCACGGCACGTGTGAGTGTGTAGATATTTACGTTTTAGTGCAAAACAAGAGAGAGCAGCAGTTGTGGAAGTGGACCTGGTTACATTGTAGTGCAACAGAGAGAGCAAAAATAGTAAAGGTGGCTTGTGCATTTGTGTGATTTTGGGTGTGTGTGTATATGTGCGCGTTGGGGGGGGGGGGGGGGGGGGGGGGGGGGGGGGGGGGGGGGGGGGGGGGGATTTACAGTTCGGTGACTCTTAGGGCAGAGGGCAGAGAGGGGAGAGAGTTCAGCTTTCTGACAGCCTGGTGGCTGAAGCTGTTCACAAGACTGGAGTCAAACTTGGACTCGAACTTGGATTTTATTCTCTCTCAATATGCTTCTTGAGGAATGTAATTCAAAATAAACTATATTTTGCTATTCCAGTTCATTGCATTAACTTATCTGCCAGATGTTCTTATCCATAGGGACAAAAAAAGTAAACAGGCACAATGAGACAGGGTACTTTCTATAAGATTCAGAAGAGAATATAAGGATATTTAGGGTTAGGTGCCCTCAGATGAGCATTAATAAAAGTCAGAGTTTTGTGTAACTGTGGTATTGCCATGTGAAACAGCTCAATCTTACTCCTTTAGCTTTTCCTGCTATATTCATGAACCAGGAAGGTGTCAACCATTCACAGCTTACTATATGTACCCATATAGCAGTTACTCCTGGGAGCAAAAATAAGGAAAATCGGATTAAATAAAATCAGTAATGTATCCTGCTTTAGATTATTAGATCGGTTCTACCTGCTGATGCATGTAAGCCTGAGATTTATTAGATCTGACAAATGTGTTACTGTTGCTGTTTTCAGGTTCAGTCTTTTACAGTATCAGATATGATTTATCACTCTCTGTGATAACACCTATGAATATTAATATTTGTCAATTTCACTCTTTTTCAGTTTTTGCCATGATTTATCATTTTGCACAGTTTCAACTGTGAGTGTTATTAATGTTTGACAACCTAACACAAACCAAAATAAGCTTTGTGCACTGCTCTAGTGATCATTAAGTTTTCTTTCAGCACATTTTGCTAGTCTATGTCATGCTGTAGCATCTGATAATAAATAATAAACCACTTGAATATTACGTAACATTGCTTGCTTTAACAGTGTGTAATGAAGACGACACATTACCTGATATATTAAAACCAGAGTCTAAACTACAGTGTTGTTGAACATTCTAAATAAAAGTAGCAAAATAGTAATCAAATTTGTCCCAGAAAATCACAGCAATGTACCTCCCATTTAACAGAGGTCTCCCTCTACTGAATTCTAGTCAGCTTCCAATTAATCACACATTCCTGCAGCTTATCTAACTTACTCTATTTAAGGACTCACATTCTCACAATTATTTTGAAGACTTGCCAATCTCTTAGTAAGTCCAAGCCGTGTCATTATGTTTTCTGGACTGTTCTCTCAACTCTCGATTTTAGATTTCACTTGGGCATTGTGTTTTTTCTGGTACTTACTGGTGGTATTGACCTCTGCCTGTTTTTCTTTTTTTTACTTTGGTTTGTGTATTTGGATACTGTGCGCATTGGACCTGATTTATTAAACTTTTAAAGTTGTGTGTAAATGTTTGTGTAAGGCAAACTGAACAAAAATTTTCTGCCGGATTTAATAAAGTTTGGAAAGGCTAATTTTCTTCATACATATATATACATATATATATATATATATATATAAAGTAGTAATAATAATAAGCTATCACTAAATCGTCTGTCAGCTGAGACGTTTGTTTATGGCTTATGGCTGTGCAGAGACAGAATTGCCTGTCCTCTGTTTATACAGTGCCATTTCTTTTGTCATACTTGAATGATTAGTTTTATTTTTCTTAATTTATGGGTTTGTGTTGGCTTTCTTTCTTTCTTTTTTTTATATATTCTTTAATTAATGCCAATAATATAAAATGACTGACTGGTTCATAAACCTTTCTCGATTATATTCTTAGTCCCTTACCTAGTGAAGTAGCATGAAGCTGTGTTTTTGATAGAGATTACAAAACACATCTATAAGTCTCTCTGGATAAGGGCAGTGATCTGCTAAATGCTGTAAATGTAATAAAAATAAGCAACTTAAACTCAACAGTATATTCCATATATAAAAGTGCAGTGATGCATGCAATTATATGATTTGAAGTTGATCAAGTTGAGGTGTACATTAGTTAGTTTTCTTATGAGTAAATTTACAGACATTCAGGAATAGAATACAAACATTTTGCAAATTTATGGGATGATATTTAATGAATATCAAATTTCTTTAGGCATAAATCCATTTGTATCCAGCTTGATAAATGAGGCCCATTGTGTTTTTACTAAACCTTTGGCCTGTGGTTCCAGCCACTGAAAGTTTGTGAGATGGAGGCAGCAGGATCGTTTTAAGGCAAGCTGTTGTAGTGTCATTCACAAATGTCTTCCACCTTAGAAGAGACCATACAAGTCTGCCAAGGAGCAGATACACAATAAAAACCACAGTAATTCAATACACCTTCACAAACTGATCCAGCAGAAAGTTCAAATGGAAATTGAACTGCAGTTATATAGGCTTGCATGCCAAACCACTGCACGATCTTGCCAGAAAAGGCAAAAGAAAGGACTTTCTGAGTCAAAGTGGTATGCATTCATCAGCTTACCCCTTTCATGCAAAAATTACCCTGTTGTCTGACAAAGTACTGTAATGGCCATTGCAACCTTTTATCACCAGTCAGCTACCCAATTATCATATTGCTGGTGTCAAGGGAATTTCAAGAAGTTTCAAGAGGTCTTTTACCATCCCACATTGGCTAAAGACCCAGCTGAACTCCTCTGACTAGTCACCAGGTTACTATACTGACTAATAGAACTCCTCTGACAATGCCAAAGGAATCAGCTCCCCAGCAAGCTATTCCACTCCCTGGCTACTGACAGTAATTGGACTTGACTCTCAAACCCCACCGTGGGCTCAGTAACCAACTTCAAGTAGAACTAGCATGTAAGGATAACTCTCCATGGACCAATGTACCAAAATGGCCATTAAGATTGAGAATCTATTTCAAGCATGAAATCATACTAAACATACATAAGGCTTCACAGGAAGTCACCCAAAAGGAAGTGGAGGAAGTCATGAAGGTAGGATGGATTAAACACAATGGAGGAGAAACAAAGATGTAAGAAGGAAGATATCTTCTTGTACTTTGGACTGAATGGTCACCTCAGTGCAAACCGTATCAAACATCCTACAAACTCCTCTGTACAGATGAGCAGTTCTTATTCCAATAATCAGTGCAGTTTACCAATAGGCTTCTCTCAGAGATCTCTGTCTTTCAGCTCTCATTACATACAGAGAAAATCTAATTCTTGAACACCAGGGCCCGTATTCACAAAGCTTCCTAAGCCTAAAAGTTACTCCTAGTGACGAAAATTCTAAGACAATTAGGACATTTTCTTAGAATTTCCCCTTAAATTTAGGACTAAATCTTAGTAAAGATAAAAATGATTCACGAAACATCTTAGCCCTAAAAACAGCTCCTAAGGTAAAAATTGTTAAGAGTAGAGAGGAGGACTTTTAAGAGGCTTAATAGCTTCTATAGCAGAGGACAAAATGTCGGAAAGAAGAAATATTCTTTAAACACTGCTCTTCTGTCCAATTTGGTTTTCTTGTTCTTTTACTTCCTTCCATCTCTCTTGGATTGTTGGCTACATACCATCCAAAAGTCCAACTTAAATAGACTGTCCTGCAATCATGTAAATTGGTAAAAGGTGAGCCATTTTGCTCACATCAATCTGAAATGGATTACATGTAATAAAATCAGTATGGTAAATAAATGTAAGAACTTATAGTAGATAGAAATATAGTAGACACATTTTCAACATTTGGCTGTTTTAATTAACTTTAAGATATTTAGCCTATAACAGAAACTTTGCATAAAGTAGCCTGTATTCATGATTATACAATTTCTTAATACAAACATTTTATGATTTCACTGTCCATTCTATTATCATATATTCTATTTTCACAAAGAGCACATTTTAAGACCTTTACAGATAGTTTTTTATCAACCAATCACAGTCCTTGAATTGCTGTGTCATCCCTAGCAACGGGGTCATCCACACCTCCTCACTAAGATAAAGGTTTTTGTACTTTCCTTAAATTTCCTAAATCACTTTTAAGTCTAGGACTCCCAGCTAGGACTTTTTAGGCTAAGATAGGAGCTCTCTGAGAGAATTCTAAGAAGCTTTGTGAATACGGGCCCTGGTCTGCAGATAACACCATAATTTTTGTGTTTCGCTTGTTAGAACAACAGATCCCTATAATCGCCTGAAGAAACAATGACTTAACAGCTGGGACTCTGCAGTGCCAATCTAAGTGTGGAGCTGGATGATCTACATATGGTTTTTAAGTAATTTTTTAATTAATGGGTCATGAGTACAAATGAATCTGATGAATATGACCTATATGTGATTAGCAAGTTATCTGAATTGTGAATTACAAATGTCTTTGATCTTACCAGTAAAGGGTATGAAAGAAAGAAATCTTCTTCTTCTTCTCTTCTTCTTCTTATTAAAATTATTAGTAAAACAATATTGGAATACCTCTGTGAATGTGAAAGGGGTCAAATTGTGTTGTATTGTAAACAATATTTCCTAGTCTTTTCAAGTCAAACAATTACAGTAAATGCCAGATCACATTTTAGAAATCTAAAAATAATCTAAAAATAATAAACCCAGATACAAACTTAGATACAAAAAATCATACAAATGTCTCTTTATTCTAATTGTATGCCATAGTCATAAGTATTTAATACCATATGCCAAGCAGTTAGAGGTAAAATATGTAAATACACAGAGATCAGTGAAGGTCAAATAGTGTAAAGGAACAATGTCTTGAGGTTTTTATACCACTGCTCCTGGATAAGCAGGAAATTAAAAATGTTGCCATGTTTTTCTGTAGGCAGGTTGAGTGTGTTGGAAAACAAGGAAGGTAATTGTCTGGAAAGTGAACTTCAACATCTGGCTAACTTCCTCAACTGCAGAAAGAACAGCCTCAAATTACACTGCAGCACTTAAATTTAAAGCTCTCCTGCTATGAGGAAGCATAAGACCGTGTTTATTAACAACAGGGAAACTGAATACAAAAGCCATAGCTTTATTACGAAAGCACAACCAGAATCAGTTCAAACAAGTCCAAATCACTATCCACAACAAGTGTCATCCGGCTATGGATCTACTTAAACAGGTAAAATTGCCAGGTGTATTAAATAATAAGATGCTGAGTGTAGGTGTGTCTTGGTGAGGCTGATCATTGTGAGTGTTAGTTGCTGTGGCAGATGATATAGGGGGAATCCTATCAAATGCAAGGCTGGTATTTTCTTTTGTGAAATCAAATCACCATAACTGTATGGTGTGGCAGGATTTACAGATGTCGGATTCGCTGTATAAAACTGATATTACATTCTCACAGCACTCAGGGCTCGATTGAAAATACTGTTTTATGTTTTTGGCTTCACTGATATTTTCAGTCGATTTTCCAAAACTTTTCCAGACACCATGTGTTCCCGCCACTTGTTCCTTGTTTTCCCTGCTCTAGCACACCAGGTTCAGATAATTACTTAACTAACAGCCATTCCTAAGTTGATGAGTGTGAGCGTGTGTGTGTGTGAGTGTGTGTGTTTGTTTTAGAGCCATATGTGTTACACCAGAACCAGGGTTGGGAAATAGTGCCATACACAATGAAACATGAAAACTATGCAAAATGGAATGCTGGGCCTGTTCAATGCCATATTTGTTTGTTTGGACAACATAAATATAAAATTCATTTTCTTGCATGCCACAATGTTGCTTATATTCTATAGCAGCCATAGGTGCCTGTGCAATGGAGCATGTGCACCCACACTTTTATTGGAGGGAGAGCAAACATCTGGTTTGTACACTTTGTAACACTTTGTATTAGAAAAAAATGTCTTGTCACCTCGAGATCCCTGAGCTCAGACTGCAGCCAGCTGGCTTTCAAACAGAAAAATGCATGATCCTGATTGTTTAATCCTTTTTTTGAACATCAGCATAGTGCATTTACTGTGCAAAACATGTTATTTAATCAGCTGCACTTGCGCAGGTTTTAAGAAATAATTACTTAATTAAATTGAATGAATAAATAATGTTTTTTACTGCTGAAATGGAAGGAAGATAAGAGTGAAAACATCCCCAGTCATCTCCAACTGTGCTCCCCAGTTTTCAGACAATACCAGGTAAACATTATAGCTGTAAAACAAAATGAAAATGAGTTCTTCCATCTTGGAATTGTGGAGATCATGCAACAATTATATGTTATTATTTTTGAAAGGCTGTGTGTTCCCTTTGCCTAAATGTCCTCTTAATCTACATTACAATATGAAAACAGCATTTAAATATTTATCCACTTGGAGAGCAGATTATAAAAAAATCTTCAGTTGACAAAAATGTTGTCATTGCGAATTATGCCTCAGTTGCACTATGAAATCATGTTCCTTGATCACTGATGAAAATGGCTGTAATAAAAAATAATGACATTAATCAAATTCTTTCAGCCTTCAGGGACTCCTAGCTAGTCCAATTTTCTGTTCTGCTTGCTAGTTAGCAAACCAACTAGTTATTTAGCCCATATGTGTCGGTACAAAGTTAAAAGAAAATAGACAGAACAATTAACAAATTCATTATCCAATACACTCCTTCCCTGCAAGTAGCCACTTATGTGAGTACAGATTTCCAAGTCATGAAGGGCAGTCAATAAGGGCTTGAAAAAGTAATTAAAGGAAGGGTAGGTGCTCCACCTAGTCTGGTGAGAGAGTGCAGTTGGTTACTATGGATTGTACATCTCCATCCAATACCACTCCAATACAAAACTGGACACTGCATCATTAAGATGGCCATTGCCAGGCAGCAAGCACATAGTTAGTGACCAACATTGGCTTCCAGGGAATTCAGACACTGGCTGCGTGAATGTGAGTCTTGCAGCATAGCTTATTCAATCACTCTGTATATTGTAAGGGGATTAGGGGTCTGTTTTATGAAAAAAAAAAAGAGACTTAACTAACTTAGCACGCTAAAACAAGAACATCACACAAACAAGCTAGTGGTATGTAGCCACAGGCCCATTAGTTTGCCAGATGGTGGAGGATGTAGAAAACTCTGAGCTGAAAAATGCAGAAGAACCAGGCAATGTGCAGAGAGTTAGGGGTGAACAGAGGAAAACTGGCCCAAGCCCCAGTGTTGTGTGTTAGCAATCCAACTAATGTAGCAGGCTTGGCAATGAACAGTGCACAATATGGAGAGAAACCTACTGTGCACCTGTGGCAGTGCTTAGCCACAGAACCTGCTAGTGGGTTAACAATGGGGAATGGGGGGAAAAAACCTCCTCATTCCATTCCCCCATTAGAAAATGCTGAGGGAGGACCTGGCCCAGTGGGGAGAATGAGGGATGAATAGAGGAAAATGTGTCTCTGGTCCCAGTAAATTCAGGATGAAAGCACACAGTATGGCAAGGGAGAACCATGTTAGTGGCTTGCATTCCCACACCCACTGGTTGGCTAGACAGAGAGGGTTGCTGGGACGATGCTTGGCAGATTGAGAACCCAACCCAACAGGGAGAATGAGAAGTGAGTTCTATAGTGTTCCCCAGAAAACACTAGAAATGTAGGAAAAATACACTCACCATGAAAGTAGAGATGACAGGAAGACAGGTTACCTGTAGCTCTGACTGTAGTCCCAAACTGTTAAGCAGAATCTCTGTATGATGTACATGTGGTCTGGCCGTGTATGAGGTGCAACGAAGAAATGATTGTAAGAAAGTCTGCATGACAGTGGTATTTATTGCAAATACTGGGTCATACATCACTGTGATTCTTTGTCAGGAAGTCTTGTCATGTGTATGCATATGCAAAAGTAGGTATCCAGATTGAAATGGACTATTTATTTGTAAGATTTCCTGTAATGATGCTACATTTTGTAATTCAAGTAATAACATTTTGTGTCTGTAGCTGATTCAACAGGTGGCCTGTATACTGTTTCACCTGATTTCAATCAGGGCTCCAAAGTCCTGCCAATTTATATAAAGAATAAGAAACAGAAAAAAGGCGGCACAGTGGTGCAACACTGTATAGCTCCAGGGTCCTCGGTTCGATCCAGAACTTGGGTTACTGTCTGTGCAGAGATTAAGCTGTTACATAAGATATATGAATAAATTAATAAATGGTTGTGATTTGCAGTGTGTGCATTGTCACATGCAACCATTAAGGAAAATGCAGCAGAAGGTAATATTCTTCATTTATCTTTTCCCCTTTCCTCAGATTGCAGCAATAGATTTAACTGGTTAATACAGTTATTCAAATCTTTGGAGGCAGTCAGGGAGCATCTCTCTTCTTCCTCTCAATTTGAGAGATTATCATCAGTAGTGTGTTTAAGCTGTCACCTTGCCCATCTTGGCATCCATTAGATGGAAAATGTATTTTAAGTTAGGCATAAAATGACTGTTGCTGCAAGGCGTTTCATTATATTTTTCCTCAAAACGGTAGCCAAATTGGGTGGCACAGTGGACTGCTCAAAGTACACTTATATTTGTTTTTTGTTTTTTTTTGGCTAATTTGGCATTTAACTCAAGCAACATTATCAACCACCACAACAGCTGTTTTTGCTCAGTGGTACAGTGGTAATGTCTATTGCTTGGGATCAAACTTTACAGTTTGGGATCAAACTAGTCAGTATAGTTTGCAATATTATGCTATTGCATTCATTCCTGTTGCTGTGAAAACCCTAAATTAGATATTAGTTCTGTTGCCCGTTCTTTCTACCAGAAATCACATAGGTAGTTGGATAGAGTTCACCTGTGTGCAATTCAAGTGTAACATGGTCTCATTATAAATACAACCAAGAGGTTGTTAAGGAAATGTACTGAAACCAACAGCATCATGAACACCAAAGAGCTATCAAAACAAGTCTTTTATTATTATTATTATTACTTTATCTAAATCAATCTTTGAAATGGTTGGCTGTTGGGTTTATTTGTTTCAACATCCCAGTTCCATTGTCAGTTGATGGTAGTAGCATCTGTCAGAGTATTATTTTGTACAATTAGCTGATTAGCCAAAAAAAAAAAAAAAACTTTCAGCAAGCTACAAAATAGGCTACAGTAGTGAATCTGTGCAATGCAGTATCTTTGCACATGGCCTAAACAATATTTTAAGGTAAACTTTTCTCAGTGACTTTTACTTATTAGAATGAATTCTAATAAGGATGCTTCTGTCAAACACTAGTCTTTGGAATACAGCCAAGGTACAGATAAAGATGAGCCCAATGAGAGATGTCTACCTTGTTAATCACTGCAGCAGCTGATGAAAGGGCAAAATCTGTAATTTTCCTTTCTTGCTATATTTAAACTTGATTCATTTGGTTTCTATACAACTGCTGAATATCACTACAACATTCTTTTGGGAGCAGCAAAATGCATAGAACAGCAGATTGCTGTCAGCGATGCCAGTGCTGATAAAACTTTGCAGCAAGATATAAACAAGCTGCCTAATTATCTTCCTGAGTTGCAGCGATTTGAGCATAGGGCTTTCCAGAGATACTACCAGTCTTCCATGGTCCTTCCTTTCACACTGTGCTATATGGTGGGTTTTTACACTATATCATCCACATTGGCTCTTTAGAAAGCCTTTAAACTATCAGGCTGAGACACTCACATACTGTACTTTTCAGCTTCCATCGTGATAATACAGTGGTCAAGACATTAATAAATGAGATAATAGGGTAAGCACTCAAAGTCTTTTCATTGCTGTTCAGGGACTGGGAAGGTAATACTGATCATTTCTGTTCTGTATTAAATTAATCTCACCTAAAATCTATAAGAGTTACAGTAGATGAGGATGATTTGAATGGATCTTACATGTCAGCATTTTGAAGAAAAGCTCTTGAATGATAAAAATGAGCTTTGTTCAGTGGGTCAGCATCGGTTGGTGTACAGACAGATTACAGAACATGCTATATAATAAAGGATCTATTGATTCTAATCTTCATACTTCAACCTTAAAATGACATATATGAATAAATGATTAACAGCTTCCCAGTTCCATATCATATTGTTACATTGTATTAAATCCAAAAGGGCTCAAATTGTAAAGGCTTTGTAATGCATGAAGTCCAGTATGAAGCTTGAAATACTCAGAAGTAATCTACATGCACCATGCACACTAGCCAGAAAATGCCTTAGCAGTGAAATAGTGGTCATGTGACATAAACCTGCAACTGACAGGGAACAGAGGAAAGCTGTCCTACCCACTCAACAAATTGTTTTCTTAGACCATAGCATCACTCAGGTTCCCAAATGGTTTTACCCTAGACTATGGTTTTTGAATAGACAGAACACTTTTTTGGTAAACTACACACATTCTGCCCATGACTGCAACACACTGGACTTGAAGTCTTCATCCAGTGGAAGACTTTGTAACCCTTAATCATGGCGGCGCACATCAGTGCAGCAGCTTCTCAGCTACTGGTGACAAGCATATTTACTAACTTAAGACCTAGTGTAGTGAGGTATGTTTTGGGTGAAATTTATCGACTCTCTGTTAAAACAATAGCAATTAAATAAGAGCTAAAAGCTATGTTGGGAAGACTGCGGATTCTTAGGACAGCGGTCTGGAAGAGCAAGACACACCAGCTCAGAGGACTCTAAGAAGAGAGACAAGCGGGCCGGTTTGCTAACTAGGCTAAAGGTTAACAACAGACCTGCTCTTATAACACGCAAATGTCCGATCATTTTACAATAAGATGGACCTAATGCGACTCTGCTTGAACAGGTACAGAGAGATGTGGAACTGCTGTGTTTTTTTTCCTGAGACATGGCTTAACAACAATATGCCGGACTCAGCTTACCAGATCGAGAGGCTACTCTTCTTCCGAGCCGACCGAAACCACCTGTCGGGAAAAACTCATGGAGGAGGACTCATTGTCCTCAGCAGCCATTGTTCTGAGTCAGTGGAATATTTATTGCTGAAATGCTGTCCGTTTTACCTGCCTCGGGAGTTCACAGTTGTGTATATGGTAGCTGTCTACATCCCCCCAAGTGCTAACAGTAGCATAGCTCTCAGGGAGCTACATGACCACATCTGTGAGCTCCAGACCAAGCACCCGGAGGCTTTTGCCACGGTTTTACCATTATGTTTCCATAGCAACCAGGGGCAACAACACGCTGGACCACGTCTACACCAATAAACAGGAGGCAAACACAGCAGTGTCCCGCCCCCACCTCGGCTTCTCCAACCACACCTCCGTCCTGCTGGTTCCCACACATCGTTCTTTGCTCAAAGACAACAAGCCCACATGGAAGACCATCACTGTGTGGCCTAGTGGAGCCACTTCTATGCTATTCAGTGCACCAACTGGCAGATATTCAGAGAAGCAGCAACTCATGATGGCAGGGTGGACCTGGAGGACTATGCTTCCTCTGTGTGTGGATACATCAGCAAATGTATTAACGATGTCACCATCACAAAAGAGATAACCATCCATCCTAACCAGAAACCCTGGCTAAATGGAGAGGTGCGGTCTTTCTTAAAGGTACGGGACTCAGCCTTCCAGTCTGGAGATCCAGTGGCACTGAGAGCAGCAAGGAAGAAACTGGATGCTGCCATCAAAAGGGCAAAGGCAACCTATGTCCAAAGGATACAGGGTCATTTTTCCACCAACGTCCCCCGAAGCATGTGGAAGGGTATAAAGAGCATCACAGAGTACAAAAGGAGGGATGCTGATTGCCCTCGAGATCCATCACTGCCTGATGCTCTGAATACTTTCTATGCCCACTTCGAGTCATCCAACTCCTCCCACAGCACCAGGTTCGCAGTCCCACCAGGTGAACTGCCCTTCCATGTGTCTGTGGTGGACGTCAGGAGGATGCTATAGAGGGTCAACCCTCAGAAAGCAGCAGGCCCAGATAACATCCCAGGATGGGTTTCTAAGAGAGTGTGCTCAGGAGCTTACTGGGGTGCTGACAGACATTTTTAACACCTCTCTGTCCCAAGCTGTGGTACCTGTCTGTTTCAAGAGGTCTACTATTGTCCCAGTGCCTAAACATTCTGCCGTGAAAGGCATGAATGATTATTGTCCAGTGGCCCTCACGCTGTTTGTCATGAAGTGCCTTGAGCAGCTGGTATTGGCCCACATTAAAGACTCAGTTGACATCACTATGGACCCACAGCAGTATGCATACAGGAAGAACAGGTCTGTGTCCGATGCAGTATCATCTGTCATCCACTCTGCTCTCACTCATCTGGAGGGCAGGGACTCATACATCAGGCTGCTCTTTCTGGACTTTAGTTCTGCGTTTAATACCATCATTCCGCAGACACTAGTCAACAAACTGCTACTGTTCTGGTTGAAACCATCTATGTGTAACTGGGTATTGGACTTCTTGACAGGCAGGCCAAAGTCCGTGAAGATCCATGGTGTCTCGTCCTCCACCATCGTACTCAACACTGGCTCTCCACAAGGGTGTGTCCTGTGCCCCCTCCTGTACACGCTACTCATGTATGATTGCTCAGCAAGGTACCCGGGCAATCATATTGTGGAGTTTGCAGATGACACGGCCATTGTTGGTCTGAGCTCCAACAGCGACGAGTCTATGTATAGGAGGGAGGTAGAAGAACTCATTGACTGGTGTGATGCAAACAACCTGTGCATTAATGTGGGGAAGACGAAAGAGATGGTGGTGGACTTTAGGAGGAGAGCTCACACCCCTCCTCCACTCTTCATTGGAGGAGAAGCTGTGGAGCTGTTGACCACAGCCAAATATTGGGCCTGCACATGTCCAATAACCTCACATGGGCCATGAACACAGCCAGCATCATTAAGAAGGCTCACTAATGCCTGTATTTTATGAGGAGGCTGAAGCAGGCCAGCCTCATTGCTGCTGTGCTGACTTCCTTTTACCGGTGTGTGGCAGAGAATGTCCTGACATTCTGTATAACTGTCTGGTATGGCAACTGCTCTGTGGCTGATAAGAAGGCTCTGCAAAGAGTAGTTAAATCTGCTCAGAAAATGACCAATAGCAACCTCCCTTCTTTAGAGGACATCTATATCAGCAGATGTAGAAGCAGACCAACGAACATCATAATGGACCCCACCCACCCATCACATGAACAGTTCACCCTCCTCCCCTCAGGTAGAAGGCTGCGCAGCCTCAGTGCTCCTACAACAAGGCTGAAGTGCAGCTTCTTCCCTGAGGCTGTGAGGCTCATGAACTCTGTGCCATAAGCTGTCCTCTGCACCTTTTACTGCATTTTATCCCAAAATGTATTATGGGATACATTATATATATGATGTATATTATGATGATTTTAGGTTTTTATCATTGGTCTTAGGTTATTTATTATCTATTTATTATTATCCTTTTTAACGCTGGACCTGGGAAACAGTTTTCATTCTTTCATGTTTTTAACATGTTGAATGGCAAATAAATGAACCTTGAACCTTGACCTTGACCTTGACAACCTATAACCTACTTGTATCAGTCTTTGGCCTTATCTACATCAGATAATCCCAATGTCACAAGAACACCTGACGTCTGAGAAAATAGCCACAGCTTTGTCAGAGTATACCATGGCAGAATATCCATGAAGGTATATACACAGCTGCAGGAGATTTCTTTTCTGAAAGCTGACTGATCATCCACCAATGGCTACTTTGCTTCAGCTCTTAAATTTCTGCAGATCCAATGTTCTGTAGATGTGAATATTAAATAATTTGCTCAGTTCTACCACCTTCTGTCTTACACATGTACAGGTCAACCAAACTGATTCCTAGCATTTTCTCCACCTAGCACTAAAACTAATCAGAAATCCCCCAAAGAGTGTCACTTCCCATGAGCATGTATTTAATCTATAATCATTA
>CM040993.1:11469715-11523127 GCA_022985145.1 Pangasius djambal | reverse complement strand
AAAAAAAAAAAAAAAAAAAAAAGTTATAGTGGTTCTTGAGAGTTATATCGACTTTAGCCTGCATCATTGAAGTGTTCTGAATTTTGATGTTTGGCATTGGGAAACTTTCAGAAACATTTATAAATGATGTGGAAACTATCATCAGAGGAATGGTCTATACACAATACAAAATTGTAATACATGATTACCACTAAATTGACACTGCAATTCATGGAAAATATGTGGTCTTTTAATAGGAGCTACGCACAGAGAAATGGCAGAGCTTTTTTCTATGCTACGATTATAAGTTATAAGCAGAGAACAGTGTGATGTGTTTTCTGTTTGTTATGTTTCTTAAAATCACTTGATTGAGGTTATAGAGCTTGGATTACAGAGTCTTTCATGATTTATAGAAGCAAATAGCAGTTTGGTTGTTTGATCACTTAGAAACCAGTCAGTTTAAATGCAGTGCATGATCTCTGCTCCAATTCCTCCATTTGCTAATCTCCAACCCTTCTTTTTCTAAACTGAACAGCAAAAACCTGTACATTCTGTTCCCATGATTTAGAACTTCTGGAAACTCATCTAAAATAATTAGCAAAAGAAATTTGAAATCTCAGTGCAAAAATGTCTGCCACAACCCAGTTTAATTCTCTTAATGTGACACGTCACATAAATTTATCTAACATAAAATCCATACGAGTAACAGCAAACAAGGATGATTTGAATTGACCTTACATAACTATTGTGAAGAAAAGCTACTGACTGAAAAATAGCTGATCTGGTTGCTTTGTTTAGCAGCTCAATCTCAGAGTGGGTCAGCTCCACTTGGTGCACAGACTGATTACAAAGCATGTCATGGATATAGGATCTAATGATATAGGATCTAATGATTCTGAGTTTCAATTTTAAACTGTCATGAATAAACCAATAACAGCTTCCCAGGTCAACATCATATTGTCACATTGTTCTCATATTTGCAGCACTACCATGCTATTTTAATTCTTTATTTCATTTAAATCCATTTAACATGCCCTCATCAACATTCCTTTGCCTTTTTTCTCCTTGATTGAATCCCCATGGGCATCTTAAAACTTTTCGATACATTTGCATTTTGTATTTACATTTAGTGATTTTCAGCCATCCTTATCAAGAGTGACTTATAAATGTGCAAATAGCTGAAGGTGTAACATACACTATGTGGCCAAAAGTATGTGAACACCTGACTATCATACCCATATTGCACCAGCCTTTATTGCTAAAACAGTCTCCACTTTTTTGGGAAGGCTTTCCACTAAAGTTTGGAATGTGGTTGTGAGGATTTGCTCATTCAGCCACAAGAGCATTAGTGAGGTCAGGCACTGATGTTAGATGAGTAGGCCTGGCACACAGTCAGCATTCCAGTTCATCCCAAAGGTGTTCAGTTCAAGTTCTTGCACTCCAACCTTGGCAAAACATGTCTTCAAAACATGTCTTTTGAATTTTGCACAGGGGCATTGTCATGCTGGAACAGGTTTGGGCCCCTTAGTTCCAGTGAAGGGAAACTCTTATGTGCTTTCAACTTTGTGGCACCAGTTTGGGGAAAGCTCACATATCGTGTGATGGTAAGGTGTCCACATAGTTTTGGCCATAAAGTGTAAATGACTAAAGTGGAATAGTTGCTAACTAAAATGAAGAAATTCAGAACTTATATTCATAAACAATAAATTAAAAAAAAAAAAAAAGCTTAGATTAGAGTTAGCGTGGAGGTGTGAAGTTCCGAACCAGGGTGCAGAGACCTTTGAGGTTTGGAATGCAAGGAATATTTTTAATTTGATTCTTGCTGCAATGTGAAGCTAGTGGATTGATCTTGGTGTGGACCTGGCACAATCCAGTAGCTAGTTAGACGGCTAGATAGAAGCTGTTAATTTACATTTACTTAAAGTCACTTCCAATTGAGGTTAACGGTCTTGCTTAAAAACACAACCATGCCAGTTTGGTAGTGCTGGGGTTTGAACTTACAACCTTCCAGTCAGTAACTCAAAGCCTTAACCACTAAGTCACCACTTCCTCTGAACAGATATGTTTCTGTCCATAGTGCAAAGGAAATAGACTATATAAATCACTAAGGAAACTGGCTAAACTACATTGTGCATGTCTCCAAGGGCAAGTACATTTCAGGAAAATCTCTACACACTCCTCCCCTTGAGCTAATCATATGTTATATCCTCTTCTGAGTCATAAATGGACGTCAGAGAGGCGTGTTGATAACAGTATTGGCATGTAGAGAAGCATGTACTTGGCTTCATTGCCACTTCTCTGCAAACAAATTGAATCTTTGCCAGAATATTTAGTCACAATATTAACATCACATAACATACTGGAATATGAAACCACTTATCATAGAAGAGGCGCTTATGGGGAAGAGTTCTTCTACTCACTCTGAAAAATGAACAATGAAATTATTAGACATGCACATGAACACACGCAGGCTCCTGAGTGGAGACTTTGAAAAGATGTGTTAGAAGCACATATGGTAATCAGCTGCAACTAATTTGAGAGGAAATTAATAAATAATAAATTAATACACTCAAACACATTGAATGTTGTGGACTGCTTTCCCATGCGGAATGCTAACTGTATATTGGTACAGAAATGTTACCTGAAAATATACCAATGGAAGAAGAATTTAACAGATTACCATGATGCTGAATATAAAGGCATATATCCAAGATTTTGTCTGGATATACAGTTGTATGCACACGTTTGGATACTCCTGGCCAAATTACAAATGTTATTGATTATTGAAGTAAAAAGAAGTAAACACAGCCACAGTAGCAAACTATATTTGGCAAAATAACATATTTCTGCAAATATTAATGCATAGGTACTTTATACTTGAGAAACAAAAACCAATAATTAGTACAGTAAACAATAATAATAGAATATACAGAAGTTTGAAAATCCTTCCTGTTTGAAATTGACTTATTTGTATTCATTAGGCAGGTCAAGAATTATTATTAGGTATAACATTTAGAGCACATTATAAATTCTCTGACTCTAACTCACAACCATGAGATCCTCTAAGCAGCTGACTGAGGATCTGAAAATGAAGTTAATTGATGCCTACAAAGCAGAAGAAGGCAATAAAAAGATATCAAAACACTTCCAGCTCACAATTTCCATTGTCTGAAATGTCATTAAAAAATGGAAGTTAAGGGGAACTGTGGAAGTCAAAGCAAGATCTGAATGACTAAGAAAAATCTCAGTTAGAACTGGGCATATGTTGGCCAGAAAGGCAAAGCAAAACCTTACAAAGTCACTAAGAACCTGCAAGGAAGTTTAGCTGACACAGGAGTTGTGGTGCACCATTCTACTCTGCAGTAGTAGTAGTGCACAAATATGATCTGCATGTAAGAGTCATCAGAAGGAAACCTTACCTATGACCTCATCACTCTGATATATGTGAAACAAAAATCTAGATAAGCCAGAGGCATTTTAGAAACAAAAGCTATGCACTGATGAAATAAAAATGGAACTCTCTGGCCACAATCACCAAAGATATGCGTGGTGGAAAAGGAGCAGCATTTAATGAAAATAACACCTTGGCAACTATTAAGCAAGGAGGTGAATCTATGAATTGGGGGTTGTGTGGCAGCTAGTGGCACAGGAAATATTGCACAGTTGGAGGATGGATTCCAGTAAATATGAGCAATTTCTAGAAGCAAATGTGACACGGTCAGTCAAGAAACTGAAGCTGAAAAGAGACTGGCTTCCACAACAGGACAATGATCCAAAATGTACCTCAAAATCCACCATGAACTACTTCAAGTAATACATTCTGAAGCTTCTGGATGTCCCTCACTTGGACATTGTTGAAATTATGTAGCTACATGTGCATGCAAGATAGCCCCAAAATACACATTAATATTTGTGCATTAATGTTTAATGCAGAAAAACTTTGCATTAATATTTGCAGACAAATAATTAATTTTTTTTAAAAATAGTTTGCTGCAGAGGTTGTGTTTACTTCTTTGCGCCTTTCTTTTACCATACAAAATATGTAATTTAGCAAGAATTGACCAGACTTTTGCATACAACTGTAGTAGCATAGTTAAATGGAAAACCTTTGGGCCACTAACTGATTGCATTAGCTTCATTAATTGCAAAACACTGCTACATATATCCAAAGTTTTTACATTACTTGTGAGTCATGCATTCATCTTCAGCAGCCACTTTATCCTGGTCAGCGTTGCGGTGGATTCAGCGCCTGTCCTGAAAACACTGGGTGTGAGACAGGGATACATGCTGCCACATGATTACCTGATTGATATCCTACAAACAGTCAGCCCTTCATTCTTGAGATAACAAAAATCTCGGATGGACAGACCGACAAACATAAAACATGGTATGTCATGTGCTTCATTATAATAATGATTTTAAGGGAGGAGTGTTTTACAGATAAAACATTTGCATTCTTAGCTATGTGTTAATTAGCTTTCCTCTGCATTAGCCCAATGACAATAGCTAGCAGGTCAGCTATTCTGTGTAAAATCTGAAGGTTCTCATTTGCAGGAGAGACTGTGGTCTTTGTGAAGCCTCTGGTGAAACCAAAAGTACAGTACAACTGAAACACTGTGATCCAACTTTTCCAAACAATAGAAAAAAACTATTTACCTTATGTATTACTAATGATAATTATTAGAACTAGTTTTTTAAAAGATATTTTCTTGTAAAACATTTGCCAAATTATCACCATCTCTAAAGAATATTTTAAATAAATGCAAACAAATTGTCATTAAAAAAAACATATTTTTTTCTTTCAGTCTCCAGGAACTTTTAACCATGTCCAGTTTTTCTAGGGTATAAATATGAGGTTGCACACATGTAAAATCCCTTTGTCATTGATTACCATGAGAAAAAAAACACAATATAAAGAATTCCCAAGAATACCAATAAACACAATTAGGGCCATAACAAGGTTTCACATGTCTGAAACAATTAAAAGTTTTCCAGGAAGTAGACCCATGAGCACAATGTTGCCCACACAGTGAGTAGGATGGTGAAGGAGAGAAAAACAAGCTCAAAGATCACTGTTTTAAAATTTAGACTGTAGTTGTTTGTGCTTGTTGTAAAGTTTCGAAAGTAACTGTTAAAAACCACCCCACTTTAAGCTAAAATATTCTGCATGGAGGAGTGGACCAAAATCCCTCTACAGGTGTCTCCAACTTGCTATTACTCTTGCCAGGGCAGTTGTCACAGAACATTAAATCGTTTTGAAACTTTATTTGAAGAAAAAACTTATACCTCTTTTTTGGCTTAGAGAAAAAAAAACATGTTTATATATATATTTATTTACATAAGCAGATACTCTAATGCTGAAAACAAGTTAACATAATATAAAATTTAGAAGACGCTTAAAATACTTTTTTTGCATTGTAAACATGTTTGTCTGCTGTGATCAGTCCTCGTAAATAATCACAAAAGTTTTAGGATTAGAGACCGCTGATTGTGCTGAGTCTGGTGGCCTTAAAAGGCACAAGTGTGCATTTTTCATTTGGAGGCTAAAATGAAAGAAGGGACACCTTACAGCCTCGCGGACCTAGCAGGCCTGCACAAACAAGGGCTGCGATGTTGCAAGTGCACCATTTTGGACAGGCTCTAAGTGTGGGCCTCTTTGTTTGTGCATGAGTATGTGTATGCTGCCTGTGTGATGTATGATAATCATGGACATACTGGACAGATCTTTTTTCATACTGAACAAGTAAGGCATTTACTTGTTATCTAAGAGACAGCCAGCTGATTTATCGCCTAATATCAGCCTGGCTAGTGACTAACAGGGTGTGTTTGAGTTATATGTATTTTTGCATTTTCATTTCAGACTCTGTTAAATTGGATTTATGTTTATTCTCTGATCCATTTTTGCTAGTGCAGGAGTAGACTTTGTGCATTCAAAACTCAGATTAGGTGAGAGTAAGGCCTTTTCTCACCCTTCGTATGTGCATTTTATCTAAAGGTATGTATATTTGTCGTTTTTTTATCTTTTTTTTTTGCTCTTATTTAGATAGTGCATGTTTGGTGTTTCTCTGTACTTTATGGATTTCAGACTCATAAAGTGAGTCAAGCACTAAAAATTAAAAGCAATAAAAGCACTAAAACTTTTAAACCAATATAATATAATATTGTTTCTGTACTGGGTATATTTTGTAAAGCCTTCCTCCACCTAGATGTTTTTACTTTTGTGACAGTGGTGGCTCAGTGATTAAGAGACTAATTTTTCTGCATCATGTAGTGACATTATATTTCTCATCTTAGCCATATTTCTGAGATTAAAGAAAGCTATCTTAGTAATATTACCTACATGAGCTTCAAATGAAAGACTGGAGTCAGAAATGTAATCAGAAAGCTTACTTCTAGCAGCATGTGGTCCTAGTACAAGTACTTCTGTCTTCTGTCAGAATTAAGTAAGAGAAAGTTAATAAGCATCCAGTGTCTAATGTCCTTTACACATTCCTCAACTTTATTAAGCTGGTGTCTTCCATTTAGCTTTGCTGAAACATACACCTGTGTGTGATCAGCATAACAGTGGAAGCTAATACCATGTTTACGAATAATTTTGTCCAGAGGTAGCATATATAAAGAAAAGAGCAGTGGGCCTAAAACAGAACCTTGTGGAACACCAAACTTTACCTTAATATGTGTAGAGACGTCACCATTTGTATCTACAAACTGATAGCGATCAGTCACAAATAGTTTGAGCCAGGAGAGGGCCATTCCCTTAACGCCTACAACATTTTCTAGCCTATCAAGGAGAATAGCATGATCAATGCTATCAAAAGCTGCACTAAGGTCAAGCAACACAAGCAAGGAGACACAACCCTGATCAGAGACCAGTAGTAGGTAATTTACCACTTTAACCAGCGCTGTCTCTGTGCTATGATGGGGACTAAATCCTGACCGATACATTTCATGAATGTTATTCCTATGTAAATATGAGCATAACTGCTGTGCTACAACCTTTTCTAGAATCTTGGAGCTAATGGGGAGATTTGATATTGGCCTATAGTTTTTTAATCAGGTGTTTCATAACTGCGAGTTTAAAAGATTTTAACAGTGCAAACAACTGTTGCACAATCATGCAAGAATAAAATATCAATCTGAATGCATGTATGTCTGATATTCTGAGGCAGAAGGACAGCTTCCAGTTTGTGCATGTGGTTCTCTTGGAGAAATGAAACAACAATGTCTGTCTGTCTGCTGCAGGAAAGTTGAACATAACTCTATGTTTAAAAAATGACATCTACACATACTATGAAAGAAAGACTGAGTAATTCCAAGACAAATAACAAACAAGACATTCTGCTTCATTATCCACAGTGACAGTGAAACAAAAACGACGCAGAAACTCATTGTTTGTTCCTTCAGTTCCATCTTCACTAACCACTGGCCTAATTTCAGCACTTTTTTTTCACAGTTTTTGTCTGTGCTGAAATCCAGAAGCATTTTGCTCATGCACAACACACTGGGGTGCCCTACAACACATACTCCATGCATTTTTTAGTTTTATATAATTTTTTCTTATTTGTGTTATTAATTGGCAGAGGTCTGGTGAGCCAATTGAGACCAAGCCACTTGTTGAATAGCTCTGCTGTACATATATGTTTTGATATACACAATGACCAATTATTACTATTAGGAACACATGCACACCTGCTCATTCATGCAATTATGCAATCAGCCAATCATGTGGCAACTTTGTCCATGTCATGGTTGTTGGTGCCTGATGGACTGCTTTGTGCATTTCAGAAACTGCTTATCTCCTGGGGTTTTCATACACTGCAGTCTCTAGATATTATACAGAATAGTGCAAAAAACAAAAAACATCTATTGAGCAGCAGTTCTGAGGATGGAAACGCCTTGTTGATGAACGAGGTCAGAGGAGAATGGCCAGATGGGTTTGAGCTTACAGGAAGGCAATGATAACTCAAATAACCATTCTTTACAACTGTGGTTAGCAGAAAATGCAAGGTTTTGATATTAAGGCAAAGTCTGTCATGTACAGATGTCTTATTAAATCTAGTCTCTTATCTTCTCTTGAGTTTCATCTCTCTTTCATTCTTAGTTTAGATTACTGTAGTTCTGCACATTTATCATCTCGTTTGTCTTAACCTTGTCTATTTCTGTAGTTATTAATTTCCTTAGTTTTGTCTCTGTTCTCTTTGTTTTAACTAATTAATAAATTCTCACACATTAGTGTCCACAGAGCTTTTGGTTTGATCTATTAAAGCTATTTAATAGCTATTAAAGCTATTTAATAGCTATTAAAGCTATTTAATAGCTATTAAGCTATTAAATTCAGTCCAACATATAAAATTAGTTTTGTGTACCTCTGATTTCAGTCTAGCTTAAATGTTATAATATGCACATTTCTCTTTCACTTCATCTTCATTTTGCAGATTGAATAAAACATTCATGTTGCAAACCTATATCCACCTTAATCCCCTTGTATGGCTCAATGTTTAACAGATGTCATCACCCTTATTTTACTGATCCATGATTTACTGACGTCCTTGACTTCTTTGTACCCAGGTGCCTCAGGATGAGTGGAGTGGTTACCCGGGAATCGAGAAGGACGAGGAGATCCCATGTCGGCGGATGCGCAGCAGCAGTTATGTGAAAGCCATGGGGGATGATGAGAGTGGTGACTCAGACACCAGTCCCAAAGCGTCGCCTCAAAAATCTGTCCGTCCAGATGCCCTCATTCTCAAATCCGCCATCCACAGACCTCATATAGACAGCCAAAGGTAGGACTGATACAGAAGTTTCTCAGTCCTTTTTTGATGAAATCAGATGAAGCAGACAAATGTTGCAGAGTCTTATTATGATTTGATTTATGCTTTCATGCCAAAATCAATTGTCATGCTGTGGCTGCAGATGTACGGTATGGTCTGAAAGATGGGTGAAAGATAAGAGTGGACATAAGGTGTAACAGAGTAGCCTGAGGAGGCATATTATGGCAGCAGTTACTATCACTTCTATCTGTGCTGAGAGATATTTCAAATAGCAGTTTGTTCTACAGACCAGGAGATTCAGCATCCTAAATGTGATAGGGAGATGCTTTCTGTGAAATTTACACTGCACATTTAAAGGCAATGTGTTTCTATTATTAGTACATGCATATGTGTTATGTGTTATTTGATATGTAACAGGATATTCAGCCTATATAGAAAGTGTGATGTGTTTGTTGTCTGTTGTTGCATTTCGGGTGGTTGAGTTTGCATTTGTTTCAGTGTGACCTGCACTAGGATTAAAATTGTGCAGTGATGGATGGTTTTGCCTCTTATAGCAAGCAGGCAAACATTGTTTGCTTTAGTGTATCTACAATTATGAAAATTATTGTAGCCACCAACTATGCATGTGTGTTTGCATAACTGAAAGACATGCTGCTACATTAGGAAGGCATCGTATGTCTTTAAGCTTTAGTGTTAGAGAAAAGCATGCCTCGGGGGAAAAATATACAAAGTTTGACTGGATACTTTAACGGGAGTATAAAAGTTTTTCATGTGCAGAGACCAGAATATTTATGCCATGAATATTTATGCATATTAACAGTTCTTTTTCAGAGAATTTACAGTTTAGCTTCAATCCCTCTAGATGGAGAAATCCCTCAAATGTGTGAAACTTAGTCTGTTGAAGGCTTATATAATGGTGCTGCTGACTGGGATGGATCATTATCTCTGACCTTGCTGCATGTGTTGGGTGGAGATATTTTTATGAAAGGTTGCAGTCTGCAGGATATTGAAGCCTAGCTGGTAATTTGTCAGCAATGACTCATCTGAATATTCAGTAGATCGGAAGTGACATGAAGCAAGCCAAGAACAATCCAGCTTCTCTGCCCCTCAATAAAGATTAATGGTGGAAGTTAACAAAAAGTTGCAATCTCACAAATCTGGTAAAGATGAAAGGGGGCTTCATGAATGAATTCATGTTTACTTTTTGCTGTGGCCCTGTCTTAGAAATGGCAACTATTACATTTAAACTGAATGATGACCTTGCTTGCTATGTGTACTTACATTGTGTGTGCCTACGACTCATAAACACATAAATGATAACCCAAAAAAAAAAAAAAAAAATTAAACAGTTAATTATTTGGATTTATTGCCTTGTAAATACATTTTGAGGATGCACTGATGTATTATAAAAAAAAGAGAATGCAGCCTATTACTACAGATGGAGAGAATGTGCCGCACAGTCTGGGTCTGACAGCCTGAGTCGTTTTAAAACTGAATCACTGCTCAGTACCAAAAATAATTCAGACCAAGCTTTCTAAGATGATGCAGTATAGTCTAATTATCACCAAATTGGTAAAATAAGGATAAGGTAAAATTCATTGTAATCGCTGTTAAACAGAAGTCAGCTAACAGTTTTAGAGTGATTTGAATGACTATTGTAAATTTGTAACAAATCAAACTATTGTCTGAATTTAAGAGTTGTTAAGGTCAAGTTTTTAGGAGTTGTTAGTGATTGCAACTTCACTAGGTCACTAAACCCAACTTAGTCACTGTTGTTTGCTACAAGTATTATAAATGTTGTCTGAGATTGGATTGACCTTGGTGGAATATCCCGCTGTTCTTCACGTCTGTTGTTAAGTAGTCTGGTAACTTTTTTCCTTTTCATGGTGTACCATCATATAGATATACTGTATAATCACATTGCTTCAGGCCAATGACTGAAGCAATGCCTGAATGCTTTGTCCCCATATTAGTCTTTGTGGCTTAGAATATGTAAACTTACACATAGAACTAGGTATCTAAGCTGAACTAAGTGAATGGATGCATTTTTTTCAAATTTCAGAACGTTTTACAAGAATTTACAAGAAATCAGGTTGGTGAAAAATAGTATCATGGCCTGCAGTTGCCTGCTTGTTCCCTTCATTTAGCCAAGGCTACCACTTGCAAACAACGAGAGATTTGCGTCCCCATCCCGGTGTGTCTCTGGACCCAGCGGCCTCCTACAACCCTCCCCAATACCGCTCTCGCAACCAGAGCTACATGCGCGCGGTCAGCACCCTCAGTCAGGCAAGCTGCCTCAGCCAGGTGAGTGTGAGCAGGTTCTCATACATACACACATTTTAAACATTGAACTGGATACTCTAGAAACGTTTATTACCAAAGAATCATGATCATTTTGATCATAAGTCAGCAGTGCATTAAAAGCTGCTACATGTGACTTGTTAATTACACTCAGCAGGTAACAGAGCATTCCACTGTTTTTGTAAGTACATGTTAAAAAGTTCCATCTCACTGATCCTGGGTGTGGAGTTTTGCTTGTTTTTCCTATGCTAGAAGGTGGATTGGCTGTTCTAAAATTGCCCCAGTTATGAATGTACGTGTGAATGTGTGTGGTACCCTGTGATGTGCTAGCATCCCATCCAGGGTGTATTCCCGCCTCACACACAGTGTTCCTGGACTAGGCCCCGGATACACCATGACCCTTCTTACTTAAACCACAACGAGATCTATTACAGCAGACAGAATAGTCCTTTGCTAGTCTCTTGGAATATTTCTTAACCTTTTCTTCTTCAATGCCACATTTTCTGCACCACAGTCACACAACAATCCTATGCTTCAAAAAACACGAATACATGAGTGCATAAATTGATAACTAAAGCTGGCTTTAATGCTGGTGTCCGTTTTATATGCATGTAAGTGGATTTTTTTTTTTTTAAGATTTCACTGTTGATAGTTGACAGTATAATATTTTAAGTTTCATTGTAACAGGCTGCATTATATATTTGTATTGCATGTACTGGTTTCAGAACAGTTTATCGACATTATGCATGCCTTTTTTCAAACTCAGAATTAAGTTAAATATAAGTTCAGTTGGCATTAAAAAGTGACTGTGAACACAAGTTTATTTTTTCTGGATTGAGTTGAAATGGGATTTGCATGTGATTAATTAGATATGCAATTTACAAGAGAGAGTTAGCAAGCAGCTTGGACGTGGTGATGAGCAAGATGATGGAGCCATAAAGTCTGTTTTGCCAAGATAAATTTAGTGTGGTTTTAGTCTTTCTTTGGATTTCTAGACTGTTTGGATTGTTTCAAAGTTAGCAGTGTATCAACAATACTGCTTTGGATGGTGTTTAATGGATTAAATTTCATGGAATTAATGGATGTGCCATGATAAAGTAGAGACCATCTCTTTAAATCCTGGAGTGGAATCAAGACATGTGTTATGAGTGGCTCCTGATAACGTCAGGTATGTAGTTCTTCAGGAATAGCTTCTGCTGCTTGATGCATGTATTTGGTGTCTAATCACTTCTTTCGTCCAAGCAGGGTCTTCAAACATGCTTTCCACACACCACTGACTTTTATTTAGTGTGCAAATATTGTTCCTGTAATTTCTTTCATTCTTTCATTCCATATTTCAAATGGATAACTGCTGAAAGGCTAAATTTCTTGATTCCATTTTCCCTCCTGCTAACGCTCCTTTGTATTTATTGTGCAAAGGGGAAGAATCAAAGTGAGAAAGAGAAAGGAAGAGGAAAAATTAAGGACTGCTATTCCTGTTTTTGTCTCTCAGGTGAGTGAGACTGAGGTCAATGGCCAGTATGAGTCAGTTTGCGAGTCCGTTTTTAGTGAAGTAGAGTCCCAGGCCATGGAGGCCCTGGACCTTCCTGGCGCTTTCCGCACTCGAAGCCACAGTTACCTGCGTGCAATTCAGGCTGGGTATTCCCAAGATGACGACTGCTTGCCTTCAATGACATCCTCCACTGTCACTTCAACTCTCAGATCCACAACAGGTAAACCGCCCCTCGATTCCAAAAAGAGAGAAAGGGGTTTAAGAGCACATATCCATCATACCGTCCGTACATCCTATGACATACCTACATATGTACAGTGGGGAACCCTTGTGCTTGAGAAATGCTGGGATGTGAATGTTCCTGGTCACGTCCTGTCCTTTTGTGTGTTTGTTCATTTGCTTTGACCTCTTTGTCCTCTAAGTGTTCAATGGCAGATGTCTGCGATTGTGTTTTTGCACGATTGATGCATTATCCAGTCCAGTGATAATGAGAATTTAACTTGGGAAGGGCAGTTCACACAGATGGAGGTCCTCAAAATGAAACACATGCTCCTAAACACAGAGCATGCTTTCTTTTTTTCAACATAAGTCATGTTTCGCAATTTTGAGAACATGACAGAAAAGTTTAGGATAAAGAAACATAGAAGGGGGGAGGGTGGTAAGCAAGATGCGATGGAAACAGAGACTTTAACAACATACAGGTTAATGCAGTTTTTTGCTTTGCTATTTAAAAGTATTAGCACTATTAACAATGGTGTAACCTGCAGCTTACCGGGATGAGATGCTTCATTTCAATCTTCCGGTACTGGTTGCACAAAGTAATTACAAAATAATATATAAGCAGCTGAAGGCTGATTTTGATTGAAATTATCCACTGAGAAATACATATGCATGTACGTGGTTCAGGATATGTAGTTTTCCAGAATCATGTTTAAACCAATGCAATTTGTTTCCATTATGATAAATGCCTATTAAAGGAAAATAACAACAGTGACACTCTAACTACATAATTCATCTATGGAGCATTTAAATTGAAATCATAGAGATAACTTAGTAAATAATCAAAATTCATCTTTTTAATTATTATATCTTAAAGACTAAACATTACAGAAGCTATTTAAAGTTTTTGTGCAACACTTGCGTAAATTTTGTCCCTCCATGAGTAACATCAATGGTTCTTTGTGCAAACAGTGCCACTCCCTGAACACACACTCATCAATGGTGCATCTGTGTACATTCCAAGTATAGCTATGAACCCTATTGAAACACTCTTTGATTATTTCAATATTCACTGTCAAGTATTGTAATCCAAGTGGATTTTATTCTCTGTATAAATAGGCCTTTTGATGCTCCTTGTTTTTGTTCAGTTTGTATGTTCAATCCAGATGAACTTTGTAGTGAATTATCTGTTTATTCCTTTTGATGTGGGTTCCTTTTTTTTCTTTTTTCCCCCTTTTTTTTTTCCAAATGGAGTTTCTTTGATTGGACCTTTTATAAAACACCACTGGTTTATTTGTCAAAACCATCACAACCAACCAAGTGACTGCAGCAACTGAGGATTAAGGAGAGTTTCCCAATCCCACGGTCATACCCTGCTGAAGCGCTTTCACCGCACAACGCTCCCTCGCGACCTTTAATATGTGTGGAATGGGTCACTTTTATCTGTTTTATTCTGGTATATAACACATATAATTACACAAACTGTGTCCCTCTTTGGCAGCAAATTGCAAAGGGAGCTTTTGAGATATTCAGATGCTTTGATAAGTGGGTTGTGTCTACAGTAGTAATGAAATAAAATGTGGCCTTTGACAGCTGAAAATTGACAGATCTAAAAGTGTAGAAGAAGTCAAGATAATGTAATCTTTTTTTTTTCTTTTTTTTTCCAATAGTGTCTGTAGTGCTTCGTTATATACACAGGTCTAATTAGTCCAAATCTTAAAAGATCATAGATGTATGAAACTCAGACAACTCCTCACACTCTTGGCCAATAACTTGTGTGCAGAATTAAATTAGGTCAAGCTTATCTGTTTTATTCTGGTATATAACGTCCCAGTATCACCAACTCTGTCCCTCTTTGGCAGCAACAAATAAGCAGAAAGCTTTTGGGTGCCTTATAACAATTGACAATGAGAGATATGGTTTATATCTACGATAGTAATCAAATTATAAATAGGCTTCAACAACTGCCCATTGATAAGTGTGAAAGAATAGATCAAGATAACATTATCAAATTCTTGATTTTCCTATAATGCCTGTAGTGCCACATTGTAGTTGTGAGCATAATTAGTTGGAGCTGAACAGTATGTATAAGCCCTCAATTCAGAGGGAAGGAGAGAAACAGAGCCTCTCCTTTGGCCAGCCAACACTACACAAGGAGATCCAGAGGAAAAGAGCAGCAGGAGGGCTAACTGTCACAGGTATTTTACTGCCAACACGCATACATATATCTATGTATATGTGTGTTTTTACACTGCCTTCTCAACTGATTTGGAACTAGCCTCATGACGGCTGCCATGTTTTAACATTAGATTAGGGAAAATAATGATTGCCCAAAGCAAATCAATTCAAGATCTATGAAAAAATCTCTAAACAACTGGCAAAACCCAAGAGTTTCTTGTACTTGGGGGTAGAAGTGGGTATTGTGAGTTGTTCTCCGCTTTCTTGGGCCCCTGATTTGGAGTCCAGTGAAAAAACCTTTCCATTAGTGTACTGTAAATATTTGGATCTTTAAGTTGCCATTGGTACAAAATGATTTTGAGTTCTTTCATTGAAACTGAAATATCAGTATATTGTTGGTGTGAACGTTTTCAGCCATGTAGGACAGTGGGATTGCAGCCTCTCCCTGGTGCAGCCCTTGTAGGTCTTGTTTCACGCTCTGCTTACACCCCCACATCTCCACATGGTCCAATCAGCTTTACATCTGAGGACCTAATATGTTCAATAGGGTTCATATCTATTACTTGGGCCACTAACTTGTGATTGTTCGATTGCCTTTTCATCTTTTCTGTTGCACAAAAAACATAAAGTCTTAAAATCTGATGACAGTGTTTAAAGGGATGTTGTAAAAGATTTAGCATTTAGCAAAAATTATTTTGATTTTGGCAGAATTATCATTATGATTATGAAAATGGTAATGGTGATGATGATGATGATGGTGATGGCAAATGCCAAGGGAACCCTGCTGCCCCTTGGACTGATGAAAAGATGGAAAGACATTTGGAGGCTAATGCTTGACAGGACCGAGAAGGCAGTGTAAACACACAATACAAAGCCTACAGTATGTGAGTAAAACCAGTCACACACCACTGTTTGCCAGCAGTGACAGTATAAAGCAGTGTGGTTGACTGGTAATGTACAGAGTCACTTAAAACCATTTTACAAACTATGAAGAATGGAAGACTTAGTGCTGGTAGTTATAGCACATCTACACAGCACTGATCACTTCTGACCAACAGTCATGCATTGGCTTTGCCTCCACTGGGAACCAGTTAAACACAGAAAATATTATTCTGGATGAAACAAAACATAAAAAAAATTAAATTGGATCCTCCAAAAGATGCTTCTTTATTTATTTAATAATTGTTGCTAAACAATTGAGCATTGGCAACTTACAAATTGATTCAACTTACAAAACAACTGAACAAACTGCAGGTTAAACCAGGTTAAATATTACTATGTACTGTAAAAAGTCCTACTTTATTTATTTCACGTCCAAATACTGTTACTCAAAACCAAGACTCCACAGCCTTAAATCAAATAAGTGATTGAAACTGACAGAGACATACATTTAGTATCAGCATACTTCAATAATTTTAATTATTGATTTGCAACTTATTAAAATAATTACAGCTGATGACAGAAGTGTCTGTGCAGAGTTTTTACTCACATACTACAGGCATAGATACAGTACCCTCTGAAAGTATTGGAACAGCAAGGCCAATTCTTTTGTTTTTTTGCTATACACTGAAGACATCAGGGTTTGAGTTCAAAAGATGAATATGAGACAATAGACCAGAATTTCAGCTTTCATTTCCTGCAATTTAGATGTGTTAAACAACTTAGAACACGGCACCTTTTTTTTTTGAACCCACCCATTTTTCAAGTGAACAAAAATATTGAAACAGGTGACTGACAGTAGTTTCTTGTTGCCCAATTGTGCTCGGTTAAAAGCTCTGAATGTCTACTCTCGGTTTGAGCCCCGTGTTTCAACTGTGAAGACTGCATTAGTTGTTAAAAGAGATAAACCAGCATGAAGACCAAAGATCTGTCTGTTGGATAAAAGCAAGTCATTCTGAAGCTGAGAAAAGAGGGAAAATGATCAGAGCCATTGTACAATCATCAGGCATAGCAAATGCAACAATTTGGAACGTTCTGGAAAAAAAGAAACTACCGGTGTATTATTAACCAGACATCAGACAGGTCGGCCAAAGAAAACAACAGCAGTTGATGAAAAAAAAATTTTGAGAGGAGAAATACAGAGGCCATACCACAAGATGCAAACCACTCATTAGCAGTATGAATCTGAAAGCCAGATTGGAATTTGCAAAGAAATACAGAGATGAGCCACAAAAGTTCTGGAACCAAGATTAACCTCTATCAAAGTGATGGAAAGGCCAAAGTATGAGAGAAAAAAGTGTGGAGAAAGAAAAGATCTGCTCATGATCCAAAACATTAAGCACAGTGGTGGTAGTGTCATGACTTGGGCTTGCATGGCTGCTTCTTGAACAGGCTTACTAATCGTTATTGATGATGTCCTGATGGTAGCAGCAGAATGAATTCAGAAGTCTACAGAAATATTGTCTGCCAATTTACATAAAAATGCATCCAATCTAATTGGGAGGAACTTCATGCAGCAAGACAATGACCCAAAACACACTGCCAACATGACAAAGGACTTTGCCAGGGGAAAAAATTGGAAGGTTTTAAACTGGCCAAGTCAATCACCAGACCTTAACCCAACTGAGTATGCATTTCGCTGCAGTACAAGCCTGGAAAAGCATCACAAAAGAAGAATGCAACAGTTTGGTGATGTCGGCAGGTTGCTGGCTTGATACAGTTTTTGCAAGCAAGGGATATACAACTAAATATTAAGTGTTATGTATTTTAATTTACTTTAAGACTATCTGTTCCTATATTTTTGCTCACCTAAAAATAGTGTGTTCTACCACCAAAGGTGCCATGTTGTAAGTTGTTTAACACATTTAGCTGTAAATACCAGGAGATGAAAGCTGAAATTCTGATCTATCGTTTCATATTCATCTTTGATCTCAAACCCAGTGTCTTCAATGTATACCAAAAGCAAAAGGATTGTCCTTGTCATTGCAATACTTTCAGAAGGGACTGTATATTTAAAAACAGGGATTACTCATAATGTTCAGGAGTATTCTGATTTTAGCACTTTTTTGCCCAACTCCACAGCTGTAGAATCCTCTGAATGTTATTCTATCTCCATATTTAAATTTGTCTTCCAGAGGGCTATGATGCAATGGAAGGCACTTCTTTGTTAAATGAGGACATGATAGAAGATGATGACGGTGCTAGCTCCTCAGCTTACCAGGAGCTTGAGCGTTTTGAGAGAGAGAATGCTGCTCGGAGTCATCACAGCACAAGTTCTACTGTAACAGCTATCTCTGTGGCACCCACTTCTTCTCCACCCATTTACCGTGTACCCGCTCCAACACCCTCCATCCCTGAACCGCATGTTCCTCAGGCCATTCAGGCTTTTAAAGAATCAGCCAACATGGTGGCAGCCTTCAACATGCAATGGAAGGAAGAGATTGCGGCCATGCGGTTTGAGCTGGCCGAACTACGCCGGGATGTGTGCAATGAGCTCAAGACCTTTAATAGCAACTTTTTTAACTTCACACAGTGCTATAATATGTGGACCTTGTGCAGAGAGGCAGCGACCGGAAGCTCTACCCAATCAAGTGAGCGAGTGTCAGTTGGGATCCAGACTGGCAATAACGGTCCAGTCCGACAAAACACTGTGGATGTCTCAGTCATGTGCCAACCAGAACCGGCACCGTTTAACATTTTTGAGGTGATGAACCCTCCAAGGATTGAGATCACTGAGGGAACACCTGAGGGCCCAACAACCTCTAACAGCCCAACAAGCCCTGCAAGCCCGGTAAGTCCCACCGATCTATCTGGTCAAAGACCACTAGGGGAGACCAAGATGGACACCAGCAGGAAGAAGAAAAGTCGTAGTCGACCAGAAGGACAGAGAAGCTCCAGTCTGGAACTCTGGTGCAGGAAGTACACTAGTGGGCCAATGTCATACCTGTCACTATCATTCTGATCATGCTAATCATGCAGTCCTATGAAACTCGGGAATTAATTCCCCTCTTAACCAACCCTGCAAACAGGGGCAAGGCACTGTTTAAGTCTGCACACATTAAGAGCCAGGGTGCAGTCCTTGTCCCTTTGCTCTATGCAGAGATGATTGCTAGCTAGGCATTTTTTTACACTGAGATCAGGAGAAGATACCACACTGGTATATGTTAGGTTAGCTAAACCATCACAGAGTAATCCATTTTGCTGTGTTTTTTCTTCATACATGTATATGTCTCCACAGATTTGACCCAAGAATGTGGCACGCAATGCAAGGAATGTCATCTTCATCCAACTGTCTTCGTAATGCTCCGTCATTAACCACTAAGCTTCTCAATTGACTAAAGTATACACATGCTGCCCTTCTACAATGACATCCTGATGATGTGATCTAATCAATGAGTTTACTAAAAATCGCTCATTTAGCGTGTGAATGTTTAATCAAGATAACACATTTTAACTGCTCTCAAATGCATTGAATTGGAAAGGTTTTGTTTTAATTCATATTGTTTGGTCAAGTTAAACATCCTAAATGATGTCCATCAGAGTGCCATCACGATTTCCCGTACACTACAGCACTTTGCCACTGTGGCGATGAAGTTACTGTGGATGATCTTAGGTCGTAAATCATAAACAATATATGGTTGGGAGTTACTTAGCACATGAGATTTTAAAGATCAACAGAAATGCTTCCCTCACACTAAGCCTTTTGCTGTAAACCTGAAGATGAAAATAAATGAAGACAAGAAGATAAGAAATGAAGATGAGACAAATATGAAAGATTAGAATTAGTGTTGAGATTAAAGTATAGTAATATAGTGGATAGGCTTTTATTGATGGTTGCACATTTACTGCCCATATCCTAAATTCTAACCCAATTAGTTCAGTTTACAATCTGAGCATCTGCCACTCATGTGTGGGTTAATCCAAATTAAGTGGGACCAATTTTTTTTTCTTTTGCCAGACTATACAACATAGTTCAAACTTATATGTAATTGGAACTAATAATAGAAATTATTACAGATGTCAGATTATATTTTGTACTTTATAAAAGAGAATGATTTATTCAAAATGAAATGTAGAGATGCCTATGAAAGTCATTTTGAACTTCCCAAGACATTTATGTCATTGGGTATAAAATGCACAGATATACCTTATGTTGTGCATACAAGGCTTATGTGCACAACCCCATATACATCTACTGGAGTTATACTGTGAATCCTCTACATAATATTTATATAATTTCGTTCAAAAAGAGAAACCTATTTATCGAATAAAATAAACAGTAAACTTAAATATATAATGAGAAAAACTATGAGAAACATTCCTTAATATAAAATATATTTCTATATTTTTTTGGCTGTTCTGTTTTATGTAGTGTGTCTAAAGTATAGACATTAAAAGGTATATTATTTTGCAAAGGGAAAAATCATAGTCATGCCAAAGTAGTTGTGGAGAAGAAGGTTTTCAAGGTGTGCTTCAACAAAAAACGGCTTTGTTGACTACAGACACTTGGTTTGCTAGCACATTATCTCTTGGGGTACAGTAAAGTGTCTGTCTTACAAGCATGCATGTTTTACAGTCCAACATTCAATGCTTTTTATTGTCTGTTTGTTGTTTTTCTTCCTTCTTGCTGTAACATGCAACATTTAGGCATTTGAGTTAAGCAGAGTGCACACTACACAAATTTATCCCCGAGTTCCCTGTCTCAGTAACATCTTACTGCACAGTACCGCTGCGACCGCTCATATATTCAGAACTGAGCAGTTCAGTGACGCAATTTTAAATGATATTTTCAAGCATCTTTGACATTCTTGGTGATGAATCATGTAGCTTGAACACTGCTGAGAAAAAGCCAATACTAGTCCCAGAGGAAATCAAAGTCATCTGTAGACATGTGCAGCAGATCCCTGAATCCAGTTTATCATCCATATATTTGTGTGTGAGGGTGAGGGAAAAATGCAAGCACAATATCTATGCTATTAGAAATTATCTGGCATGCCATACCTAAATGGTTGTTAGGAACAGCAAAACTAAAAACAAACATGACATGATTCCTGCTGGTGCCCAGTGTAAAAAGTTTTCCTTTTGGTTGTTTTTGCTGAATAAATAGTCCTGGCTGTCAGCGTCTCCCCAACCGATCCTTCCTCAACATTTTCCCTTATTCTTCTTTTCCTGGTTTCCATACAAAATATTGCAGAAACAACACCACAGCCAAAGTCACAAATGCTGCTTTCAACTTAACTCAGAAGTGGGAAGTAGGAATTAAGAATTATTCAATTTTTGACCTCAAGCTACAATGTGAGAAAAACATGGACATCACCATGTTCATGGTTGTTAGCAAAAATCTAGCAAGCTAACTGTGATGAGGGATGTAGAGTTCAGTGACTAAACAGTGTTCTGTATAGTCAGTGTTATAGATTTAACAAGTGAATATCTGTATAATGATTGATCTAAAGCAAATACTAGTATATAAGGATATTCATTTAAAAGTAAAGAAGTGCTACTTTGTTTACTCTTGATGCAGTGAGCAGACATGTTGATTTGTTGTCATATGCTCAACTCGGGAACTGTTGAAGAGACCTTCCAGAACTTCCGAGTAGGAATTCCGAGTTAAGGGGGGTGTTTTTTCCTAGTCAGAGGTCAGAAATTCCGAGGTATGAGTTTTAGTCAAATGCAGCAAATGCAGCAAACATCCACAAAACAACTGATCGCAAGTGATTAAAGTCATGTACTGTGAACAGGACAGCAATTCACAGATTTGGAAAGTTGTGTAGTGTGCACCTGGCTTAAGTCTATGGACTTGGGATGTAGCAAAGCAATGTAATTAAGGCCCATCACTTTAAAGCATATATGTTTTGAATAAACCAACTGGAAGCATTCTATACCAAAAAGCCCAAATATATTTGCTTTTGTGAGTAATTAGCTCACTTAAAATGCTCTGCTGAAGCAGATTATAAGCCTTGCTATTGCTGTTATATAACCTATCAATATAGTATAATCCATATTTCCCATGGTGTTTATTAAAAAGCATTAATAATTTAATCACACCTGAAGGCAAAACTGTTCAGTGCTGTTGAGAGGCTGCAGCACAAGGTTTGCCTCTGAATATAATTAGTACATTAATTTGTGCCCCTGCAGTCAGAGAAGATGCATTAACCAATACACCGCATGATATTAAATCTAAATTCAGAAACTGTTTTTTTTTTTTTTTTTTTTTAACGTAAACACAACACTAGCTTCCTCAGACACATACCTTAAAACTATTATAAAGTACAGAAGCGATGTGGACACAAACTCCATACATATATGCAACAATAACAACAACAACAGAAATCATTGTCATGATAACAAAAGACCATACTTGCAATTCAGGCTAAAAATATGATGCATACAAACACTTGATTGAAACATGATTTATTTCTGTAGACGTTATTTGTCCTTGTGGTTGTTCATGCTGTTTTTTAGCTCACTGCCATTCTTGATTCAGTTTGCACCACTTGAGCACCTAATATTTTTTTGGAAATCATGAAATAAATTAATCATAACTTTGGAACTTTGAGCTGCTGTTGTGGAATTCTTTTTCTATGGAAGAAAAGCATAATTAGCTATAATAGAAAAAATTTGATGTGTGTGAGGGTTTTTGCATTTTCATTCATAAAATGGAGCTTATATTTGGCTAAAGTTTTTTTTTTTTTTTTTTTTTTGCACATAAATAATAGTGTAATAGTGTACTGGGGCTTATAAAATGTAAAAATGGTTAATATGAGAGAAATAAAGAGAGATAGGCTTGAAAATTGGAAAATGTCTTAGTAAGGTGTTTCAGTGGTGCTCTAAAAATCTCTGGAACTATACTGGAGTGATGACTTTTACAATATCCCCTCAACTGGTGTTTTGATGCACTCTCTAACATGCCACTCCAGAATCTTTCAAACATGCTGGGATGACTGTGAAGGCTAAGCATATGACTTACAGTTTCACAGTAATCAAACCATTCAATGACTCTTCATACCTCTGGCAGTTTGTATATACATATATACATTAATGTATATGATGCTGTATGTGTATGAGTTTGAAAATGGTGTGTACATTGCTGACACTCTCATGTAGGAGATAGGAGAGAGAGACCCACAATAATGGTAACTGGCTGTAACAAACACATAATATGATAATATGATACATGATTATGTTTTTCCATTTCTCATCATTGTTTTTTTCTGATCTGAATTCTTTCTTTTAGTATATACACTGCTGAAATGTATGCAGCCTGTAAATCACTGCAAAAAATCAGCACCACCAAGACATTTGACACAGTAGTAGATGACCATTAATGCTGAATTAATATTAAGCACTTAACTAATAGAGACTGCCATGTGTATATATAGAACAACTGAACCTAAAAACGGAACAATAGCCTTCATTCTGCACCTCTGAAATGCTAAACCTTGTATCCAGGGAGCAGAAGTTAAATCTAATAAAATTATATGTATTGTTGAGCAGACTGATTTTATAAACTTGCCAGCTCTAAAGGTTGACGGTTAGGCTTAAACAGAATTGTTGATTGTCAAGTAAATAGATGCATTGTTGAATGGCCAAATGAGTGACGACAGAGCAGATTAAATCTTCCTGTGGTGTCAGTAACAGCTACAAAATATAATTGGGATTTCCACTATTCATTATTTAAGCTGTAAAAAAATTATTTCATTGATTTCTATAAGTCTTCTTACCTCTTTGAGTTTTAGTCTCTAGGGTAAGAATGCTTTGCTCTGTGGAACACAAAATAATTAAGATTTATATTTCTTTGTAATAAATAACAAAATGTAAGTACTCATAAAAAGTATGTACATCTCAAAAAAGATTTTTTTTCAAAGTCTAAACAGGCTTTCAGTTTTGATTGTTGAGCATCAATTGCTGCATTCTTAACAATCATTATTTTACACAGTTATTCAAACAGGCTAAAGTGTATATAGACATAGCAATATATTATATAAATTGTAAAATGAAAGTGTAAATGTATGTATGCAAATGTAATGATGTGCCATGTGTCATGAACCTCACTTAAGGTTTAAAGATTTGAAGGAGCTGTTTGAAAATGCTGGCCCGTAGTACACTGATTTTTGTAATTTAATGTAACTGTAACGTTTATTTATGTAGTTAAATGTAACTGTAACTTTTGTTTTATTATGTTGTTTTATTTATTTCTTTATATTGTTTATTGGATTTTTTAAATACTGATTATTCAAACATTCTAAAAGAACAAGAAAAGCTACAGACTGTGATGTTTGTCCAATCTTCAGCTGTCCAATTTTGTCACCTACCGTAGCTCAGATTCTTGTTCTTGGTTGAGAGGAGTGAAATATGACGCTGTCTTCTACTGTTGTAGCCATCTGCCTCAAGGTTTGATGTGTTGTGTGTTCTGAGTTACTTTTCTGCTCACCAGGGTTGTAAAGAGTGGTTATTTGAGTTACTGTAGGCTAAACCAGTTTGGCCATTCTCCTCTGACCTCTCTCATCAACAGGGCTCTTCCACCCACACAACTGCTGCTCACTGGATGCTGTCTGTCTGTCTATCTATCTGTCTGTCTATCTGTCTATCTGTCTATCTATCTATCTATCTATCTATCTATCTATCTATCTATCTATCTATCTATCTATCGCTTTTGAACCATTCTGTGTAAACTCTAGAGAATTTTGTGTGTGAAAATCCCAGAACATCAGTAGTTTCTGAAATACTCAAATGCAAATCTGGCAAAAACAACCATGCCATGGTCAAAGTCACATTTTTTCCCCATTATGATATGATTTTGATGTGAACATTAACTGAAACCCTTGACTTGCATCTGCATAATTGTATGCATTGTGCTGCTGCCACATGATTGGCTAAAGAAATTTCTGAAGTTTCTCTGGTGACATGAAACTGAATCTATCAGGGGAACCTTGCTTAATAATTTAAGTTGTCTAGATGATCAAAACCAGATTGCCATATTAATCTTGATGATAAAGGACCAGTATTTAACTGAAGTTTGAAGTGACACTGTCATGTTTTATGGAATTTTATTAAAAAAATAATTTTTTCCTAATAGATATAAAACTGAACTTGTTATAAAGATACTTGCATACACCTTTCTTTGCTATCTTTGTGCATTTACTACATTATAGTAAATACTACAGTATTATAAATAATACAGTAACTAGTAAGTTACTGACTTTTTTTTGTAAGAAACCCTTCAATTACTAGATTGTCAATGCATTTTATACTATAATTTTACTTTTTTTTGCCAGACATTTGGGAAATGAACTTGTTTGTGTAAAGGTGCTGTAGCCAGGTCATGAGTTGCACCATAATGCCAGAATGTCTGTTTGTTTCTTGTATGCTTTTTATATATTGTTTTTTCCCCCTGATGATCTCATTTATCTTTCCAACTTTATGGTTAGAAATTATCTGTGGCATTAAAACTGAAAATGAAGAGGTGCATTTTGCATTAATCCAGGACTTGTTTAAGTTTTGTTGCTATTATTTTCACAGTTATTAGTCATGTTTAACTGTTATGCTAAACGATGTCTTTAAGATCAGTGGCTAAGGCCTTTTGCCTCCAAAGCAAAATTGTTTGCACCAAATCACACAACAAGATATGATATATGATATGATATGATATGATATGATATGATATGATATGATATAATATAATATAATATAATATAATATAATATAATATAATATAATATAATATAATATAATATAATATAATATAATATACAGCTGGGTGACAAATTAAAGGAAAAACCAACACTACGTTAGTTAGATGTTGGGCCACCATGAGCTGCCAGAACAGCTCCAATGTGCTATTCTACAAATCTATAGTGAAGCTTACTGGAGGGATGAACACCATTCTTACAAAAGATATTCCCTTAGGTGGTGTTTAGATGATGGTGTTGGAGAGCGCTGACAATCCAAAATCCTTTTCATGCTCATCAAACAATTCAGTTAGCCCTCGTGCCCTATGGATGTGGGCAGGGTCATCTGGGACGAGAACTTCCTTTACTAATCATTTTCTTTAATTTGTCACCCATCTGCAGGTCATCATTATTTAATCTGACAGTTTTTATAAAGGCATTTAAAAAGAACTCAGGTGTTCTTTGGCAAAGTTGATTAAATTATGTTATGTAAATTAAAGGGTGACAAGATTCTTTTGTTTAAGGTTTTATTTATTGCAGTTATTGAATTTGACCTTTTGTTCCTTTATACTGTATTTATATTCTTGTCAATACAACATTTTAATTTAGTCATTTTCTCTGCTTTACTTTGAAAGAAAATGCAACAGAATGTGAGTGTGTTTAAAGTGGAAACACAATCTATTGTAAAGGTCTTTTAAGTCCTTTGACATTATCATTTTCAGTGGGGTTCATAGCTACACTGTTGTAATCAAATCCCAGCATGCCTTAAGAACGTTATAGATTCTGTATGAATGAATATATGATTTTCTGTCACATTGTAAGTTTATTTCTTGGGTAGAGATTATGTCTTTAAGCTTATGAAATTAAGAAAGGCACATTTCTTTCCCAGTGCATGCTTCCAGGGCAGGCTTAATTTCTCACTGTGATGTTTTTATTTGATTCTCCATTTTATTTTTTTTTCCCTGTTTCTGTCACCTGTAGGTTAGCTGTGGGCTACAGACTGCACAAGCTGTTATTGTTATTATTATTATTATTATTATTATTATTATTATTATTATTATTATTATTATTTTGTTATAAAGGCAGGGTAATTTTACACATTTAAAAAACTAAATTAGTATTATACAGTGCTAATACTAAATGTTAAATTTTTGGTCATTTTGCTAATTCCAGTTTAAATCACACTTCAAATTTATCTAAAAAAAATCCAGGTTTTTTCCCAGTCTTGTGAACTAGTTAGAAAAAGCTAGTTTTTCTTGTCAATATGATCCTTGCTAGTAACAGAATTTTTGGAGAGATAATGCATACATATACTTGCATGTAGTTGCATCTCCATTTGTATTTGTAAGATAAGATAAATGAAAGAATTTATGTAAAAGAAATTTATGAAAGAATTTATGAAAACATTTATGAAAGAAAATGCTGTAGATCTGTAAATAAGATCCGGCTCATTATAGAAAAAGGTTTGTCCATTTTTTCACTGGTTGCACTAAGCCTGTGTCTACAATACTATATTCCATGAAATTTCACATACATATTATCAATGTTAGCACTTCAAATTCAAATTATAAAGGGTATGCTGATTCTGTATGTGTAGTTGCATGCAATAGTGCAAGTTTTGTAACAGTCTGTAATACACTGTTTTCAGTCTCTCCATTGGTCATCATTACCTTATTTTTCAGAGCATCATTATCATTTGATGTCTTGTTCAATTTTAATTATGGTTTAATTATGTTTAATTATGGTTAACAGCCTAATAAGAGCCCAAGGTTGTATTTTTACACAACAAAATGAAGCAAAAAAGTTTTTATTCAGAATAATAACATTTATGTTTAAATGTTCGGTTATTTCAAATACAAGATTACAACAATTTTAGAAAATTAGAAAATTAATTACTTTGATATAAAACCTAGAAAAAAATTTAATCAACAATGTAATGTCCAAACAGACACGTTCTCAGCCCAGTAAACTTTATGCTGTTTGTCACTGTTGTCTCTAAATAATAGTTAATACTTCTTGGCATCATATGGCGCTATTATAAGGTAATGCCCAGTTTTGGAGGGGATATCATTTATTGTGTGATAATCATTCAGTTATGAAAAGTTCTTATCATTATGCTGCAGGGTTTTCTTTTATCGGGTTATTTAAAGTGTTATTTAACTTTCTTTTGTGTTGGATTCAGTAAAATGTAATTAGTTTTATTTCTTATTTCTTCTTTGTGTCTATGAATACCTAAACATCCCTAAAAGAAAAATCTATATGCACTGGGATGTAATCTATATGCTGACTTGTCAGAAGTGTTTGTTTTCCATCCAGGAAAAGTGAATTCACTCTAATCATGGGGGCATCACCACTGTATGTATATATGTATGTTGTCCAAAAAACACGTATGTCTATCATCACTTATGTCTAAAATATTTTAATCCATCTGAGCCAAATTGGGCTCGATTGGACTTTACTTTAGTGAGACTTTAGCACCCTTTCTCCTGGATAACCATTAATCCACTCATGTGTGTATTCATGTCCATTCACTCAACATATACATAATTACATATTTCAACATATTTATATTATGCTACAGTAATCACATGACCTAACTGTTCTTTACACCTGAACGCAGTCAGACCTTAAAATACCCCTTGCTCAGAAAACAAACCATTTGAAGAAGGCTGATTTAGCCATTACACTGATCGTAAATGATCTCAAATATCAGCCCATTTTATGAAACATCCTAAATGCCAGAATGCATAAATTCTACACTAAAGAGACTTATTAATACTGGTTATGTCGACACATCCCTGTTAAAATTGCAAGTTGTTTTTTTTATGTAAAAAAAAATAAATAAAGTTAAATAATATCCTTAATGTGATATAGCAGCCAACAGACTTATTTATTATATGAATTAGCCAATCACATTCAAACTCATATTCAAACGTAATTATCATCAGCTGTCATCAGTGAAGTGATTCTGATTATCACCAAATAAAGGTCAGCTGTTTCTGTAGGATATTCTTGGTTCTTGGTTTAAGCCAACTGCTGAAGCCATGGTCCATAAAGAGCTTACAAAGCATGTATGGGATCTCATTTTCAAAATGTATCAATCAGGAGAGGGGTACAAAAGAATGTCCAAAACATTAGGTGTACCATGGAACATCGAGAACGCCATAATCCAGTGGAGAAAATGGGGCACCACAGTGACATTACCAAGAACAGGATGTCCCTCCAGAATAGACAAAAGGATAAGAAAGGAGGCTACAGCAAAATTGCAGGAGTTTAAGGAATATCTGGCAAGTACTGCTCACTCCCTGCATGTGACAACAATCTCTCATATTCTTCCCATATCTGGGCTATGGGGTAGGGTGGCTAGATGGAACCCCTTTCTCACCAAATAAATAAATAAATAAATAAATAAATAAAAAAAATCAAATAAAATCCAAGCCTGCCAATATCACTCCAAACCATGTGGCAAATGGTCTGAGAGCAAGGTAGAACCTTTTGGGCATAATTTGAAAAGATCTGTTTGGCACAAAAACAAGATTATCACCCAAAGAACACCATATCCATGTTGAAGCATGGTGGTGGCAGCATCTATGGGACTGCATCTATTCAGCTGAGACTGGGGCTTTTTCCAAAACAGAGGGAATCACAGAATCATGGATAGCCTGCAGGCCTGTGTTAGACAGCTGAAGATGAAGACAAATTTCACCTTCTAGCACAATAATGAGTCAGAGTACAAATCCAAGTCAACAAAGGAATGGCTACAGAAGAAGATCAACCCTTTTTAAAAAGGCCCCATCAGAGCCAAGATCTAAATCCTATCAAAAACCTGTGGAATGACTTGAAGAGGCAGCATTTTCACAAAGAGAAGTGGAATGAAATTGCCAAATCAAGATATGCTACGTTGGTAGCCTCATACCCAAAATGACTAAGTGCTGTATTACAAGCAAAAGATGCTTTAACAAAGTATTAGTTAAGGGGTGTGCACACTTATGCAACCAGGTTATTGTAAGTTTTTTCTTTTTTTCCCTAAAATATTACTATTTGTTTTTCACTTGAATTGGTTGCTGTATCACGTTAAAGGTGGAAAAAGATCTGACATAATTTATCTTGGTTTAATTTTATTTTTTACATCAAAAAAGCTGCCATTTCAGCAGGAGTGTGTAGACTTTTTTTTTTTTTTTAAATATCCATTGTACACCAGTTTTAGCCCTGAGAAATGCTGAGAAGTGAGTTAGTTTACAAATGTTTATGGTTTACAAAACATTCCAATTATAATGTAATGAAACGCACTGTTGGCTACATTACCCGTAACATGTAGCTAGAGATTGTATGCAATCAGTGTCCCTACATTCCTGATTTGTTCGCAGCAGTTATATTCATCACTAGCTTTAACTAAGTTACCTTGCTGGCTAGCTACTGTATATGTTAAATTCTCAGCTATATACTTAACAGACCTGTTAAAATAAATCATATCAATCAAAACTAATTTCTTCCTCACTAACTTTTATTTCTCTCTAAGGTTTTATATGTGCCACGTTCTCCTTATAATCCATAACATCACAAACTGAATGAATACATAACAGTGTATACAACCTATAAACTGTAAACATGGAATTACGTACTAGTTAATCAGTTAATAAGATAATGCCTAAAGCCTAAAGTTCATGTACAGCAAAACAAATGAGCCTGCTATGGAGAAAAAAAAAACCCAAACTGTTAGCTTGTGTTACATCTTAATAAAAAAAAAGAGCGAGCAACAGGAAACTTAATCATTTACAATGCAGACTCATTGTAACTATAAATGTTGATCCTGCTTCAGTAATAATGAATTATTAGTCAATTACACATCACTGTAATATTAAGTCCCAAATATGTGTTTTAATATTTTTACAATACAAAAAGAGACAGTAGAGGACTATTGAATAAAAAAAAAATAGAGAGATTTGCTATTTGATAATACTATAATAAATATAATTATATCCACACGTGGATGCATTATTATAGACACATTAAGTAGTAAAAGGACATAATATCCCACTTGAATATAATCAAAAGAAAAAATCTGCCTCCTGTCTGGAGAGAGAAAGACATGTTAGCTAGCACTTTAGAATTAGCCAGAATTAATCAGATTATCTTATTATCATAAACTCTCTCTCTCTCTCTCTCTCTCTCTATATATATATATATATATATATATATATATATATATATATATATATATATTCCCTCAATATAACACCTTTTTCTTGATGAAAGAATAACATTCATAGTTACATAAAGTTATAGATTTAAATGAGCCAAAAATGAAATGAGCACATTTTCCCCCTGACTCATTATGTATTCAATTAGCCAAGAAATGTTTGGTGTTTGCTTCTTTAGCTTTTCACTTGAGCTTCAGCTAATGTAGCTGAAACGTAATTGATGTAACTGAAGTATGTCCTCCAGTAAATTTGGGGGTACAGGGAAATTGTCTAAATTAATTAATGTAATAAATTAATTTTTGGCTGAATTTAAAAGAGAATTGGTGCCTGATTCACTACTTACTAAGCCACCTATGTATGATCTCAATAACCATACTTATCTCAGATTGCACAAATCATTCACAATTTATGTCTCAAAGCCGTCACAAACTTCAGTGCATAGCTCTCTTACATCGTGTGAGCTCTTCAACAAGGGATTGCTTTTGAAAGAATTTAATGCTGACTTAGCATCAGAAGTGAATGTAATTCCCTGTTGCATTGCATTTCATTTTCATCAGTGCATTGCAGTTGTGCCACAATGAAATGCAATCATTGTCCAATCACAGCCCTAAGCTTTACTCAGGAGTGTGACTGTAATCAAAGAAGGGAAGGACCTCACACTTTATGAAAAGCTTGTTAATTAAGGCTTCAGTGCAGTAGGACTGAAGAAACAATGAGCCCATAAAAGGTGTTCATTTACATGGATGGCAGTGCCTCCTGGAAAATTTACAATTTCCTGCCTTTTTTTTTTTTTTTTTTTTTTTTTCCTTTTTTCTCAATTACAATCACATACCCGAGTAAGGCTTAGTGCTGTGATTGGACAGTGATTGCATGTCAGTGTGGCTTGACTACAACACACTGATGAAAGTGAAATGCAACAATGGGGAATTAACTTCTGATATGAAGTCGGAGTTAAATTCTTTAAAAAGCAGTACCTACTGATTGTCTTTTGCTGAAGAGACCAAGTAACATAAGAGCTTGATGTGGTGTGACATGTTGTCTTCATGTTTCTCAATATCCTTGAGTATAGTGTGTGATTGAAACTTGTCACTGTTGTAAAACAGCATCCCCCCTCTTGGTAGTGATTTAGTTTAATCTCCACACTCTCACCATGTGATAAAGAGATTCAAGTTCCTTTCGTATTGTGATTAATCTATATAACCTGATTTTAAGGGAGCATCATTAAGCCAGTAACACTAACTACAACCAGAAACTGACTAAATATTCAAACTGGTCTAAAGCTATAGAAAGAGGAATATTAAGAACATAGGTTAACAATTCTTCAAAATAGATTGTGCCAGTGTTTTCACAATGTGCTGTAACAATAGTGCGGTAAAATAATTCAAATCAACACACAAAAATGACATTTAATCCTCTGTTAATTTTAGCAGTTGACTTAAAGCAATTTCACTGATTACTGAAAGCTGCCTTAAATTAAATATTCTTTACCCAATGGGTTTTTCATACATTTCTGGGTTAAATGTATCGTTGAGGAACCGGGTGGTTGTCAGTGTATGCTGGAGAGCCACTGTAGGGCTTATTTACATGTATTCATTTGGCAGGCACTTTTATCCAAAATGAGATAGAATCCAATCCAAGCATAGAGCTGAGCAGTTGGGGTTTAAAGGCCTTGCTCACGGGCTCAACTATGGCTCTTTTAGCAAGTCCAGGATTTGAGCTGACAGCCCGGACTGAATTCTGCATCCCTTGGATAAAAGTGTCTGCAATGGAAATAGAAATGAGACCTGCAGTGGCTTCCTGTCAGTATCTTCCAAATGAGCAAATATAAATATATTAATTTAAGAAATACATAACGGATACAGTTGAATACAGTAGACACACAGAAATAATTAATAATTGATTCCAAAATAATTGTACCGTTGGATTGCTCTCGGTAGTTGAATAAAAAAAATAATTGCATACAAATATTATGAATAACAAAAACAAAATGAAATATGGAGGGGAAAAAAGAGAAAATAAAATAATGAAAACACTGTGTATTCAATCAATATCACTATATGCAATGTGTGATCACTGATTTTAAAGTCAGAACACTTTTTTTGTAATATTCTCCTCACATTCCAACATCCATAATAAATTAATTCCTCAGGTGAGAAACTCAGAGTAGGTAAATGGGTGAAATGTGGCCCACCAACAGCTAATAAGGATAAAAATGTTGCCTGTGAGTTCTCCGTCTTGCAATAATCATTCAGTTGTTCTAGCCTAGATATTTTGTTGTCATGTGTTTTGGAGTGGCTTTGGAGATAACACTCAGTGAAGCGTAAAAAGAAAATGTAGGATGCAAACCCAAGCTCATTTCTAGACTTTAAATGCAGAATCAACAGTCAGCCACTTTCATGAACTGAAACCATCATGTGTGTCATTGCATTGTCAGTCATCACATCCCTCACCTCTCATCTTGTGAGATTTGTGATCATATGCACACGCACACGCACACGCACACACACACACACACACACACACACACACACACACACACACACACACACACACACACACACACACACACACACACACACACACACACAGGCAAGGACTACCCAGCCTCAATGCCCGGGCTCAGAGAGACACCAACACCTCTGCTGGAACTCCGTGCTGGTTTTTCTCTCACTGAGGGGGACAAACTCTCAGCGCAATGGTGGGATCGAAACTGTGGCTCTTATTGCTGTATTAGCTTTCGGTTAATGTCAGACAGACGTTGGGTTTTCTTTTTTATGCTTTGAATTAATATGATGTCATATCCTTGTGAACAATTTCTTAAAGAACACAAACCTGGTGTTAATGTGACACAAAGCATATTTGAGTTTACTGCAGATTCTTATGAGCTGGTGGCTCAGGACATCTCAACAGAAAGACAGTGAGGTGAACAAGGATCCATAACTGCTTTCACTGAGCAGAATCTGTTTTCTGAAACATTCTCTGTGGGGCCTAAAAGAGACCACTACCAAGACTCGTTTCTGATAAGCGGCAGGTTTGTTGTTTTATTATACAGGGACACCTCTAACATTGTAAAGAGAATAGCTGATGCTGTCAAAGGTTGATGCGATGTTTTCACTTGTAAATGCTAAAAGTTGACGATTCACAAAGTTGATACCATATTAGCTAGGTAATTTAACTAACTACTTGTAAAAAAAAACAAAAAACAGAATGTGTTATATAAAATAATTAATGACAGGGTGGTGTGGTCTGTTGATTAATTTGTTGATTAAACTTATCCTTAATAAGTTGTATTAAGGATTATTTTATTTAAGGGCAGCACATACTGATAGCAAGATCAAACTGTTTGCTGTGCAGCTTTTAATTACGAATACTATATATAATATATATTTTATATATATATATATATATATATATATATATATATATATATATATATATATATATATATATATATATTATATGTATATAATATATATTTAATGTGTTTAAGATTATTTTGCCATGTAAGTTGTAGTGTAGCTACTAGCTGGCTTTAGCTATCTTCATTAAACAAATTATTTTTGAACCAGTTTTGAACCATTCTTAATGTTTTTTTTTGTTGTTTTTTACTGTTTGCAAGGTAACGCCTTCTTCTCCAGCCTATAGCTTATTCTGGATATAATGCTGTATGTAGTACGTCACTAGATGAATTAAGCATAATACATCAACTTTTGACTGCATCAACTATTTTCAACAATTCATATTCAGCTATTTACAGGTAAAATACATTCAAAACAAGTCACAGTGTTTACGAACTTGTGGTATTCACATCTATAGGACAAAATATCCTGATAACTACAAGATATTCCTTACAAGTGGGAATTTCAGATATTTCAGAGTATGAATTTTCTGAACTCCACTTCCCTATTTCACCACTCTTGCCTCAAACCTTCAAACCTTTGCAAAACCTTCAAACTATTTGGACTTTATTAATAAACCAGGATTAAATCATATTTTTCCTATGTGGCATCAGCTCGAGTAGAGCCAAACAATACAGTCCACAGAATGAGGAGTATTTCAAAATGTCCCCATTATTAATAAGTTTTATATTTGACAAAATTTCTATCTTTAGATTTTTTTTGTCTAAGTGCAAAAAATCCTTTAAAAATGAGAAAAAAAAAATAACAATGGTCCCACAGAGCTTCCTTCATGTGCACGCTGGTATAAATATGCACATAATAATAATAATAATTATAATAATAATGAAAATAGTCACACATATCTATTAGCGTAATCATTAAAGTATTAACATAAAACATTAAAATTAAAGTAAGATGTTCCTGCAGGTTTCTTTCTTTAAAGGCATGTTGATGATTTTTGAGACAATCATATATTGAGATAGTTGTAACAGCGGAGAATGTTAGTGCTGACTCTGGTATGCAGCAGTGACTGTCTTGTGTCCTGTAGCCACTGGCAGTGAAAACCTGCAGTACTCAAAGCTCTCTCTCTCTCTCTCTCTCTCTCTCTCTCTCTCTCTCTCTGGCTCTGGCTCTCTGTCTTTATCCAGATTGATCTGTCTCTCTTTTGACCATGTCTACAGGGCTGTTTCTAAACCTCTGGGGGCCCTAAGCAACTTTCTGCAATCTTACAGGGCCCCCTGGTGGCTCAGGGGCCCTACATGACAACTATACTACTTTTAGCTACAAACAGCCCTGCCTCTCTGTCTATTTCTCTTTGTCTCTATACCTCTGTTCTTGTCTTTCTCTATCCATCCATCTCTCTATTTCTGTATCTTTCTCACGCTTTCTGTCTGCCTCATCTTTGTCTCAATCTCTCTCTGTCACACTGAACTATTTCTTTTCTCAGATCTTGGTTTCCATCGATGCAGAGCTTATTGAAATGATTAACAGTCTGTTGGATTTAATTATCACACTCTTCTGCATTTTGATTTCTTATTATCTCATTTTTTGGTTGCTTAATTTGAAATACCATGCTTTATGAGCCAATTTAATGTTTAAGTGATCTTGTTCAGAGCTTCAGTGCTGATTTACAGCTAAAAAGAGAATAAATACTGTAGCTCTCAGTATGGTCACTTACATATCAGCTTTGGTAATGAGACCCATCTCTGCTTGTCTTCTTTTCTTTTTCATCGATAACTTGTAGACATGTGCCAATAGTAGAGTATAACTATTTTAAATTTATACACAATTTCATATGATATTATTACAATATTTTGTTCTAAAATAACAGCACTTTAGTCTTGTTTTTAATAAAAATGACTTTAAACCTTTTTTAAATTAAATATACTTAGATACTTGTGACAATTCGTTTGAAAACTAAGTACATTAATAAATGCCATAAGATAGATAAATCAAAAAACAGCCAAAGAGTTTGTAACAGATTTAAATTGTAGTGCAAAGCAGAGAGACTAGATTTCCAGAAATCAGTGTAGTGTGTGTTGAACATCATGACATATCGTATAATTAATTATCGGCACATGCCTACACACTTGTATTATCTGTGTATTCCAGCCTGTCACACTTCTTTGCTTTTATGGTAAATACATACATTCATTTATGCTAACTCACTTTACTGTTCAAATATTTCACTGTTAGTTAATATTTCTTGTTAAAAGGAAATGGCACTGCTAAATTTTGTCAGTAGGCGGATTTTTTTATGAACAGTCAACTCCACTGGCAGCCCTCATGAAAATGGATAAAAATGAATAAGTAAAATGAAGTACTGGCATTTTGAGGCTTATAGCTTATACAACCAGCTAACAATGTTTCCTCTGAAACACATAAATTCATCCTCCTTGTCTTTTTTGAACTGCTGTTTATGCTGGCTCACAGGGCAGCTGAACACACTCAGAGGAAAGCAGTAACCATCCCCTTCCTCATACATGAACTCACAGATTGGCTAGTTTCTCTCTAATTGAAACAGGAGAGCGCAATGCCAATTTTACTCTCTTGGACTGCCAGCCATGGATGACTATGGCACAGTCAGGATTTGAACTCATGATCTCCAAACAAGAAGGAGAACACTTTTCTGTTGCTCTACTCGGGAGACCCAAAGCTTACACGTTTGCCAGTATTTGCCAGACTTGCTGGTGGTGTGCGCAGGCAAAAGGTTTGATTTTTGGCCCCAGAGCAAATGACTCCTATTTCGCTTGGTAATGTTCAGATGGTATATTTTATGGGGTTTTCTAGGAGTTTCTCTAGTGCAGCTCTTTCAAACAGCTTCTTGTTACGGAGGTGGTATCTAATAGTTAATGTCATTCTGAAGAATTTTATGAAAATCTGATCTTTGCATTCTTCTTTGCCTCCCTCACCATCTTCCTCACTGTTTGGGGGTGTGATATTTATTTTATACAGTGATTTTTGCCTATTGTCTTGATGGCTGTTGGAGTTGACTATATATACTATATATACTGTGTGTGTATATATATATATATATATATATATATATATATTATTTGAGTACAAAATATGCTGAGCACCCAAGAATGAACTGAAATAATATAAATTTATAAGAATAACCAGAATGTCCATCAGCCAAAACATGTTAGGAGTCTGCAGTTTGTTTCTTTAGATTTGCACTGGAGCTACAAAGCTAATGCAGCTAACAAGTAATGGAAGTCTATCTCACCCAAAAGCTTTCCCATAAATATCTACCTCAAACCATATCTCGATTTGCTGATGTGGTTTAGGACACATCTGTAAACATGAACAGAACACACCATGGAGCTGAATGCACTAGTGTTATAGGAGCCACCATCTTGGACACACTGAATAATTTTTTTGTTGGTGCAGCTTGGTTTCATTATGATACCTAGACCCTACCTTCCATAGTTTGAAGGAAGAATTATCGCAAAGCTGAAAGTTATGCAGATTGTAATTTATTTCCACTTTGAGCCTACAAAATAATGTATAGTCAGGTCCATAAGTATTTGGACAATGACAGAGTTTTTGTGATTTTGCCTTTATACACCACCACAATGGATTTGAAATAAAACAATCAAGATGTGATTGAAGTGTAGACTTTCAGCTTTATTTTAAGAGGTTCCACAAAAATATGACATTTACCATTTAGGAATTACAGCCATTTTCAGCAAAGTACCTCCATTTTCAGGGGCTCAGGTATTTGGACAAAGTGACATAATCGTAAATGTAACCATAATTTTAATACTTGGATGAAAATCCTTTACATTCAATGCCTGCCTGAAGTCTGGAGCCCATGTTCTCAAAACTCAAATTCTGAGTTTCCTCTCTGGAGATGCTTTGCCAGGCCTTCACTGCAGCCACCTTCAGTTGCTGCTTGTTTGTGGGTCTTTCTGCCTTCAGTCTTGTCTTCAGTAAGTGAAAAGCAGCTCTATTGGGTTGAGATCAGGTGACTGACTTGGCCATTGAAGAATATTCCATTTCTTTGCCTTCAATGTTTAGGCAATGTTTAGGGTCATTATCCACCTGCACTGTGAAGCGGCGTCCTATCAGTTTTGTAGCATTTGGCTGAATGTGAGAAGAGAGTATAGCCCTATACACCTCAGAATTCATCTTGCTACTTCTGTCAGCAGTCACATCATCAATAAACACCAGTGAGCCCGCTCCATTGGCAGCCATACATGCCCATGCCATAACACTTCCTCCACCATGTTTGACACATGATGTGGTATACTTTGGATCATAAGCTGTTCCTTTCTTTCACCATATTTTTCCCATCATCCTGATACAAGTTAATCTTGGTTTCATCAGTCCAAAGAATCTTATTCCAGAACATGGGAGGCTTTTTTTTTAGATGTTTTCTGGCAAAGTCTATTCTGGCTTTGAATGTTACCAGTGGTTTGCACCTTGTTGTAAACCCTCTGTATTTACATTCATGAAGGCGTCTCTTGATTGTAGATTTTGACAATGATACGCCTACCTTCTCCAGAGTATTCTTGACTTCTGTTGATGTTGTGAAGGAGTTTTTCTTCAGCAAGGAAAGAATTCTGCGATCATCCACTTTAGTTGTCTTCTGTGGTCTTCCAGGCCTTTCAGTGTTGTTGAGATCACCAGTGCTTTCTTTCTTTTTAAGAATGTACCCAACTGTTGATTTGGCCACACCTAAGGTTTTTGCCATCTCTCTTATAGATTTGTTGTTTGATGGCCTAATGATGGCCTCCTTCACTTGCATTGAGATCTCCTTGGACTTCATATTGGTAGCTCCAGTCAAACTGCTGCCAAATGCCAGCTCAATACCTGATATCAACTCCAGACCTTTTATCTGCTTCATTTGTCTTGAAGCAATGAGGAAATGGACCACAACTGATCAATTAACTTCTTGTCAGTCAATTGTCCAAATATCTTTAAGCCCCTGAAAATGGCTGTAATTCCTAAATGGTAAATGCCATATTTTTGTGGAACCTCTTAAAATAAAGCTGAAAGTCTACACTTCAGTCACATCTTGATTGTTTTATTTCAAATCCATTGTGGTGGTGTATAAAGGCAAAATCACAAAAACTCTGTCATTGTTCAAATACTTCCGGACCTGACTGTATATTAAATGAGATCATGTCAATTATTTATGTCATCTGTAGCAAATAGATGAAATACTCAACTATTTGTAGATTTTGGGTGAGATGGTCTGCCATCATCTGCTAGTGGCATTAGCCTCATAAATCCAGTGCGAAATTAAAGAAGCAAATATCAGACACCCAAGATGATCTTATCAGTTACGTATACTTAGGGTAAGAGGAATATTGTTGCCATTTAATTTTTCATTGAAAGGTTAATTAAAATATTTTAATAATAGTTTCATGATTAAATAATTGGTCACTTTGAGCTAAAATTGCTTGATTGAACAAGTACAGTTGTGTAGTGCCTACACATAGAGGATTTACAATTATTCATTTAGTGGTCATCTTCCCAGTGCACTAAAAAAAGTCACATTTCCATTTACATTCTTCTTGAGTTTGCTTTCATTTTTACTTAATTTCATTTATCAATAAGCCTTTTTTTGTCTTTCCATATTATTCTAATGAACAATTAACTTTCTAAATACATTTAAACCAAGAAAATCTGAATGCTTCTGCATATAATGTAATTGTTTCTCATTTTGAAGCTAGATAAAAATTCAGTATCTATTCATTTGCATATCTGACCCCAGTGAGCCCAGCATATCAGTAAAGGCAATATTAGCATTTGAATATGACAGTCCTGCACGGCAGTGAAATGTGTTTTCTACGATCATCTGGTGTCAGATTGTGAAAGTGCCATTCAGTTCAATATGGAAATGTCCAAATGCATTTCATTAATCAGAATAAAGGAGGTAAGATGGAATATGTTTTTTTCAGGGATAAGTACCATACGCATTGCCCTTCTAATAACTGCATTGTTGCTTTCAGGGATCCAGTTTCGCCTGCCTACTGCCTGTAATGTTGAACGAACGCAGGAACCAACGCCAGGTAAAAACTCTGTTTGTCTGTTAGGTTTGTGTCACAGCAAGTAAAGCACATACACTATCTCAGACTTCAGCACAGATGGATGTAGAGTACCACTTTCTTTTAAGTCTTCTTTTCTAAGTTCCTCAACTAAAAACAATTACTCAAGAAGCATCTGCAATTTCAAGACTGCATCCATAATTAAGATGGCTCTGTTCTCCATCGAGAAGGATTACTCAGTATGCAAGTTGAGTCCTTTGAACCTAGCAGTGACATTTGAGTCAGCCAACTTGCCTTCTCATACGCATTAACAATTCCAGAGAGCTACTACATGTCATTGCTATGACTCCTACTGCTGGTTTAGTGCTGTCTGTAGGATTTCTGTACCCATTATGTTGATATAAAAGCATTATCTATTAATAGCAGCTATTCTCACTGTTAGGTATACAACCTCACATTCACCAGCTTCGTATGCTTTGTGAGCCATCATGTCAGCTCCTGATGATGCCGCTCAGGGCTTTATCAGCCTTTAGCACTAGTGAGATCATCTGTGTTTGTACCAGAGGTATTACTCTCAGCCGTAAGGCTTCTGCATCTGCCATTGCACTGCCAATAACAGCTCTTGCTATTAACCCAAACGCACGGCCAACTGCTCCACTCTGCATTCCAATGCAGTAAAGGAATTGTACTTCCTCTTACATAGCACTAAGTAGCCAAGTTTCCTGCCTGTTTCTGTTCCTGCTCCTGCTATTGTCAACACAGTGAAGGAGCTTACTTTTTCTTCCCATTGTGCTCTGTAGAGGACGGTGATAACCAGGAGTATTTCCCTAGCGGTTTCGTGATTTTATGTTTTCACATTGCTTTTTCTGCATTTGGACATTTTATAGGCTGCACACGTGGGGTCATGGTCATGAAGTGATGACTTAGCTATTCATACTTGAAAAAGAAACTAGTAAACAGAAATACTCCAGTAGTTACAGGAAAGCACCCTGGTGGCCCGTAATGAAAGCAAGTATAGCACTGCATACTTAAAATGTAAAATATCATACAAATTGAAAATTCTTCAACTACATTGTCCTTACTGCTGAAGAATGCTGTGCTTAAAAATCTCTTCCACACTCCATACACATCTCCTTTTGCCTCAAGTGACACATGGGATATGTATGTGTTCTGACATATAAAGTGAGGTAAATAAGGGTGTGTTAAAAACATGAAGCATAGGGAACACATACAAAAGTATACTTTAACCCTATCATCCTGGACTTGGTGGGACACCATTTTATGGGACACCATGTAGAATGGAAAGCTTTTTTCAGCAATTTTTTAGTATGTCTCCTAAACGCTATTGTCACATACAGTTTTTTTATTAGAATTCATTAAAAACTTGTAATGTCACTGTGTAATGTCAAACGTGTAATGTCGCAATTGTGTTCGTAGACACTGTCATGCTAAGAAGAGTTGCAAGAAAAGGTGCTAATGTAACCTGATTCAGTAGCTGGTTAATATTCTGCTGGAAATTTGGCAAAAGGAACACACTCAACTAAGTGTAATATGAAGCACAGGAAAAATAAAATAAAATAAAATAAAATAAAAGATGTGTTTCCCTTATTAAATGATACCAAAACAGCCACATTATTCTTTTCCTTTAAATTGTAGCTCTGACAAAAATGCTGGTGTGGCCTGAGCAGAATTTGAGTTTGACACCCCTGCTCTGGAAAAATGACAATGAGCTTGTGTTTTATACAAACTACTGTAGTTGTGATTATTATAACTATCAATGTAAAGACTGTGCTATTTTAGTTTCTGAACTTTGTTTTGTTCATACGCATTGCAGAAACATACCATTGTGCTTCAGATACGTGTATAAGCCATACTAAGTAGGTGAATGAGTTATCAATGAGCAAGCTGCATCTCAGTTCTGAGTCTATTTTAATCTGTGCAATGAATCATATTCTCCCTATTCTCTCTCTCTCTCTCTGTCCTTCATTGTGTGATTCATGTCTTAGGCTTCTACTGGTGACTAGTTTGCATTTCCTTTTGCACACACTGATTCAAATATAGCTCCATGCCTACCTAACACTTATATATGTTAGCGACCCCCACCCTCTGTCTCTTGTCTGCTTGAGACTTTTATCCTTCTGATTCCCTGCTGAAGACAGATGTGTGCTGCTTCCCAGGTTTGCTGGCTCCTTATACATTCATCAACTGTCAGGACTTCATGGTTCATGGAAGTAGAGGGCACAGGGAACATTTTGGTGGATTTCCATGATGCTGGGAGAGGATAGTTTCAAGGACTAAAAGGTAGCGATACTATACTGTGGCGAAGTTCAGAATACCGTTCATATTTTTCTAAATTGATGAAGTATATCGCTGCTTGAAAAGATGTACCCCAAAGCCAGGGCCTCCTGGTCATACTCCTCTGTAGCATGTGTTTCTGTTACTGTTAGCAACAATGATAAACAGGGGGTCTATGGCACAGTCCCGTGGTGTGTGGGGGGTAATTTGGAGGCTGTTGATTTTTTTAGACTTCAGACACGTCTTTGATAGTTAGATTTTGAATTTGAATCAGGATTTGTTTCAGGATATTCTGCTTGGGTAGTTCAATGGGGAAAAAGAGCTGTGGAAGAGATTTGATGTGGATCATGATGGTTTCACTGTGCAAGATTCCTGTAGGCATGGTTACCGGAATGGTGCTGTGAGTTACCATTCCATTCCTTTTCCACGGGGCTCCCATTCAGAGCATGAATATTCAGTGAACTGTTCAGAGGAACCGTGGGAATGTCTAATTACTTGGCTACTTTCTCATCCATGAAGTTTCCAGCTGTCCCAGTGTCAATGAGTGTGGGAAAATAGTCAGAACTTGACGTGAACACTAGGATAATTTGAGAGGAAACGTGAAATTTTGTTGCTCAAACAGGTTCGTAACCTGTACGCTCACCTGAGTTGATGATTGCCTTCACATGTTTCATTGTGTTCACATGTTGCATGGCACCAATGAGTTTTCTCTTTTTCTGATAACTTGGCATGACCCATCATCATAGCTATACTTTCATGCCTGGTATTGCATGGTCAAAAGGCTTCTGGCCCTTATAATGTCCTGATATTGAGCTGAATGAACTGGTTCGTAGATAGTTGATCATCTTTTCAAGCTAATTTGGAATGAAGATTTTTTAGGCCACAATGAAAAGCAGTTTTAATTGCAGGTTCATTCCATCCACTTCCTGCTGTGAAACTATGGAAGGTGAGTGTTTAGTTTGATACACACACAAGATGATCAAATACTTTTTGGGATTCCTTCTCAAACTATCGATTGGTTTGTTGGAGCTCATCATAGTTACTGTTTCTGGCAGTAGAAGAGATGGTGAGGGTAATTTGATCAATGTTGTACAAGTATTGTCTGGGAGAGCTGGCAAATAGTAGGGAGCACTGCATCAATAAGCACTTACTTTTGCCTGGTGATCAGTCATATTTCTCAGGAAGACCCATGCAGAGTGCATGTTTGTGGTTTTGTTGGAGGGCTCATGACTGCTTCCAGCATGGCTTTTCTGTGGCAGATTGGAAAGAGTTTCTTTTTTGCTGCTGAGATTTGATGAAGCAGCTGGAAATGTTCTCTGAGTAACTGGCCCTGAGAAGCTATATCCAAGATCAGTTCCCAAGATCAGGGGATGTATGCTTTAACACTTCAGAGAGAGAGAGAGACACATACAAATTACACAACTGTAATATTTTGCAAAACCTTTCTATGAATAAAAGTTCTTTGCCTGCTTATGTACTAAAGAGTCAGGAAATTAAGAGGAAGTGGAATTCTGGAGATTGCAACCACTGCTGTCAGGGAGGGATAGTGTCCTGGTTTGGTAGTACAGTCTTGGTAAGGGAAGCATTTGAGCTTACATTACTTGTTAGTTACCTAAGTCTAAAAGCCAGTGCAAAACTTGAGAAGCAATACCAAATATACTGTATCTAGGCTGACTGAACATATTTTGGGTACAGAGACAATTACTCTTTATTTGGCCAAATCACTTGTCTTGATGATTCATTCATGTGTGCACTAATGGATTGGTTTGGGACACTGGTTTATATAGTCATCATTTTTTAAAATATGTATTTGATATCAGGTATGTTGGACAAGTTGCTAAATGCTGATTTGCTATATCAATATCCTGTATATACTGTACATCTAGCACTTCTGATGGTGGTTTTGGATCCTGAAATCCTCTTCTCATTATGACACAGTGTGATAATTGTATGGTCCATGTTTTGTCCCACTCCCTCTTATTATATCCAGAACCAGCAGTGACGTTCACTCCGAGCTATAAGAAAACACCACCTCCGGTTCCTCCACGCAGCGTAACAAAGCCGCTGATCTCGGTAACAGCTCAAAGCAGCACAGAGTCCATGCAAGATGCATACCATGAAGGCCGTTTACCCCGCTTGCCCCGCAGCAGGGATGTTTGGGGCAAATACGTCTCCACAGAGAGCTTGGACAGCGCCAAGGCGCTCACGCTGGCCACAGAAGGCAGACGGCTGGTCTCCACAGGCAGCTATACATCAGTGCAGACCTGTGATAAGGCCGTGCTCGTGTCAAAAGCAGAGGAATACCTAAAAACACCACGTTCATCTATAGGAATACAGGTATACAAATTAAACTTCTACTTATTTATAATTGTCATTGTCACCCCATCTGTCTAAATATATAAAATACAATGTGATGAAATATCCAATCTCCAGGACCACAGTGTCACACACAGGACAATACACAACTACAAAATATACAAAACTACATAGAGTGTAGTACACTGTGTAGGAGGTCCTGATATTTCTTTCTTCCTGGGGTGTGCAGTGTTTTATTATACTATGTCCCATTAATTAGACTCTTAGATTAGCAGGACAGATACAGCTAACATCTTCGTATAGGATTAATATTTATTAATTAATTCATATTTAATAGCATTCAATTTAGCTTTTGTAAATTATATAATAATAATAATAATATATAAATGTGTCGCTGTCTGCAGCAGTTGCAAAGTGAAGATTTCTAGGTAACTTAATGGTAAAATTGGGAATAGACTCATTTTTGCAAGATCTTTAAACATTATAAGGATCTTATCGTTTAGTCTAAATAAGCAAGTGTAATGGCAGTATAAAATATATTAGCAGTAGCTGTAAACTGAAAAAGAATTATAGCTACACTTTGAATGGTTAATCATATCTCCCTTCCCCAGGTGATTGAACACACAATACCTCTGTTCATTTTTTACAATTTGTGTGATTAATGGTGTGTTTTTTCATTCGTTCTCTCAGGATCGCTGACTCTCAGGACACATTGTTCAGCCACATATCTATCATCTATCATCTATCATCCACACATTCCTACCCTACCTTGACCAGGTCATCTGGCACTCATGGGAGAAGCTAAAACTATTGGAATGTTCTATCCCTTTTTGAGGATTTTTTGTATGATTACTGCCAATTCCGACCCACTAGCCAGTTCTCCCCTATCATAGAGGGTAAGGGCTGCATATGTCTCGGAGGAGCAACAAACTGCTGCTCATCCAACTCACAGAGCAGCCAAAGCCTAGGACAGTGCTAACTGTCTTTTCCTTGCCCACAATTATGACTCATTAATCAAAAGGCAAGAGAGTAATGCCACAGAGTAATGCCATCCTTCCCACCCAGAAAGCAGGGCCTATTATGCTCTGTTGAACTTCTGGCCCTGGATGACTGTGGCATTGATGCAATTCAAACTCACAATGTCCTGAAAAATCTGAAAAAATGCTCTTCTGTTACACCTCTCAGGAGCCCTTGAATGTTTCATCACTTCGTTGACTGTTTCTCTCCTCCTTTTCTTTTTTCTCTCCTGATCCTTTATTTAGGTGGAAGCAGTCACAGATTCAGAAGCAGAGAGTAAAGGTCTGCCACAGTATCAGTCAGTGGGCATCCAGGTGGAGGGCGAGAAACGGTGAGGCCAGTGTCCCTGACACCCTAATAATAATAATAATAATAATAGCATTATTATTATTCTCTATTATTATTGTTCCTCACTATTGTACCATAACTAACAATTTTGCAGAGGTGCAGGGTTAATGCATGCTTCCTTCATCATGTGTGCAGCTGAGCACTGTGCCATTTACAAATCTGTCAGTGCATACACACTAACTGCAATGATGGCTATGGCTTGTGCTGAATAGTCACACATACAGTATATGGAAGGCTTGATTGATTATAAACATACTGGAAGGGCTTTGTCTGTTTTCCTTTTAATGAATATGATCCATTAATTACACATGCAGAAATAACACAAGCATATGATTTTCATGTTTTATAGAAGGGCAAATTACATGACCTTACGGTGCTTAAGACATTTTGAGGGATTTACATCCTTTTGGCCTTCACAAAACTCCATAATATTTTAAGTGCACAGATAGCTGTGATCACAAAACCATCAATGAGGGTAATGCCTGAAAAACAGGAGAGGAACTTGTTTTTACTCACTGCTATCCGAATAGAAATATTTAATATTATATAATATTAATAATAATAAGCAAGCGTTAAATCTTCCATCAGCTGGGACGTTTGTTTACGACTTACGGCTATGCACAGACAGACTGGCCTGTCCTCCGTTTATATGGTGCCATTTCTTTTGTCATAATTGAATGATTAGTTTTATTTGTCTTAATTTATAGGTTTGTGTTGGCTTGCTTTCTTTATTTTTTATATTCTTTAATTAATGCCAATAATATAAACTGGTTTTCACAAAATGTTCTTGATGGTATTCTTGTGTTTTTGATAGAGACTCAAAAAGCTCTTCTATAAGTCAATCTGGATAAGGGCATCTGATAAATGCTGTAGACATAAAAAAAAAAATGTTTAAACATGATAGCATATTCCATATAAAAAAGTGCAGTAATCCATGTAAATTATATTTGAGGATTTGAAGTCAATCAAGTCTACATTTCCATTAGTTAGGTTTACATTAGTTTACATTAGTTACATTAGATTACATTAGTTGGTCTTCTTATATGTAAATTTACACACACTCAGGAGCACAAGTAGGATATGAATATTTTTCCGAATTTAGAAGAATTTCATAAATACCACATTTCTCGTGTAAGAGCTCATACTAACAATTTGTTTAAATCCATTCGTGTCTGGGGCTCCCAAGTTGCAAAAAAGAAAAGTGTTCAACCTATTGTCAAATTACATTTACATTTACATTTATAGCATTGGGCAGACGCCCTTATAGAGAGCGACTTAGAATAGTGCTTTGAAGTCTATCAAAAATACATTCTGATATTGGCTCACTAGGATACAAACTAGGAATACCATCAGTCCAAGATTCTGTTGGGGGAGGTAATAGACAAGCGCTCAGACAATACTTTTTTATTTTTTTTTTGTAAGTACTAACTTAAGTACTTTATGAAGAGGTAAGTCTGTAGTCTTGAAGACTGCCAGAGACTCAGCTGTTCGGACATCTAAGGGAAGTTCATTCCACCACCTTGGTGCCAGAACAGAGAAGAGTCTCGATGCATGCCTTCCTTGTACCCTGAGAGATGGTGGGACCAGACAAGCAGTGCTAGAGGATCGGAGAGAGCGTGGTGCCACGCGAGGTGTGATAAGTGCTTTGAGATAAGTGGGTGCTGGTCTGTTTTTGGCTTTGTAGGCAAGCATCAGTGTTTTAAATCTGATGCGGGCAGCTATAGAAAGCCAGTGGAGAGAGCATAGCAATTTGGTGGTGTGGGAAAATTTAGGAAGGTTGAAAACCAGTCGTGCAGCTGCATTTTGGATCAGTTGCAGAGGACGAATGGCGCTCAGAGGCAGACCTGCCAGGAGTGAGTTGCAGTAGTCCAGTTTTCTCTGAGTGTGTTACGCTGCCCTGTGATGTAGCATGAGCAACAGATTGAAAAGTTGCGGTGGTTGGCTTCATGTGTCTCGGAGGAAGCACATGTTTGCTCTCACCTGTAGTATGCTAGGAGAGAGTAAGTTAGTGGGTTGGAATTGACCAAGACTACATTAGAGGAAAATGGGCAGGATTCCAAAAAAAAAAATGAAGATTTTATTTATTTTTGTTTACTTTTCATTGCTTTCCATGGTATTTATTTTTCTGATAGTTCATGTAGATAAAATCTCAAAACTCAAAATACCAAAACTCAATTCAGTGTGGCTTCTGGGTTGCAGCATGTCTGAAAACTCTAAACTGTTAATATGGGTGATTAAATATATAGTTAATTTATCGTGGCATATTTGGTCTTTTACATTTGCTTCTTTAGTTTTGTATGGGCAACCTGAGGCAAATGTAGCTTATAAATAAGGAACGCTTATAACTGCCTGTTTAGCAGCCTGGAAACTACCTAAATCATAACACACCTCAAAAGACATTGTAATTTTTTTGAAACTGCATAAACAGTTTCATAAAATACTGAACAACTCAACATAGCCAATTAAGGTGTGATGATTTAGGCATGCAACTTACACAATGCTTGTTACTCAAGACACCAAACATGTCATGGCTTATTGACTGACTGCATTTCAGGTAACGGGGAAAGAGTCTGATTGTTCAGTTTTGGCTGAGCTTTTCCTAATGTTTTAAAGAGTGCTTTGTGTGTCTCCTCTCAGGCATGGGCGTTTTAAGCGATCGAACAGCGTGACAGCAGCAGTGCAGGCCGATGTAGAGCATGAGCTGCTCCGATCAGTGGAGGATAAAGTAGTGCAGTTTGGAGGCTTTCAGAGGCACTCAGAGCCAAGCTCTCCTGCGCAATACAGCGCCACGCGCACTGTGCGCACACAGGGCATCTTCACCTACCGAGATGATTACCGAGCCCCAAGTGGGCCACCAAGCCCACGTTCCACAGCCTGGGTCGAGGAAACAGAAGAAACAGAAACAGGCCGAGTGTCACCAGCGCGTGCTGACGGCAGCTGGTACATGCAACTACTGCACAACGAGACCAAGCGCATGGAGGCCTGGTGTAAAGAGATGGAGCGCGAGGCTGAGGAGCACGAGCTGTCTGAAGAGAGTAAGTCTTCACACACACACACACACACACACACACACACACACACACACACACACACACACTACAATCCAGAAACACACAGCCAAATTCATAGTATTTTATCATGCTGTATAGAATTAAGACTTAAAATTCAGTGATGTATTGTGGGAAGGATCTGATAAAAACATTAAAAGTGGCCTCTGTCCCTCTTTGTCTTGTCACTGTGCCTCAGTTTTAGGGAAGATCCGGAGTGCTGTTGGAAGTGCACAACTCCTCATGTCACAGAAATTTCAGCAGTTTTACTGGCTTTGTGAGCAAAACCTGGTAAGCACAAACTTAGTTCATTACTTAATAATGATAAACAGGTGTTTAATAATTTAACAGTATTTACTGAAAAACATACAAAATTTGTTTTGTATGTTTCGTTTGATTGTGGTAATGCTGCGACAAATAGATATCATTGCAGTACTGTGCAAAAGTCTTAGGCACCCTATATTTTTAAGTACAAACTTTGTTATAGATATGTATTTTATGACTTCTACATTATTGAGTCAGTACAAAGACATTTTAGATGTCCAAACGTTAGTTTTCCAGCACAAAATTAAATGTTACAGAACAATGTTTGTATGGCAGTAAAGAAAGCAGAATATTACATAAGAGACCACTTTGCAGACAAAAATACATAATGAAGGCTGCTGGGCTTTGCTGAAAAAATAAGAAGCAAGTGCAACAGTCAAAGTCTCCAGAAGAACTGTGGCTAGTTCTGCAAGATGCTCAATAAAACTTACAGCTCATTTCCTTATAAAACTCTTCAGGAAATCCAGATTCTATCGATATGCAATTAAGAGATGCTCCATTGTAAATGCCCCACCTCCTTGCCCTGTAAAATGGAGGAAGAAATTACATGTTATTAAGGAGCATTTTTTGTGGTGACATATTTTGTGGTGTTTATAGTCCTTTTGGCCTTCCATACACAAACAGAAGGAACGAGGATTCTACTTACCCCACCACCTTGCCCTGGTAAACTTGTGTTGCTGGAGTCATAAAATAGAATGACCTTCTTGTCATAGCACTGGTATGATAAAATTAAACTGTAACTTCCTGAATCTTAAGCTTATAATATATTGTATGTGTTAAAAAACAATTATGCAGTGTCTAATAAATAATAAAGTGTCTATAAATAAATGTATTATATGGATTGTAGAATGTGCAGAGTCGCCACAAATAGTATTATTATGTACATTAATGAAATGTAACATATGAATGATATTAATAAAGACAGATTAGGTGTGCCAATATTCATATAAATGAATTGTGCAAATCTGCTAATGGTAGAGCTTTAGTCTCTCTCTCTCTCTCTCTCTCTCCAAATTCATTTATGTAATAGTTGTTATAATAATAATAATATAATAATAACAATAACAAAAATGGCCATAAAAGCAATACTAATGCTATGATTCTACTCTATTATCATATGGTAATGATAGTAAGGATACTAAGAATAATAAAAAATATAGTTGTAACAAAGTACGGATTCTAAGCAAGGTGGGAGTAAGCGGGAGTTCTCAGTACACTGAGATACTTAAGAGCACACTTTGCCTTGACATACGCCGATCAGCCATAACATTAAAACCACCTGCCTCATATTGTGTAAGTCCCCCTTGTGCCACCAAAACAGCTGTGACCCTTAAAGGCATGGACTCCACAAGACCTCTGAAGGTGTGCTGTGGTATCTGGCACCAAGACATATCCTTTAAGTCCTGTAAGTTGTGAGGTGGGGCCTCCATGGATCAGACTTGTTTGTCCAGCACATCCCACAGATGCTTGATCAGATTGAGATCTGGGGAAATGGCACACACACCTGGCCATCCACATGATGTAAAAGAAAATGTGATTTATCAGACAAGGCCATCTTCTTCCATTGCTACATGGTCCAGTTCTGATGCTCACATGCCCATTGTAGGCACTTTTGGCAGTGGACAGGGGTCAGCATGGGCACTCTGACCAATCTGCGGCTACACAGCCCCATACGCAGCATGCTGTGATGCACTGTGTGTTCTGACACCTTTCTACCATAGGCAGCATTAACTTTTTCAGCAATTTGTGCTGCAGTAGCCCAGACCATATGGGCTAGCCTTCGCTCCCCACGCGCATCAGTCAGCCTTGGGCACCCATGACCCTGTCACCAGTTCACCGGTTGTCCTTCCTTGGGCCACTTTTATTAAGTACTAACCACTGCATACCGGGAACACCCACAAGACCTGCCGTTTTGGAGATGCACAGACGTCTAGCTATCACAATTTGGCCCTTATCAAAGTTGCTCAGATCCTTACGCTTGCCCATTTTTCCTGCTTCCAGCACATCAACTTCGAGAACTGACTAGTAATTTGCTGCCTAATATATCCCACCCCTTGACAGGTGCCACTATAACAAGATAATCAATTAATTAATTAATTAATTATTCACTTCACTTGTCTGTGGTTTTAATGTTATGGCTGATTGGTATATAACCCTGCTAATTCAGAGCTTTAGCTGGCTTTTAAATTCACAGTGAATACTGTGTATAGCCTATAATCTTAAAAATGTTTATATGAAAGCAAACTTGAGTATTCTGAGATTTAGAAGAAGCTTTCATTTATGTGGTTGCTTTTACTTTGCTAATTAGCTTTTGCACACTAGTTGGCTCGTCCTAGATGCATCCCTCAGACCTGAAAAGCCAGTAATGCAATATAAGCAGCGAGTTTTTGAGTCTCAAGTCACTCCAAATCCTAGGCTTAATCCTAATGAAAATTAATTCATAGGCCAAGCATAAGACATCATTACAGTAAATCATGACATTCTGTTCTTCACTTTTCATCTACAAGTATTTGGCTTATGTTTGGTTTACATTTTAGCTTTCTGAATGATTCCACTTAATAATCATCCATAATCATCCATAAACATAAATCCTCCATTGCCCCTCTAACACAGGTCGTTGGTTCCCAAGGTCTTGGTCGTCCACTATTACCCTACTATTATTATCTCGCTTTATTTTTTTCATGATCTGAAATCATGTTTGATCAGTGACAGCTATCTTAAAAGAAATAAATCTGGACAAAACAGAAATTTCACTTTTTTCTCTCTAAAACACAATTTTTTGTTTACATTTTTTAAATTATTCCCACATACAGTTTTGCACTCAAGCCTCCATCAGTGAGCAGTTGATAACCTCAACAAAATAGACTTCATGTGTAAACTATAATGAACTTTTGTGGTTACAAAGTTGCACTTTCACTTGCACTATTGAAACCAATCACTCAGCACACATTACACTTGAATGCCAACAGTTCCACTACTATCCATCTCACAACTTGTTTTCTACTGCAGGCCATCCCCACAAGACATTAACATTAACATCATTAAAAAGTAATCACAGATTGAATATTTATTTATTTAGATATTTAACTTTTTTTAAATGCAATTCCCATCACTTAAATTCACTACTTCTTATCAATTTAAAATGTCCAGGACAACTGAAAGTCTTTATAGCTGGTCATTTTGTGTTGTGTGTTTGTGTAGGACCCGAGTGCAATGCCCCGACCCACTGCTCAGGATCTGGCTGGATTCTGGGATCTGCTGCAGCTCTCCGTTGATGACGTCACAGCCAAGTTTGATGAGTTACAGAAGATCAAGAGAAATGAGTGGAGAACTGTGGAGGAACCGGAAGAGAAGGCCAGTGCTTTAGACCACTTATATAGTGACTTTCTCAACCCTCTTACAATATAGCCTCATTTTTTGTGCTGACTACAACAGTGTTTGTCCTCATTTCAGTGATTAATAAATAGTATGACTGCAGACTGTCCAAATACAAATGGACACAAAATTCCAAAGAGGTCCACAGGACCAGAAGTATCAACAAATAAATCACAATCTGTTTAATAACTTTAATATGAAGATCTTGAGTCAACAGACAACATAATGTTTACTTCCTTGTTATAGTGACAGGTAATTGAAGGAAATTGCCTAAAAACATTTGGCCTTTTTTGTTAGCAGGCACAATCCTGATTCTGACAGAATATACAAAGGTCAGGGACTTATTTCACTTACACTGCCCTCCAAAAGTTTGGAAACGCCTGAACAAAATAGGGTTTTTGGGCAATATCAGCATAAATCCTCTTTAGTTAGTGACCATTTTGCATTGATAATAAGGGACAACACTAGGCATCCGAGCAGTCAGTTTATTCAAACATTGACTTGATATATTACTCCAAGCCTCCTGGAGGATTGCCCAAAGATGA
>CM040993.1:11456743-11469615 GCA_022985145.1 Pangasius djambal | reverse complement strand
AAATTTGAGTATTTTTCTATGTTATGTTCATGTTTATGTTCATAAACTTTTTATTTAATAAAATATGTTTTCATAGTTTGTGTTGTCCCTTATTATCAATGCAAAATGGTCACTAACTAAAGAGGATTTATGCTGATATTGCCCAAAAACCCTATTTTGTTCAGGCGTTTCCAAACTTTTGGAGGGCAGTGTACATTTGGTGTTTCCTGTAAACATAAGTAGCTCACTGGCATACTCGTATTAAGAAAAACTAAGAATGGCCTGCTGGTTGTATGCACCACTATGTAAATGAAGGTATCAGATAACTAATTATGATTTGTCTGAAGGTGTTGATTATGAGCCAAATGATGTAAATGTTAATTAATTTTCTATAACAGCATGCCCTGTCATGTTTTATTCCTTACATGCTATACAGTATATGGGTTTGAATGAGAATTCTGTAAAAGTTTTTTAGTATCAATAATAAACAGTAGTCATTGTACTATATATAATAACCACTATAATGCTAATGGTTGCTTTTTACAGATGCTATACTAGTTTCTCAATAGATCATGCTGCTCACAGGATGTGAGCAATGTTAGAGTTAGAAACTTCACTGATAACTCAGATCTCTTATTATGATAGCGACTGTAACTACATAATTCTATACAGTAACTCCATAAAAAAAAGTATAAAAGACCACAAAACGTGGGAGAGAAATAAAAGCAATCTGTTTAAGCATGAAACAGTAATAGATTTATAATGAATGTATTCATTATGCTCATCATCTCTTTACATATAACAATCATTCCTGCAACTTTGAGGACACATTCTCCAAATCCCTTGATTCTAATGTTTTCTTTTTTATTATTATTACTCTAGCCGTTTATTGTTTTAGCTTTTCTTCAGTTATTATTTGTTTCACCGAGAAGAGTAATGGCCTCACTGCTTATAATAAGCTTCTGTAATGGGCCTGTTCTGGGAGTAATAAAAGCTCATAGTTCTGTTCAACTATACTTAAGCTGACAGATTGCTGGATTTCAGTGTCCCAAGGCTTCGTTTTAAGGTTAATTGAAAAAAGGACATTGAGACCAAAAAATACAGTATTGGGGAATATTGTAAACCAAGATAGATGCTAATGATCTTGTTATGAAAATGTTTCATTTACATTTACGGCATTTGGCAGATGCCCTTATCCAGAATGACTTACAATTGTCTCATTTATACAACTGAGCAGTTGAGAGTTAAGTGTCTTGCTCAAGGGCCCAAGAGCGTTAGCGCAGGGATTTGAACACATGAGCTTCTGATCAGTAGTCCAACATCTTAACCACTTTCCATATTTAGGCATGTATCTTACTTTATTGATTTGTTTAACAAGGACAAATAATCAACATCAGTATTTATGATGTAAATGTGTCAGATTTAGCCAGATGGCTAATTTTCATCAGCTGTTTTAGTATGTAAGGACATCTACCTTACATGTGTGATATGAAGAAATAACATTCATTATTTGTCACATAGAGTACAGTACAGTGAAATTAATGTTTCATTAATAATTATTTTTTCAATAATAAAAATAAGTCCATTCCAATCCACCACCCACAGCAACTATCAATAATATCAATTTCTTTCTGAAATAATGTTGAGAAGACAATGAAATATTAATACCTGTAAAATTTAGCTTATTGCCACTCTGAAGCTGGGATATTTGATGCGTTTATGTGGCCTAGTTAGTAAGTTGCGTGGTTTGGGATGCATCCACAGTGTCAGTGCCAATTTAGACCACCTTCCTCATTTTCTGCACAATGCAAGCACAGAATGCAAAAGTTTTATTTGATCATTTCTCTTGTATTCTTCTTCCAGGAGAGGAAGTGGCCTCCTCCAACGGTGAAAAGGCAGCCTAAAGGGCGTGGTGCAGGATTGACACGTGACAGGTCTCTGGATCTGCAGGACCGACAGAGGCAGGAGGCTCGACGTAGGCTAATGGCCGCCAAACGAGCTGCTTCATTTCGCCAAAGCTCAGTCTCGGAGAGGGCGGATAGTATAGAGATTTATATACCGGAAGCCCAGACGCGACTATGAAATGCACGATTACTCATCCTGTCACCTGCACGTGCTGCTATTACACACCCTGTTTACACAGGTTCAAGCCCAAGCACCCTTAATCACTCTTAAACACATTCCTGAGCTCTCTAAGTGCACCTGTAATCTTGAACATGTTTCTCCACTAATCCGAGAGGCTTCATCAGTTTATAAGTGCTCTGTCTGGTTTTCTCTGAAACACTGTTCTCTGTATAGTGCACTACTTTGGAGGTGAGCTATTTTGTAGTTATGTCTGAATGCACAAGGGAGAAAATCCAGTGCATTCCCACAATGCACTGCAATATGTATGTGCTACCTTTTGTTATTTCCCACATGCAAAATCTCTGTGTTCAGGTGTGCTGCTATCGATAGCTAGCTAGTCGTCTATCTTGAAAAAATTGTAAAATTTCTTCTTATTATTTAAAAGTAATGAAGAAGTGGTTAGAGATAGTATTAATGGCTGGTTCACTGACTACTAAAGTATGTTGTATTCGGAAAAAAAGAGATCAAAAGTGTCATTTTCTCTAGCCTGATGAAATCAGTAAACAGTCGGAAAATCAGGTATAAAAGGGTTTCTGGAGCTCCCACTTGTAATTGGCACTCGAGAGGAGGCTCATGCTTGTTTCATGATAAATTCTGATAATGCAGAAGAGGCAGAAATACTAATACATTATTGAATACTAATACAATACTATACTAATTCTATATTTAAACAATACTGTAAAGAGTTATTTTTTGTAGGTCAATTCCTGCACTCATGCGGATTCCTGGATTCATGTTAAAACTGCAATTACACTGCACTAGGGTTCACTGGGAAGTGTCCTGAGATCACATCCAATTTACGATTTCTGTTCACACCAGGGATCAATTCAAAGGGAATAAACACGGCATACGTACATGTAAGTGTCCTTAAAAAATGAAAATGAAAGTTGATCTCCATGCTGATCATGGTAAGTGTCTCAATCAACATGACCCTGCATCATCTCTCCTGAGTTAAATACAATTCAATTAAATTGTCCTTACTTAAAATTTTTAACAGACATTTAAAAGCCTTTGAGGATACAATTTGTCCACTGTGAAATTGCACCTGAATTCCCACATACATTAAAAATAAACTGTGTAAAATATATATATAATATACAATTATATAGACATATTGGAGTAAAAGAACTGAGGAAGCTCCTCAGTTGAGTGGAGAAATGTCTTCAAGATTATACAGTAATACAACTCGAGTTGCTTTGACTCATTACATTTCAAACTGTCATGGATGACTGAAAACCTTCAAATTCATTGAAAAAAACATTGCAAAAAAAACCTCAGAATGGCAGCCCCTCGTAGATTCAACTTTAAGATTAATCAGAGTTGGCCATGGACTGATCAGCGTAGAAGCTCGTTTTGTGCTTTCGAAAACATACAGGGTGAGAAATCTTACTGACCTCATCTGCAGTGTGTGTGTCTACAGCTAAAGCAACAGTTAAGCTTGTGGACATGGTAAAGAATGTAACTTTGGAAAAAGGGCACTTGTTCTGTTGGACAGCTGAGATTCGAGTGAGTGAGGTAACCTTTTACATCAATCATCTCAATTTGAAACAATGCTCTAGTTATCCTTTTACAAACTCTATATACTAAATAAAAAGAGAATATATTCAGATTTTATATTATATTATAGTATAGTATATTACACAATGCATTTTTTGCACCTCAAATGAATCCTGTTTGTATTTCCAAGGGAAATGTTGTTGACACTCACACGATTAATGTTGCAGTTGAATTGCAAACAGAAGGATGCGGCTTTATGGATTCATGCTCACGGACATAAAAACCCTTGCAGACATACATATACGAGGATGGCAATGATGTGAAACAAGATTTTGTTTTCTTTTGCATTATGTGCAATGCTCTTCCTCAAGGTCTTACCATTTCTGATGTAGTCTAATGGACATACAGGTACAAAGAGACACTTGAATAATATTCAACTAATGTCTATGGTGCTGCTTTATACTCTGAAATAAATTTCCTCACCCGGCCCTTATGATCTGCACAACACCATCATCAAGCTACGGAGTTTTTAATAGAGATATTGACATGCTTTTGATTAAGCATGTTTGGTGCAAACACGCGTGCTGAGCCCTCTGTCGCCTTTAACAAAAAACAAAAAGAAAGACACCCTGGAAATGGGCAAAAAAAAGACTTATAAACATATAATCTTAAATTTCTAAGGGCATTCATGACCAGGTATGTGCCGATAACTGTGCACAGGGTGGTTACTTTGTATTTCCCCAAAAAAAGAGGTCAGTTAATTTACTTCCATGCTATAGAGATGTTGCTATAGCAGCCATTAACATGTTCTCTTCAGTTGTCCTAAAATAAATTTGGTATTGATTTCAATTACATGATCATATCCATGTCAGAAACATGAAGCTATAAAAGTGAGCATTATGTGTCTATAAAATAAAGTTCTTCATCTTTGATAAGTGTTATGAGGGTCTGGTACATGTTAATCTGGTTGAGCTGAGGTAACTGGCTAAATGGCATTGTGGTGACTACATACTAAGAATGCTAGCTATAATCTAACATTGGATTTAAAAAAGCATTTCATCTTAAAACTAGTTTTAAATCATGTTCTGCAGAACTGCATCTCTCAGACTTAGCATATGAGCGCGATTCACTATTTTGCGTTGTTGCTGTGTTTACGCCCATTGTTAATGAAACCCTTAATGCGTATTGAATGAATCTGTGGATGAATCTTTAAACTTTTTATATCTGGCAACTTTTGTAAACAATGAGTGTAAAATGGCACCTTCTTCAACAGGTTACCAATTGAACGGAAGTTAAAGAACTGGCTCATACATATGCAGAAGTGTTTCACACATACAACCAACTGGTTGTATGATATATTGCAATATTTAACAAGCACAATATTATAATCGTGTATGCTTTAAAATATTGCCATTATCCCTGTGGTCCATTTTGGAGGAGGCTACCTAAGTAGGTCGGGACGAAGACTAGGACAGCTGCTTCCTAAGAAACTATATGTTATATATATATATGTGTGTGTGTGTGTGTGTGTGTGTGTGTGTGTGTGTATATGTATATATATAATATATATATATATATATAATATGTATATCCTTCTTGGTGAGGGCAGTACTGTAAAATCTGACTATACTATGACTATAAACCATGACAAGGGAACTATTAAACAGAAACATATCCGCCCATGCCTAGTCATGACGTCCCTACATTCTTGATTGCTGACTAAGGCCAAGTTCACACAGACATTTTGGTAAACATCAGAAAATGCATAAAGGCATGGTTATGGAAGGAGATCCATGTTTTTTGGAAAATCTTTTCCAAAATTTTCCATGGAAAATCTTTCAAACATGGAATGCTCTGCCCCAGCATGGGTGCAGAAAGAGCTAAACTGTCAAGCAAGTGTCCATGAATGCAGAAATGTCTCTGTGAGCATAGCCTAATTCATGCACTCAAAATATATGATGTTATAATGTTTTTTTTTTTTTAATTAAATCTCATTCTCTCATATGAGTATATCAGTTATCAGTATTTGATATGGAAATTTCCTTGAATTGTTGAATGCTGCTGACTAATTCATGCACTCAAGACGAATGATGGTAAAGAAAGTTTACATGTTTTGCTTGTTTTATTTAATGTTTTTGATATATTTTTTTAAGTTAAATCAAATTTGTGCATATTAGCATACCAGTCAGCAAGCTGTCATCCATCACACGCATTTATATTAATATTACACTCTTATTCATAATTACAGTATATATATATATATATATATATATATATACATACCCAATATTGAATCTGTATTAAGGGTGCAGTGAAAGTAAATACCCCCATTTTTGGAAAATGAATCAATTTGAGACCTCTGCTTTATTGAATCAGTTTGTGAATGTGGTGACCACAAAACTATTTTGAGTGCTGTTGTCCATGTTGTTACTCTTATCAAGTAATATTATCTGAGAAAGGACCATAAATCCTCACACTCGTGACAGGTTTAAGGTTAAATGCCTCAGCAAACACAAATTAGAAAGACACTGGTAAATGATATTTAAAAATGTTTATTGATGTTCATTCATTCACTCATTTTATTTTAAAGCCTCAGTATGTAACTTCTCTGTTATAACTTTAAAAGTAACATTATTATTATTATTATTATTATTATTATTATTATTATTATTATTATTATTATTATTAGTCTTATTATTATATGGCTGTGATTTGTTGCTGTGAGTGGCCTGGAAAACCTAAAAGTAATTCAAAGTGAAGGCTGACTCAAAAGCTTCACACTCATATGTTGTCAGTCGCAACCTTTGGGTCTACTTATATATGAATGTCAACAAAATGTTCATATGCAAGTTGCTGTCAGTAATATGTTTCTACCAGAGAGGTGTCCAAATCCCCCACAAATTACTCTTTAATTGCTCTATTAATTTAACTCGATTTACATTATTCTATTTTGGTACCGTCTGAATTAACTAAATAGCTTGAATAAGTTCAGCTGCATGTCAGATTACATAATGACTGCATTATTTCCAGGTTCTTGCATTGTTCCTGGCAATTTATTATAGAGAACAATTAAACCAGTTTATTTACATATTTCTATTTATGCTGATAACATAATTCTTTTTTATATTTGTATTACATTAATTTGAAGTTTGTATCCAAAGTGGTCCTCGTTTGCGCATGCCTGTGAGGTCCACGAAGCCATAGAATGTCCCATTTCTCATTTTGGGGTTGATAAAGGTGCTCATAAGCTTTTAATGAGCCTTTAGTTGAAGCCTGCATCAATGCATGTTAAACAAAGACTTTTTACCCAATAATGTGACCAATCACAACAGATGAGGTGACTGTGAGCAGAGAGCATGCTTCATCATTGAAACAGAGAAACATGTTCAAATGCGTCATTGTTTTTTTTAATCAGTTCAGTATTATGCAAATGGAACACCTATATCATCAGACACTTGCCTCAACCTGTGTCAAGTAGTTTAGTATCTCAGACAGACTTTCTTTTGTGAAAATGTATGACACTAATCTATAATCATGAAGCAGCAGTAGCAGTAGGGCTAAAAACTTGTATACTTGTAACTTGCCATATAGAAATGGTAGGTTACATATGTAACCGTGGTTCTGTGTTGAAGCGGAGGACCACCAGCCCAGTTTACCTCCGAACTTAGTGGAGTCCCTAGCTTGTGAAATGTGCTTCCTGCTTTGCACTTGACATTATGCTGTAACTAGTGCAAGCCTGTGTAAGTCCTTAACACTGAAGTTTTTACCATTATAATTTTATACAAACTTTTACAAGAAAATTTGAGTGCTTCTTAGCGTCTTGAATCTGCACCTTCTGCTCCTCAGCAAGATGAGAGAGGAGAAGTAGATGAGCCTGAGGTAGTGGGAGCCTTTATTTAGACTACACATGAGGTGACGATGGCTAGTACTTTTTGGATAGGAATTTAGCACACGGGAAAACCCCACTAGTTCCAGAAGGAAACCGGCCTGCTGATCTGGATCATAAGGAAGTAGAAGTGGAATCACTTTCTTTCATAGTTTTGTGTCATTCCAGGTGGAAATGTGGCCCAAAGTTTGAAGGTAAAAAAAAAAAAAAAAGAAATCTTAGACACTAAAGATTCCTTTAAACAGGTTTGCTACCATTTTTAAATTATGGCTGGTTTAGGTGCTGTTACCTGCATACGCTGCATTTTCACAGGTGAACACTGAAAAGATCTAACTGGTGCTTAGTCTGTCATACTGATATATTAGATTTGTATTTAATTTACTGGTTGTAATATTTTAACCCATTCTAACGTACATTACTGAAATGTTAATTTAGCTCCCCAATCCAATCTTCCCAGGTAAAACATGAGAAAATGCATTCATCTCTACATGTCACTTACCTGTTTCCAGGCAGTAATATGCACTACAATTATTTGGCATCTAAAAAGTACAATATGCTTGATATTGAAAATATCAAAATACTAGGCTGTCATAGGCCTACAATCTGCAAAGTGCAAGCCTAGCAATGAGTTTTTATAAATAAAAGGCTATTGGATGAAAAACCTAAATCAGTCATGATGGGGCTTTCAGGTATGCAACTGTGTGTCACTAACAGTCTCTTTTTTATACACTTCTTTCTTTTTTCTTTCTTTATTATATAATCATTATTGCCCTTTTATTAACATTTAACTTTTAATATGATTAGGCTCAGTTTCTCTGTTGTTACCTACATAACAGGGGCCTTGAATAAATATTCACCCAATATTTTGTATTGCTACAACTTGGAACTGAATTGGACTTAATCATGATTATATAAAGCGACACAAAATAGCCCCTAATAATGAAGTGATGAGAAAACTCAACAGGGTTTGCAGTAGACCTGTGCCCAGTAACAGTTAACCGAGTTACTGTGGTAACAGCCTCTACTGACGGTAAAACAATATTTAATGATTTTTTTTTTCATTTTTTAAAAATTTATTTCATGCAAATCATAGCAAGAAACTAGTATTCTCACACATGAACATAACTGAATTTTTGAACATGTTGAGTGATGTGATATCCTACATTACTACCCCATTTATTGTACCTAGCATAAATGTGGCTGCCCACATTTCTAGAACTGCCCCGGTTGAATGTGCTTGGGGTGAAAAGAAATTTCAAAAATAAAACAACAACAACAACAACAACAACTGTACATATCCTTTTTAGTTCTCAGGGTTCAGGCTATGGAGTTTAAACATTATATTTAATAGAGCACGTGAGGGAATTGAGTGCACACAACAGTATCAGCGAATGTGGTCTTTAAAATTGAGCCACACCATCCCTTTTCTGATGCAAACAATAAGTAGTTGAATGGCGTCCACTGTGTGCATGTAAACCGTCACATGAACGTTTCAGTTCAAAACTCTACAAATATGGGAAAGTTCAAAGGGGTTAATACTTATGCAAAGCACTGCAGTGTATCTATGGTGCACAATAGGTTTTTAAGCCGTAAGCCAATGAAAAGTTTATAACTTGTGCTTAAATTTTATTGAAGTAATATATTGAAATCCACACACTTTGTCAAATCCTCACCGATTTGGGAACGCCAAATCCCAGAATCCTCTGCCGACAACCACACCCACTCCATTTGCTCATTCCACTTGTTCAAGCTCCCTTTTCCATCTGAGTCATCTTACCTGTGGGTCATTCACACTAGTATCTACACTGATCAGCCATAACATTAAAACCAGCTGCCTAATATCGTGTAAGTCCCCCTTGTGCAGCCAAAACAGCTCTGACCTGTCAAGGCATGGACTCCACAAGGCCTCTGACGTGTGCTGCGGTATCTGGCACCAAGACGTTAGCAGCAGATGCTTTAAGTCCTGTAACATGCGAGTTGGGGCCTCCATGGAACTGACTTGTTTGTCCAGCACATCCCACAGATTATTGTTCGGGGAATCTGGGGAATTTGGAGGCCAAGTCAACACCTTGAACTCTTTGTCATGTTCCTCAAACCATTCCTGAACAATTTTTTGCAGTGAGCAAACAAAAAAAAAGACGGCGTATTATCCTGCTTAAAGAGGCCACTGCCATTAGGGAATACTGTTGCCATGAAGGGGTGTACTTGGTCTGCAGCAATGTTTAGGTAGGTGGTGCGTGTCAAAGTAACATCCATGTGAATGCCAGGACCCAAGGTTTCCCAGCAGAACATTGCCCAGAGCATCACACTGCCTCTGCTGGCTTGCCTTCTTCCCATAGTGCATCCTGGTGCCGTCTCTTCCCCAGGTAAGTGACACACACGCACACAGCCGTCCACATGGTGTAAAAGAATATGTGATTCATCAGACCAAGCCACCTTCTTCCATTGCTCTATAGTCCAATTCTGATGCTCATGTGCCCACTGTAGATGCTTTCGGTGGTGGACAGGGGTCAGCATCGGTACTGTGACCAGTCTATATGCAGCTAGCTGCAATGCACTGTGTGTTCTGACACCTTTCTATCATCGCCAGCATTAACTTCTCCAGAAATCTGTGCTACAGAAGCTCTTCTGTGGGATCAGACCAGACGAGCTACCCTTTGCTCCCCATGTGCAGCAGTGGGCCTTGGGCGACCCTTTCGCTGGTTCACCGGTTGTCCTTCCTTGGACCACTTTTGGTAGGTACTAACCACTGCATACTGGGAACACCCAACAAGACCTGCGGTTTTGGAGATGTTCTGACCCAGTCGTCTAGCCATCACAATTTGGCCCTCATCAAAATCTCTCAGATCCTTACGCTTGCCCATATTTCCTGCTTCCAACACAACAACTTCGAGAACTGACTGGTCACTTGCTGCCTAATATATCCCACCCCTTGACAGGTGCCATTTAACGAGATAATGTTATTATTATTAACAATGTATTCACTTCACATGGCACTGGTTCTAATGTTATGGCTGATCAGTGTATACACCACTCTGTTTCACTCAGTACTAAGTCTTGTTTGCTCGTTCTACATTGCTAAGCCTTTTCAGAATTCTGTGTATGACCTTTCCCTTGTTTTTCCTTGTTTTGTACTTTTGAAGATCCACTTTTCACTTTAGTCCGTTTTGCCATGAACTGATTTTATTTCTCATTTTCTCACAAATAAACCGTGTTATTTTCTCCAGTGTTCTGTCGGTGTCTGATACACTTAATCTAAGGGTTATATTGTTTTATCACCCAATGATATGACAGTGAACTCATGCACAGTATAGATAATACCATAAACACTCTTTATTGATGAGTTTGGCAAAGGGGATTTTTATGTTGAAATGAAATAAAATGTTAAAAATTAAACATGTTAAAAGTAAATGAAATTAAATTACTGGGCAGTGCTTTGCTGTAGGACTATCATTTTCATGGATAATTCTGCCGAATCAACCAATAGGGACCGTATGAATATTGAAGCTCTTTAAGTTCACATGTGCAGCTCCATGTTCCACATATGGAACTGTTCAAGTAGTCAGAAGGAATTAACTGGCATCCATATATATGCAAATATATTTTCACAGATTTCAGCTAGTTATTATGAGATAACCTGACAGGGTTTCTGAGTGCAATCATAAAACTAAGTCTGATAACCAAGTGTATACTAAGAAATGTTTGAAGAGTGTCTGAGTTCTTATATGGGCTTAAAGACACGTCTACCAGTTTGACAGAAATGTTTTAACTGCTTTTGGAGCTGTTTCTTAAATCACACACTTTGTGTACTTTTAGTGTGAGTAGAGTGTTCACACTGGGAAACTCAGTAAGATATAGTGCACTATTAACACCAGATGATGCGAGCGGACCACAGAGAAATGAAGGCAGTCATGGCTCATTCTACATACAAGAAGAGGCTTTATAGATTTATGGATGTCCATTGTAAAAAGAACTATATAAATAAAAATTGAACTGAATTGAATTAAGTAGGCGAAGCCATCAGAGGCTGCTGTGGGATGAAATGTTCAAAATGGCTGACGCTCTGCTACATCCCCCAGGAGAGCAATGTAGGGCATCTATGTATGATTGTTGCTGTGGAGGCTGTTTTTGTTAGTCAGTAAGTACCTAGTGTAAAAATATTGTGCATAGTGTGTGTGTGTGTGTGTGTGTGTGTGTGTGTGTGTGTTTGGGGGGGCAATGGGAAGAAATTTGTTTGTTCTCTTTTTGTCTACTCTGATAAGTAGACCAAAAAATGAAAAAAAAAAAAAAAAATGGAACATTGATACGCTGTAGTTTAAAAAAAAATACTGAGAGGAGAAAGTACTTTGTACTAGTACTTTAAAACATATAGAACGCATGCCAAAATGGCTCCTGTTCTTGGATTTAATTTTATTTTCTGATTATTTTTTAACCAGAAGATGCACACAGAATGCACAGCTCGCAGGTTGAAAACTATTTTGTTATTTTACATAAAGTTTGTATGTACATACAGTATTTATTAATAATTTATTATTCACTCATATCTCTGATAGTGTTTTATTCATTTATTCACAAGTTTTATGGGATGTGTTGGCCTTATTATAAGTTGTTCTTCCTGGTTGCCAAATTTGATCACACTGAAGAACTGATTATGGCTTTTGTTGTAAATGGAATTGAAATGAAAGGGGTTTAAAGAAAATCAATCTAATTTATGTGCTTTCTTCTCAGTTAGTTACCAGACATGTGCCAATATTACATCAAATAAATCATAAAAAAAATCAAATATCACTTGATTTTATCATGGTTTGCAATATTATTGTATAAAAAATGTCATTTACAGCAACAACAACTACTATGACTACTACTACTACTACTACTACTAATAATAATAATAATAATAAGGATGGTGGTGTGGAATAATGTATCTGTAATGTGTCTGCTTTGTTCTGTAATGTCTCCTTTGCAGCAATATCAGTTTAAAAATCAGCATTTAGATTATAACACTTAGTTCAGAGCTCCGTTGTTGATTGGAAAGCATATTTTGCATTTAATTCAATTCAATTTCAATTCAATTCAATTTTATTTGTATTGCGCTTTTAACAATGAACATTGTCTCAAAGCAGCTTTATAGAACATAAGAAACAAAAAAACATGCAAACAGAAACAAAACATGCAACAGTCCTAGATGTTAGACAAAATGTGAGCAAGCCTGAGGCGACTGAGGCGACTGTGGCAAGGAAAAACTCCCTTAGATGATAGAACAATGTCCTTTCTGCATTTATGTATAGTCATGTAGCATTTTATGTGTATATTAATTTGGAGGTTGTTGTCTTCTTCAAAGTTCACATAGGGTTGGCAGCATTGCTTTAAGTAAGTAAGTAAGTAA
>CM040993.1:11405939-11456643 GCA_022985145.1 Pangasius djambal | reverse complement strand
AAGACATAAGAAGTGCTAAAAGACATCATAACGGTTAAGAAAACAAAAATCTAGGAAGTGAAGGCCAGAGTGTAAAAGTGTGTTTTTAGTTTGGTTTTAAAAGTATCGATAGTGGGAGCGGATCTGATGTCAGGGGGCAGCTCATTCCACAGTCGTGGGGCGGCTACTGCAAAGGCCCGGTCTCCTTTGTTTTTGAATCAAGACCGGGGTATATGGAGGAAGCCTTTTTCCGTGGATCTGAGGGACCTGGGTGCAGAGTAGTGCTGGAGCATGTCAGATATGTAGGTCGGTACCTGACCATGCATAGATTTAAAAACTGTAAGAAGTATTTTGAATTGCACTCTAAAACATATGGGGAGCCAGTGTAAGGAGGAGAGGACAGGAGTGATGTGTTCTCGCCTCTTAGTGCCTGTTAAAAGCCTAGCAGCAGCATTCTGCACCAACTGTAGGTGTGCCAGCTGGGACTGGGACTTTAAATACCCAAATGCTCATGAGGCAGAAACCGGGTGGAGCTGGACCATCTCTGGATGCCTCAGGATCCTCGTAGGGTTGGCCTCTGTCTACTGGAGATGGCACAATCTCTGTGTGCCTCGGGATGGGTAGAAGAAGGGAAACAAGTGGAAACGTAGCTGCTGTTCATAATATTAGCAAGCATTAAATCATAATGTGCAATTAATCAGATGTACTGAAGTACAAGGTTATGGTATGTATTAAGTGTGTGCCTGGCTAAAGATATATGTCTTTAATCTACGTTTGAACTGGGAGACTGTGTCTGAGCCCCGAACACTGTCAGTAAGGCTATTCCAAAGTTTAGGAGCTAAATACGAAAACGCTCTACCCCCTTTTGTAGACTTTGATATTCTGGGAACTACCAGAAGTCCGGAGTTTTGAGATCTTAAGGAGCGTGGTGGATTGTGACGTTTTAGAAGATCGGCTAGATACGTGGGAGCTAAACCATTCAGAGCCTTGTATGTAAGTAGTGCTAGTTTATAATCAATTCTAAACTTAACAGGTAGCCAGTGCAGGGATGATAGTATTGGGGTTATGTGATCATCTTTTCTTGACCTAGTAAGAACTCTGGCGGCTGCATTCTGGACTAACTGTAGCTTGTTTATTGAAGACGCAGGACAACCACCTAGCAATGCATTACAATAGCCCAGTCTGGAGGTCATGAATGCAGGAACTAGCGTTTCTGCATCAGATACAGATAAAATGTTCCTAAGCGTGGCAATGTTTCTAAGGTGGAAGAAGGCTGTTTTAGTAATATTGGAAATATGATTTTCAAAAGACAAGCTGCTGTCTAATATTACGCCCAGGTCTTTCACTGTCGAGCTAGTAGTAATAGTACATCCTTCTAAATGCAAGTTGAATTGTGAGAGCTTTAGTGTACTGGTATCTTTAACACACTCAGTTAATCTAGACAATTTATTTATTTCATGTGGTTTTGATGAGATGTATAACTGAGTATCGTCAGCATAACAATGGAAACTAATCCCATGTCTTCTAATGATGTTACCCAAGGGAAGCATGTAAACTGAGAACAGCAGAGGTCCTAAAACTGATCCTTGTGGACTGTGTTACACTGGATCGTTCTCCATTTAAATCTACAAAATGGTATCGATCAGACAGGTAGGATCTAAAACATTTTAATGCCTGTCCCTGAATACCTATGTGATTTTGTAAGCGATCTACGAGAATGTTATGATCTATAGTGTCGAATGCAGCACTAGGATCAAGTAAGACTAATATTGAGATGCAGCCTTGGTCCGAAGCTAAAAACAAGTCATTTGTGATTTTTACTAGCGCAGTTTCTGTGCTATGATGGGGCCTGAAACCTGACTGAAATTCTTCAAGGGTATTGTTTTCCTGTAAGAAGGAGCATAATTGAGCAGACGCAACCTTTTCTAATATTTTAGATATAAACGGAAGGTTTGAAATTGGTCTGTAATTTGATAATTCATTAGGGTCCAGTTTAGATTTCTTAAGAAGAGGCTTAATAACTGCTAACTTGAGAGGTTTTGGGATGTGACCTAAATATAACGAGGCATTAATAATGTTGAGAAGAGGCTCTCCAGCTGTATGTATCACTTCTTTCAGCAATCTAGTTGGGATTGGATCTAACAAACACGTTGTTGAATTAGCCGTGCTGATAAGTTTATAAAGCTCTTCCTGTCCTATACCTGTAAAGCATTTTAGCACTAAATGTGGAGCTTTAGGCTGGACTACATCACAGGATGCTGTCAAAGGTTGACCATCCAGTATTTTGTTCCTGATACTATCAATTTTTTCTGTAAAGAAATTCATAAAGTCCTCACTGTAATGGAGTACTCTCTTCAGATATCTGATGTTTTGTTAATCTAGCCACTATACTAAATAAGAATCTGGGATTGTTTTGGTTTATTGCTATCAGTTTGCTCAGATGCTCAGCCCTAGCAGCTTTTAGAGTCTGTCTGTAGCTAGACATACTGTCTTTATACGCAATTCTAAAAACTTCTAACTTAGTTTTTCTCCACTTTCGCGTGAGGTTACGGGTTGCTCTCTTGAGGGCGTGAGTATGACTATTGTACCATGGTGCAGGTGTTTTATCTCTGACCTTTTTTAATCGGATGGGGGCAACAGTGTCTAGTGTGCTGGTGAAAATAGTGCCTATGCTGGTAGTCGCTTCATCTAGATCATCTGCATTTAGGGGTCTAGTGAGAAATTGAGACAGATCCAGCAGATTACATGTGAATCTGTCTTTAGTGGTCGGAATAATATTTCTACCGAATCGATAACGTGGAGGGACCTGGCTGATGTGTTCTACAGGTAGAGTGTACACTAAGAGGTGATGGTCTGTGATATCGCTTTGAGGTAGAATATCTATATCAGTGACATCTGTTCCATGTGATATAATTAAATCTAGCGTATGATTAAAACGATGAGTTGGTCTAGTAATGTTTTGTTCAACCCCAAATGAATTTAATAAGTCCATAAATGCAAGTCCTAAGTCGTCATTAGCATCGTCAACATGAATGTTAAAGTCTCCTACAGTCAACACTTTGTCGAAATTAATCAGCAGGTCTGAGAGTAAATGTACAAACTCTTTAAGAAAATCAAAGTACGGCCCTAAGGGGTCTATAATACGGTGGCCAGAGCAAGATATAGTAGGGATTTTTTATGTATGTTGGTGAGGGCAACATTGAGGACAAGCACTTCGAATGAGTTAAATCTGGGTCCTGTTTTTTATGTTAATTATGTTAATATTATGTTTATTTTATGTTAATTATGTTAATATGAGCTTTTTTTTTTTATCTGGCTCTATTTCTACCAGTTCCGTTAAGTGTTTATAATCTATCATTTATTTTATAGATCTACCAGTTTCCTTTTCAAACAGCTATGATCAGTGTATGTCCTACTAATGTAACGGAGAGGACTCGGGAGTTGTGTGAGAATCCATGTGCAGGATGTTTATTACAAAATACAAAACAGTATCCAAAATCAGTGTCAAAAAGAGAGCAAAGGAGAATAAACCAGACAAAGGGCAAATCCGAGAAACAAAACACGGGAATAGTGATCACAGAACATAAGGCTTAGAAGTTACATGGAGACAGAAATTGGCAAGACTTCACGAATACTGAATGTTGAGAGGTTCAGATGAAATATCTAATATATAATTGTTGTCCTGCAGGTCTCTGCAGTCAGGTTTCAGTTCCTGTTTGTGCGATGAGGTCTCCACACAGTAGCACGTGGTCTTGGACCTGAAAGTGGCTCTTCAGTAATATAGCAACTCTCTGTCTGCCCATTTTTTTGTGAACTTTTAGGCAGAAGTGGGACTTTTCTGATTTAACAGGTGGAATGCAGTCTTGAGGTCTTAACTGCATCACATCAAATTTCTTCAGAGTCTTGACCAGAGTGGACAGGGTGAGAGGACCTTGGCAGTTGATGGATGCCTCTGTTGATTATCATATTTCCTGTTTTGCTATTCTTGTCTCTCTCTTTTTTTCTCTCCACACAGGAATGAATCAGGGTAAAAGAAATCCACTTAATATTCTATGTGTTCTCAGCTCATCTCTGCTGCAGTGATGAGTCAGTGAAAAGTCCTAAAGCTCAACACAAGGGCAGCAAAGTGGATGCAGAAAAGCTGTCACAACAGCTTAAAGACCTGACAACAAAATAGAAAAACACTGTGGCAGGCCAATCCAGGTCTAACTCTGAGTTTAATAACATTGATCGTGAGGCACATCCAGATTGCACAGTTCAGCTGGAGTTGGATTTAGTCCTCGATTGTTTAAAAAGTGTCACTCCAGGATGCACCAGCACTTCAGGAGCTCTACAAACCATTAAAAACTCCAGTCCAGACTTTGCCATGCTCGCATTCAGTCTCCTACTGATTTTACACACCTGTTCCTCACTCACTTTCATTTAATGCTGTGTATAAATACCACATCACACACACTCACTCACTCTTGTTACTTCTCCACTGAGCATTTCTGAGTGTTGTTTCCAAGATTTTGATTCCATGGTTTTGATCACCTGTCTTCTGTCTTGTCTACATTGCCCTGCTGACCATAGCCATTTGGCCATTTGCCTACTTTATCATTATCCTACAGCCTCCTCATCATGAGAAAAGCTTTGGTTTAGCTGTGTTCTAATTAGGTTACCTTTTAGGTTACTGTCCTCTCTGTTTCACCTTTTCTCCTTGTCTTATTGTTGCCCTTGTTCATCTCTCCTATTGTCTAAATTACATTTTCACCTAGATGTGAAGGTACTCCAGGTGCTGAATTTAATCATCTGTACCCACTCTAGCTCACGAGAGCTGTTAGCTGACCAACCGCAACTCAAGGCAAGCTGAGGCTATTCCACTATAGGAGGGGTCACTGATGTACTGTGTGGTGTTGCATTTACAATTTGTAAGTGCATTTGGCTGTTTATACTCAGAAGAAAGCAATGCTGGCTATGACAAAGGAGTTGTGATGGATCAAGAGTCTATCCAAGGAACACTGGGCATGAGGCAGCAATAAACCCTGGATGATATTATAAAAAGATATGTTGTAGACACTGTATATCATAGGGCCTTTCTATAGCTTATAACACCATCTATAGATCATAAGACTTTCTATAGCTCATAGAACATTCTACATATCAAAGACCATAGATCACAAGACTTTACATATACATTACATATACTATACATTTCATAAGGACTATCTATAGACCACAGAACATTCTATTATCAGTCATGAAGACTGATACAGATCATAAGACTTTCTATAGATAATAGGACTTTCTATAATTCGTAGGACTTTCTATAGATCATGAGGCTTTCTAGAGATTATTATTATATATTCTAGAGTTTTTTATTGATCAGATTGCTCAGAAGGACTGCTTCTATAGGTTTCAACAGCACTTCAGTATAGACCCTACTCTCAAAAGAGATTATAATTTTATTTATACATAGTAACTTACAATGTCTAACACTATCCTGATCAGAGTGGCAGTGGATCTGTAGCCTATTGTGTTCATGCGCCCTCTGGTGGTAAGAATCATAAAACGTAAGAAAAGTACCAAATAATTAAGGAAGGAAAGGGGCACTATTTACTAACTTTTGACTTTAAGGGACAGTGAGCTGGAACATGTGGTCTAAACTAAAAGTTTTCATAAACACAGATTTTTTTTTTTAAATCACAGAGGACACTTAGCCTGAGAAACTAACAGCTACTTGCTCTGAACATTTTTCAGCAGTTTATGTTGTGAGCTGTTAAAGTGTACAAGATTTTTATTGCCCTCTTACAGTATTTGTCACATGAATAAAAAGGCAGTCGTAGCGACGATAATCAAGTAGGCCCATTAATTCTTTATTTGTATTACTGAGTTGAAGTTACTACTATTAATAATAATAACTACAGAACGCGGGGTGGTATTAGCCAACCCAAGTACAGGGGCAGTTTGGCGCAATACGGGTGGGAGAATAAGATGTTCTCTACGCCCAAAAAGTAAACAAAAAACACACGATACTTCCGGGTGTTGCACTGATCGGTGTAACCATCATAAACGTTCGTGTGCAACATATAAAACAGAACTATTTACTATAGCACGCGAATTTGTTGACGTAGGTAATTTTTGGTAGAAAAACGCAATTTTCTAACTAGTTTGCAATTTTTTTTTTTTTTTTAATGTTTGAACATGGAACATAAGTTAGCAGAGTTCAGAGCCCGAAGAAAAGCTGAGAAGCAAGCAACGAAAAGCGGAAATGAAGCTGAAAGTTGTTGCTGTGAGACTTCCACCGCTCCGACTGACGCGAGCACGTCCACTGAGTCCCACAGCAATGGACAAGAGGCAAGCGTTTCCCATTTTCCCTTACATATAAATCAACTCAGTCACATGGTTTAGGGTGTACAGACATCTCATTACTAGAATCTTTTACTACACCAGGTTGGAAAAATTCGCAAATACTTGGCAAAAAAGGAGCATATGTTTTAAAGACCATAACTGACCTCAGATCGCTTACTTCTGCACTGATCTAGACGATGTGTGCGTTCACACATCTAGACGTGAGCAAATCAATCTAATATCGCCTTATATCTGTCAAAAAGAAATTTTTTTAAATCGTCGGTCACTAAAAAGAGGCGATTAGTATATTCAGTGGAATTTAAAATATATGTGGTTGGAATTGAGGAATTTATGCAGATAACATTTGATGAATGGCTGTTACATATAGTTGGACTCTGCCCTCCTGCCCCTCAGGACAAGCTGCCAAAGGTGGGCTTGTACAGAACTTCAGCTGTTAATGAGCTGTACATTAAAATGAATACACACACAACACAGAGAACACTGTTGGTTTAGTAAGTGAGCTAACATCAGGTAGCCCTGAACCCAGTCTGCCACTATTGCAGGTCCTCCTGATTACTACTCACTAAACACTTTTAAGTATGTGATTTGAGACTCTGTGTTCCATTAGTTTTCGTGTTTCATCGTCAGATTACTGTAATGAGTGAATTCTTTCCCCAGGAAAACAGAGACTGGTTGCTGGACAGTGCTGTTGGCCGCTGGCTCGGTGTGCAGCGTTTGGCTGTTACTAATCTGACCGTGCTGAAGGTGTTACTGTGGCTTGTGTTGCTGGGTCTCTTCTCTGAGCTGGACTTTGGGCTGCCCTTCTTTCTCCTGTCTCTGTTTTACTGGCTTTATGAAGGTCTGCGGAGTCCAGTGGCGAGAAGGCCTGGTGAGCTGAGCGCCTATTCAGTGTTTAACCCCAACTGTCAGCCCATCCTGGGCACACTGACTGCAGAACAGCTGGAGGGAGAGATGGGTTACAGACCATTAAACAGCAGAGTGAATACATAACACACTTCTGCCATACTTCAGAATAAACACGGCTGAAGTTTGGATCACCCTATAGAAAGATGTAATGTATTTTAGGCCAAACATCACACACACACACACACACACACACACACTTTACAGACAAGGCCATGAGTAACAGAGGAAATTAGTGCTTGAGTATAAGCTGATATCCTATACTAAGCTTTCTTCTGCCAAAGTTAAGTCTAAAGTTAGGCTTGTATATACAAAACCTGGTCAGTGACTGTTTAATGATAGTAACCGGTTTATTAGGATAAAAAAAAAAAAATTCAAATGTTTTAACCCTTTCATGCTTCAATTGTAACAACCTAAATCAGGATTTTCCCCCTCATTGTTGTTATTCTTCTTTAAAGGTAAAAATAAAAACTAGGGAACATAATGCATTGGAATGTTCAATATCAAGTAATATCCTACCGAAGAGAACACAATTATTTGAAAATTAAGAACATAACTAAGAGCTGGCATCATGGATAATAGGCTGATACCAGCAAAATAAATAAAAAATAAAAAGGTTGATCTGATACTGTAACAAATGGAGACTGGAATTGGATTTGAAAATGTATTTTTGGATCTGGAAATGTTTAGATGTAAAGAGACTTGACACTTGTTTTTTCTTTTGTTATGGCTGATTTACATTTATACTTTCACTTTTATGTGAAAGAATTTAACTGTAAAGTGCTTCAGTTAAAGTTGTCCAAAAAGCTTGTTTCTCATAACAGTTTTAGTCAATAGAGAGTTTTATGTTAAATGCCAGTCTTTTGCTCTCCCATAACACACAACCCATGGCCTGGAATCTGAAGTGTGTGGTCGGAAATCCCTGCACTAGCATACCAAACGTGACAAAGCCACAAATACTCAGGTCTGAATACTTGTTAATATATATATATATATATTTTTTTTTAAATATATATGTACCTGTTTATGGTTTTTATTTTCATTATTTAAAAAAAGTTTAGAAATTAATTTAAAATTTAACCAATTCAAAATAAGACTGTAAATAAAAAAAAGAAAATACTAGTTCACATGTAATGTCGAAAGCGCTTTTCACACTTCAGTGTGTCCAACAGACATGTTAGTTTCTACTTATGAGTCATGGATATTGCGTAGAGACTCTAGCAAATTGCACCTCAGTTCAGTAATGGACCTTGAGTGTTTTTCAGAAGCTCACTAATGAAAGCCACACTAGTCATCATCTTGTATTCTTCACTGAGGCATTTGAAAAACAGCCTTTTCCAGGCTTTAGCTTCCACAGACAGACATTTTTAGTGGAGCTACAGAATAAAAGTGAAAAGTTTAAAAAGATAAAGAAACAAATCTGTATGTCTCATTTGGAAAGGTACACATTTGAAGACGGGTAATCCTATTATATCGTCTTCATTAGGTAATGAGACAACAACGACTCGGTGCAGCCATTTTATTTGATTATGTTTACTATTAAAAGTGAAAACTGATGTACTGTAATGTGTTTGACAGTATACACCCAACTGTTGACAACTCAATAAAGCTTAAAACGATGATTGCCTTGATGTCAGAAGTTTTTTTTTCTTCAAATGTCACACACTGCAAAATTTCATCCATCTTTCTGAGGCTGGGTTTCTTCATGAATTCCTAACAGAAAATACAAACTCAGGTTATTGACTCCAGAAAACAGGAACACAGGTTTTAAAGTCTCTAGAAAACATTCCTTACAATGGCCGTTAGGCTGCTGCTATAGTTCTGAAGAGAACTGTAGGTGATTTGAATGATTATCTTTAAAGGCAACAGACTGCTGCTGTCATAGCTGATAGTAACAAGCTAGCAACGTAATGTTTGTAACTTAACATTTCTTACTGTAGTTAGCTATAGTTAGCCAATAAATTGTTCCATTTCAATTAAATCAAGTAATGGATGCAAGAAAGCAGACAAACTGACTAAATCCAGTTAATTAGTATTAAACTCTTACCAGTGCTTTTGGTCCGTTTTTTCCTCTTCTGCTTTTTTTTTTTTATTTTGTGTTTTTTCTGCCCCAGATTGATATGAATGCTTCTGGAGCGCTTCTTCTTTGTGATCTTTTGATGTTAGTTACCTAATTTAGTCACCACAGTGGGGCCCCCAGCGACTTCCTGATACATAATCCTTTTTGCCAAATGATAAAGGTGTGCTTTTTTGCTCATCTATTTAAAAAATTGGCTCAGGGGCCCTAAGCTACTGCTTGTACCGTTTATAGCAAGAAACGACCCTCATTGCACCCTTCCCTACTCTCCTTAAACCTGACATGGTGGAAATGCAGATTTTCCGGTCTCTGATTTTCCTTTCCTTGTAAAAAAAAAAAAAAAAAAAAAAAAAAAAAAAAAAAAAAAAAAAAAAAAAAAGAAAATAAGTATCACACAAGTCTACCATGCTCATTAACATAAAGAAGAAAGAGAAATTCCTAGAAATTCATCTCAACAGAGACCAAGAACAGTCCAATTTCAAATCAGACATAGAAAGGAGTGCAAATTCCTATGCAGAAGATGCTTTTCAGTTATATTTGTTGTGTTTTGTTGGTCTTGTAAAGTTATTTACTTCATAATGTGCTTTATAAACTAGGTGTCTTTATAAAACAGAAAATATTACCTATTACCTTTTTTGGGGGGCATTATTTACCAGCAGCGATCTGCACTCCCTTAAGAAAAGCATTTTCTTCATAGGAATCTGTTCTCCTTTCCACGTCTGATTAAATATCAGGCTGTTCTTGGGCAATGTTGTGAAGAATTTCTTCCAAACTTGGTCCAAAGTAAATCTTTTTTGATGTCTAAATGGCATATTTAATCTAAAAATTAGGTTGAGGCTGGAAAAAAAACAACAACCCTGTATGTGGTGCAGCAATGACACAGTAATTGCCCAGAGTGCACTGCCGTTTTAGCTAGAAGAGTGACCAATCCCTCCTCCACCAAAGGGGGCCAAATCCATATTTGTGGGGCCAGGGTTTTGGAATGGGATGGTCGGGTGTCTGCAGTTTGGCCTTATAGTGTGCAGTATATGCAGTTTTCCATATTATGTTTATGATTTTTGAAACTGTAAGTCAAAATCTAATAGAAAAATTAGAGCTGAGGGGAGAATGAGTTGGGTTTTAACTCTAAGTGCTAGCTCTAGGGCCGTAAGTGTTGGGGCTGAACATAATCTACTTATCAGGACCTTTCAAATGATGTATGGCATATGAGTACACAAAACAGAATAATTTTTAGTAATGTTTACATTTTTTATGAATTAAAAATGGGCAACTGTTTGTTAGCCGCAAACAAAACTTTAATCATTAATACTGCTTTGTACATTCCGGATCTGTTCCTTTTTATTAGCCGTAGATGAAGCATCTGACATACAAGTCTCTGTGAATGAGCCATGCTGTTATGGAAAATTAATCAACAGACAGATCATCTGATAATTAGATTTGAGAACACAGCAGTGCTGTGGTATATGATATGATATATGATATGATTTGATATAATATAATACATTTTTGGCATCATCAGACTATAAAACTCAGGGATTTTCTTGGGTATAGCCCTACAATCGACTATAAATGGAATTATGTGGCTTTTAAGTGTGTTGCTTTTGAGGTGAAATACAGAGCCTGCTCAGAAACCTCCATTCCCATTTTCTGCATCAGTTTGGTTTCTCTGATGATCTTGTGTATTTTAGCTTCAATGTTTACAAACAGTTCTTGCATTTTAGGATGGGCCACCTGCAGGGCTTTACAAATAAAATTAGTTAATAACATTTGTGTGCATTATTCTTAATACTTGAACATGTATGTGTAAGAGAAACAGTAAAGACACTTACTATCCTTCAGTTCTGAGACCTCCTTCATCCAAGCCTTGTGGTGAAGTATCTCAAACTCCACAAACAGAGCAGCAGTTTTGTTGTACATCTGCACAACTTCCTTTCCCTCAGGGGTGGACAAGATGTCAGAGTATTTCTGTCCATCGTATGGATTCAATACGTTGTAAGAAAAAAAAAGACAAACTGCAGTTAACTGGAAACAACATTTTGTCCCAGCAGGGAAGCTGTTTTACACTGAGTGCTGGAATTTTAAGAGGCATACTACATGTGGTGTGCACTAGAATGAGAGTCAAATCATTTTGCTTTTAACAGAGAAAGTGTGTGGACTGTGCGATGTTTTATACCACAACAATCAGAAGAATAAGAGGAATACGATCTCTGACATACAAACTCAAAAATTACTCAAAATACTCAATGTTAAAGTTTATTTATTTCTTATATATAAATATTTATATTTGTATATTTAATTTTCTGTATATTATGATGCTGCAGCTGCTAGGACTGTGGCCTTATCTAACAAGGTTAATGTTGCTCTGTAATTTAGGGTAAACACTCGGCATAAGACCAAGACCATATTACAAGGTAGAATTTAGCTAGATTTACTTTATAGGTTATTAACTGGATATTTGCTTTACTCAATAATTCCACTTTTAGTTGATTCCATCATAGCAACAAACATGTCCCACTTCATTTTAAACATCAGTCATCTCAAGGTGAATAGGTAATTTGTAAAACTGTGAATCTCAGTGTTCACCTCGAAGTTCCTGATGGGCTCCTGTATTTTAATGAACAGATTCCTGACCCAGAGAATCCTGCCAGCCACTGGAGGTATGTTTCTGCCTAGAGGAGGGTCTTCTCTGTTGGACAGGTAGTGCTACAGACATTAACAACAAAAGCATTATTTAAGCCACACTTCTGCTTCTGAACTGGGTCTATAAGCATCAAATCTCTCTTAAACACATGTAGATACCTCTTTTACATGTTCAAGCTCTGAGACGAAGCGCTTCAGAATAAGGCTATAATTCTTGGAGATTTCTGCCTGCAGCCAGGGCATGTTCAGTTTTTGAAACCTGTAAAACAGATATAAGCACCAGTCATTAAAGTCTCCATGAAATTAAACTTGGTATTTCAGTGAATTTTATATGAAGGTCTTACAAATTATTTTGTAGCTGTTCTTATTTTCAGTTCACTATTTCCATAAAAACAGTAGAAAAATGTTCTGATGTACTCATCAAATCTGCATCTGAACAAATGTTCTTACAACGCATTAGTCCTGCACCATGTAAATAAACTGCATGTGTCACTCTACAGCAGCAGCTAGTTAGCATCAAACATGGGTCATTTATTTAGTTTCACGTTCCAAACCTTCCCTTGTGTGTTGAAAAGATGGTTGGGGTTTATGTGTCTGTGTTCAATTCCTACTCCAAATTCTTAATCTCAGCTCAAACAACCTTACTCTCTAAACATCATGGCTGAACTAACTGTGACACTCTCTGTGCTATGTAGTTAAGTACGCACAGTTAACATGTGTTTATGACACAGCACATAAGTGAGCATTCAGAGATACTGAGGCACATTAGGTCATGATTTAGGCACAGAGTTTACACCTTGCTAACCTGGAGGCTATAACACTCTACTGCTTGTTAGCTACTTTAGCCTACAGCTATAGTGCAAAAGTAAAGACGAAACTAATGGACACCATGACCTAGGTGATCAACTACGTGGTTTGAGAGGGACATTACAATTAATGATCAACATGATCAACATCAGCACAATTCATGTATATCACAAAGTACCTTTGTAAAAGGTTTAGGGCATGATGACATGACTGTATCTTGGAAATACTTGAGCTCATGAAATCCTCCAGTTGAAGCTGGAAAAAAAATGAAATGTCCTGTACAATGTATTAATAAAATACTACATTATTATTAAGCGTTCACTTCCACAGAGTAATCTTCGATCTGAGTCACTGGTCCTTAAAGAACAAATTACCACCAGGTTATTTATCTGTGATGTGAACTCGGCGAATTCAACTTCAAACTCTTTATTTCCATGATCCAGCATGTTGTCCTGTTTTTTTTTCACGTTGATGTAGATGTTCTGAAACTTTGCAGCTAGATCGTCTATTCCCTCGATCTTCGAGTGGCTGAGCGAGGAGAATGTTTTCACGGCTGTCATCATCTGAGATATCTGGAAAACAAATATGTCATTATAGTCCAGCTGGACCAAGGCAAATTTAGATCAAATTAGAAATGACTATTTACCTTCTTTAGCCTCTTGCAGAATCTCTCAAATTTGCCCAGAATGGGTTTCTCTGACACCTCAATTGGTTTTCCTGCAGGCTTCTGTTCAAGGATCAGTTCCTTGGTCTTGCGGAAGCAGGACTGGTACTCTCGAAACAGGTACGTACACCCCTTTTTACAAAAGCACAGAATCAATAAGTTCAACTGTGGGACATTCTCCATTTCCCCATCTATCTGTCTGTCTGTCTGTCTGTACATTATCACTCCACATAGCTAGTAAACCTGTAGTCTTTAATCTGACTGAAACAATGTTTGCAAAACAGAAAAACAGTAACTGTTCTCTGTTAAATAATTTCCTAGCCATTTTACCTATTAACTATACAATTTCATACTTCCACAGTGAAGCTATCTTCAAGTGGTTGAATGAATTGCATTATTTTTCTATATCTGCATGGTCTGGAGAGTTATTCCACTTAATCCACGGTGATATGCCAACAATTAAAATGTTTAATATTCATTACTGAACAACACATCGCACATTTTAATGGTTTATAGCTAGATTTAATATTAATAACGTCTAAGAGACAAGTTAGTTTCTGTTTATCGCCTACATTATAGCTGCAATAAACCCTCATAAGCCTCTCTCACACACACGCACACAGCTCAGCTTGTCATTTTAGTGAGAAAATGGAAAGCGTAACCACAACTGAGAGTGCTTACAACTGCGACTCCTTCCATAAATGTTAAATAAAATGTCTCCACATCTCCACAAAAAAAATTCACTACATCAATGATTATAAGTTAATTTATATATTAATTTGTTAAACATGCTTTCTTGTCCCATATAATAGGTGTGAAAACATTTTTAAAACTATTACAAGTTTTTTTAACTATTATTATTATTGTTATTATTTTATTTATGAAGATTCCAAATTACATAAATTCATTGCTGTATTCTCATTAAACTCTGGCACTTACATGATAACTCATGTAAAGTCCCTAAGGCTTTAGATGGTTTGTGCTTTTTCAAAACTACCTTGTCACACCTATTGTGTCTAGTCCGTAATCAAAAATATCTAAGGATCATCAAGTTAAAATTGATAATTTATTATTGAGACCCTGAGACACTGCTTCACTGGTACTCCTACATCTTCTTACCATGGCCTTAACAACTTAAACCACTATTTAATATTACCTGTATCTTTTTTATTATGATTTCCGTGTCCTGATCCCAAATCTGAGAGCTACCATTATCAGTGATGTATGCACTGCAGCCTGTTAGCATCAGATTTGTAACCTGTCCAAAAATAGGATTATTTCCATTATAAAATTAAACTAATCTGGTAAAACTCAAACTATGGAAACTAAAGTAATGAATTTACTTTGATGAACAGTAAAGTAATATGTTGAGAGGTGCTGCAATATCTCGAGACATACTGCATCATGAAGATGGAGTCTGTGATTAACTGGATACTCTTGGCCATAGTGACCTACATTTGAAATAGAAAGATATGCACAAGAAATAAAAAAGTAATTGAAGAATAACAAGAATATAAGAGTTATTTATTTTAGGGAAAGATAAGTGGATCAACACTTACTGGATCAAAGCTGTAAAGAGGCTGACAGTTTTTCTCTAGCATGGACAGAAGTTTTACAGTGTCCTTTGCCTCGTTTAAGTACTCTGTCAATCTGGTATCCAAATCCCGCCAAATCTGCACAACAAGAACACAAACATTATCAAATGAGAAAAAAAAGTAATAATTATAAAGCACTTGGTGTTTACTTACCTTCAATTTCTTTGACTGGTTTACAAGGAGGAAATTCAACACGGTTTTAAACTCGGTTCCTTTAATTTCTTCAGTCATGGAACTCAACTTAGCAGATATCTTCTTCCAGTGTTTCAATTCTGTTAAAATCCCTGATGCCTCATCCTCTTTTCTTATTTGATCACTGTCCATAAGCACCTGAAATACAACATTCTCAGACTTTTAATTTTAATACAATTAACAATTTCATGGGTAAACACAAAGGCATTATCAGGGACTAGAACAGTAGAGGATAATATCAGTTTGTAAATCTAGCTGTCATTCAACTTGTCTGCATATGTATCCACTGATCGATTGCTTTGCCTATAGACAGTTAGATATGCACATATACAGACAGACAGACAAAAAATACAAAAAAAAATGTGTGCATAAATCATATTACTTAAACAGGGAATAAAGTGGAAAAATGACCAAACACAATCAGTTAAAATGTAGTGCTATAGCATTATTGTTATGCTACAGCTATTCTATTTCAAATACTGACTGATAACGTGATGAGAACTGTAAGTTTTCACGTGCAAGTCCGCACCTGATCAATCTCTTTGCACCACATCATCAGAACTTTCTCGCATTTGCGCATCATGCCCACATCTGCACCTGCTGCTTTCATGTCATCAGCAGTCACAAGTCTGGAGAAGTCAATACCTGAGGCCTCTGACAGCTGAACACTTTCCATCATCATCTGAGCTTCTGCAGAATAAGTCAGAAGACATGGCTGCTTAAAACTGGGTTAAGATGTAACCCAATGTGCTTTTGGGTGGATTTGTTATATGTTTGGATGGACATTTTTAATTTATGTTTAAAACCAGTGTCACTGATGGTTACCTTATCTTATCATAACTTTTTTTTTACTATTTGTTTTAAATTCATGAATGTACATTAAACACATCTCAAGTGATTTTTACTCTTAAAATCATACCTACATATTGTTAAATAAATTATTGTAGAGTGCCGTTCTCTGGTTCACTAACCCAAACCCTGTTTTCACTGAGGTCGATCAACTGATTCATTATTAATTAATCAATATTTATTGGTTGATTACAAAGCAGAACAGTACAAATGTTACAGTTTAGTGAGGTAACATAGGCTTACACTCATAAATCCGCTAGCTAAAAGCATGCATAACAAAAGAAGAGGTATTTTACAATACATGCTGTTAACATGTTTGAATATCTGTAGTAATCTGTTTGCAATCTGTTGATTATCCAAACCTATGCAGAAATATGCTAATTAAAAAAAAAAATTATTATTAACCAGGGACTATGCCTAAAAAACCTTATTCCCTGTCGTGAGTACTTCTTCATTATCTCTACTGAGGATGTTCATACATTTGGGCAACAAAATCAGTGCCTCTGTTATGCTGTAGGGGGCACTCTGCTAGCATGATTTAGGTAGCAACATGTGAATCGAGTCAGCACCTCTATTGTAGAGAGGTACAGAACAGACAGCAGAGTAGGGTGCCAAGAGGCTTTTTAAAATAAGAATATACACTTTTTTTGAGGCAGTACAGAAAACGCTGTCAGAAAAAAAGACGAAATAACGGCCATTTATGAAGTGTCATGGGGTTAACTGTCTACCATTGGCAAATATACAGACTGTACTCTGTAGTGAGATTCTTACCCTCACTATAGAGAAGTTCTGATTTTTGATTCAACAGAGAGCAGTATGAGTACATTAGGCAGTTTTCATCCTAAACAGAGGGCAGCATCGGTACATTAAGAACATTCTTATCCTCAATCAAGAAACGCATCAGCACTATTTTTGAATACTGTCAATTATTGTTTGGTGCTGCATTATTGGGGCATGGTACGACTTCCATGATGCATTTCACATGTAAGCTCCACTAGATCCAAAGGATATACCGCCCCGTTGGTACTGAACATACATGTATACCATTAAAAGTGGTCAAACCCTTGACATGCCAGTTAGTGCTTAGTAGTTTGGTAAGCTTTGCTGAAATTTAATTTAAATGTATGATTTAGGCACTCTGTCCACCAAAAAGGCACAAGAAATGCTTTTTTAAATTTTTCTTGCTTTTTTAAACAAGAAATAGCTAACATTATGCAAACATTATGTAGACGTGGCCGGTTTACAGGAAAACATTCTAGATATGGAAGGGAGAAGCAAAAGCAAACATTTGTCTGTGTGTGGGTTAAGCACACCAGTTAGGTATTGAACATGTTAAATGTCATGCTAGGCATGAATAAGGAAGTGCTTATCTACATTTCTTGACTCATACTGAATAATGATCAACCGATTGATCGGTTAAGGTAATCAGCATTGGCTAATCGACCTGCAAATATGGCCGATTAATAAAAGTGCTCCAGCTTCCCCTTTTGTCTGCCTCGGGAAATGTGTACCAAATTCAAACACAATGAAACACATCAGAGATAGCACTGGCATTGGAGTTCCCAGAAAACAAACACTAAGGCTGACGTCTTAGCTCACAAAGAGTTAATAAATTTGCTAATTAAATTAATTGTATTAGCCACCATTTATATGATAAACAGCGTTTAATTTAGCCTATATGTAATTTGTTTGCTTCTTGTCATTTAGTGAGAGAACATGACTCTAAGCTTTTGCACACTGCATACAACATACTTGCATAACACACATTGCAGACTCACACAACTGCATTATAGCATTTTTGAGAGAGTGCACGTTGCTATCATAAAAACATAGAGCCGTGCTCAGTGTCTTACTAGATAATTATAGAAATGAAATTTTGTGTATCGCATTCACCATTTATTTTTCTTTTTGTTAGTTGGTCCAAATCTCCAGAACACATCACATTTCCGCAGCACTGTCTGTCAACACGATCTGTCCTTTCTATTTTACACCCCATCAGATTACCAGTTCACATCTACAGAAAAGTCTTGGCAGCAACACAAAACATACATCATGTTTGCTTCAATTTGTGCAGTTGGATCGATTCAGGAACGATGCAGCTTTCTGACGGCAATTGGACCATGATTGGAACTGTACCAAGACCAATTTGTTCAGATGGTCTCCGACTGGTTATTTTGGTGTCGTACCTTAGTGCGATTGCTGTGTTCTCACCTGCACAAATGCACAAAATTTTTCTGCACAAAAACTTTTTCTTTGGCAGAGTTTAATACGACTCTAAAGTTCATGCAAAAAGAGGAGTGCCTGGGGCCAGATGGGTTCCCAAGTGAATTTTTAAAGAAATCTGCTAATTAATTTTTGCTCCTTTTCTGTATTTTCTGCATTTTCTTCAGGCTCATTACTTCCTATGAGCCTGCGATGTGACAGGCAGTCATACCCCCATCCTTAAAAAAGATAAGGATCCCTCTATATTTAGTCCTCATATTTTGCTCCTAAATGTACACATATAAATGTACTTGCTAAATTCTGGTACAGATTGGAAAGCGCTCTACCTTCCACTATGTCTGGCGATTAGACTGGATTTACTAAGAAGAGACAATCTTTTTTTAACATACGCAGGCTCTTCAACATGCTTTATGATTCTGCTCCACCCAATATCTCAGAAGTGTTGATATCATATAATGCTGAAAAAGCTTTTCATCAGGTAGAGTGGGATTACTTCTTTTTTACTTTGAAACATAAAATCCTGATTCATCCCAAAATTTATACAACGGATTAAGTAACGAATAACAGTTATATGAAAATAATTCATGGCAGGGTGTGTGTGTGTGATGCGGCATGAAGCAAAGCGAAATGGCTTAACCATCCCAAAGTGGATTATTTTCGCTTAATTGCATGGTCTGGAGTGTGTTATTCCACTTATACCACAGCCATTTGTCAACAATGTCAAAAATTTGTAAACAATTACAGTGTTAGAAATGAACAACACACCTTGCATTTGCACAGTTGTAGTTAAGAGTTAACATCGTGGAATGTCTGAGGGGCAAGTTAGTTCCTGTTCGCACTTACGCTATAGCTGTGATAAACAGTTAGTCCCTCTGCAGCATCTATTTCTCTCTCTCTCTCTAAAAAAAAAAAAAAAAAAAAAAAAAACGCAAACTCCTCTGTCCTGAAGTCTTTCCTCTCACCACATCAACAAGCACGTGTTTTACTAAAAACCAAAGACATATTCCTTGCAGTGACTTATCAGTCTAGTGGGAAGTGTTGTGTTGCTGTAGGAAAATAATCCACACTGGGTTGGTGTGACATGGCCTGATGTGAAGCAGAGGTGCCTGGTTTATGCATGGTGTTTGCCCAAGCAGAGATGTATCTTATGTACATCTTGAAGATTTAAAAATGTCAATCACTACATGTCCTGTCAAACATCTAGTAATATTTCAAAATATTAGCACACACAATCCGATATTTCTAATACTAATTTATAAAACAAGAAATAAAAATAAGAATTTAATTAAACAAAGTGGAGATTGTGAGATTCCAGCACGACCCCATTTGTAAATCAAGCGACCCCTACTTTGGGAGCCACCCAAAGCACATTCTTCTTGCCCCGATTTATTTACTTTCATTGTAACAGTGTAGCCTAAGAGGAGATGGAATTGCAGTCGGTGTATGGCTGTTAACTGAAGTGTGGTTTGGCACATTCTTTACTGCAAATAAAACAGCCTAAAAATAGCGATGCTTTGAAACAGTTTTTGCTTTAACTATGGAAATGATGACTAGCTGACTACTTTTTTGAATTACTGGTCAACTAGTAAAAATTAGTAGTCGTGCAACTTCTATATTACCATTAGGTAGCAGAATTAACACAGTTAAAATGAACAGTATGTCTAGATTTCTGTATCTATTTCAGTACTTATCTGTTTTTGTAACTTAGCTTTTTTTAAATTAACTCGAGACATGATTTTTTTCCCACTTTTCCACTTTTTAAAAAAAATATTATTTATACCCATGTATTATTTATTATTTTTGTCCTCTTTTGTATAATTGCTTTTGTATATGCTGTATATGTAATAATAGTGATGCAGTATTGTTTTTTTCTTGTTTTTCTCTATTTCTTTCTGCTACAAGAAATAAATAAAAAGACTTGAGGGGAAAAAAGGAGTTAAACCCTTACCATCTAGGAAGTTAATGTAGTTGAATATGGCATTTTTAAAATTCTGCTTAATTTTCTCTTCATCTTCAGTGTTGGTCAGGATGCCCCAGTCTTCTGTTGCACATATTGCAGGTAAATACACTTTTGATAACAAATCTCGTTGTCCCATCGGAACACCCTCTGAGGCATCGAGCATGGAAAAACTGATCTCCTAAAATAACAATGTACCGGTTACCTCTGAAATGAGCTCAGATTACTGCAGAAATGGTGGACGGATAAAGATGTAAAAGAATAAAGTGCAGAATTTCGGCCTCACCTGACTGATGGTCTCTGGGTTGATGGCAACATTCACGTTGTTTCTCATAAAAAACAGACAAAGCCCGAAAAGAGTTGTCTCTTTTAAGTTTGCCAGAAACAGGCGCATTATTTTGGCTCCCTCTTCAGAGCCAGGAAAAGTGCGGCCACATTCTAATATATTAAAGGATTTTTGATACAATTATACATACATACATACATACATACATATACACACACACACACACATACATTATATATATATATATATATATATATATATATATATATATATATATATATATATATATATATATATATATAGTTTTTTTGCAGAAGCAATTTTTAAGGTAAATTAAACTCCTAATTGATCAATAAAATGTAGTGTTTTAGCCAATAACCACTAATAATGAAGTTACTGATAACCATTTGGTCACACCAGTTGATGTGGAATACTGTTACTGTACTGTGTAGTTGGTGTATTTGTTACGTCTACAAGCACTTGTGCACTTTAAGGATTAACATGATCATGGGTTTACTTCCTTAACTGTCTACTAAACAGTTCAGGACATTTTAAAGGATAGCAGTTAAAGAAAAAAAAGTTTAAATCCTGTAGGCTTTAAAAACATATTTTAAACGTACTTTAAACATAAACGTTTAATGAACTGTGCTAATAGGCATCACATACTACTGATGGAGTGATCACCTTTTCTACAATTACCAGCCCAGATTATTATAAATATTTCATAGAAAAATGCATACAAATCTGTTATTATCCTTTTAGATTCTGAATCATTGCATTACCACATAAAAGAAGTTGCTAAAAAGAAATAGAGCTGCACATAAACAACTCTAAAATAATGCTTTCTTGTATGAGAACAAACTCTATCAAATGTTTTAAAAGAACCACACAATATTCACCATCCTAAAGAAGTCTAAAGAAACCTCTTACCTATTCCTGGTAATTCAGATTCTTGGTACACAAATGCAATTGTTCTTTCCCCTCCCTTGACAAAGAAATCATCAAACGGGGCTAACTATTGAAAGAAAAAATTGTCCTGGTTAGTTGATACATTTAAAGGGCTAGTTGGACCAAAAATGTTCCCCAAATGTAGTCAATCAACCAAGATATGTTTGTTGGCTAAAATCTGTACATTTTGTTCATTCTGAATATACAAACTGTAAGGGGACAGCCAGCTCAGTCTTGTGCCATCACTACTGTAGGCACAGAGTAAGCAGAAACATTGCTAGGCCAGCTTCTGCCACTAGAAAGAGCCAGAGAGCACTTTCTTTATTATAATCAGAGGAAATTAGCGCCACTTGTGCCTGGGTCTATTTAAGGAGAGCAGTGCTCCGTTTTGAGCCAACTTTGGGATGTACTGGTGCGCAAGGCTCAGTCGGTAAACTCTGGTAACCCTGGGTACATCTCGGTAATTTCTCTGGCCTCTAGCTAACTCTTGAGCTCCCTAAACTATGAGTTGGTGTGTGTATATGTGTGTGTATATGTGTGTGTGTGTATATATATATATATATATATATATATATATATATATATATGAGAGAGAGAGAGAAGGAGAGAGACACACATATGTATGTATATAAATTTTTTAAGATGTTATTCTCCCTTCAGACTTTTAGACTTTTAGTGGGCCTGAGCTCTTAGTTTATTCTTGGGCCTTTGACTCAGCCCACTTGGGTCCAATCCTGTCTCTGTGGGTGGCTCATTGATTGAACATATTGTGTAACAGACCAAAGAAGTTATAGCTAAGCTAATTATTAGGTTTAGTTGACAGGGGATTTAAGGCAGAAGTAGTAAGAATAGGATGTGCCTCTGACCAGACTTATTGCAGGAAATGGAAGCCACAAATCTGTCCTAAAACTTACAGATGGTGCATCAAGAACAAACTCTTCAACGACTGTATCGTCCAGACACAAGACAGCAGCCAACACTTCAATAATGTACCGGTGAGCGGCCTTCAGAAGACTTTGTCGGCTCTCCCTCGCCTCTTTGAATTTTGCCTAAAGAAGGGGGAGTATGATAATCTACAAGGACAATGTTATGATACACTACATAAAATTATAGCAAGTGAAGATATCTTGAACAAACGAAAGGTTTTCTCATTATGAGATTATTATATAACAAACAAGACTATTAAGCCTATTCCTGGACATATTTTTGAGAATAAGATTTTTTATTTGTATCATTTTTTTTGCATTGTAGTGGTAGAAAGTGTAATTATCAGTCCTAATTACTGTGTTTTGAACTAGGGCTGTTGTAATTCATTATGCTATCTGTATATATTGTACATCACTGATATTGCTATTGCCTTTTATAACATGTATTTATTTTTTTAACAGTTACAACCTCTGATTGGAAGCAGCTGATTTTTAGTTTTATACTATTTTGAATCTTTGAAAAAGTTATTTGTAAAATACAACATAGTATATTCAGTGCTAAAAGATTTAGTTTTGAAGACATTAAATAAAAATAATCAGCTTTTCTAGTTTTTTTTTTTTTTTTTTTTTTTTTAAACTGCAGCATTACTGTTTTGCTGGCAGTTTCTTAGCAAGCCTATATATTATATATATACACAGTGCTGTGCAAAAGTCCTAGGCGCAAGCAAAGAAATACTGTAGAGCAAAGATGTCTTCAAAAATAATGAAATTAAATGTTTCCACATTTAAAAAAAAATAAATAATAATAATAATAATAAAATTCTTTAAGAAAAAAAGCTGTAAAGAGCAGTAAACAGTAATAAATTAAACAAAGTCAATATTTGGTGTGATGACCCTTTGCTTTAAATAAAAAAAAAAATTGTAGTCTCAATTAGTTCAGTTTTACTGAGCATCTTGCAGAACCAGACACTGTTCTTCTGGAGACTTTGTCTGTCTCATTCACAGCAGCCTTCATTATGACATTCAAATATTTTTCTGTAACATTTAATTTTGTGCTGGAGAACTAATGTTTGGAAATCTAAAATGTTTTTATACTGACTCGATAATGAAATCATAAAATAAAAACCTATAATAAAGTTTGTCCCAAAAAAATAGGGTGCCTAAGACTTTTGCACAGTATTGTGTGTCATATAAGTATCTAGTATCATGGTGTTTTGTCATATTATCCGAGTCTTCTAATTTGATCTCACCATTTTCTCTGTCAGGGATTCCTGACGGGATGGCACACTACTAGTAGAGCATCCCGAGAGGTCTACAGCGGGCTCTGCCGAGCTACTCATCTGCAGAAAAAGTGCAATAATTCTTTAACACTGACTGAACTGATGCCTCCATTTGATGATGCAAATTAGAATCGAGAAATGATAACCATCCTGCTATTAACTGCTTACTACCATTACAAAATTAGTCATGTTTTTTCCCAAAAAGAAGAAACTGTGGTTTTCTATTGTGAGTCTGTCTTTTTTTTTTTTTTTTTTTAACTACTGTGGTTACTGTCATACGTCTAATAAACTAAATGAAGTGGGTCCAACTTTGAAGGAATGTGAGTGGAGCTTCAGAGATGATTGAGAAGACTCATTGTGTGTGTGTGTGTTTAATTACTATATTATATGCATATGCCATGCCAAGCAAACGTTTATGATTCGTTTCATCCAACTTTTTGGGGCATTTCAGTCAAGAGCTATACACTATGAAAAACTCTAGTAGCGCTTGTGTAATTAATGCGCTTCACGGCGCCATCTACAGGCGCGAGCGCGCAACTTCTGGCCCGGAAATAAGAAAATGGAGAATTAAAAGCCAACCTCAGCTTCGTGGAAACCAGTGACTTTTTCTAAAGACTTTTAAAAATGCTAATTAGCCTTATAACTGGAGCATCCTCGACACTGGCTACATTTACATACGCATCGATATTCTGATATTAATCGGAATTTGGCAATAGTGTAATTAGCAGTGAGTCATGTAAACACCGCTATCCGATCGCCCGATTCTGATTAAAACAATATTCTGATTCCTCAAATTCCGATTCCTATCCGTGGGATATGGCTGTTTTAATCGGAAATGTGTTGCATGTAAACACCTTATTCAGAAAATCCACTGAAAGGAATAGCAACTCAGACATTCTTATAACAACCATATATATATACAGGAATATTCCGATGCCTGTACGCATATAAACATCGTATTCGGAATATGGCTGCAAGATGAATATAGACCTTAAACGGAGTTTGATGTGCATGTAAACGTAGCCAGTGATACTCAAATAAGTCACTCGTTTCCTGTCAGGATTATTATCTACCTGATCAGTCTGTCAGGATGTGGGGATTGCACACTTTTTTTTCTTTTCAAAATTGCTATTCTTGAAAAGAGTCACCTGTTAATAAAATCTAGTTAATATCCATCACCATCTGGGTTATTGACATTGAGTACATGTGAAGTTAGTCAAAATTAAATAAATGAAAGGTTTAGCTAACACTTAAGTTAAGCATGTTAGCTAATGATGGCTAATACCACAGCTACTCATCTAACAACTGACCTACTGTAGCAAATATTTAAGAATTTTATAGGTTTTCATAATTCGTTTAATTCGAGCATTTGGGTAGTATTTCAGCTTTTTTTTTTTTCTTTGGTGGAAACATTATTAACTTACATTACAAGAACTGAAATTACTTACGGTAATAAGGTCGCTCTCCACAGCGTTAGTGAGAAGGAAATCGTTATTTTTTGAATTTCAACCGACACTTTCCGCAGCAGCGCTCGCGAGCTCAGTGACGCGCTTTCAGTGGAGTGAATACTACAAACCTGCACTGTGCTGAAATACTCTTTAACAGCATTAAACCTACGGGTTTGCTCATGATTTTGTGTTAAATTATTAGACTTGGAGCTCCAAATTATACAAGAACCCAAACTCAGAAGCAACAAAAGTAGCAAATGAGTAGAGATGAAGAGACTGGCTTTATTATTAAAAATTAATTTAATTCGTGTCACTCATATTTATAACGTGTATTTTTTACAATATATTTGCTCGTGTATCTTGTAATGTGGTTTACTAATTTTAGTTAATCGCGAAAACACTTAAATGTGTTGCTGTCGTGGTTAAATTTGACATTGATAGATCAGGCACTAGGGCCAAGTGGTTCTGGGGGGGGGGGGGGGGTGACTGTTCTATGATTGGCTAGTATTAGGAACCGTCTTGTGCTACATAGAACATTTCGATTGGACGGGTGTTTTAAATCCCGCCTTAAGAGTGCGGAAGTAGTACGAATACAGATATATAATAGCCTGTAGGGCAACATCACTTTTCAGTTGCATTAGACTGCATTCGTTAATGTCTGCACTTTCTTGACATAAATTGGACTTTGGACTCCTGTTCTACGGAAAGATTGAGAGAGTTTGTGAGTTGATATTTTCCTTTTAGATGTTATAATGTAAAAATAAAATCTAGTTGTTGTGTGTAATTCGTTAAGGTGGTTATGAATGATCATCTATGTTAATAAATAGTTTTTGTCTTCAGCAAAGCACATAAAGGGAAGAGCATTAGGGCATTGAAGCAAATGAAACAAGATCTCTCCTCATATGTCTGTATATGTTTGTATAATTTACAAGTTGTGTTTTCATTTTCTGTAAATAAACGTATGTCGAATATGAATGAACTGGTTTCACCTACAGCCTCAGAAGTACCTTTCTAACACAGATGATAGACTTTGGTCTGAAGCCACCTGTTTCTCAAGGTCATTGTGTACTTCTCTAAACTTTTACAACATTCACGATAGACAGACAGATTTTTGGATAGATATGGTAATACAACTTACAGGTTAACGTCTGTGGGTGGAAAAATCTTTATTGGCTATTATGTTTGCTTGTGGGGCGTGCACGGTGGCCTAGTGGTTAGTGTGCTTACCCCATGGGTCCAGGGTTCGATTCTTGCCTCTGCCCTGTGTGCTGCATCTGCATGCTGTCCCCAGGGTTTCCTCTGGGTACTCTGGTTTCCTCCCCAGTTCAAAGACTTGTGTTGTAGGCTGATCGGCATCTCTAGATTGTCTGGTGTGGGCAGGTTTGTGCCTTGTAATGCGTTGGCACCCTGTCCAGAGTGCCTCCAGGCTCCCTACAACTGTCGTGCATCTATCCTAACTATCCTGTGTAGGATAAGCAGCACAGAAAATGGATGGATGGCTACTTACTCAGTGAAGAATATCTAATAAATCTCCATCATTAACCATGAGGTGGTTAAGGTATTCTTTATCCTTCTCGTACATACCACCCTTCAACAGTCGTACTCACTCACTGAATAGCTCACTTTGTGAAATTGTCCCAGTCATGGATTCTAAGTTTAGTTAATAATTTCAAGTACTAAAGTCTCTTTATATTTGTGTTTATGGCAGCGATGGCAGGCAACGCAGTGGTGGTAATGCGGCTGCTGGCTTCGGCCTACTCTGTGGCTGAGAAAGCAGGTGCCATTGTAAGGAAAGTTCTGCACAGTGGAGAGCTGGGTATCGTTGAGAAGGTGAGCTTCTATCTCAGATGGATCTTTACCTGTTATTCATTTAATTTGTATTCTTCTCCAACACTACTTACAAGTAAAGTGAGAAGAATACACAGACTTAATAGGAGCAGTGGTGTAAGTGCTGCAGCTTTTCCACCAACTGGCCAGAAACAGTGCAATGGCTGAAGGAAGAAAAGAGAGAGCCTCGGCTACATGCAAACTACAATACTTGACATATACTGTATATCAATAGAATATAGCGATGTGAATCTCATTTTGTTTTGTTGAGGTTTTCCTAACAGGTGTTCAATAAGCAAGAATTATTTGAAGTAACCTATTTGCACTTTATATACACAGTAGATGTATATATTTTTTTATAAATCTAAAAGGTTTATGTACTATCACTGTAGTGGGTGATATAAAAATTGAAGAAAAAAAAATCACACTTTCCTTCCTGCAGTCTCAGCAGCCATTAGTAAGATTTTTTTTTTTTGTTTATTCAAAAATGTTTTTATACACTGTAGTGACTCAGTTTATTGCCACTGTTTAAATGCTTTTTTCCCCCCAATTTACGTCCTTATTTCTTCCATAATCATTTTTTTTCTTAGAAAACAGCAGAAATAAGAGTAAACCATATTTATACATATTAATAATTTCCCTAAAATTAAAAGGCTTTGGCTGCAGAAGACACATCTTTTCCATGAATCGTTCTGCCCTAATTGAGTATTTGTTGTTTTTGTCATGTCATTTTGTTTTAATGGATTAAAATATCCTCACTGTTAGCCATCAAACAGGTTTATAATGTAATGCATGTTTGGCTGGACATTATGTAACCTTTGAATACATTTTCACCCTTTTGACTCAGTATGACTCTTAGTGTGACAGTAGTATGTGTGTATACTTGGCTGTAGATGTCTCTAGCTCCTAGGATGTTGAAGTGTGTACATTTTTACTGTATGTACCTGACTGAATCCTGATCTTTCACATTACCCGCGCTGTGTTTTCCTGTCTCAGACAGGGGTTGATGACCTACAGACACTGGCGGACCGACTTGCTCAGAAGAGTATATGTGCCTCTCTCTCGAAGAGCTTCCCTAAAATCACCATCATTGGCGAGGAGGTGTGTGTGTGTGTTTGATAAGTGGTGAAGCTAATCTTCCTGAAGCAGGTTTTTACTTCAGCTCTGTAAAAAAAAAAAGGATTATTACGCAATGCAAATGCTCATTAACAACATCTAAGTGTAACAAACAACTGAAACATTTACACAGCTTAACAGTGATGGTGTGCTGTTACTTTTTTTTGTGATGACAAATGGGTTTCCAGTATGAGCAGAAAAAAACTAGCTTTTGAGGAGCAAACATTTCAGTTATTGTACATCTGACTATCTCTGATGAAAAAGAGCTAGTCTCTGTTATTCCAGTATCGGGCAAAAGGAGCAATAAACTCAGAGCTGTAACATCAGTTACTGACAAAATTAGATTAGCTTTAGATTTAATTAGAGAGCTTTACTGTCATTCTAATCATATACAAATATACAGTAGAATGACTTGGTGTTCTCCAAGGCCTTGGAGCAAGATTACAGAAAGTGACTACAGTGAAAGCCTGGAAAGATTTAGTGGAAAATAGTGAAAAAATATATAATAGAAAGAATGTAGTGAAAAAGTAGCAGTGCAAAGTCACAGAGAAGTACGAGACAATAATAGATACAGTGCAAGAATCAGGATCTGTCTACATCTGTTCTTCTGCTTCCAATTAGAGTTTGTAATTGTTATAAAATTCTGATGATACCTGCAGTATTTCAGAAAAGTGTAACATAATTCATGACAATATTGATATTGTATCGTCATATTGCCTAGCCCTACTCTGTTAATACATGTTATGACATGTTGATGAAATGTTTAAATGTTGTGATTCTAGTTCATGATGGTTTGTGCATTTTCTAAAGCAGACTATCTAAATAAAAATTGTTTGCTTTTTTTCTGTATATAGTGTTATTATACCGTTATTGTATACATAGTGTCAAATATTGTGAAATAAGTTTGAGTTACTAATCTACTGAATCCTAATACTGCTATTATTAATCTATTATTATTCTAATCTAACAATCTGAAGAGGTTCATCGGTTCTGCTGATTTGTTTGAAACTTCCTTAATGTGTGATTCTCACTCACTGCTACTATTTATCTCTGCACTGCTAACAGAATGTTCGTTTCCCCCTCATACCTCCCTGTTAGGATCTGCCAGCTGAGGCAGTGGAAGCGGATCTGATTGAGACTGGCCAGTATGATGGAATATTACAAAAGCCATGCCCTGATGAATACAGCAAGTTAAAGGAGGAAGAGGTAAAATCATGAAAAGAATTTACTTTATGTAAATCACAAGGCACTTAAAACAGTTCCAAAAACAGTTACAGCAGTAAAAAGACAGAACTCTAAACCTAGGAGAGAAACACAAAGCAAAATTAAGCATACTGTTGTTGCTCTTTTGGCTACTCCTGTTAGGGGTCACCATAGTGGATCATTGGTCCACATATATGATTTGGCCCCTTTTTTTTTTTTCTTTTTTTCTTTTTTTTTTTTTTGGGGGGTAATTCCGGATGCCCTTCCTGACGCATCCCACCCCAATTTTATCTGGGCTTGGGACTGGCACTGGGAGTGCACTGTCTTGTGGCTGGGAATCGAACCCGGGCCGCAAGAACGCCGAGGGGTCACCACTAGTCCTCCAGGGACCCTATAAAGCAAAATGAAACATGTATATAAATGTTTATTATCACAAACATAGACAGAAATTTGGTGAAGCACTGATTAAACACCAGCTATCAGACTCACTTATCAGACCAGCCTGAGAGCTGTAAATGCTTCCGATCACTACCTTTTACACGCCCACACTTGAAGTGAATGTTTGAAAACTTGATGGAATGATATCTGCCTTGTGAGTGCAAGATTTTGTCTGAGATTAGCCCCACCCACTTTACACTGAACATGGAGGAATTGTGGTGAAGACGTCCTTGAAATTTTTTAGAAGGTCATCTTATCCACTCTAAGTTGACTCCAACTCTCAAATCTTAGTCCTTAAAAGGCCTTGAAAGTCCCAGAAACTACCTGTGAAGTGTCTGTGTGTGAACTTAAAATACTTAAAATACGTTTCTGTCTCTCAGCTGGTTGTGTGGGTTGATCCTCTAGATGGCACCAAAGAATACACGGAAGGTAAGAGCGTGCCGTCATCGCCATCTGACATGTGACTCATGGCTCTCCTATACACCTCTGTATGCTCTGCACAGTCCATAATCTATAGTCTGATTCTGCCTGTGTTCTTAATTACATACCACCTTTTAATGTGAAGATGCTGTGTATAGTATGTGTTGAAGGCCCCTGCTGATGTTAAAACTTTAAAACAGGTGGTGGTGGGGTGCTGGGGTATCTGTGGGTTTCCTCCGGCTTCTCTAGTTTCCCAATTCCTGAAAAACATAAGTGAAGAGTGAGTGAATGAAAAAAAAGGTTCTACACTGTTACATCATTAACCTTTCCAACAGTGCTCAGGAAGCCTAACAGGAGGTATGGGGAGTGTCATTGTTTTGAGTTGTGTGCAGTAACAATATAGTGCTTGCTGAATATGTAAGGAGTAAAACATGACGAGGAGTGGTGCTATAGTAAAACGGTTAACAACAGTGTAAAACACAGCAAGCGTTTTATTCCTCTACCTACATTTACAAGTACATTTTAATATTGGGGAACAAACAGGAGTCAAGTTGCTCTTGTTACGTACCTTATAGCAGCTATAAACAGTCATTCCTTCAACAGCCTCCTCCCCTCCTCTTGGAGTTAATAAGACAAAATTGCTCTTGTCATGTTACTGGGAAACAAGAAACTTGGCATGCTCTGTCCTTAAGACTCTCTCATAGTGGGAAAACTTGCTGACTGTTACAAAGCACTGACACTCAAGATTTGCTAAATGTTAAAATATCTCTTTACTGAAAACTATTCTAAAACTTGTATGTTTTTGTTAATTAGCAGCACATGTTTCAATCTGTTTAAGTCACAGATTACGTGGAGCGTCCACCATGCAAGTTCCTGTGAATGAGCTGTTACTACAGAAACCATTAAAAAAGCATTAATATAGACCTGTGATTTAACCGGCACTGCTGTCAGAGGTGCTGCTCTTATAGAGAATGAATCAACACCTGACCAATCAGATTGGAGAATTCGGCAGCACTGTGGTATAATGCAGTAGATCGTATAATTGATTATTTGCACTTTATGGTAAAGGTTAAAGCGTTATATTCTGAACAGAAACTTTAATTCGCCTGCTCTCACTTGCAGTTTTCTGTCTGTTCATTTCTCCGTTTCCTGGGGACTTGACTTCTGTTTTATATAGTCACACTGTCCTACACTGATCCACTAGCCCCCTTTAATCAATCCACCCCTCCCTCCTCTCTCTCTTCCTGTCTCTCTGTGCTTCAGCTGCATACATATTGAACAGCCCAGTTGTCTGTGTGAATTGGCTCGAGGCCCACAGATCACCAACAAGTACGCTAATCCTTAATCTATTTTGCTTTCCAATCCTGGCTTTACCACACCCTTGTCAACTTCCCCACCTATGTCACATGAGTGTGTAGTTCAGCAGGAGTACACCTGAATTGGTGTGTGAATGTTCAAACAAATCGCTGTTTGTTTCCTTCACACTTTGTACAGTGCCATATCGACTTGCTAGCTAACATGTTTTTAAATATGTGACCTGCTCCATTATTGAGTCTCTCTTACCCAGGAGCACATTGTGTATTTTACACATTTCTGTATCAAAGATTTCATGCCTCAAATATTAGAAGAACTATTTAGGGCTCATTTGGACATAAACTGTCAAACTCCTTGTTTTTGAGGAAAAAAACCTGAGGCTTGCAATAAACGATGCTTGCTATAGAATTTTAATTGTAATGTAAGGCAACTTTTTTTTTTTTTTTTTTTAATAGTTCGGAATAATGCAATGAAATGCTAAATTGTTCTGAAAATTGCATTTATATTTAAATGGTAGAATCATTAACCTTTACTCTCTAACTCTAGCATAATCTGGTAATATAATCTGTGATAAATGCCAATGGATAACATGGCAATGTAATATAGTGTAGGAATGAGAATATTGTTATATTGCATAAGCCAATACTGGATCTGTAATTGTTATACTGACATAGACACAATAAATATTAGCAGTAGTGCTACACTATGCATTTTAATCATATAAATAATGTTAAATTTGGCTCCTTCTTAAGCAAAAATATCATAAACAGATCTGAAATTTCTTTACCCATAATAATAGTCATAATTGATTTACTTGCTTTACATTTTTTACAGAAATTGCCAATTTGTCTGACAGAATATAAAAGTTTTTAGAGAGTTACGATGTCCCAGTCGTTATGCAGTTGATCTGTTGCACTTTTGCACTTCAGGCTTTAAAGCGATTTAACAATGCTGTAAGAACCACACCTTTTCAACCATGGCACAATGTCATTTATTTCAAGCTTCACCAATAAACTTCCCAAAAACAGCCCAGAATCAGTCTTTTCACCTAAAATTAGATTTCTACACAAATCAACTATTGCTACGTCTGACTCGGAATGATAAGATTGTGTATATATATTTTAAAAAAGAAAAGCCATTTTTAAAACGAAGTGTGCCCATCATGTGGAGTGTATTATCAGAGAGACGTGTTTGTGTTCTCAGGGCTCCTGGATCATGTGACCGTGCTGATAGGCATCGCTTATAAAGGAAAAGCAATCGCTGGAGTGATCAATCAGCCCTTCTACAACTATCAGGTCAGGCTGTTACACATACTACAGTACAGATGGTCCATATTGGCCATAACATTCATAAATCTATTATTATAATCATTGTCATTATCAATAATAATAATAATAATAATGCTATCTAGCATTTATTCCTGCCTTGTGCTCAATGTTCCCAGGTTTCTTTTCTGTAATTGATGGGGCTGCATTTGATCAGGAAGTTGGATCTTTGACAGAGAAAAGGTTCGGAGCTGATGTGTGTAATGCTGGTTTAGTAATGCACGTGTGCAATTTGAAATTTCAGACCGGTGCAGGTGCCACTTTGGGCCGAACTCTCTGGGGAATGTTGGGTGTGGGAGCCTTCGGGTTCCAGCTACAGGAAGTCCCAGAGGGGAAACGCATCATCACCACCACTCGCTCTCACAGCAATAAACTCGTTACTGATGCCGTGCAGGCCATGGATCCTCATGATGTCATCAAAGTGGGAGGAGCTGGGAATAAGGTGTGTGACGAGGCTTATTATTATTATTATTATTATTATTATTATTGTTCTGATTTATTTTATGCCATGAGCTCAGGTGATGTTGATTGACAATCACTGCTTGTACACAAGACACAAATCATCCTAAGCATACTGTCTCTCTGAATTTTTTTGCCTCACTTAGTAACAGAAGCTTGCAGAGAGTTGATTTGTTTACAGTGAGGATATCAGAACTGGGTCCCAGCCAGTACTAAGAGCTCTGAGATCAATTTCATATCGAAAGTTTAAAAGTGGTAATAGGTCAGTAATATTTCTTGCCGAGTATAATTTAGGTCGTAGATCTCTGTATTTAATACACAATATTATAATTGTGAAAACGTTAAAATAATGTCCACATAAGGTCAGCTGTCTTCTAAGGGCTTTTGTTTAAATGAAGGTCACATGACCCTTGTTCTTTTTTGCGCCTGATTTATGTTTCTGCATTATACGGAGTTTATACTCTCACATTGGACAGCTTTAAATGAACAGCACAAGCAAGTAGATCAGGTTTTTTTTTTTTTTTTCCCCTGCGGTTCACACACGGTGCAACACACAGTGACATGAACACATTGTATAATGGATTTATACAGAAAAATGACAATCCTGATATTACTGCATGTGTGAATATAAAGTGTGAGGCTTTAAACACGCCGTTGCGCATTCAAATCAGAAACAAAAAACGATTCAAATCAGAAAATCGGTCCAACAGTGTCTGGTGCAACTGCATCAGTTTAAAGGAAAGGAGAATGGATAAAATACGTCATTGAAAATCAAAGCACACAGCGGCTGATGTACATTCGCGTGTCTGTGTGTGGGTGCGTGCGTGAGCAAGCGTCTTAAGTGAACTGAACTGAAACTTGCTTGGACCTCATTTGAATCATATCAGTGCCGAACCAAATCATATTGGATAAGTAGTAATTCATAAAAACTGTATTGTTTCTGTAGCATATCGTGTACTGTGTACTGAGATGTATATTGTACCATCTGTAAGAGGAAGCTTCACACCTCTACTCATTATAATAGTTTGTAGTTTATGTTAGAGTTTAATTCTGCAGGATTGTGTGCTTTACTTTCTTTTTCATCGAACATCCTCCCAATAAAAACACAATGTACAGTTAGGTGATGCAAACCATAGCAACAAAAAAAATCTAAAGCATCTGTCATTCAGTGATTGACAGAACTGTGGATTTAAACTAATTAACCTGAAGTGCTTTGATAGAAGAATTGCTCGATACTGCTGCATACAGATGAGTGAAAACAATTCAGAAATGCTTTCAGTGAGAACTGCCTTGGTTTATAATTGATCATGCAAGATATATTTTTCCCCCAGCATTTTTCTGAACGCGCAAGAGGATCATGAGGTGTAACAATTTTTGGTGATAATACTGATTATTCTACTAATAAAAATTATAACCCGCTGAAGTCAGTTCTCCCTGGCATTTGCAAAAAGCATCTTATAATTGATTAGTTATTTCTTTTTCATAACTTATATAAACAGTCCAAAATAAAACAGTAGGTTTATTTAGGTTGAAGCTTTTCCATATCATCTGCACTGCTTCTAACTGCTCTACAGATTCACAGTAGATGTGGACATCAGAGATGGTGACTTCAGACTTTCAGAAATCATCTCTGATGACAGCAGCTTTATGTCTGCAATTCGGGAAGCATATTTTTACTTGTTTCTATGATCTTCAAGCAAAAAAATCATGCCTTGATATGTGGCCCAAATTATTTTATAAAAGATTTGCTCAATGTGATTTGCTGTTCCGAACTTTGGGTTAATATCAGAGGGAGAAAGGGATTGCTGCATGTGCCACATATGCCAAAAGAGAAAGAAAGATCAGTGTTACTACATTCTAATATCTCCATCCAGCAAGTTAAAATATCTCTCTATCTATTTTTATGCAGACTCCCTCCTTGTGTCTTGATAAGATGGGTGTTACTTCCTGTGCCTTTTCTTCACAGATTATTCAGCTGGTGGAGGGAAAAGCGTCTGCGTATGTGTTTGCTAGTCCGGGCTGTAAGAAGTGGGACACCTGTGCAACTGAAGCCATTCTGCATGCTGTCGGAGGTAACATTTCATTTCATTCTGTTTTATTTTTATTACCTCAAAATCAAGCAGCGTGCAAAACAGTGATGTGAAACGAAGCCCACTTTTTGTGACCCCAAAGGAAAGCTAACGGACATGCACGGGAATGCTTACCGATACGACGCCGATGTGAAGCACATGAACTCTGCTGGTGTGTTAGCCACACTGAGGGACCATCAGTTTTACGCCAGCAGAGTTCCCCAATCTGTCCTCAAGGCCCTGAAGTCTGACTGAAACGGCCACAATGGCTTCATGGATGTCTTCCTGCCTTTCAGTTTGATTCCCTTCAACTGAAATTATTAGAGAAGGGGTTAATGATTGTATAGTGTCTTTGTCATCAGTGACGGGAAAAAGATCTGGGATTGTTACTGACGCAAGTTTTACATTTTTTTTTAATTGCAACATTATCACATTTGTCTAATCTGCCAATATTTTGGCATGTCTGAACACTATGTTTTTGTACGTACACTGAGATACCAGTTAATTGCATCAGTCAGTCATATGTTACCTTGTTTGTGTACATTTGCTGACTGTAGCCCATGTGTCATAAACGTGGCAGATAAGCCAGTTGACATTTGAATCTGGAATGACTGACAGTGTTACAGGTGTTTTAAACTCTCCGATATTAACCGACACCCTGGAAGCCAAGCCCTCTTCCCCCTGTCTCATATCTCTCGTCTCCTCTCAATTTTCCTGCTTGAAAGATGCGACAGACAGATGGCAGCCCTCACGTTCTGTCACGATAAATGTAGAATGTTTGGAGTTCATTAATGTGAAATTTATCAAAATACTGTATATTTCTGAGCTAACATTTGACAAGTATATACTTAATATCAGTTAGCTATATTTATTAGGGATGCCACAGAAAAAAAACTTTAATTGAAAGTGGACACAAAGGGGAAACAGGCCTATTAAATAGAATGAAGTGTAAAATTTACATTTTGACAATTTTAATGGTACCTCGTTTTACATTTGACTTCCTGCCTCATCCTCTGTTGCCTCTACTACGCAAAAACTCCAGTATGAGTATGCATTTATTCTGTGTTGAATTAGAATTTTATTTGTATGTCTGTTATAAGGATAAATTTGCCAGTTAATTTAATTAATTGTTGTCATCTCCTCTTGACAATTGCATTAACTCTACAAGAGTAAAGACCACTCTACTGAGATCTGTTTATCTTGTATTTCATAAAGCAATTCACTTGGTGTTTTTTGTGGACTTTGATTTCTGGAGCTACAGTCACCAAAGCCTCTCCTGTGGCCATCCATGCTCAAAGTCCCAGTTATTTTTGGGGGTCTGTTACGCCGATACAATTGCATCAGTCGCAGCTGCCTTGCTGTGATTTTTAACACTTTTTAACATCACTTCTGGCTTGAGAAACGGCCTGCAGGCTGTAAAATGTCCTGCAGAAAGCATCTAGTAGTCAGAACCTGACACTGATGAAGAGCTAGAGGATGATTAACACACACTGTACATAAGAAACGATGTGCTCTAGGCTCTTAACAGTACACCAACAAGGTATCAAAAGCATAAATATATCCAGCAAATTGCTCAATAAGTGTAGGGGGGGGAAATCTGCATCTTAAGAAACAAAAACTCCAATTACTTCCTGTACTCACCACCATCAATGTTATTATTTATACTTAATTAATTTCAGTGTTAATTTACCGGTATAAATTTGTTGTTAGATTTAGTGAATGTTTGTCTCTTTGGAGATTTCAATTCACTATGTTCCTGGGAGACATTTTAAAAACAGAAAATAAAGCAGTGGTCATGCTTGACTTAACCTTTGTGTTTTTCTTCAAATAAAATCAAGCAAATATGTATAGTTCTAGTTTAATGTGATTTCAGAAGGATCATATTAGTTCAGTGAATTTCTTTAGCTTTTTGGCACGATTAAGAAAACAAGGTGACAAAACGCTGTATGAGCATGGAAAAAACAAGGAAGTTTGTTTATTAGTTTCTCTCATGAGCAGAGAGCCTGTCTTGTTTGAACTTGACCCAGTGCAAAATTCTGGGGTCAAATAGGAAACGTGTATACACTCGAATCTACACTCTAAGGTAGGGCACTATACCTTAATTGGAACACATGTACACCTGCACATTCTTGCAATAATCCAATCAGCCAATCGTGTGGCAGCATCACAATAGATAAAATCATGCATATACATGGCAAGAGCTTCAGTTAATGTTTACGTCAAAGACTGGTTTAAGCTGACAGGAAGGCCACATTAACTCAAATAAGCACTCTTTACAACCGTGGTGAGCAGAAAAGCATCTCAGAATGCACTGTGAACCTTGAGGTGAATGAGCTACAACAGCAGAAGACCATATTGGCTGACTGATTCCAATTCTGTCAGCCAATAACAGGTTACAGTGGGCACAGGCTTATTGAAACATTTTTTGTTGATACATTTTTTTAAATATTTTTTTAAATTATTAATTGCATGAAAGCTTAGACAATACCCTAGTTCACCTCCCCCGCTGATATGGGTTTATTTGTAGCACATTTTGGCCTGGGTTCACTTCCCCTCCCTGCCAGCAGAGGTTGCGATCTGCAGAATACTAGTGCTACCTCCACCATCTACTTCCGGGTTTAGGAGTATTTAAGCGACTGAAATAAATGAACTCGTTGTGAAGTCTTGCCCATCATCTGTTAAGTATCTCTAAAGTGAGTTCTGAGCCTGTTTCATTCTGACTCTCTTATTGTTTGTTAGATATTTGACTTTTTTATTGGAGTACCCTTTGGATTACCCCTTGGCCTTGTTTGTTTGATGTTTCATTGTGATTGTTCATACATATAATTGTTGCACTGCGGGGGAATCAGGTTTCATTTCATGCACAGCAACTTCTCTAAATTAAAAGTGCAATTTTCTTTCTGTTAATTCTGTAAATCCTGATTCCAAGGTACACAGATGTTTTTCACATAACTGTATACTGCATGTTTAAAAGTTCTGGCCAGAAATATAAATAAATGTCAAAGGATTGTTTCAGTCTTTACATACATCTTTGATACAGGACAGTTATGTGACATTATAATTACGACTAATTACAACTACAACATAAGCACCATTCAACACGTTGGGAACGTTAGTTATTGATTACCCCTGCTGCTGTTTTATGGCTAAGGCACATGGGGTCAGTAGACACACATTGGTTTGTAGCGCATTCCAGTTTTCTAACTGAGCATTCGCATTTGATGTCACGGCTAGAAGCCTCGTAGGGTCCCTGAACCGACCCTGAGCTCAGTTTATTGTCTGTGCACATGTTCTCCCTGTGTCTGCGTGGGTTTCCTCCAGGTTCTCTAGATCCTCCAAGTTTCTGTCCACTGTCCAAATATATGCAGCTAGTTGCAGTTGGTAGGTGGCTATGCTAAATTGCACCTAGTTGTGAATGAGTGTATGCAGTGTGTCCTACAGTCCTCCTGGAATAGGCCCTGGATCCAGGATAAAACAATTACCAAAGATAAATGAATGAAGGACTTAATAATAGGGAGAAATGAAAGGGGAAAAAGCAAGTTCCATGGACATCATTCATTCATTCATTCATCTTCAGTAAGCATTTTCTCTTGGTCAGGGTCATGGTGGATCTGAAGCCTATCCCAGGAACTAGGCCCATTTTTAACAAATTCAGGTGGTATGAACACAGGCCATGGGTTTTAAGTGAAAGGAAGAGAACTGGAGCCGATTATCACAGATCAGTAATATTGAAGGGCAACTCTGTGTGCAAAAAAATGACTGACTTATTAACGCTGACCTGTTCACCACAATTCGATTTGGTTGCCAGCATTGAGCTCCTGAAGCTATGCTCTCTGTAAGGCATGAGAAACTGCAGTGGGAAAATTAACATTAAAAAAATTAATTTACACCAATTAATTACCACACAGTGTGGTTCACTAAGAGGTAAAATGTGAAGCCTTATACAAAACACCCCAGGCTCTGGAGGTGATAATTTTTTTACCTTTTATCAAACACATTTGCACCAAACCAAAATTACAGATATACCTAAGGGAATGTGCATTACTATTTTCTATGGAGTGGTTTTGAACATATTCATCAAAACACCCATATGGCCTGAAATCTGGTCAAGCACTTGTTAGTAAGTTTAAGGATTTTAATCTGAAAAATCACACTATGTACAGCATTCCTTAGAAGATTTTTAGCTTTGCTGTGCATTAAAAGTTGTGAAGAAAGAAATCATGATGCGCTATATTTAGGTGAGTCAGATTGTTCTCAAACCAACAGTCTGTTTTAAAGCTGGTACTAGCACACGTCTCGAGTGATCGGATCACAAGTGGTCAGCCGAGGTGGATAAGCGTTCACATGTGGCCTGTTAATGTATTTTAGATATTATAGATATTTCAGCACAACAATGCAGAAATGTTTTAACTAAACGTGTGAAGGCTTTTTGCAAAGATTGTAAGTGGATAAAAACAGCTGTAGGCTATGAATCAAGGCAGGACAGTATTCATAAAAATGTTTAGTATATTTTTATATTGTATTCATTCCATGGTAGTGTCTCCGTGCAATTGGAATGGAATCATTAAATGTGATTTTCTCCCTTTACACTTTTGGGTGTAAGCAGAGTTTAAAATGCGAGAACTTGTGCTTGAGAGAAATATAGCTCAGTTCAGCGAAACATGTAGTTTTTAAAACTTTATATAGTATGAAATATCAAAATTTCAAAATCTGAAGGGTTTTCCCAGACGGCCACAAAGCTATTACACTGTCTGAAAGCATTTCCTGATTAAATTGTGAGGATGAAGGCTTTAGGCCCTACATATAGATTACTATCAATGGCAGACTGCATAGCATTTGTGCAGCTTTTGCTAGGCTAAACACATGTCATCAGTCACACAAAAGGAAATGAGCTTGGCAATGGAAATATATTTTTTTTAATTTTAAAGTAATCTGGGGACACATACATCTAAGGAACTTGACAACAGTACACAATGCTATAACGTTACCATTGTAGGGAGCATTTAACATTCTTAATGTTTAGATTGTTTTAATGCTGCGTTTGATTTGTATGAAACTCTCGCGTTATTGCAGAGACTCATTAAGCCTATGCAGTTTGTGTTTGTGTGTCCTGTCCAACAGACATAAGTTTCAAACTCGTTTCTACTCAATTATTTGTTAGTTTCTTTCTGACTATTTAGTGCACTCATTGCTTTTATTATGATTTAGTTTCCTCTAGCAGTAATATTCAACAGCATAGCAACATTTCCTGTAACAATGCAATGCGGCAGCTGAATATCCATGGCCGAAATAAAATACTGTATGTCCCTTCTGAACAATGTGTATACACTATATTAAAGTCAAACATCAAGACTATCATTGCAAATATTCTAACATTCTATTAGACATTGCTGTAATATTCTACAGCAATGTCATACAGTAAGCTATTTTTTAATGAAGCAGTAATAAAAACATGCCGTTTCCCTAAATAGATATTTCATCAAGGTGCTAAAAGCGTCACGTTTGTTTATGTACAGTATATGTCTATTATAAGAATGTGTGAACAGTTTGACTGACACAAATACATTCATACAGTAATCAACAGATCTGACTGAGAGGTAAAAAGCCTGTGTCTGTGAAGAGAGTTTATATGGCCAGTAGTGCTTTTTTTAATAGCCTATAGAAATTTCTTATTCATTCATTCATTCATTCATCTTCAGTAACTTCCTGGTCAGGGGGTTACAGAGTCTATCCCAGGAACACTGGGCATGAGGCAGGAACACACCTTGAAAGGGATGTTGGTCCATTACAAGACACCACACACACACACACACACATTCACACCTAGATGCAATTTATCGAGGAAACGGAAAAACCCAGAGGAAACCCACAGGGCCACAGGTAGAACATGCAAAACTTCACACAGGCAGTAGTCTGAGCTCAAGGTTCAACAGGGGACCCTGGAACTATAATTGGAAATTTAATTAAATGTATGCAACCCCCCAAATCAGAAAAATCTAATGATTGTCACATGTATAAGGCACAACAGCATGTATTAGCTATTTGGAAAGTAGCTTGATTCCTTGAAAAAAAAAAAACACAAAACCTGGCAAAACTGTCTGTCCTTCAATATTATCCATGATGGACCAGGGCGTATTAGCATGACACAGATGTGTCCCTGACCACCTCTGAATGTAATCTCAAGTCATCCATTCATAATCTAATTACAGTCTGTCCTTGGTGTGTTTGCACCTGGTTTTTCATGCAGTACAGTGAAATTCAAACGTGAACCGATCAACAAAAATGGAAGTTGAAAAGCAAGATGTAAAACTAAACATGATTTGATCACCAGAAATGGATGTAAAGGCAAGATATAAACAGGGCCTAAGGTTTGGTGCTACAGAAATGAAAAGTCTATAAGCCTGCACAAACATTTGCTTTAACTAACTGTATGGGTTCTTTTTTGTAATTTCTTTGTATTAACTGTTAAACATACAGTGACAAAGACCCAGGAAAGATGTAGAGTTAAGATCATGAATTAATTTTCATTTTCATTTGGCAAAAAAGGAGAACAGTACTCCCTAGAAAGAATACTACAAATTGTAGTCTTGGCTATTAAAACCTAAACGACACTCCTTCTTAACCGAAAAGATTTTTATCAGAAAGCTATTTAATCTGGAGAAAGGTTAATAAACATTCTGTGGTTCTTTCCGGGTGACGATTGCAAGTCCAAAACAAATGCAATGACTCCACCAATAGATGTGTTAAAGCATTTCAAGTGTTCCCAAGTCTTACAAAACCCTCAAAGCTCCCTGGTCTGTGCAGAGCTGTGTTTTTAGATGTCAGCTCTAATCCATGCTCATCCACCACAAAATGGGTTTATTAAGAGTCTTGCAGTTTAGCCTGATCTGCATTGAATTCATTCCCTGAATTATAGAGCAGGTGGCGAATAACCAATAACATATATATATATATATAATGTGTGTGTATTTTTTATTTTTATTTATTTATTTATTTTTTTTAAAAAAAACCTCAGCCAACATCAGCTGATAGAAACTTCCTGGAAACTTACTGCTGTTTGATCCCATGGATGATCTTACCTTGGAAGTTTAGGTACTCTACTCACATTCAAGGTGCTTTTTCTTATGATCAAACACTCTTAATCCTAAAAAAGCCAATTATAGAGATTACGCATACTTCTAAACACTAGTGTAACACAATGCCACTAGCTGTATCTGTATGTGCTTCAAATATGTTTTCATATTTAAACCTGAAGTTGATATGGCCTTGGTTGTTTTTTTTTTTTTAATTAAATTCGAACCCTATCAAACAGAGGTAGAAATGGCAGCATTATGTGAATTCTGACTCTTACAGTTCCTCAGCTCAGCTACATCACTCGAGTTCATCATTGATGGTTCTCGAATACAGATTTTTTTTAAAATATAATTTTTGTTTGCTACTAATGAATATAGTTGGTTCTGTTTACCAACATATAAATAATCTAGAAAGCCTAATTTAAACCACAGTGACCCGGACCAGGCAGTTACTAAGGATGCTGTGAATGTATTGCATGTTAATGAACATGGCCTTTCTTTGTCCTACGAGCTTAATATCTGAAAAACTTCCTACTCTCAATCCCAGTCCTGATGCACACCTCGTGTCTCAACAAGATGCCCTATGCACCTTTCTGGCAAGCTTTCTCAAAATGAATGAATAAATAAATAAATAAAATGAATTGTACACCTGCTATTTGTATTCATATTCCTCTCTGTTTAAAACACAATTGTTCATTCTGACTAATGTATTCATATTTGGTTGCATCCCTACTCCACACTAATTGAAACATATCAGAATATTTTCATACTATTTAAATAATAGTATTATATATTATTAATATAATATAAACAATATAATTCATGTTTGCTGTAATTATAATTTCCTTCTTAAATGCAAATTGATAACTAGCTCAGTTTTGATGAAAAACTCCTGCTGTTACTGACTTGTACAGTAATTGCATTGTACATATTGAACTGTACTTTGTACATTTATTAAAATCCAAACAACTTATTATGTTATATATTCTTCTTAGGAATCTAAAAGTAACTCAATTCTTTCAGCATTCAGAAAAGAAAAGACAAATCAATTGCACCAACTGATATGTATCTGAGGATCAAGAGCATTTTGTTAGAAGTTTGTGAGGGGAAGATCATGCCAATAAATGTGTATAAGAGTGTAATGTAGGAAAAGCAGGCTTACTTTTGATGTGATGTTACTTTAGCGTCGAAGTGAGAACAGCAAGCCATAGGATCCTTCTGAAGAAAAAGTAATGAAGGGCTGCTGTGCTCCTGTTAGAGCTGGCCTGCTGCTGATTTAGCACAGCTGATTGACAAGCAAAATCGTACTGGGAAAATGGTCCTACTTTCTTGGTTGCTTGCTTGCCACCAAATGTCATGTCTAAAGGTCTAAACTATAACTTTTTTTTTTTTTTTTCCAGCATTATCAGAACTGCACTGTCTGTATTTTAGAACAATAAAACCATGCACATTCTTGTATGTATGTATAAATAAATAAATAAATAAATAAATAAAATTCATCTCATACCTGCTAAATTGAATCTGTCTGCACTGGCATGATGCTTGTCCACAAATATTTGTCAAACTGTAATAAGAAATCCTTCTGGATTTAGAGGAATTGTAAATGGAAATGTTTTCTATCAAAAGTCTAACACTGCTTTATGTAACTGAAAATAGGCTTGTGTTCAAAGGGGATTTCATTTCATTGCTCTGGCACATTGGTTCCACTTCAGAGATCACAAAAGATGACTGATTGGGTTCGTCATAGCTGTGTGGTTTCAAACTGAGCGGATTTTAAAATGTGTCCAAAATGACATTCTGTAATGTGTATTGAATCTGGTCATTAAAACTGGAATTTATGATAACTTCTCCAATCGGTCTGTCTTTCTATCTGTCTCTGTGTATGTGTGTGTGTGTGTGTGTGTGTGTGTGTGTGTGTGTGTGTCTCTGCTTTCATTGAGCTGCATAAGGCAGAGGCAATGTTTCATCTCCAGAGCTTCAGAGATGGTCCCTGTGCAGTAGGTGTGAAACATACAGTGGGCGGAGGATTGTGCTCTGCTCCATCATCCATGCTAACACGCCTCTATCCCAAAGCTCTGCTCGCATCCATTACCACGCTCACTAGCATGAGCATCTCTCTCCATTCTTGTTTAAGAAGCAGCTTTCTACAGTTCTTTTTTGACAAGGTATAATCTCCATATCAGTGTTTCATTTCTGATGTGTATGTAAGTGCGACTTGACAACAGCCTTTTTTTTTTTTAAATTTAGTTATTTTATTTTTTATTCCTCTGACCACAGGAGGAACAAGGGAAGGCCAGTTTGGGTGTTATCAGCAGGTAAACAGTGCCACAAGGGAAGAGTAGGAGAGAGATATGATAGCCTTGCTTGACAGTGGGAGATATTTCCAAAAGAACAGGCATGTTTTTCGAAGTCGGTGATGTGTCTCACTCCCGGTTGTCATCGTAGGGCAGAAAAGAAGCAGTGTTGCTTGCTGATAGAAGGCTAAAAATAAGAAGGAGAAACTCGAGTGGGCACATACTGTGTCTATCTACTACAAAGCTTTAGTTTGAATTGAGTTGAATTGTGCCACTCTTTATTACTCCTTATTGCACATCTCCTACAAACCAATATAAAGCAATACAATATCGGAACAGAGATGCTTATAATCTGGGCTGAAAGGCAGAATATAATAAATGTGATGCAACTTCTCAAATTCTTTGTCTAGATGAACCATATTGGGTAAACTTCTCCAGAGTGGGCGTAGTCTCAGATGTAAATACGTAACCAAAGCATATAAAATACATTAAATGAAATAGGGACCTAGTTATTTTATTTGTTAAACTGACAATTTTATAAAGACATTGGGGAAATTTGTATTTGTAAGTTTCTTAGCCTACAGTACTAAAACTCATATGAACGCTGATGTCTTACATACATACTGTTGGGACTTTTCAATTTGTAAACAATGCTAAATTTGTACACTGATTGAAGTAGAGCTGTGTTTTTGCTTATATTAAACTTTAATCTAAAAGGACACTTTTAGCTTTATTGACAGTGTGACATATTCAAAGGCTTCTTTCATAGAATTTCAGTAGATTTGTTGTTGGTAAAGCTGATTCAGTATGTGCACCTTTCACACAGTGGTAAAGTTTATTATAGGCCTCACTGGTGAGACATCTGGTGACTGTTGGGGCCAGATGTCTTTCAGTAGTACACGTAAAAATCAATGTCAAATTGCCTTAACTTTAAAATATAAAGTAGCACTTACTTACTTATGGTAACACTTTTATTATTATTATCATTATTATTATTATTATTATTATTATTATTATCTATTATAAAGACTTATTCCAACAAGTCTCAGTATTCTGTTATGTCAGAGTGACAAAATGATTACATGCCATGCCGAACATAAAAATTAAGCTGATGCTACTATATAACTCCGTCATTATGGTAGTAATGCTGTCATAGGTTTTCATTAAAATCTTATAAATATTATTACACCATAACCATATATATCAATAATGAAGTTGCCATAGGTTTTTATAACATTAAAAGTAAAACAGGATAACAAACAAACAAACAAAACATAAGTATGGCATCACCGTTTCATGACATGTAGTATTCATATAAAGTAGAAAGATGCCAGCAGTTCACTGAGCTACAGTGTTAGTTGTCATGGTGTAATAATGAACGTCATCCTGGAAAGTGTCATAACACAACCTTGTCAACAAAAAAATCTTGTCACTTTACATCAAAATGACAACAGTTTTATGACTGCTGAAGTCTATTAGAATAAGTCTTAAATGCTTCTATGAGCTTTTGTGAGTTTTTGTACAGTGCTTATGTATAGTGGATATAACAAGTCTACACACGCCTGTTAAAATGGCAGGTGTTTGTGATGTAAAACAATGAAACCAAGATAAATCAAGTCAGAACTTTTTCAGTGTGAACCCTCAGTGTGAACGTTTTGTGAAACATTTCAGGGAAAAATAGGAAAAATAAAAAACTTACAATAACCTGGTTGCATAAGTGTGCACACCCTTTTATAATTGTGGATGTGGCTATGTTCAGAATGAACCAATCACATTCAATCTCAGGTCCGGAGTAATTATCATACAGATATCATCAATGAAATTATTCTGATTAACCCCAAATAAAGACCAGCTGTTTCTGCAAGAGTTTCTTCACATCTTCTTGGTTTCATCTGACTTCTGAAGCCATGGTTTGCAAAGAACTGACAAAGCCTGTACAGGGTCACACTGTTGAATGGTATCGATCAGTAGAGAGGTACAAAAATTTTCAAAGCATTAGAACATTGGAACACCCTAATGCCATCATTAACAAGTAGAGGAAAATGGAGCACCACAGTGACATCACCAAGAACAGGATGTCCCTCCAAAATGTATAAAAGAACAAGACAAAAACTTACCAGGGAGGCTGCCAAGAGACCTACGGCAACATTAAAGGAGCTGGAGGTATATCTGACAAGTACTGATTACTTTCTGCATGTGACAACAATCTCTCATATTCTTCACATGTCTGGGCTATGGGGTAATGTGGCTAGACGAAAGCTCTTTCTCACAAAAAACAAGCTCGACTAAATCGCCCCAAGCCATGTGGCAAAATATGTTCTGGTCTGATGAGACCAATTCCAAAAGCTATAATAATTCCATAATTCCAAAAGGTATGTTTGGTGCAAAAAAAAGCATATCACCCATAGAATATACCCACAGTGAAGCCTGGTGGTGGCAGCATCATGCTTTATGGCTGCTTTTCTTCAGCCAGGACTGGGACTTTTATCAAGATGGAAGGAATCATGAATATCTACACATAACAGTCTGAGTGGTGTAATATAATCAAAAGGTGCTTCAGCAAAGTATTAGTTTAGGGGTGTGCACACTTATGCAACCAGGTTATTGTAGGTTTTTATTTTTCCTATTTTTCCCTTAAATGTTTATATGTAAATATATATATATATATATATATATATATATATATATATATATATATATATATATATATATATATAGGGAGCTTTTATAGAAACTTAGGGAAAGTCTACAGCCAAGACACTGAACGTGAAATGGAAAAAGGGAATTCGCAAAACGGAATCAATCATTTTCTTTATTCCACATTTTTTCTTTGCCCAATGTGCATTTCAATCTACAGACCATAGTACATTTATTTTCCATGAAATGTTGCCAAGAGAAGCGGAAAAGTCATTATTGCACCTCTGTTATACTGAAATGCCCATAAAAACACTTGCAGTGTGATTTTTGTCATGCAGAAACGAAACACACTACAGTAATATAAACTGAGTAGATTTCAACCACCACAAGGAGCCTTAAAATGATCTAGTGTTTAATATATTCAGATTGGTGATCTTTCTGAGGCTTTATGTCTATCCTTTGTGAAAGGTTACCCCCTATCTCACACAAAAATGTATAAATTGCACTCAGAATGATCCACTTTTGTGTGAGCCAGTGTAGACTCATGTGGCGTGGAGAGCATGAACCACAACAGTCGAAAATGAACAAACACTAAGCCTAAATTCATACATGTTTTGGGTGAGCTTATTTGTGAAATGTATACAATAGGAATTTAATTAACAGTGACACTGTTATTGCTCAAGTACAGCTAGAGGGAATAAAGGCTTTAGAGGGTGTACAATGCTAGCTCTGACTGCTTACTACACTCCACCCAAAGCCCATTACCCCCTGACCTTGTGTTTAGAGCTCGGTAAATGGATATAGTTCTATTACACTTTAAGAGAGTGTAACAGAAAGATGTAGCTTTGAGGAGTTGACCCTTGCTCCCCAACTGATGCTGTATTCGGTCCGACAAGCCTGCAGCACATTCTTAATTATTTCTTACTGATGGCCTAATCCATCAAGTGAAACAGTCTCGAAGACTTCCAGGGTAGACAATCTGAGTGGAGTGTAAGGCAGATTGGAGGTGGCTATGGAAGGGAGAGGGGTGTGTTTCTGTATTACAGTAACACCTTCCGTGCTTTAAGAAAGCTGCTTCTCTGCTAATCTCGGCCCATGGTGGCAGATATCAGTTGTGCTTACAGAAAAGAAAAGGAGTGCGGAAGGCAAAGATATTCCCGAAGCACTTTTGATAGCTCTAACTATTAAATGGTGAGAAAAAGAACAAGATAAATGATCAGCTTTATTATTTCTGGCATAATATTCTCCTGAAGTTCTTCTGCCAAAATGAAACCTTGATCTAAAAATATGCTGTAATATTATACACGCGTTGGAATCCATGTTAATCCATGCACAGTGACCATCATTTCCAATATCTTTGGCAACCTGACAGTCCTTTACATGATCAAATTTTATACTATATAGTATATAGTTATATAACTACACACTTTCCTGAGCTAGAATATGTTTCTCTTTTGTGTGCATCTCAATCACAAGTGGTTTGAGCATTTAGTCTAGTTACCTCCAAAGCTGAAAAAAGGAGAAAATTGCATTTAAAAATTCTACTCCAGTTTCACTAAAAGATGCCCTACTTCTATATTTACAATAGGAAATGAGTTCTTACTTTGATTATCAGCATCAAACACATCAGTTTCTGTCTCATCACCCGAGGTAAAATTCACTTGCTGTATTTAAACATGAGCCTTATCATCGTTTCTGTTCTGTTGAGTAAATTTCTTGTTCTTTTTATTAAGTAAATCAAACAATTCACAACTTTGTGTGAGCGGCTAAGGTGCTGGTCACACCTGGTATTAGCATCTGTCTTCAGCGATCCAATTCCAAGTGGACAGCCAAAACACACTTGGCATTTTGACGGCATCTCCAGTAACCACTATCTCCAGCGATAGGATTTCATGCATCATTTCCACCTGAGGAAGGGTGTTACACACATTTATTACATCGGTCTATCTCTGCATTTGTTTTCAGGCAGAAACATCCCGCGAATCCTATCGCATGTACTACTACGAGTTGTTTCAAATGTTTCGATCATGTGGTCTGTTAACAAAAGAGATGAGATGATGAAAGAAAAAAGAAACAAAAAAGCAGTTGCTTTCATCGCTGATGTTATAGCGTCACCTTTATCCATTCGCCTAGCAGAGAAGAACTCTGCCAATCAGCACAATTTCCAAACAGCGTCATAATGATTACATATTTTCTGCAATGACGCAGTCCATTAGGAGGCCCTTTGTTGCTGTACGGGACTCATCGGGAAGCTTTTGGCTCACGCTATAATTGCACCACATATGCATCAGAGGTGGTTTGAGTGATCGGATCACAATGCGCCTGTGAGACACATTCCAACTAGCACTGTCCAATTACAATCGGATCACCCAGGTTGATGCATGTTAATGCCAGCTGTGAATGGCATTAACCTCTTGGCAGCTGGTATGTGATCACAAAATTATGCCGATTTCACTATGACGTGGGAGAGAATATCTATCCAAAAACATGATCAAATCATGAGAAAACGGCACACTTAGCAAGGTTTTAGACATCTGTAGACAGAGTGACTGCATTTAAACTGGCTCCTTACCTGACATAATCTTTACAAGCAGACAGCCAAGGCAAGGCTAGAATGTAGCCTAAATAAAAATATTTCCAAGCAATTGTCTTATATTAAAGTATATTTTTTGCTAGGAAGAAACCTCAATTTGTTTTGTAGAATTTAGCGCCACGACGTCTGATGGGTTTTTACAGACCGCACAGTCAGGATGTCATGATACAGAGAGAGAAAGAGAATATAATATTCAACACAATTATGAGACAGGTCTGGAGAAGGTGATCATACATATTCACATCATGTCATTACACTGTCGATGGCCTTTGAAACACTGGAAGGGTGACTCTTTTTTCATGCCTGTTCTATCTAGTTAAAGTCAAATGTTACAAAAAGGGTGCTTGGAAACTGAACAGCACTTCAGCATTTTTAAAGCTAGCTTCTTTAGTGTTATAACGAGTCAAATGGTGCGATCTCTAGGTTGTTGGTCTAAAAATCACAGATTGTATGTTCAAGGTTGCAGATATGAAATACCCCCCTCCCCTACCCACCCCGACCAGCCGCCCAAACCATCTCCCCCCAATAAATTCTTTGACATATGAGACTATGTCTTTTTTTGTAACTTATTTGTTTGTATAAGTCTGTCACATCTACTTTGCACATGCTTGGGCTTACTCAGCAGTATCTACATATATCTTACATCATTTTGATGAGATCTGTTGATGTGCAGCAGAAGTTGTTCATTTTAAGGCACCAGATGTGTTTCATTCAATTTTCATTCCAGCATGGTCACTGACATGTTATAGTGAGGCAAACATACTAGCACACACAGCACCATCTTTCATTATGGCTAAGGAAAGGATCTACG
>CM040993.1:11399317-11405839 GCA_022985145.1 Pangasius djambal | reverse complement strand
GGGGGGGGGGGGGGGGAGGTTGGAACGACACCTAGGAGAGTGAATACACAGCTCACGATGGATGTCTTGTAGCTCTGCTACGTTTCTAATGCAAAGCAGAGTGTACCAGCCAATGTATGTCATCATTTCTTTTTCCACGGTATTCCTTTGCTATTTTTTCCAGTGTTATTTCCTGTAAATGTAGGTGCATGAAACTGAGGGTGTCAATTACAGTAAGCTGCGTCTTCACTTTCTCTTTTTCACCCTGCATGCAGATCACAGGGCTTCTTTCTAAATGCTGCACAGGGCACAAACAAAGGAAATAAATGTCTCAATTAAGCCTTGCTCAAAAACAACACAGTTAAAGTACATCAGATTTAACTTTAGGACATGTTCTGAATAATAAACGAGACTTGAGCAATGTGTGCCAACTTTTAATAGTTGAATTTACTTTGACACAAAATAGAAATTAAATATGCTGTACAGGGTGTCCAAAACGTCAGGAATCAATGAGAGTAAAAGTACATATATTTAATTTTGTATTTAGTATTTACAACATATGCTCTACATGCTCACCCTTGCGCTCTACACAATTTTTGGGCTGCTGTATCATATCTTTTCAGGCACCCCGTAGAAGCGGTAAAGTCAGAGCATTAGGCATGCTTTTTTTTTTTTCTTTTACAATTTAATTCTATTTTATATTTTTTGTTTCAGATAAATCATGAACAGAATGAATTCACAAGAGACTACTGACTAAATGTGCATCAAAATCTACAAACTATTCTGAAGAACACTTTATGAAATGATGTTAGGCCTTATATTGGGTACAAAGTTATGATTTAATTACCAAGCTAGAAAAAAAATGTCCTCAGGACACCCTCAAAAGTAATGAGGACATTACTTTGTGGGGAGTCAATGAAGGGTAAAAAAGAAGATCCTTTCTGATATGCTCGCGATGCTCCAAGAAGATTTTCCTGCTATTATAGAGACTTTTGCAAATAGAGCTATCACCGGTCCAATACTCAGGATCAGTATTGAGCTGATACTAGTAAAAAATGGTGAATCAGACATTGGAGAGAAAAAAAGAATGAATTTAAGCTAATCCTTTAACAAATATAGCTTGAAATATCAGAGCATTTCTTGTAGCAAATTCAGTGTTGTGGTGCAGTGGGTAGCATTGATCCCTCACAGCTCCAGGGTCCTGGGTTTGATCCTGAGTTTGGTTCACGTTCTGTGCGGAGTTTTGGTTCATGTTCTCCCCGTGTGCATGAGCGTTTTCTCTGGTAAGATAAATTGCCCCTAGGTATGAATGAGTATGTGACCTGCAATGTTTTTAAAGAAAAAAATATTGGCGGGGTATCAGTCTCAGCTGACACACAAGGTTTCAGTATTAGTATCAAGAAGAAAAAAAATTGGTATTGTGCCATCTCTATTTGCAATACATAAAACCAGCACAGGGATAAATATGAATACTGTTTAATGTCAATAATTGCAATGACATTTCAAAACATATACTGTATACCTTTCTATATCATTTATAATTCTACCAGAACATCTCTCTTGTGAAAAATGGATGTATACTAACATCCAGGTGGTGTATTATTTGATTACATGCAACTGCTGGCAGACGTACCTAAAGAACTCAAAAAATTTGAAATGTTGGTTAATTGTGTTAATTTAGATTCCCTCACAGTAGAGATCCATAAACCTTGTTCCCTGTTCATGGCACTGAGCCTGCGTAGGTGGTGAAGCTGAAGTGGTGATATCAACAGTCCGTCAGTAAGCAGCCCTGAGTTTCATGGGAAATGATTAATTCAACACAGCCAGCTTGGTGGGTCACTAGGCCCTTCCCTTTACCAGTGCTTGACTCCCGCCACTTGCTTCATTTATCCTGCCCCATTATTGATTAATTCATGGACCTTATTAAAGTTTCAGAGGCTTACCAAATCTTCTTCACTATTCTTGACCCTCCGGTTGATCTTTGTCCAGTAGCACAGCAAGTCCCTTTGGCATGTGCATGGAAAGAAGAGGAAAGCTCTTTAGGGGAAGATAAACCAGTGTAACCTCCAACAACAAACCACTTGAGTCTCAAGCATCATTATCCTCTCTGAGGCTCATGGATCACGAATGAGGTTAGCCTGGCATCAGCTGAAGGACTTAATTAGTCACCAGTATGACACAAGCATTCCTCGCAGTGGAATACTGTCTAATGTATGCCTGTCACTTACTGTATACAATTACGCCTGGGAAAAGCAGTGAGAGAACACACAGGCTCTTTCGAACCGTTCAAAGTGGGTGAAGCCAGAAAGGCTATTGTTAGTACTCAAGAAATGAAAGACGGAGGAGAGAAACCACATAATGACCACTATCATTTTTATTCCTCTTCTCAAATGTAGCTCATATGGGAAGAGTAACCGCATGCAATTGATGCTGAGTAACAACTTAATGGCCTGAAAGAACTTTTACTTTATTCATGTGCACTTAATGATAATGATAACTTAAAAATAATAAATAAATAAATAAATCCATGATTATATAAAAAATGCATTCATTTCTCTTAAACATTAAAACTGTAGCATTATTCCAGTGCACAAATCTGTAATATTTCCCCCAAGGACTGTCCAGGATTTAAACATGCTTTTTCTTTTGAATACAGCCTCCATTAATAACTTACATCTATCTGAAAAAAAATGGCAGTTTGAAAAAACCTTTTCTTTTTTTGCCACAAAATGCATACTTTTATTTCACCCATTGTTAAGTATACCATTTTGCAGATGACTGCCTTTATCTGTTCATGCAGACTACTGTAACCTTCATAGAGCACAAAATGGAAAATACTCCTTGAACCAACATGCCTTACTAATAAATGAGCAACAGAGACGTGAGGTTTCCTCTATCATATGCCTGAGTCATCAACTCCTACACTACTCACTCACTCAAGTATTAATGTGAACCCATTCAAGAAATGGAATTGTGCAGGTTTATTAAATTCCCCCCACTACTCCCTTCACTCTAATAGCCCTCAGTGCAGTTATGATTCCACTCCTCCTGTGAACCTTTGGCACGAGGAGGAAGGAGACTGAACATGGCCTATCATGCTGAGCTCTAACCCCCAGCTAAACTAATGAGAACTGTCGGGCTGCAAACAATCTGCATTCATCATGCCTTATCTGAGGGGACTGCTGCCTTGAACACGTGCAAAAGGGGAAAAAATTGGAATAAACAGAGGAATAGAGGAGAGGAAAAGATGTGTGTACCTGATCTGGGGTTAAAGTCTAGAAGACTTGGCGGATGGGACTGTGCTCCTCAATAACCCGAGACTCGGGGCAGTAACTCTCGGTGCTGCAAGACAGCATGTAGCAGTCATCAATCATCTGCTTAGCAGACTTTCTCAGGCTGTTGCTGCTTGCCATCTGTTCAAACCCACAGCTGCTTACACACCCTGGTTCTGTTCATGATAGTAGGATTGAGGCTGGGCTCAAGGGCATGGTATCCTAAGAACCTGCATAGACAAATATAAAAGAGGAGGGAGAGGTGTTTGGATGAATGTGTTGAATTTATTAATGCATTTTCATGAGGGATTAGTGTTAGCAGCAGACAGAATCATAAAATCAGCAGACAAACAATACAAATCCATCATCAGTCAGGTAGCAAGGTCAGAATATAAAGAAAGCACAGACTAGGGAACTTGAAGAAACTAATAAACCACGACTTTGTAATGCTACACTGACCCAAGTAAGATTTCTAACCAAAGAAACCACACAAAATAAGACCAGGGTCATGTTCTTTGTCACTTAATGATGTATACCAAATCTGCTATTTGTGATAATACCTCATAGGAAGAAAAAAAAATAATCTAAAAAGAGATCTCTTTATTATCTCTATAGTTTCTCCTGGACTGCAATGAGATCCAGTGGAAATAAAAGTGAAACATCTGTTTAAGTCTTCTGTCTCAGTGTTTTCTTCAGTCTCCTGAGACAAAAGACAATAATCTCACGTATGTCTCCTCTTGAGATCTCCCAAATCAATGATGTATCAGGTTCACTCAAATATACTGCAAGCATACTAATGTATATTTGGAGAGATGTACAGTTTACTTTTGATAAACTATCATGTCTACGTATATTTGAAGAGAGGTATGCTAGTGTTTTTGATATGCTAGCACTTGGAGAAAAGTACATTAGTGTTCTACATTCTATATTCCAACTCTTATTTTAGTTGTAAATTTACTAATACTGACATAAAAAAAAAAAATTTGAATATGCTAAATACTCAGGTCTACCTCTGTATTGTCCATACTGAAATATTTCTGTCTCTATGTCAGCACATTTTAATCAAATTACCAATACTAGTAACTAATAACTATACTAATATGTGAATAATACATATTCACATTCACATGTAATAAAGATTGTGGAGAAAATTTCTATTCGGTTTTATGTAAATATCTGTGCAGCATTTTGGACAACACTTGACTCAATAAAATAACCAGTGAACAATAGATCTTTAATTACTAAATATATTTTTTAATTACTGTTCATTTTAATGAATCAGTTAACAACTTTCCAGGTAGTTCAGTTGTTCAGCTTTGCTTCCTGATCAGGAGATTGTGTGATGCCAAGTGTGGACGTTTAGGAAGAACATTTGTGACTAAATGAAACACAAGTGAGAATCCCCATTAAATCTTCTGAGATATCAGAGAGGAAACTTTAGGAAAATGAACTGTCCTCTGGGACCGGTTAAATTAATTTGATTGAAGGACTTAATTAGAATATCACATTAACTTGTGTAATATAATCATGTACCCCATGTTGATTTGAAACCATGATCAGCAACTCAACAATTGGCTAACTATGATGCCATGAAAGAGCTTTTCATTTATTTTACTGGCAGAACACGAGCTAATATTGTTAGAAGGTTATAAAAAAAAAATAAAACTTAAAGCCATACAAAAACAAAAGCAATACAGCAAAGACAGCTTAAATGCCTACTTTATTGTTAGTGTTAGATTTGATTTATTACCACTGAATCATTGGCCTACTTATCCATCACCAGGCTTTTTATATGATTTGCTTTTTTGATTTGCTGATAGTGGGGCGTGGGAACTGGTGAAAATCTAGCATAAGAACATTTTACAAATGGGTATGTATTATTACAAATAAAATATTTCCTTTAATGGGTGGGTTTCTTCTTTTTTCTCCCTTTAGATTAGTACTAGAAAGAAGGCAGAAAATCAATTTTGTGGTTAAGGCACGACTACAGCAAGTTGTATTACTTGTGAGTTGCTTATGAAAGGAAACGATTGCACAATTGCCAAGACCCTTTGGCAAATTCCAATATACAAAACTAAGATCTGATCCATCTTGTTATTATTTTGCTTATTTAAAATGGGTTTTTCCTGAAGGAATGGAGAGACCAGACTAGTACATATTTTCTTTACAGAGAACATTCCCAAATACCTGATCTAATCTTGTTTATGCTGAATTAACCTATTCCTGATCAAATTTGAGTATATGGACTTGTTTTGACAGCAACAAAACAACTTTGAAAAATGGAAAAATCTGTGCTCATGTCAGCTTGTCAACATTCCAACCCAGCTGAAGGGCTCTATACACACAAAGACCAACAATCACAAGAAACTAGACCTAGGAGAAAGCATGACAGGCAGAGCAAGAACAGGTGCGAACCAGGAACTGAGGAAAAAAAAAAAACCAAACGTTTTGAGAACAGCAGTGATTCTGGAGATCTAACTTTCTATATAATTCAATTTGAACACTAATTCAGCAGGAACAGGGCTAGTGATCGCTGGTGCACAGGATGTGCATTATACAGCATATCAGATTGTTATTTCATGGGTGGATATTTTAATTGAGATTTATGAACTTTAATGTTCTGACATTTGTTAAAGAATTAGATAAATAATACTGTGCAAAATTGGAGATGTTCTCTGTGGCAGTAATGTGGAAATTTAATTAGGGTTTAAAGATGTAGGAGTTAGGAACATTTCCCAAATGGCACATTATAATAATGACAGTTTGGCTGTTTGCTCTATTTTTCCCCCCTCATATTTGACGAAAAATGAGCACAGGTTAAGAGTGTTTCAGTAATGTTTATACATGTTAGTCAATGACTCTTATGTCATGTTTTCAACAAATTTTTCAGGACCTCTTCATGATTTTTTTTGGAATAAAGAAATCCTACTTCTGCAACCTTTTGCCTTTTGAAAACTAAATATCTGATTTCACTGTGACTTGTACAAAATAAAAGGCTTGATTCATAATGCAGAATCATTTTGGGTAATCAGCTTAGTGTCTGTGACGACAATAGTGAATCAGTATCATAGTGAGAAGACACGCTGAAGGTACTTCAGGGTGACTTTTATTGCCTCTTAGACAAGCATAAATCTTGGATATGAAAGATGCTTTGCCTTTAATGCTGATTACATCTCCTACTTCGATGTTTGGATATGAGCTTAATTACTCACTTGAGGTAAGCATTTGCACCTGGGAAACACTTTTGGAGTGCAATGGCAGGTGTTCTGGC
>CM040993.1:11339317-11394317 GCA_022985145.1 Pangasius djambal | reverse complement strand
ATTGTGTTTTATTGAATTGTATTGTATTATGTATTGCTGTTCTGTATATTGACCTTGTTTTACTGTGTAAAAATCAATTTTAATACTTGAAAAGATAAATTTATTACATTAATAATCAGTGTAAAAAAGCAGTGTTAAATTCAGTCTTTAGATCAGTTTTTATGATCTATTATAAACCCATTTAGACACTCTGATTATTAAATATAAACTGAATTCAATTGCTCAAACCCCCCTCCCCCCCCCCCACACCCCCCCAGACACCCCCACCTAAGATAATATAGATTTTTGCTTTGTAGGCTCTTTTCTTTAGTGCTGCTAGATGAACTGCCATTAGTGAATTAATCTTTTTGACTGTAATAGAACCAGAATAGAAAATGTATGGTTTGATGCATAGGTGCTTGAGGAGTGAGATAATTCTTTAATAAATGAATGCTTTTGATAACATATTATCAGCTCACTGGAGGGTTTATTTCCTCATTAAGAAATGTTCAAGGTCATATCAATCAAATTTAACCTTAAATTGCTTAATTCAACAGCAATAATGGATTTAAAATAAAAAAAGACAATAGTAAATGTAGTGTTACTTTTATTTTGTCTACTTGCCTACTAATACCTACTATTAACCCTTAGATATTAGAAACAGTTTCAGCCCTCTTGATGTTGATTGACAAAAAAAGGATTAGTAGTGGCGAGTTTAGCTTTTTAAGCTAGGTACCTCAGCTCAATGAAATGCATCTTACATATTAGATTACACCAAGTTAATTATACAGGAAGAAGGGCTAATAAAAGAATTCAATTACTCATGAAGTACAGGGCATAGTGTGAGTGGCAAGGAAACTGTCTAATTAACCTGCATTGCTTTGACTTTAAGAGTGCTGCTTGTGATTGCTATTGGGTTTGTTGTTGCTGAGACCTCGAGTGTCTTAACCTTGTCCACTACACTCAAACTCTCATCTAGTTAGGGAACTGGCAGGACTCATTAGGTGGAGCATGTTAAGTGCCAAGTTTTCATGTGACTGAGCTTCCCTGATGGTAAGGGTAACATTCCACTGGCCAAAGGTTCCCAATTACTTTTCATCCAGACCAATATCTGTGGGTTATTGTGGACCAGTGGACTGTTGAATAGAATAAAATGCTACAATAACCTATTCCTCCTCTAAGACGACACAGATCACTCACATTTTGCAGAGCTGTAGTGCCATCAACAAAAAAAAAAAGGTAACCCACATTCTACGTATTAATGGGTCTATGCTACAAACTTCAAAGTATTGGTTCATTATTTTTAGTAAAAAGATCAAGATATTTTAATAAACTTCACTTAAATGCCAGATAGGTTCTAGTTATTAAGGTATGAGGTAAAGAAACACAAAAAGTTAATCATTTATGCATAAAACAATGTCATGCAAGGTTAACAGTTTACAAAGAAATACTTGATAATTTCTAGGTATTAAGAAAAAAGACGAAAATAAAATACCTCGTAACTAGATAATTATTTGGAGTAAGTCAAAACATTCATTAAATGACCTTGTAATACCACATATTTAAGCAGGAAAATAAATTTACACTGTACTGTGTACTCAAGTGATTTTTCCCCAAGGTTTTGGGAAAGGTATGGTTTACTGAAGCACATGATAGGGAGCCAGTAAACCATAGCAAGAAGCATCAATTTCTTTTACAGCCCAGGTTCAGTTATACTTTGTAGTAATAGACAGGTGCATACTATATTCATCTCCAGTAACCGTTTTATCCTGGTCAGGATTGCGGTGGATCCAGAGTCTATCCTGGGAATACTGGTCGTCAGGTGGGAGCCTTGGGGGGGGGGGGGGGGGGGGGGGGGGGGGGGGGGGGGGGGGGGGGGGGGGGGGGGGGGGGGGGGGGGGGGGGGGGGGGGGGTTGGACTGCCTGTCCATCATAGGGCACCATGCACACACATTCACACCTAGGAGCACTTTAGCATAGACACTTTACCTAGCAGTATGTTTTGGGAGGAAACCAGAGGAAATCCATGTGGACGTGGGGAGAACATGTGAAACTCCACACAGACAGTAACCCAAGCTCAAGAGTGAATTAAGGACTCTGGAGCTGTGAGGCTGCAACAATGCCCACTGTGCCCTGTATAATACAGGAAATACAGTAAAAATGAATGTAATATGATATTACCATTATAAGTATAGCTAACATTGCATAACATTATACAGTTACCAATTAAATATGGGGTAAGCAGCATATAAATTAAAGATTTAAATTATACTGACATAATGTCTCTCTGGTTAGCATTTTTAGGCAGCATACGTTTTTCCCTATCTATAGTATAATTTTCAGTTTTCCAATGTATCTCCTATTTAAACTTGGCCATTACAGTTAAGTTTACTGTGAATGGCATTACAGTAAACTTTATATATTTACTTACCATCTTGTTACTTACTGACAAATTGCATACTTTTCACATGATCAAGTTTTTCACATGTGATTAAGTGAACAATATATGATCATATCTGTAAAGGAATTATTAATGTGAGAAAATGTTCAGTGAACTTAGAACTTAGAGGACTATAAAAACATACATTCGCTTTATTATTCCATTTTATTTGCCTTGTCCATAACCCTAACATATCCTGTTGTTTCTTTCCAGAGTCACTGCAGCAGGCTGTAAAATGGTCACATGTTACTGCGGTCTTTCCAGTAGGAGCCATTTTGTATTGGCGCGCACTCCTGGCTCACAGACGCTCCAGTGACACCTGCTGAGGAAACTGAAGCCACTGGCATTTGTTAGTCCTCATCCGTCAGAGAAGAAGCTAACAATGTCTCCAGGCTACACCCTAGAGCTCAGCTCTTTATCTTCTAAGCTTTCCTCTGCTTGACGTTCAAGAAAACAATTCAATAAACTCTCATGTCACATGCTTGACATCCCAAACCCTGGGCATATGGTAGAGTTGTAAATTTTATTATAGCACTGCTAAGGTCCTAATGCTAGTCTCGGGAATTTGTCTCTAGGACTAGATTGCTGCTAAAAACTAAAGTAAAGATTACTCCTAAAATGGATAGTGTGGAGCAAGGCTTTTGCATTATCAAATCTTCTCTTGTGACCTTAGATCTTTCTTACCTGTGGACTGAATAGCAATTATGCTGCTGTGTCCCCACACATGACCCTTTCTTGGTTTGCTCCCTCATTAGCAGCTCTGTTTCCAAGAGGAACTCCATTAGTAATATCTTTTCTCTTGCACTCTCTCTCTCTCTCTCTCTCGCTCTCTCTCTGCTCTGCTTTTTAATTTTTTTGTTTTGTTTTTAGGTATCTATACTCATATCTTTCTCTTTTCCCTCACTCAGCCTCTTCTGACATTAAACCTTGTTTTTTTTTCTTTATCTTGCCCTCTGGATATACACATACTCATCCGGGCAGCCTACACATTGTATATTCCATGTGGTTTAGCCCAGGCTAGAAGATATCATTCCACTGCTGAGCCAATTTGGATTTAAATTGGATATCCTTCTCCCAAGGTCTTTCAGAATGCCCTTAATAAAATTGCCAAAGAAAAAGCTGAGACCAGAGTAGCAATACCATAAATAGTGGTTTTCTGAAGATGCACCAAATGTATCTTAGTAATAATGCAGTATGGTAATAATGTAGTACTACAGTACTGAATGTTTATTCATCATTTGACCATGTTTGTCTATTATCTGTTACAACTGTACATAATTCATGATAGTGTATCAAATCCTATGTTATTTCTGCACAAGCTATTACCTTTGCATACCATAAATATTGCTTACACCACCATGCTACATATTACCAAATACATCCAAGAACATTTATTTTTAGCTCATTCATGATGTGCTATAAGGACAACTTTAGGACAGATATTCCCAATGATCCTTCAAGTCTGTCTGCTTGTCTCGTTCAAAACAGGATCTCCAAACTCGGATCTGCAATTATCTCATTCAGATACAACCAACTGAACAATTGCGCAATTAATCTAAATGCTACCTGTGACACCCCCAAGCTACATGATGCAATTCAAACCAAATTACACCAATTAGAGGCAGGTGACAGTGCTTGCCACGCTTAGTCAGTCTTCCTTCTCTAATTATGTATTTTTGGCATGTAATTTGTTGTAATTGAAAATGTCAGGGATAAATGTGACCCACAAACAAAGTGTGCCTAATTATTGTTGCATCATGCAATGGCTGCTATGAGAAAGAAATTAGACATGGATGAAGTGCTTACCCAACACAATATTACAGGGAAGAAATACTGAGAGTGGGATCATGGTGACTTTAAAATATCAGTCTGCACTTTAGCTACACAAAATAAAAACACGCTACAGCTCTGGTATTGTGAAAGTGGAAAAATAAGTGTTACTCTTTTCAAATTTCAATCAATATTTTGATAATTTTGGAAATCCTTTAACAACTGCTAAACCAGTTATTATTTATGCCCAGAAAATCAGACCAGCTTTTAAAGTCTTATAACAGTATGTTTGACATTACATTGTACTTTCCTACAGGTTCAAAGAGGAGTGAAGTAAGCCAGCTGGAACCATGTGATTGAGGACAAGTGAAACAGCTGCTGGCCCATTTTTCCAATATAAGTACAGTAGCACAATGTCACATCCACAGATGGTCTCATCTCTCTTCAGTCATTCTGCAGGTAAATGTAGATGCCCATTATTCAATCCAGTGCTCCAACAGGCATGTAATTACCGCAGGGTCTGCAGAGAGCCACAGTGAGCTTGACAACACGCAGAGCAGATAAAGACACAGTACTCAAGCAGAAAACTGCAGGACTGTATGCAGAATATATCTCACCAGTACCATGGCAATGTATATACAGGCCTCATTAAACGGTAGCGATGAAATGATAGTGTAGGATCATGTGTGTGTGGGAAAAAAAGAGATGACACGTCATTTTACTCTTTATGGATGTAATGACTCCAATTTGTCTGGTCGTACCAGACAAATTTCCCAAAGCTCTGTCATTCTTTATAATGTATTTCTTACACATGTCCAAGAAGAATTTGTGTGGAAAGACTCCAAGAGTTGAAATACACATTAAATACAATGAAATCAGCTCGGTAGACTTTCTTGCATCTCACATCTGATTACTGTGGCAAACTGAATTTCTTCAGTGCCATAATCCTGTGTCCTCTTTAATACCTTCTCAAGAGCAATACAGTGCTGCAATCATCGCTAACAAGAAAGTCCTAGCAGGTAAAGAGAAGAAAAAATAAAAACAAGCAATTTTACCCCAAAACCCCTAGTGCAGGTCAGTGGTTGGGATGGTTCCATATTAACAGCTTACATGTAAAGGCTGAACTGATATTGCCCATTATTATGTTGCACATCGCATTACGCTGTCTATAACTGTGGTGGAACATATGTTGATTGACTTATTTATTGGTAGTCATTTGTAGTGCCTGAGCATCAGTACAGTATATTTTTTCTCCACTGATATGAAAGGATAATAATAATAATACAACTTGTTTACCCAAATAGGAACACAAAATACCAAATATTACTATTGGGTATATATTACAGTCTTGGATATATTACAGCATTAGAGTATATATCACTAAAAGAACATAGAAATGGCAAAGCATCCATTATTGAACAACCTGTCTATTGACAAAGATATGCAAAATGTTTTTCTTTTAATTAAAACTGTAATAAGCATATTCCATCTTCTTGCATAGTTAACCGATTACAGTTTCTGCTAATCAAATCCACCCAGTACTTTTCTGGTAGCACAGAGACCAACTGATCACATGATAGCATTGTACATTGCACGGTTGCACAGAGCAACAGTATATTGTTTCTGGTGAGTTTTATTTTAGAGAGAAGGTAGGAGTATTTTTTTTTCGGATGCACACTAAACTACAGTAAAAACTGCCAAATCCAAAGATCCAGTGTGACCCCTAGTTAATGATTAGCAGCTCATCCATTTTTAAATCACCACAGTAACCACTACCAGAAGCAAATGTGCATCTTTCATGTTTCACATCTTTTCTTCACTGATTTGGCTTTTCCACAAGGCACATTTTATTCACATTTAGTCTGACTGCTGCTATAGAAAAGAAGAAAAATGTAGTTTTCAGATATCTCCTGTACTGCCATAGCAAGGAGTCAAAAAATCTTAAATGCTACAGCTAAAATTGTTGGCAGGTCTAACACAGGAAAAACTTTACACCATTTTTCTCCGTATTTATTCACTTCCAATTCCCAGGACAAGTTGGTTCTCCACTATCACATAGTTACTGAGCTGGTAACATGTGCTTCATTCAAGACAAGTTAAGCCACCACATCTTTTCAAACTGCTGCTCATGAAGCATCATATATATATATATATATATATATATATATATATATATATATATATATATATATAAAATCAGGTGCAAAAAATGAAGGTTTACTGCACCATGTTATGCCCTGAAAAACACCTGACATTATTTTAATCACAGTTATTGTGTGAAAATTAATGAATTCTGCAATAAATATATGAAAAATCAAATCACATGCCCTATATGTGAAAAACTAATGTGAAAAATTAATTTTGAGGAAATCACATGTGAAGATAAATGAACATGTGAACCATCCATATGTGAAAATTGTATTAAACATAAAATATGAAGTGTCTAAAAATGTAATGTGTAAAATTCAAATGTGAAGTTCATATGACTATTCTGTAAATTCATGACTATTACACTGTCCAGATTCACACTTGTGTTCTCCCAGTGATAAGGTCTATATTATGCCCTGAGAGCCACAGAGTAAGCTTTAAAAGTATGAAGAATATATAATCTTGTCTTGGCCTGTGCCCACTGTAGCCTCAGATTCCTGTTCTTAGCTGACACGAGTAAAATCTGATGTGGTCTTCTGCTGTTGTAGCCCATCTGCCTGAAGGTTTGTTGTGTTGTGCATTCTAAGACGCTTTTCTACTCACCATGGCTATACAGAGGGGTTATTTGAATTACTGTAGCTTTTCTGTCAGCTTGAATCAATCAGGCAATTCTCTTATGACCTCTCTCACCAACAAGGCGTTTCCACCAACAGAACTCACGCTCACTGGATGTTTTTTGCTTTTTGCGTCAGTCTGTTTAAACTCTAGACTGTTGTATATATATACTGGTACACCACCACAATGGATTTGAAATAAAATATGGCATTTACCATTTAGGAATTACAGCCTTCTGAAGCAAAGTACTTCCATTTTCAGGGGCTCAAAGGTATTTGGACAAAGTGACATAATTACAAATATAACCATAATTTTAATACTTGGATGAAAATCCTTTGCAGTCAATGACTGCCTGAAGTCTGAAGCCCATGGACATCATCAAGTTTCCACTGAGTTTCCTCCCTGGAGATGCTTTGCCAGGCCTTCACTGCAGCCACCTTCATTTGCTGCTTGTTTGTGGGTCTTTCTGCCTTCAGTCTTGTCTTCAGTAAGTGAAAAGCAGCTCTATTGGGTCGAGATCAGGCAACTGACTTGGCCATTGAAGAATATTCCATTTCTTTGCCTTCAAAAAGTCTTGAGTTGCTTTCGCAGTATGTTTAGGGTCGTTATCCACCTGCACTGTGAAGCGGCGTCCTATCAGTTTTGTAGCATTTGGCTGAATGTGAGCAGAGGGTATAGCCCTATACACCTCAGAATTCATCTTGCTACTTCTGTCAGCAGTCACATCATCAATAAACACCAGTGAGCCCGTTCCATTGGCAGCCATGCATGCCCATGCCATAACACTTCCTCCACCATGTTTGACACATGATGTGGTATAGTTTGGATCATGAGCTGTTCCTTTCTTTCGCCATACTTTTCTCTTCCCATCCTTCCAGTACAAGTTAATCTTGGTTTCATCAGTCCAAAGAATCTTATTCCAGAACATGGGAGGCTTTTTTAGATGTTTTCTGGCAAAGTCTAATTTGGCTTTCCTGTTCTTGAATGTTACCAGTGGTTTGTTGTAAACCCTCTGTATTTACATTCATGAAGATTGTAGATTTTGACAATGATACTCCTCTCATATCTTGGAATTGTCTGATTTCTCTGTTCAGAGCCTCTTATTTTTTAAAGCACATGTGTTGGCATCCACTGAGCTGTGGTATTGCTGAACCAGGTGTGAAAATGCAACACATCTGGATTCCATTGCTGCAGTCCCAGGGGACAAACACAGTCATCTGTGGTGATGATGAGAAGAAAAGCCCCCTAGTGTTGAGCAGCATATGGCCTCTTACACAGAGGAATGTTCACCTTTGGGGTGAAGATTATCGCCTGTGATCTCTGCCAGAAGTACTCTTCTTTCAGTGCTGCAGATTTGCAGGTGGATCAATTCCTTTCATTCTGGAACACTTTCTTTCCTTTTTGTTCCAAAGATCTCCAAAGATCATATTCACATTGATCACATTTTGTGCAAACATACAGGCAAGAATTTCTTTCATGAATTTTGTAAAAGCACATACTTTTTTTTGGAATTTGTAAACATTTTATGCAGTTTCATAGGGTATACAATGCAATTATAACTCATAACTCATAATTTATAACCTAATAAATACTGCATTTGGTTTTTATATGTCATAATTTGAGCATAATTGGAGCAAGTTGGGAAGTTAAATACATAGTGAAATACCAGGTATACATAAATCTCTGATGCTAAGATCCATATTTGTGCATTAAATCATCAATAACTTACAGGCAAATGTTTAATAATTACATATGTGTCATTCCACATGGCAGATTTAGCCTTTTTTCTTTGGGAGATTGCTTTCCTGCATGTGCTGTAGCAGGAGTCGTACAGTGAAGTGATGCAGTGTTGCTTTTATCACAGAATAAGCCCACAGATCTTCCCTGACTCCTGGTCAAACAGGCCAAACAGACAAATTTTAATTGATCAAATACACTGTCTCCAGTGTAACCAAGATGACAATTCTTATGATACTTTTCCTCTTGATATAAAAGGGAAACAAGAAGGGATTGTTTATCTTTCATATCTGACATGACATGCCTTCCTTTTATATCCTCTCTCCACATGTGACTGATGATTCTCTAGATAAGATGCCTTGGTGCCATGGAGGAAATGTGGAGGGATAGTGAGACAGAGAGATAAATAAAGAAAGGCACATGCTGATTTCTCTTTCTGATTTCTCTTTTAGATGTGCTCGTTCTCTCTCTCTCCCTCTCTCTCTCTCTCTCTCTCTCTCTCTCTATTCACTAGACTTAAGATGAGAAAAAAATAGTGGCAGAATCTCTTGGATTAGCAATAGCATTATCTGCTATTGTATGTGTTGTTTCACCTCCTCTTTGTAAACATTTGTGTATATACTGTCATGTAACAATAAAGCTGTCGCTACTACAACTAGGTTACTCTGCAAATATCATCCATCATATTAAAAGTTCAAGATTCTATTGTATACCTGTGCAATTCTATAGAGAGATTTGGGTCTACTTGGACCCAAAAACAGTTATGTTTTAAGTTCATTTAACATGAATCAGCAGAAGGAAGATTGCATAAAATTGCAAAGTACAAGGTGTAATGTACAATTATGCAAAAACTACATTGATCATAAACCAAATAACACAAAGTTAGCTAAAGCTTGTGTAACAGACATGTTGTAAAGCTAAATGTAGCTATCATAACTTACATCTTGATAAACATACAAGACATATGGCATTGTAAATCTGTACACAAATCCAAAATGATTTTTTCCTACACTCCTTTATTAAGTACGTCCAAATATTTTATTGTTTTTAGCTCAGGAGTAATCATGCTTAGCTTAGCTAGACTGAAATATTAAGATTATAAACTCAGATTTACTGTTGACTCCATTTACAGTTTTATTATTTACTGTTTTATTAGCACTGGTTTCATACCTACTTTTTTTCAGAAGGATGGTCATCAGATCTTTTGGCGATTGTTTCACCTTTTCTGAATGGCTCTAAATAAAAGACATGAAATTACATGATGATATTAATCAAAAGGGAATAATAGAACATGAACCGTTTTATGAGTCGTTTTTTTATGTTTTTATACCAGGATGATGGTATTATTTCACATTACATATGGAAAAAAATAGATCCTTTGGAGTACATACATTTTACTGTTTGCTGTGTTATACATATTTATATTACATATGTAAAATATGTACTCTTTTAACACCCAGTAGGTATTTCCACATGGTCCACTTCAGATGCATCCATCATTCTGCAGGCTTTACCCTTATGTATGTGCTGTCTGCAATGGAATGGATTCCCCTGACCATCTTGTATGTTTGATGAATTGCGATTGTGAATACCAGTCCTCTTTCCACGCACACTCCCCGGAGTTTTGGCATGAGTGTGCGCTATACCAGCAACCTGCCTCCTTTCATCCATCCATATTACTGCAAGATGCACTTAAAGCCATGGGACCTGCTGCTTTGCAGTGGACTAAATCAACCTGCGTGCATCAGAGGAGCAGGGGATGGAATAGTTATGAGATGTGCAATCTTTATTCTTGAAATCTTCATATATACAAAATTATTTTAATTGCATAATCATGAGGTGATGTAAATTATGACACGTGGGCATGCACATAAAGTTGTATTAATGTATATACAGATACAATGTTTCGTCTATAGTGTGTAGTTTATCTATATGTATGATTTTCGGTGTCTCACCTCTAGAACCTTCTAGCGGTGATTCTGAGGGTGAAGAAAGTGGCTTCTCATTGAAGGAAGCAATAAGAATGCTAACTCCATATGAATTTCCTAAAACACTTTAGAGAAAAGCATCATTTTAAATACATCTCAGTGCTTTAAAAAAAAAACAGCTCTAATGTGTACTTTTCCTCTTTGTTACTGGAAGCTTTTATGCATATAAAGGCTTATACTGTACATTTGTATCTGGGGTTTATTCTTTAAACAGTATTTACCTAATTCAATCCCTAATTAAGACTATAATAAAAACAACCAGACTAATAGCATGAAAGCCTTGCCACTAGGTTATTTATTATATATTTATTTACCATGCTCAGAGTTTAAAACCTCACAGTTAGTTTGATGAATTACTGTGCTGTGTGTTTTTAGGGAAAACATCAATGACACTGATAAATAGTCTACTAACGTTCAGTCTATCTTCACAGTGAGGAACTTTCTCCAGGGCAGAGATATTCCACTCACGTTACCTCTATGATCAATGGCACACTCTGCATTGCACAGATTGAGAGACTAAACTGCCACTTTAAATTATGGGGTAGCCAAAGTTGTAATTATATTCTAATCGCTAAATTCAACTAGACCATAACTAAAGATAATGAAGATGACTCGGAACAAATCTCCTGTAACAGAATAATTGTCAAAGATGAGTGATTTTTCATTTGCATCCAACTGAGCACAATTACAGAAAACATGGTGGCTGCATTGTATTTGCCATAAGGGACTGGTTTTGGATTTGAACCAGGGCATATTGTGAAACTGATTAGGTTAATTTTCTTTGTGTTGATCAAACTAATCCATTTATAAATATGGTTCGCCTCATCTTTGCTTGTGTTCACTGTTATGCTTATGAGGAGATTCTTCCTTCTTCAAAATGTAGTTCTTAATCTTCAACGAAAAATAATGATTCAAGTCTATAATAAAGAATAAACATACTATAATAAGCTAAACCTAAAAACTATGAACTAGTACATATGAACTGTGAGGAAAAAGTACATATGAACTATGTGCTGAATATTAATTACTAATAAACATTCTGTGTAATTATCGTACAATGAAAATAACCCGCCATCCACGTGAATACGCCACAGTTCTGACATTTCTGACACTTAGGAGTCTAATATCTAAACCTCCAGCAAATGTAGCCTAGGCACAAAGTGGCAAATGGTTTGGGTGAAGTCATCTTTGTACTTATCATCTTTGTAGTTAAAAGAAAAAACGACCAGTGTAGTAAAACACATTGCAATCAACTTCCTGTCATTGCCCCATGTGAGAACTTTAATTTAACATAGAAGGTTTTGCAGTAATATTAGGGGTTAGTTTTTTGTGTCAAGCTCAACAATTCCCTTTCCGGAGGAATGGACCCCCAAAGGAAAGAAGTGTTTGCAAGTAACACTGTGCTCACGAGCCCTTCTGATTCACTTATTCTATGCATTTAGATAGATAAAAATAATAGAAAACACATATAACGATCGGTGAACAACAAAAAGGTAATGGAACTATTTATTTATTTGTTTATTTATTTATTTATAGGGTCTATTTAGGTTACCTGCCTTTACGTCCTATATATACTTGCCAGCCACTTTAATAGGAACACCTGTACAGCTGTTCATTCATGCCAGCCAGCCACTCGCCATATTCTCTCACTCTGTATTCTCTATCTGTTTCTGCACTGTGAGCCTCATTAACTAACTACACCTGAATGGCCAGTTTTCAATGTTTCTTATTCATCAGGTCTGGCATCAAACTGATAGCTAAATAGCTTCTGATTCTTGATAAAATAAATAAATAAATAATAATTTTTTAAAAAAAATGCATGATGCTGTAAAATGAGCGCAGTTCGTATTAACCATTAAAAGTATGCATTTGAGTGATTAATAGTTGCTTTGACTGAAGGCATGCATTTTCCATTGCTGAAAAGAAACCATTACTCTCTATAGCAGCGAGGGACTGTATGACATTATCAATATTATCACCTTTATATAATTTTATTAGATTTTGATCAAATTATTGTAGCAGAGCTCAGCTCAGCTTGCTGTTCACATAACCCAAAGGTCTCTGAGCTTTTGTAAAAGCCACTACAACAAAAGCACTTATGGTTTTGCTCTAGCAGCTTCAGCATATGCCATGTCTGGAAATATTCAAATCTGACACAAAATTGAATTTGTAGACACAGCTACACAGCTTCCACTTTTTCTGGTAAAATATGCCATTATCTATTTTTGGCATCATGGGAAATATGTTGTGATAATACTGCATCATTAATGATAAAGTTACCATACTAAGAAATAGTATACTAGCAAAATCTGAGTATTAAAATCCATATCCATTGGCTAATTGTATAATTAGGCTAATTTTCGAATGTCTTTTCAGCATTTTCATTGTATCAGTGAGAATCTACTGTAATGTAAATAGATTAAGATGATGAACTTTATATCAAATGTCTCTAATAACTGTATAGTCACACATAGGTTCTCCAGGCACCTACACTACTGAGAATATCTGTACTGTGACAATTGCATTACAGTACATACGTATATGTGTGGCTCATGTAGTACATGTGTCTATTTTTGACATATAAAACAATTACTATCACAATCAGAAAGAAAATTAGCACTTCGTGTAAATGTAATGACCCCCTGCTACACCTCAGAGAAAATGTGTAGTTGTGTATTTGCATGACTCAGAACTGAAGCTGACACGCATGCACATTAACACAAGATACAGCATACTGCTGCAACAGATCTGTAACAATGCAAACTTCCTTAATAAATCATATCAAGCAATACATTTTAGGAATTTCTGTATAGTTGTATCAATAGCGAAGACGTGAAAAACTGCAAATTTATATTGTAAATAGCTTTTTTGCTGTAAGGACCTTGTTAACATTTGAATTCATTATGCATGTAACACTTACAAGCCATTTTTCTTTCTCTCCTTTATTATTGCTTTAGCTCACTCCTAATTCAGAAAAAAAAGTCAACCAAATACCTTCATTTGAGAAAATCAATAACTAATGTTGGTTAGATTGTCTTAAGCACTGAAAATCACTGTAGGCTATTATAAATATAATTTCTTATTATTTCTTGCAGCCCCAGTAATGTTTTCACAGAACTGCAAATTGCTTTGCTCTCACTAATTTCTTAGCTCTTGTTCTAGTGTTGTGCATCGTGTAATTCCTATGTTCACCTAAAACATTTCACAGAGTATGCTAGTGCCTGCAGAGGGCCTTGTCATACATCATGGATCTATTAACAATGCAGCTCGATACAGGTTTTGTGCACTGGGCTGATGTATTTATCTCAATACCCAGGAGAGTTGCATACTTCTAAAACTATGGCAAGACGCAATATGTTTCACTAGATAACACCAGGCACTTCTTAAGTTTTCAACTAAAACATGCTGCTGTGAATTCCAGAGAAATTAACTGAATTTTTTAGACTTGGAGTACATCCAGTTTAAATTCCAGAATGAAGTGAAATAATTACCGATCTGCACATGGTGTGTGGAAAAATGTCTAATATAAACAGCATTTCAGTTTAGTTGTGTATTACAGTCCTATTTCTACATAATACTGATATTTTTCAACCTTTACCATTACTTCTTTCATCATTATTTTTACTACAACATCGGCCACTGCTATTAGTGCCCTTGCTTTCAGCTACAAAAATATCCTCTTCTGAACACATTTTGAAGTGAAAAAACAACTCTGCTATCCTAAAGCACATGAAAAGTGGGCTGTAGTGGGGTTCTGAGGAGACCAGCTGATTACTGTGCCTGTGTCTCCTCTGGAGTTGGAGAAGAGAAATTAGAAAGGGCTGTAGGGAGGTTTAGAGGACATGCTGTTCCTTCATAAAGCCCTCTTATGACTTCCACACTGTCCACTGGTCAAGGGCAACCAGGACCTAGGGAGTCTCTATCTCTTTCACAGAGGACGAGTACCCCTGCAATGCCAAGAGCAATCAAATCGTCCCCATCAGCCCTGTTCACCTCTTCACAAAGTGTGAAATTTAATTGGACACCTGCATTTGGGAAGAGCACCTGAAATAGCTAGGGCATGCTATCAGAAACACACTGTGTAACCAAGTGTTTGGGAAAAATCTATTGTTTTTTTCCCCCTCACTTTCTCAGCATACTGGGTACAAGGTTTCTGGACTCTAAACTCTAAACATTGTGAGCTTTTTTCACACACGCACTTTTGCACAGGAATGTAAAATCTAAGGAATGAAACACAACTGGTGTGCTGTTATAGGAAAATAATCAACAATGTGGTGGTGTGATATGATGAAGTGACAGAGTTATTTTTACCACCCCCAAAATGAACTATTATCTAATAACACCACACAATAACAACACACAAAGATTATATATTTTTTAAAATTTATTAATGACTTGTAAAATTTACAGTTACATTAAATGTTGTGGAACATCCATGAAACAGTTTAGTTCCTGTTATGGCTTACTTGAGGGAATGACTGTTTAAAGTTGCTCACCTCACCTGCCTCTGTTTTTTGTCTCTATCTTGAAGTCAATAAGACAAGAGCAACAGCACACACGCAGCTTCTTGTCATCTGTCCTGAAGACTCTCTCATGGTGTACCATTTACTGACTCGTACAATGCTCTGACACCAGAGACTCCTTCCATAAGTGTTAATTAAATATCTCTTTACAGAAAACTACAGCATATGAGTGATTATACTTTTTTAAAATTAAATAACAGCATTTTTAAATCCATTTATTATTAGGCTTCGATAATGTGGATAATCTGCTGCCATACAAGTCCCTTTGAATGATAATTCAACAATAATTACAGCTGGCACTATTGTCTAAGCTGCCGGTTAAGGAAAATTAATCAACACCTTTTGACCAAACAGATTTGAGCATTCAACAGTGCTTCGATACAAACATACTTTAGTGTATGTTTCCCAATGTAATGGGAAACAATAAATGCATGAATCATGGATTAACGACCATGTAAAGGCTGAAAGTAACAAATCATGCAAACATAGATCATTACAGGTAAAGCTATTCTGATAATGTCCTAGGTTTTGAGTGTAAAAACACTGTATGGATGTCTGAAAACTTGTGCAATGCAGATGTAATGCTCCTTGTGTTTTGTTTCGCCTTTTGACCCTTGAAGAAGTATCTTTCGTGATTGGATCAGAGAATGTGTTTGTAATTATACTCTCCTTTAATCGATTAGTTGTGGGAGCTCCTGACCTCAGTATATCCATACAGCCTCAGTATAACTGCCCCGAATCACAGTAGTGTCTTGCATGCAATTAAAGATTTACAATTAAAGAATGTAAAGGACATTCACTCATTATATAAAGCAGTTGTCAGGAGGCTCACACAGAAGTTCGTTATCTCTATTTATTGATCTTGCCGTGCTTGATAGTGTAAGGCCTCGCTCCTGTGGTGAAGAACTAATATTCGTGGTTTCTAAGCACCCTTCTTTATTGATCACTCACGTCTTATATGCTTGAAAATATGTGGTCAGTGAGTAGTTCAAGCAAGCAGTATGAGTGATCTAGAAAAAGCTTGTTTTCATCCATGAGTTTAATCAGTGTATTTTTATGCATTCTCTCTTTTTTTTGGTTTCTATGGGAGTGACACTGTCAAACACTTTTGAAATACATGCATTACATGCTGTATCAGTGTCCAGCATGTGAGAGAATATACAAACGGAGATGTGCAATTTCAACTTTCATGACACTATTTCGCCATAATCAGACCCATTTTGGTTGTGTTTTGAGATGTATTCCTCTCACGGCCATGATGTTGCTTCGTGAATTATACATCGGTTCTCACATGAGAGTGAAAACAACCTTATGGTAAGAATACAAATGCCACAGGCAGAAGCATACCTTGCCTTATCCCCAGACTATCCACGATCACATTCAGAAGTAAAATTTTCCAGCTGTACTGTAAACTTGTCCAACAATTGGAGGACATACTATAAGAGTCCGACACAACAGGCGAAAGCAAGACTGTATATAAAATAAATAGAGATGTTGAAACTGCTGGACAAAATAGCATGATTGAAAAAACGAGTAACCTGATGCAAGTGCAGAAATCTAAGCAGGAGGAAGAAATGTGCCACATATAATATAAAGCAGAACTTCTCAGACTTGCAGCCAGAGATCCATTTAACTGCAGATCAATTCCATAGATTCAATCAGCTCATTTATTTTACGAATTTTATCCAACTAATCAAATATTAGGCTCAAATGTATGCAACAATATTCTGGATCATTTTATTCTTGAACGTTCCATCAACAGAACATAAAAGATTCAAGATGATATTATTTATAGGCCTACTTGTTTTTGAGTTATTGAGGTTTAAATTAAGCTCATTGAATTCCAGTGACCTGTCAAAGAGGCTAATAGCTATAAAGACCTAATACAAATGACAACTTTGGTAATGGTGGGATGTGATTTCCACCACTGTAACAAAATAATAATAATAATAATAATAATAATAATAATAATAATAAAACAACAGACCCGCTGTCTATGCTTCACAGACCCCTGGTGGTCCCTGGACCCCACTTTAAGAACCGCTGATTATAGATGATAACATACACATAAAACCATTTACTGGAATGTGAAACTGTAACTAGAATATAGATAAATATCATTAAAGACCACAATGCTGCACATCTTAGACAATGAGATGTATGGGATACACTGTATATGAGCTTTTTACAACACAAACACTGTTCTGCTTGTGGCTAGATTCAGGAGCAAGAGTCAGGACTGCTGAGATTATTGGAAAAGCCAGGAGCCATGAAGCAGAACAGAAGACCAGCATCATTTGTCATACAACTGACAAAGGAATATTCTTCATATGACTGCCATCAAGCTCACACTGATAAAGCTCTGTGGCCTCAAGAATAATACAGAGTCCTGAAAAAACTAAATATTCTAAGCTCGAGGGGTTTTTCACATTAGATCGTGCATGCTAGGTTTTTAATCTATTTTGACATTGATGTCCATAGGGGAAAAAGAGTCCTCTCTGTTGTCTTTTTCCCGCTTTCACTGTTATAACATTGAAGTAAGGCAACATACAAATGAACCAGTGTTCCTAGCCTTTAGGAGATCTGCTTATACCAAACTAATATCTAAAAAAAATCTAGTAATTTACTGTTTGCTTTATACAAAATCCTTTGATTGTGATGTGAATTTCAATAAAAGTGAAACAGCAAATATCCCAGAAACTGTAAGAAGAGGTTTATGGAAAGACTTCAGATAGATTGTTTTAAAGCGACCATACATAACCTTTTGGGAGTGTGGAACCCTTCTAAAAATATGCTATTTCAAGCAAGTTGTATTTATTATTTTTTTAATGTAATGTTAGTTTTGATATTTCTGTGCTCCAAGGGCTAAGTGACACAACCTTTTTTCATTCCAAATATAATTTTTTTTTTTTTTTTTTTTTTTTTTTTTTTTTTTTTTTATACCCTGCAAAGGGTATGTATGCTTAATCTCCATTTATAATGCCTCTTGTTTGACATCAGTTTCACAAAGCTGTGCCTAAGGTTTTGGCATTATGACATGTGACGTGTGTATGCACGTCACTGTATGAAGTACAAGACTGTAAAATTTGCTTCAAATCCAACCTGACAGCTTTGACTTGGAATCACTATTACAGGATTTTCTGGGTGGCTTACACTTTTAACAGTGTAGAAACATTGTGTTTAAGAGTAATTTTCCCTACTGTTTCTTTTCCTCTATTGACATTTTTAACCTACAAAAATTACACACTTAAGGCCAAATACAAAATATGGTGTTATTACACTTTTTTGTTTTTTTTTTTTCAAAATGAGGCTGGAGAACTGGAGGCCATTTGACAATTTGTCTTTGTAATCCTATACAAATAAAAAATATAACAAGAGGACATACATATGAGTGACCTGTTTCTGCTCTCACCACAATTGTGAATTGTTATTTTAATTTTAGTCTAAAGCTCAACATTCGTGTGCATTTTATTTGTGATTTCAAATGTGCAGGAATGCAAAGATCATTGTCCTTTCAAAAGTTATAGACGCCTTTTAATTATTGCCTATTTCTCTTAATCGTAACATTCATGTGAACAAATTCTTCATTAAGCCAGGTTAATTACCTTTTCGTAACAAACATTAATCAATCACAAATATGTTCCGCATACAGTATTTTGATTGCAAATAAACATAGTGTATATGCTTCTACATATTTTGAGAGATCTTGAATGAATGTCAAGCATAGCAGTAAACCAGTTTTATAATCCAAAATGTAGGCACTGCTTTTTGCCTGTCCATGTAATTGGACAAGAGATATCACCCGGTAGTCATCCTATAGCCGTTTTTGTTCTTATCAAGTTTCTGCTGAAAAAATTGACTTCCTCTTTCAGTTTGCGATGAGTCTATCACCAGCTGTCTGGAGGCTGCAAAAGGCACAATAACTATTAAGCAGAGGAAAAGCACCAAAATGTATCAGCTCAGCCTGCCATTGCATTGTAATTTCCTGTCATGCCATTGCCAAGACTGTTGTGGCACCACAGTGCTCTGCATAAATCCTGAGGCACATACACATACCGTGAGAGCAAAGCTGGCTAACATCAGAGAAGACTGGCATGCAGACAAGCTACTGCTCTCAGTGGTGCCGCCCGTATGCCAGCTTTGTGCTATTGTTTGCGTTCACAATGTTGCCTGTATTAAGCAATATTTCAGAAAGGACTTATAACTCACTCAGGGCCAAGCCCATATGCTTTGAAGAAATTCTCTACTGGTAGCACACTCGCCTGTGCAGAACTTTTACAGCATCTCGTGAGCTTGTGATATAAAGATTCTTAGAATCTATTTCAGAAATTGTGATTTTTCTGACTAAAATTAGATTTGTTTTTATAATATTGTTTCAGTTACTTCAAATTTAATTTTTCATGCAACTCACACATTTTTACTATGATTACGATCCACTCACTGTGTTACTCATGTCCCTGTTCCCTACTATTTCAGGTAACTTTATTTAAAGGTAATGCTTATAACCTTCATGACACTTTCATGGCACCTATATAAGCCCTTTATGAGAACTGACATCAACCGAAATAAACATAAAATAAAAAAACATTTTATAAAACTTTTTACAACAGATGTCAGGTGTAAATAGTCATACCTGTCACGTTTCACAGTTTACCCACAAGACTCATTTTTTTTGCCTTTATTGTGGTTTTACTTAAAGTATATAAAGTTATAGTTTCACAAAATACTGGCACCCTGCAGAGTGTCATCACAGCAACACTGGCCTCAGTGATCTATTTAGCTCCACCCAGCATAACTGGTCAATTCTGCCCATTGAGTTAAAGCTCATTTCACACGCAGACTAAACCTCCAACAATGGATACTAATGAGCAAGCAGTGGGTGAACGGCCCAGATACACGACAAAATTTTCTCCTGAAAGGAGTTTTCAGTTTGACTGCACAGACAGCGAGCGCCAGTGATACAATTTTGTGTTAACTCCAAAATGCTCAGGTTTTGCTTAGTTAAATGCTCAAGAGTGGAAAGCAAACTACACAACTGTACAATACCATGTACAGCACAGCATAGAGTAACCGACATCCCCCCCATACACACACAGCTTTCTGCATCAGTTTGAAAAATGCTCATCCTTAGTTTACAAAGACAACAGTGACAATAAAAGGAGAAAAGGAAAAGTGTGGAGAGCCTTTTCTTGGGGGTTCATCATGACTATGTTAGAATGCCATGAATACTGACTTTGTAGCTCAGCCTGGAAATATTTATAACAACAAAAATCTGTATGTCACATGACTTAGGTATTAGAAACAAATTCTGTAAATATATTCTCTGTACTCTCCTGCATCATGAGTAGCTGTTACATAAAACTTCATCTCAAACAATGAATCCAGCATTTTGGACTTTTCCCTAACAGTAATGTCAGTGCAACATTCACTGCCCATTCTTCTTTATTGTAATAAAGATCCTGACTAACCGAAGAATAGTGAGAGGAATTAAGTGCATATATCCACAAATTTACACACATGACTTTGTATGCATTCGTAAACATAACCAATTATGTTGTTTAAAAAAAATGAGGGAAAAACGTATTTGGACACTAAAATCAAGTTCTAGATATGAATGCTGCAAAAAATGTTTGCACCTGGTGTCTTTATAAAAGAATCGGTTGCAAGGATTTCGTGCAATAATGGTGAACCGAGCCATAGCAAAAACCTTAAACATCCCTGTCAGTACAAGTAGTTTGATAATATGCAGGTGGAAAGTTCATGGAAACTCAGCTAATCATTCTGGGACAGGTACGACATGTAAGATTTCACAACAGGTAGAGAGAAGCCAGCAGTCATTTGAAAAGAGTTGCAGGATGACCTGAAAGCAGCAGGAACAACAATTACAGAGAAAACAATGAATCAGAAAAAAAGAAAAGAAAAAAAAGAAACAGTGAACTGCACCAAAAACATCTTCGTTCCTATACCCCATGCAAAACAGAAGTACAGAGATGCATATCCAAAAATTGCACAAGAGCAAAAATAGACCTCTATAATTCAGCTCGTTATTTGTGGAGAAAGAAGGGTTACATATATGAGCCCAAGAACACCATACCCATGGTAAAATATGGAAGTGGGAGCATTATGAGATAGGGCTGCTTCTCTGCTAACGGTACTGGGGCATTACACATCATTGAAGGAAACATGAATGGAGTGAAGTATTAGAGACATACGGACATATTAGAGAATCTGGGGAAAAGATGGACATTTCAATAAGAGACAGACCCCAAAAACAGTGTCAAAATAAGTCAAGATTGGTTTCTAAAAATAAGGTCAGTGTGTTTGTATGACCTAGCCAATGTCCCAACTTTATTTTTTTAGAGGATTTTAGAATTGCGAGTCCATCAGAAAGACCCTCATAATCTTGGATATTGGAAAACACTTTGCCAAGAGGAATGGGCCAGAATTGAACCACATTGCTGTAAAAATCTAATTACTTCTAACCGTAGATGGCTTGAAGCTGTAATTGCCAACAACGGTTTTGCAACAAAGTACTAACGTTGTTGATTTGTAGTGTCTAAATACTTTTTTCCATTTCAACTTTGGGTTATCTTTGTTTAAGCTTATGAACACATACTTTTTTGTTCATATTTATAAGTACACTCAAATACAGTCAAAAGACACTGTGTGCACTGTGTACGTGCAACATTTGAAGTAGATATATGTATTGGAAGTATAATAAATGCAGGAACGATAATGTCCGAATACTCATTTGCTCCATCTTCTCCAGTAGTCACTGTACCAGTACATCTGGTAAGAGGACCCTTTTTAAAGAATTTCTTCATCCTGATATCATGGCCAACTGGGAGAGATTGAGAGTGAGCAGAATTCTAAATGTCAAAACATGAAAAAAAAAAAAAAAAAACAATCTCAGTGTGCCAGACAGTGGCTGTGTCAATGTCCCTTCTGTTTGCTCAAATCATCTCAGCAAGTAGAGGCCAAGAGGAGGGTAATCTCACAAAACCTAGAGTCCAAGGATCATCAGGCATTTCTGATCTCTTTCAAGCACACCATGGAGCTCTATGACTCTGAGTCTCAGAGACATGTCATTTTAGTACATAACTTAGGTGGGGTCACTCTAGAAACAGGATCCAGCTGAGTCTCCTGACAGCCTTGACATGCTTACTTCAGATGTGGTGCTGCAAAGCTCTGACCCCATTGTGGCCATAGCTATGGACTTTCTAGGCTCAGCATAAATGAACACGCTGTGTAGCCCCTTTCCACCTCTTGAGAATGTAAACTGGTTTTTTGAAGTCCCCTTGAGCGTTTTCTCCATCTAGGAGTCCTGAGTGACACACCTAGTTGACACTCATGGTTATGGCCATGACAACTCTAGCATGATCACTAGTGTCTCTTTTTATATTGTTAACACTAAAAGCACATTCTTCTTCTTCTGATAGATTTGGCAACACACCTAATAACCTGCAGTGCCTCTGCCAGCTTCTGCTCCTACCTCTGGATGATGTCACTATTATGTTTAGGAGTACTGTTAAAACCCATTTTTTGCTTTGGTTCTAGTTCTGAAAGGAACCCTACTCCATTTTGTTATAAAGGCAAATAATTTGAAATGTTTCTGGTTCTGAGAGAGTCTTTGCTTCTTTTCCTACTTCTGAAGAGGTTTCTGAATGTCTAGCTCTGTCCATGAGTTTTCCAAAGCATCAGCCCAGGTCCATCAGCCCCAGTTCCTGAGTTTTCCCCAGTATCAACCCCAATCCCAAGTATCAGCATCAGTCCCTGAGTTTTCCCTAGCAGTAAACCCCAGTCTCCAGGATTTTCCTGGAATCATTCCCTGTCCCTGAGTTTTCCGCAGCACCAGCTCCAGTCCGCACTATTTCCCTGCCATCAGCTCCAGCCGGTGGGTTTTAAGAAGCATCGGCCCCAGGCCCTGAGTTATCCTCAGCATCAGCCCTGGAATAAACTCGGGTGAAATGAAGATGGACCCATGGTACTCTCGTAAGTCCTACCTGTTACTCACACATTTAGTATCTTCGAAACCGCATTTCATTCTGTGAGACGAAGCATAACAGCAGATTTTCAAATCTGCAGAAAAATCCCTCTATTGAAAAAATTTGATTCAATCTGAGTTTATTTCAATTCATCAATATACAATCATAAAATATTCTGAAACACTAAAAGAAAATCCTCTTACATTTACTCTAAATTAACACAGATAACACAATCATCAGTTCGCTCACCAGCCAGAAGCCTGTCATTAGGCAAATTTCCTGATCTGCTACCACACAGATGTAATGGCACTCACACAGCAATAGGCTGGCATGTAAGTGCTCCTCTGATGGTCCTCTGATGAGCTGCTGTTCATCATGAGTCGAAGGTGCAAGTGACCAGCAAGGATTTGTTGACTCGCTGATATGATACATATGAGAACTGTATTTTCCATGTATCCGCACAGAAAATTGCTTATTTATTATTGAAGGAGGACAAGAAATTGTTGCCTTTCTTTATTGTAACACTGAATTTGCTCTGGCTGTAACATGTAGAATCAATCCTAATGTGCAGCTATGCATACATATTATCTTGAAAATTGCTTGGTGGATTCTGGGCACAAATGATTCCAGATCCATTATTTGTGACAATTGTCTGTGGGCCTTTGACAGACATTTTGCATGGTATATGGATTAGCCTTGATTGACAGTGCATGCTGTACAGAGGGGCATTGCGATGCATTAGCATTCATTGACATTTTCCCCTGTGTTCAGGAAACAGGAGCTGCCATGTAAACGGAACACCATTACCCAAAAAAGGGGACAAAATGCAATATAAAATGGCATTGTACAATGGATGGGCTACCAGAAGTGCATTTTAATGGGGAACTAGAGGTCAGTATTAGATCAGTTTAAACAAGAATTGAGAGAGATAAGAGAGAAGGTTGAGAAGAGGTGACTGAGAGAGTGAGAGACTCTAAAGTAAAGTTTAAATAGAGTAGTTATCAGTGGGATAACTGATAACTACTCACATTGTGTACAAATCTAACCAAGAAAGGTAAGTCGAAGGCAAATGGATTTGATTGTGCTGTAGTCCTTGGATGTAAGAACAAATGATCTCTGTCAGATTTAATATCTTGCACAAAAGGTGCACAGATATACAAAAATCTCACACAATAAAAAACACAATTTTGCCTGTAAGCCTGGAAATACTGGGTTTTGTGATTTTATAACAGTGTTCCAAAATAGAGATGAAAAAAGTACTAGTAGCCTCTATATTTTCATGCTTACCTGCACAGATTTTTAGTGTCTCATAGTGATTAATAAAATTAATTAAAATGCAAATGAACTTTAAATTTACACAGGCATACACACCTCACAATGCCTGGAGGCAGAAGGAGGATAGACCTACATCCTATGAAACAAACATACAAAAAACTTCCATGGTTTCATGGTATCTTGAGGCTTTGCAGCAAACAACTATCTATATATATCTATACCACGTATGCGCGCATGTGTGTGTGTGTGTGTGTGTGTGTGTGTGTGTGTGTGTGTGTGTGTGTGTATATATATATATATATATATATATATATATATATATATATATATGTGCACAAAGTGAGATTCATGAAGACATAGTTTGGTAATGTTTGTGTGGAAGAACTCGAGTGGCCTGCACAGAGCACTGACTTCAATGTAACAGCTTTGGGATGAACTGGAACACCGAATGCATCCCAGGCCTCCTCACCCAACATCAGTGCCTGACCTCACTAACGCTCTTGCGGCTGAATGAGCAAATCCCCACATTCACGCTCCAAAATATAGTGGAAAGCCTTCCCAGAAGAGTGGAGTATTATAACAGCAAAGGGGGACTAAAGCTGGAATGGGATGTTCAACAAGCACATATGAGTGTTAGGGTCAGGTGTCCAAATACTTTTGGCCATGTATTGTATACCTGGTACCCCTGCTCAATCATGCAATCATTCAACCAGCCAATCATGTGACAGCAGAGCAAGGCATAAATTCATTCATATACATGTCAAGAGCTTCAGTTAATGTTCACATCAAACATTGGATAATTGCATGAAAGTGCAGGTATAGAGCTGATCCTATTTAAATGGCCAGAGAATATATATGTGCAATCTGGATTTTCTTTTGTAATCTTTTCACACAGACATAAACTGCAGTTGCAAAATGCCTATACAGTATTAAAGATCTAATCTCACAGCTTTTAAGCAAACATAATGCAACACTCTACAGAGACCCCAAGATGCTTACTTTTTCCTCCAATGAGACCTGATATTTGCCATAAACCATTAGCACTTCAGTGTCTCACCAGCATGAGTCCATATAACACCAGCAGCACCCAATATATGGGCTGTTTCTCACCTGAACACGCATGGTGCATATCTGTGAAAAGATGGAGCTATGGAACAAATACCACTGAGCCACAGGGACTTGCAGTTCATCACCACACAGAGCAGAATAAAAGAGTCTGTAGCAAAGTAGTTTTTTCTGAAAAACAGTCACTAGGACAAAAATGGATCAGTAACCTGAACAGAATATGATCTGGTTTCTGGTGTTAAGCAGGTAAGCACAGACATGGAGCAGTGTTACAGTGAGTTGACTTATATAGTTGACTTATATATGAATTAGGATTCATATATTAGACTTGACTTATTAGTTTACATATAAGTAGTAAATAAAGCAGTTATTTGGCAACAATAGCAGCTTATTGTGTTTAATTTAGCATTCTCATATTCTTACCTTATATTGTTATCTCCTTAATTCTGGGAATGTATATGACCCTTAATACAAAGTACTACTCATAGTTTTCATTGTTTGACACATACCCCTATGAAAATTAAATCTATCCAAATATGTTTATACACCATTTGTTTCATTTTTGGTAACGTCTTCTGCAATGCACAAAACATGTCTGGGATTTTTTTTTTTTTTTTTTTGTATAACTGAATTCAACTATCTTAGTACTTAGCATCTTTTATACCTGACACACATGTACATTAAATACCAAGCATGTTGTACTGTAAAATAAAGCTTTGTACTAAACACATCCAAATACGATCGGTCATTTATAAGGTATTATCTTTCTTTATACAACAACACTGGCAAATTGCTGTAGTGTGAGAGGAACAATACACATCAGGATATGCTGTTACTGGAACATAATCAACCTCTGGGTGGTAACATCCCTCTGCTATTATAACAAACCCCACAGTGTCAAGACATGTGTAAGTAATAAAACAAGACTGGATGCGCTGTTATAAGAAAATAATTGACTTCTGGTGTTCTCTGCCCATCCCGAAGTGTTTTATTACTTAAATTTGTCTCGTGTTTCATTTCATGAATTAGCCCGAATTTCCGGAAACAACAGTTATTAAGGGTGAGCACTAACTACTACAATTTAGGAGGGGAAAATAAGATCATTAAACAAAACAATAATAAGCTGTTGCCAAGTAACTGATGAATGCACTACTTAAATGCACACTTATTACTTTTTAATTTAATGCCTGATTCTGACCCACTACACTAAAACTTTACCTTTATAAACAGCATCAACAACAGGAACACACACATGTATAAACTTCTGAGATGCATCTACACGAGACTTCAGTACAAACAAAACCATTTTCTGTGAAAGAACATTTTTCCAAACGCTGATATAAAATACCTGCTTTTTTTTTTATTATTGTTTTATCATTAGTTGTAGGGATGGCACAAAGAATCAGTGATAAATCCAAAGAAATACAGTGAAAGGAAGCCTAAACAGAGCACAAAGCAGAGTACAATGATGGTATGTCAGTACAGGAAGCTGGCCTAGAGTCAATACACTCTGAAACCTTTCATTTAGTCGTTTGTAATATGTTCAGGGAGAGTACACAAATAGAGGACCAGGTCATACTATCAATATTAATAGCTGTGAATTAGCATCATTTGCCTAGGAGTGAGCCACAGAATTTAAATAATATTATTTTAAAAGCCCTTGTGTTAATGGCAGATATTTGAAGCTATTAAAACATCTTGGTATCCTTAGGTGAAGTAATGAGATACACACAGTGTTTTATCGCCAGGTGTTTAGGGGAAAAACAAGCTATTTTATGAAGCGTCGTAATGTTATTTTATCTGAGCTGAGAGATTAATCAGTGAAAGGTAACTAAAACATTTTTGATATTATCTAAATAGCTATAATTTATATATGAAAGGAGCAAACCTTAAGGACCTTAAACACATTTAAACTTTGATGTGTTGCCAAATAGCTGATGTAGTTACTATGTGCATAAAGCGTAATTATAAAGATCATCTGCGAACTTGGAACAGAGTCTGAAGTGTTTTTAAATGGGATTGTGGAAGCAACGTTGAGGTAACAGGTTTCTGGACTACTGTCTTGGCTCAGATTTGAGACTGGGGTTCTACAAGAAATAACTAATCCATATCTTGGCTAGCTCCTTCTTCCATATGCTCTGGCTTTAACACTTGATGAGATTAAAATGGCCCTTAACATTTTTTTTTTTCCCTCTATGAATTTTGAAATTGGTAACAACTGGACTTTTATTCATAACATGAAAACATTTGTTATTTTTACATTTATTTGTACACATATATACATCAAACACAATAACGAATAGGTAGCAGACATTATTAAACTCTTTAATTATTCAATGTGTGTATGGATTATGTAAAGGAAAGGCCATGTAGGAATGCTGTTGATACAGTTAATGCAATTAAAATGAGCAGAGGAGGCACATGTTGCAAAAATACTGCTGAAATAACGAGAGGTAAGAGCATTATTTAAAAATAATGAGTTAAGACCAATTAATAAATTCATTTCAATCTATCTGTAAGTTAACAAACTGTTTATTATTTGTATTTGTAATACGTGTTGGCAACTTTGTTTTGCTCTATTATAACAAGCCAAGTACAAGTTATTGCCTTTAAATGTTATGGTTTAAGTTATTCCGGTGTAATTTTGTCAGCTAGGTGTTTCTACATTTTAATTGTTCTTATCTGATGCTAAAAAAAAAAGCTTGGAATTGCAGTGCAAATTGACCTGAGCTCTAAAATGGCCTGCATAGGCCATCAGCTAAAGGTTTTAGCTTAATAGTATTCTTAGACCCTGACCTCTTTGTACTTGCATGAGGATATTTGTTTTGATGGCGCACTTCTGTAAGTCGCTCTGGATAAGGGCATCTGCCGAATTCTATAAATGTAAATGAAAGCAATATTCATATCCTGTAATGACTGTCAGTCATTGTGCTCTGGTTTGGTCATATTGTCAACATGTATTGTATCTGGTTCCTAGCACACCTATATTACACTGCATATACCAGGACATACATGTGACCTACATTGACAAAACCAAGACTATGAAGGTCTCAAATGATATCAGTACCTTTTGTCCAGTACTTTGTTTCTGCATTCAAATTCTCCCTCGGTTATGATGGAAGATGAAAGCCAAGATGGAAGGTTTAGAACAGGCCTCTTTCAAGACATACTGATGACCAAATACTACTAATATTTTGAATGTTTTAATAAAAAGGGTTCTTCTGGTAAGCCAAGAGGAAATTCAAATAGAAAATTACATCCCCAAATTTCATATTCTTGGCTTTGCAAATAGAAAGTCACATACATGAATTAAAACTGCCTTTTTAATGTGGAACCTTAAATATTGTGCTTCCTGTATTCATACATAAACATTTCATATAAACCGTGATTAACAGAGCTTCTTTACATATACAGGTTTGTTTACATTTACCAAACCAACTTATTCAATATGTTTCCAACCATTTTGATATTTCAGCAATGCAAGGGAGACAACAAGAATTAAAGAAAGCTAAAAGTCATAACAGCTTTAACATAAAAATAAGAAACAAGACACAGCTCCTCAAAACATTATTCATAACCAACAATATACGTAAATGTTCTTTTCTTTCTTTCCTTCTTTCTTTCTTTTTTTTTAGAATATGTTTTTAAAAACCAGCTGGTTATGGTTACTTTCAGGTAAATTTCTTCCACAGTTTATTTTCACAGTTTGTGTAAAATCAGAGAAACATTCTCGCTAGTGTAATAAAATATTTTATTATTAATATCAGCTTTTTTTTTTTTCTTTCAGAATGCACACTGTTCAATATAAATGGCAGAGGTGTGGGTAGGGATAGTAGGCCTTATCCTGTGCAGGCTCTGCCACCTGCTTTCACCTCCACGGTGTTGTGTTTATCTCTTACTGCTCTAAGGCCCACTTGATGAGAGTCTGTGTAAAGCAATGACATGGCAGGCTGACTATGTCTCCATGTACCTTTCCAACCAACAGCGCAGTAACCCGCCAGTTCTGAAGACAGCACAACTGCTATGTGACACTGAGCGCAGTCAAAGACGTTTCTGCTCTTATGGGAGAGCACATAGTTACCTGTGTTTAGTTTGGAACGTTGCTAAATCTGCAAATTACAGGCAGGTCTTTGTGCTGACTTCTGGAACCTCCACCAGGACATCTTCCACCTCCACCGCCATTCAAATCAGCACTTGAAGGAGCAAAATAATCATACAAAATAGCCCAACGGTGACGCTAGAAATATTGACGTTACGTGTTTGGTGTTAACGCCCAGGCTCGCAATTCTGCTCATAATCTGAAGGCACTTTGTATTTCATGGCAAAAAGTGGCTCCAAAGTTGTTAATGTTCTTGCCAAAGAGAAAAGAGGAGCATTTCCTTAACCTGTTCTTGTATTCTTTCATGGCCTTCCACCTCAGGCTTCTGCACGTCTTGTCTTCTCTTCTTTCTCTTCTGCCCTCCTTCATCAGGCGCTCATTAGCTCCTTTGACCTGGTCTCCTACCCCTGGCCTGCCACTAGGGGATGTGAGCACAGTGTTGGAAATCAAAACAGGCTGCTACCCAGGTTGGGATATAAAGCAAATATGAGTATTTTTTTTTTTTTGCCATAGTTTTTCATACATGTGTTCTCAAGCACCAAGCCAAAAGAAGGTTAAATCACGTGTGTGTCAGGGCTGGATGTGGAGAAAAAAAGCTAATAAGATCTGAATATACAATGAAGGACAGGAAGGATGAGACACTGAAAGGTGTTCATAGTAAAGAGCTGGTGGAGACTGCCATCACCCGTCATTTCCCCACCTTTATAATGAGTTTTTTTTTAACTGCCAGCTGGCAAAGTTGTCCTTGTGCTTTACAAACTGTCCTCAGATCTGCGTGGGGGCCCTTCACATGAGCCCTGCCTCATGCTACTCCATCAGTAAGCTGCTCTCATCCAAGTCCTTGGGAGCATCTTACGGCAAATTAGTTTGCAGATTATTTTCAGTAGATACATCAAATCCTTATTACTTTTTTGTGTCGTTTTTTTCCATTTTTCATGATTTTATGTCTGATAATCCATATTGAGACAGTGCTGTTTCCCTCTTAGTCATCTGAAAATGTGAATCTTTGGTGATTATATTGAGGGTACGGGATTGCGGCCTCAGACAGCGCCACCAGTCTCCACCCAGCGAGGTGGTCACCTAAGACCTTGAAACAGTGTGAAAGCCAGGGCGGGGCATAACGGCCATATATGTGTCACTCGGAACGGATCCTTCGAGCTGATATCTGATGACAAGACAAGGAAGGGGGCAGAAAGAAGAGGCCAACACACAGACAGAGATTTAGATTTTGATCAAATATAGGACTCAAATATTATTTGAACAATTTCATAGTTATGAACTGAAACTCTAAAACTCATTTTTAGACATCTTCATGACACATTCCTTATGAAAACATTTCCAAAGTATGTCAAAGGCAAAGTATGTCAAAGGCAAAGTATGTCGATCAAATGATAAAGATTCCGACTTCCAGGAAAGATAGAAATACTCTGTTCCGGTTTATCTGGTTCAGGAAAAATCTTTTTTTTAGAAAAGAAAAGCCAAGTCATTTAGCCAGGCTGTTTGCTCATGGATTTCAGAAAAGTTCAAGCTGAGAAGAACAAAATCCTTATTTCCCTTTCAATAGCTTAATCAATTCCAGACCATTACTTTGTCTTGCCTTCCATTTTTTTGTTCTCTGTTTGTCTGAAAGTGCAATTACAGGCCTCCAACAGGTACAACTAATTCTAGCACTCACACACTAGTGTAATTAGGAGCCATTACTAAAGCAATGTCTCCTTAATACATACGATTGAATGGAGGGTCAGGACACTCCCCCTCTTCTAGAGTGACATCATCAATTGCAATGTCCCCCTCGATCCCTGGACCTCGGATACCTTCAAAGATCACCTGTGTAAAGGCAAAAACAAGACGCAGCAAAATTACGTACTACATAAACTAGTGTGAGATCCAGAATTATAAAATAAAAACATGGGTTAAAGTAGGGATGTGCTGATACTGGTACTCCAATATATACTCCAATACCAACATCTGATACCATGTGATACTATGTACAGTAAGCTTAATATTTGTTCTCATGCTAATGGACAGATGACACAAAATGACAATGATCTGGACATACTGTATATCGTGATTAATGATGTCATCAAATCAAATCAAAGCAGACTACAAACTGTGCTCTGCAAAAAAAATCTCAAGAGGAGGAAGTACAGCATCTTCCTATAGTACAAGTAACCTGATTACCTGAGAACAAACCTAGTAGCCTAATGCATGACCACGCAAGTGTGTGCTTTTCTTGTGCACTATTTACACCAGAGAAACATAAACACAGCGAAATAAAATATACATGACCCCCATGATTGCTTAACACTAAACAGGTTACCCATTTCAGTGTCAGTATCGGTACTGATGAGTACCAAAAAACTGTACTAGTACTCAGTCTGGGAAAAAAACCTGTTTCAATGCATCCCTAGTTTAAATGTATGTAAATCTAAGTTTCTTTATTATAAATTTGTGTAATCATCAATCATTTGTGTAATGCTTTTTTGTTCATTTTAACACCTGTGAGAAAAATCCATGAGCCATTGTCTTTGTTCAGAGAATGCCACCACATGTCAAAATATTTGCTTGCAGATGAATTTATCCAAAGTCATACGCAGCACCATACTGCTGATTGAAGGCCCTTCATCTGCTAGTCACCAAAGCGTTATCATGGAAAAGTAGCAAAATCAATAGACACTAGCAGCTAAGCAGCATATTACTGGACTTCAGACATTAGCCAGAGTCCTCGGGCAGGTGGTTCTGAATATATTATCGTGAGACTCAAACCGTCGTAAGCATTTGCATTCTGTTTGTTTCATTGTATAGATGTTATGAACATCAGCGTTAGTAAAGTTGAGTGTCATTTTCACTGTTAAATAATAAACTAGTCATCTGATGTCCAACTCAAGAAAAATGGCTTGAAATATGACCTATCTGCAAAATAAATAAATCCAGATATTACTGTGCAATCTATGCCCGTAAAAACCTTTCCACAGGCTCTGTTAGAATGATGTTCACACTGAACTTATGAATGTTCAAATGAAACCAATTTTAATGTAGCTATTATATCAACAGCAGTGACAGTTACTCAGAGCTTATGAAGCCATAAAGGCAAACAAACTTTTAAATAATGATTACGGCTGCAGTCGCTTGTGCAAAAAAATATAACTATACAGTATACCTCACTGGAATCTAACAGCTTTTTGTCCCTGCCTTTCTTTGGCATTGCTGCCAGTCTGAGCTTTACTGTCTCTCCGTGGGATAACACAGTGGGCACAACACTGCTTTTACGGCGCTGTTTTTATCTGACGGCTTGTAGGCTAGCAGGATACTGTGACTTGATCGTGGATATTGCTGAAGTAGCTACAGCCTGCAGCTGCACTAATGGGCACAATTTGATTAAAGATCAAGGAAAACTACTGAGTATTTTTAATACGATCATTTTTCTTTTTTTTTTAATTTAAAACAATCATGGCCGTTAAAACCAGGTGTATCCAAATAAACAAACGGCAACCAAGAGAGGGTTGATAAATGACATCATACATAATGAAGCGATATGCGATTGGTCCTTTTCTTAAAGATGACAAGACCAGTCACTTTGTGGTTTTGCACTGAGATAAACACACAAAAATACAACACGAAGATGAACTTGTTATAGCTAGACAGCTACCGCAGTAAATATTAAATAACTAGACCAAACAGCATTTATTTTCAAGACTGATCACAACCATGGTTGAAAAAAATCAAACATGTTTTTATTAAGTCACAACACACTGTTTTTCTCCATCTTTACATGCCCTATAAGCAAAGGCAACATTAACAACTAACAGAAGAAACAGAAACTTAGAACAAGGTAGGACACTTTTCAGGGGATGTTGTCAAGTGAGTATGCTTCTGCAATCCTCATTTACTATGCAGAGTTAAAATAATAAAGTGAAGAATTGTTATTCTGTAACAGATATTGTCCTAAATGAGATCCTAACTGAAACAGTCATGGTTAATAAATCTATAAGATAGGATTTCACAGTTTGATAGTCAGGAGGTTTCTGTAATAAGGCCCCAGAGGACCAAAATCACAGAATATTTCAGTTACTGATCTGCTCTAATAATCATAAATGTAAAAGCAAGATGATCAGAATGACATTTTGACAATAATCACACAGAAAAAAAAAATGCTGCATTAAAAATCCAATACTGAATATGTTGTATTAAACGTGCAAATGTGAATGTTTTAAACTTGTGATGTGTGTCTATGCAGGACTTTTCAAAATCTGTTTAATCCTACTGGTACATTTGATAAATCTATGTAAAGAAAATTGCCACATGAGTACACTAGGACTCTCACTCAGTGATTTTAGGCAATATAAATCAAATGAGACATCATGCTGCTGATCAGTCAGTGTGTTACCTGAAAGGAGGCGGTGGGGTGGATGCTGATTTTGGTCTGTTTCCACCGATCGCCCTGATTCCCACTGAGTGACCAGACTGGACCAGCATCCGAAGTAGCTTGACCTTTCTGCTTCATAAATGCATTCAGAGTGCCTAGAGAGTTATACACACCTTTTTTTAGAGAAATATGAATTCACACAATCTACATAAATAAGGCCACAGGCCATAACTAACAATGGCAAATTAAAAATTAAAAAGTCTTTACAAATACTTTTTAAGTAGTATAACTTAGTAGTTAAAAATACTACTTAAAAAATATCCCATAACCTCAGTACTGTGCACTGTGGCGTACAGAATGATGCACTATAGAATTTCTATATATCTCACTTTGTACAAAGTGCTCTTCTTTTTATTCAGCAAACACCTCCATTCTCATTATTTTGCATTTGCAGAGAGAGAGAGAGAGAGAGAGAGAGAGAGAGAGAGAGAGAGAGAGTGTTAAACCTACAGGGATAAACAGTTTCATTTACAGATAAATATGGTAAGCTTTAGGTATGCTCTCACTTGGATGTGACCCAATGTAACACCATGGAGGATGCACTCCAGAAGATGAATAGCATTAACCATCCCCTCTAATGGAAGTGCTGTGATCCTTTTGCCTCGTAGGGACAGGCATTCAGGAGTGAGTGTTTACTTTGAGTTGGGTGATTTAATCACATAAACAAAATCAGAGAAAGAAAAAGGGCTCCTACAGAAAACTTTGAAGTGCCTCATTAATTAGCTCCAGCCTCTTCTCAGGTACCACGGTCAACACATTAAAACATAACCGTCGGTTCTTCAAGCTACTTCAAACTACAGCCCTCGAAGAGTTCACTGTACTCTGTGTGTATATATGCCTGGATGATTCTGGTGCACACTAATAATGCTTTTTGCAGACTTCATTTTGAAAGTGCTTTGGGGATTATAGGTTAGTAATAACAAACAACAATAAAACCAATTACAGAACTGCATGAGCTTTGGAATCGGCGAGAACTGTATGCGGAAATTTTTGCAAGCCAGGTCAGGAGACATGAAAAAGAATAGGTTACAGCCCAGTGGTGCAATTCCTCATAGCAAATTCTGTGAAATTCCTTCACAAAGAATGCAAAGAACATTCTTCTGAATGCAAAGAACAGAATGGGTAGAGCATTGATAGATTTTCCTTTCAGTCCAGCAGGACAAATGCGAGACTGAATGTCTCCCAAATCGGAAATGTCAACCCTCAGAAGCCGCCACAACTCTCACTTCAGCCAGCCTGGAGTGCCGTGCTTGTGTGTTAAAAAGGTGAATGTTAACTGTTTAAATGTTTAACCGAACAAGGTAAGTGTCTATTAAAAATTCATGAAGGTTATAAAATTCCACACACCTCCACACTGGAGCAGTACTTCAGAGTTACTACTGATGCTCACAAAGGCTTTCACTTTTGTACCAGTTAAAGTTTGTAGCTAATTATCTTTTTCCTGTGTTTATTCCTACCACAACTGCATGCGTGTCAAAGCAACAATCAGACTTGAATTGCACTGTAAGAACATGAGACCATTTCCCTCTTCTCCCTCTTCATTAAGCACAAATATTTACATTTAAAGACTGACTCTTCACTAAGCACATTAATGAGCATAAATAACCCTCAGCTTCTACTCTTCTACTTTTTTTTTTTGCCATACGAATGCATTTCTAAGAACGTTTTAGTTTGATAGTATTCTTAGATACTTAGACTATTCTTAGACATTTTTTTTTTACTTTATATAGTTCTGAAACTATACAATCTAAATAACACTATTCCCAGGTCACTTTCAGAGATGTCAAAGTATATTATTGGCAGAAAACCACAATTTTGGTCAAAACCTGATTTCTCGTCTTTTTCATCTGTTTTACAGAATTCAGCTTGAATGACTTCCGATAGTTTTTCCAGACCGTTACACATGTCATTATCTATACACTATACACCATACCAGTGCTCTGTGCAAGATTTAATATGAACACAGACAATTGCAAAGCCTATTACTGTTCACTTCACTGTTCATATCCTGCGACCACAGTGTGTTGCCTCTGACCGAGGCAAACACCTCGGTCTGATGTCTGATGGTGGTCTTCATCACACTAGTGCTTAAGGAGAAGTATTAGTGCTGAAGTACAAGGTCACAAAAAAAAAGGCCATGGCACGATGGACAGCATAGTGTCCATCACTATGCTGAAAATTCCCTCTGGACTCAACAACATAACAGACATCACAGCAGGTCAGAATCCAGTTTCACCTGTTTGATATGTGATGTGTTTCCTCCCTGCCGGGAACACATCTTTCCTTTCAAGATGGAGGAAAGAATAGCAGCTAGGCACTCTTGTGAAAGTGCACTCAGCACTTAAAACAGCCCAGTGATAAAGGACAATAACAAGCCGCAGTAAGACAGCAACAATTTTGGCATGAATGGGAAAGACAAGCTGCATTTGCCTCGTTACATCTTTAGTCTATGTGCTTTGACACAATGGTATTACAGCTCTATTAGGAAATGCATGTGTCTGCTGTGTTCCTACACATGAGACAGGATTGGATCCAGTGATGTTATCAGGAGTGATTTGGGTCAAGCACACTGGCTAAAGAATGTACTGCTATTCTCCCCATTATGTGGCATGCCAGAAGCTGACAGAAACTGTCCAGTCTAGCAACTTATCACATTAATGGTTCAGTCATGTGGGGATGCTTCAAATGCCTGCCACAAAATGCGTGTCTTTGGTGTTATTCAATTCACCCCTTTTTCAGTGGTTGAGCAGATGTTTATTAATAAGTTTAGTTTATTATTAAGTTAAGCCAGTCATGGGCATGATATAGAGAGAGCTCAGATTTGACTTACCGATATGTTTCCCGTACATGTGGTAATAAAAGCCAAAGCAGTATGCTGGAGGGTTGGTGATGCCGTAAGGATTTTTAGGCGCCACGTTGAAGGTGGGGCTCAGCAAACGGGCCTTGTCGCCTTCTTTACGGGGTCTGGAGGTCTCAATATACATATAGAAACCTGCCAATGACACAAAAATCACAATTCACTATTTAACATGCAAAACACCACACAGAAAGTAACCAGAGCTCAAGATCATACCCTGGAGCAATGAGGCACCTATGCTACCTGCTGCACTACCAAGTAACCCCGATTTAATATACAGTTTATATTCTAAAGGCCCTCCAGTCAAAAGGAAACAGATTTTTTTTTAGTTCTATATTAATATAGGATAATTAAAAGGCCAGGAAGACTCTTGAGGGTAATGCAATTTTATACAGTTTTCTGTCTGCCACCAGGATGATTAAAGCAAATGTATTATTTATAACATCAGCTGCTACTGCATTCCCATAAAAGCCACAATCACCAGCGTGCCTCCCTCCAGACCTCCTCCTCCCTCCTCTTCCTCTTTCTATCAAAAGCCTCTTTGTGGAAGTGTCAATAAAGGGAGGTCAGACTGAATCTCTGTTGTAACTGGCAAGCCTTTCTCTCTTTGAAGTCACTTTCAAAAGCATTATTGCCTGTTAGGGAAGTTTTCATTTCAACTTGGAAATTACACAGTCTAATCTGTATAGCTGAATTATGTCCAAATTAAACTGCTGAATCTGGCATTTAGGACTTAACAGGAAGCGGCTGATTACTTAATTTAAATGCATCCCACCTTACCAGCAAAATAAAAGATGAAGCCTTAATGACTGCCAAGCTGATGACAACTGCCCATGTACCCAGGGATGACGCTTTCCCATGTTCGGTGGTCATACAAACCTTGTTTTGAGCCGGTGCGGTCTCCACTGGGTCCTGTATTGGGAGTGTATTTAGTGTCACGTGTGGCGGCGCTATGTCTTGTCCAATCAAAGTTGTCATTCTTGTCCTGAGTAAACATGCAAATGGGCTCCTCCTCAAAGCTGCAGTGGAATTCCCCTGAGCAAAAAGAGAAGTGATCACACTCGCTAATTCAAAACACACCTGACCAGACATGGTTAAGAAGCTTAGAAAGACCTCATCATTGATGATCAGGAGCTTACTTAATCATGTATAACTTCCTTAACACACTGTCAAACCCTTACAACAAAATCAATCGATGAAAATGCCAGAGCCACCGATGAAGCATTTAAAGGCCTGTCTTGCCTTTTTTGTGGAATTGCTGTGGTGCTATTGATATTCCGCTGGAGTGGTTTATGATAAATATTCATTGATTTTATTCAAACATAGCTGGGAGCAATGTGGAGTGGTGACCTTCAAAGAGGCAGACAGCTATTTTTTTTTTAACCAAGGTATCTCTCAGCACAGATCACTGGCTTTTGGTTAAGGCAGTCCAAGAGGCCTGACTGTTGACCCTTACCCCACTTTCAAGCCTGAAGCCTTAAACAGGGGATCAGTTTAAAATTAAATGATTAATTTAGAAGTTTATCTATAACACATAAATAAATAAATAAATAAATAAATAAATAAATAAAAAGGGATACTTACTCAGATGTGGGTTAATGGGTGCTGTGAAGAAAAAAAAGGGAAAACATTTTAAAAATAGGCATTAAAAGCCTATAGTTTCTGCCAGGAAACTGCAAAATGAAAACAATATACAGTATATACTGCAAGTCAAAAGTTGCTCAGATGTTCTTCATTTCGATATTTTAGAATAATAATGACATTAACACTATGAGAAAATATATACGAAATTACGCAGTGACCAAGTAAAGTATTAAACAAACCAAAATTATTTTAAATTTAAAGATTTTAACAGTAAGGATAAAGCTTTGCACACTTGACATTTACTAAACCAGGTTTTCCTTAAAGATCACATGCCATGGTAGCTACACAGGAGACGTGTGTGTGTGTGTGTGTGTGTGTGTGTTGGTGGAGGGGTGGGGAGGCCGGGGAGGGGGGGATGGGCTGGTGGCAAAGTTTGCCAAAAGCACTCCATTAAGTCAACATGGTATAAAATTTCATCTCAACTTTAATCACTTGCATTATAAAGTTCGGAACATTAGTAACACGCAACATAATTATATTCATTATAATAACCAAATCAATCAATGTTTAAAGAACCATTTTACGAGATATGTATTAGAAAAGCATAAGAGAGAAATTATGATCTATCCTCACCAGATATTCTACAACAACAATTAAAAATAAATTGTGGAATATCAGAATGTTGATATGTTATGTGAATATCAGAATCATAATGTTGTGGCACACACCCTTTGGTTTTTTTGAATACATTGTTGACTAATATGTTGTTATTCACAAATTAACATAGAAAACACTCTCTGTTGAAGTCCATGTTGGATTGATCCCTGATCCTTGAAGCGCTGAATTGATAATTCAGCATAACGAATACAATTTTTAATAACCTCCAGATATTATCCACCCATTTGCTATTCAGTGCACAAATTAGTATACATACAGCACAGAGTGAAGCATTTCCACTCTGTGTATTTACAAGGCCATACTCATGCATTTCAAAGCAGCTACTTCTCAATATGCAGTCCTCACTACAAACATAAGAAGGATACATCCATGGAAAACAAGCTAAAGGTCAAGGGTACAAAAACGCAGTTTGTTTCAATAAGTCACTGTAATTTCTTTCACAGAGTAAATACAATCTAAGCTGTCAAGAAGATGCATGGGCTTTTTCATGATCGATTTCTGCCACGCTGAATAAATGTGGAGCATCAGCTTAACCCCGAAACTTTGTTACCACGGCATGATTTATGAAATGCTTTAGGTCATGGAAAGAATTGATTTTAATTCACTCGATTAAACCAGCTAATAAGAAATCATTCCCGCAAAGCAAACATGTGTAAAGGAATATTGGTTAAGATCTCGGAGTCAGTCTTGCAGAGCGACAAAACAGGGAGAGAGAAAGCACGAGACAGATGTGTGTGCATGTGCGCGTTGATGATACAGTGCCAGGATTTAAAACGATAAAAAATAATGAAATCTGTAAAATGCATGTCATTACCATATCTTGAACTTCTACACTTAGAAATGGCATGAGAGCGTATGACTGATCTGTCCTGTCCTCACACGCAGTTCATGGGCAATGCAAAAAAAAAAAAAACCTATGAAAGGAAATACGTAAAAGATACTCCAGTTTTGACTTAATTTCACATATAGCGGTCAATTCATTTTTGCTATAAAAACGATTTGGAAAAATATTTCATACCATTTGATACTACTTCCTCTATGAGACAATGTAGAGCATATGTACAGCCACCCACACAGACATTACTGCAAACAAACGCATCTGCCGTGTTCTATCCAACACAGACCTTTTCCAACACAGAGGACACATTGTGAATTTGTCAGAACTGCAAACTCACACAAAGCATCATCACAAAATCTCCTTTTTTTATGTAAAAGGATAGGACTGGGAACACAGCTGCAGCTTTTCTAACAGTATTATTTGTGTAGATATGCTACAAAAAGCCATGTTTTTTGGAACAAGTTAGTCATTACATATTAATATACAGTTTTTTTTTTAATATTTTGTCAGCATTATCTCACTGGTTTAAATCCCACAAAAAACATTTAAGAGGTAAAAAGGCTTTAAATATTTAACCATAGAGGAATTTTCTCCCTCACTGTCAATATCTCGTACAATTTTTCAGTGGAGTAGTGTGCTGATTATAAAGCCTTGTTTCATGTTGGCACTGCACTGCTATTTTTTGGAAGTTTAAAAATAAATGATGTAACTACTGAATATGGAATGCAGCAAAGAGCCTATTATTATGCAAAGGCCATTTTTTTTATGTTAGCAGCTAAAAGCTTCGATAAGAAAGAACACCGACCGATAGTGAGACTTATTCTAAGTGTCAGATAGGCAGTCTTTTAAAAAGAATGTGTAAAATACTTCACACGCACATGGGCTACAGTCCTGTATAACCTTACTATGAACACAAAGAATGTCATATGAGCTTTATCTGCTGTAGTAATAAAATCTTCAAACATCCCTATCATTTAAGCAACCATAACTTTTAGATAATAACAATAAAAAGGAGAAAGAAACCTATGTGCCAGTGTTGATCATCTGTATGATTAATCTTCTGAAAGCAATTTCCATCATTCTGAAAGTAACAAAGACTGAAATTATTTTGCATCCATCCTTTCACTCTACACAGGCATCACACCAGAAAAAGATCTTTGGCTTGTTGGCAGCATCAGAACATGCATTTCAGGCAGTAGTGTGAGACTACTGTGAGAGTGTGTGAAGATTGTACTGCCCTAGTTATGTTAATCTGGACAATTTTTCTTCAGCAGGTACAAAGACAAATGAACAGAATCTTCTTTGGTGAACAGATCCTCAAACATCGTACAAGCTTGATCTCATAAGGCTGAACCAAAGAATATGATCTTTACGTGTTCATCCATTTTCATTAGCCACTTAAAAAAATTCTCTTTATGTATTGCATGCTTATTGGCAACCTGCTATACATGTAACAGACGTGAATTATTATACGACTTTCATTTCTTTACTTATTCGTAAGGTACCACTGTCTAGTGACCACTCCCATTTCTTTGTGTATCTAGAACAAATAGTAGAAAATGTTAAGTAATACCCTCCTCATAAGTTTCTCCGAGTACGGCTGGAGTGTGTGTGTGTGTGTGTGTGTGTGTGTGTGTGTGTGTGTGTGTGTGTGTGTGTGTGTGTGTGTTTGTGTGTGACATGTTTTCCAATCAATGCTCTGTCCTGATTTTATCATCATGCTGGCAAGCTGCCATTTAATTTTTGTTTACTTCAGTTGTGATGTGAATAATCTGAATAATTAACCTTGGAGTCAGATTATTGAAATGGTGCTATTTTTAGTCGAATCATGATGGTAGCAAATACCATTAAGATAAGAGATAAGATAAATGCAAACACCCCAACCCGCCCCAGAATGCCTCTACAACAAAGTGTAACTACATTGCAAACTCTGACATCTGGAAATAACATGAGCTCAACATGCACTGGTTTTCATTGCTTGTGGCAAGCTGGTGTGTGAGGGTGCACAGGACTCACAGTTAAGTACTGACTTGTATGTTAACACTATGCGTGGTGAAAGTGCTAGAATATGTCTGAAGGCTGGCCTATAATTCACCTGCACAGCACATTTCAATCAATGGCCATAATAAAGAGGTTATTATGTCTTTAACATTTGCATAATAAAAAAATAGTGAAAGTAATGAAGAGGTGGAGGATCTACTGTGTGCAGCTGCACAGTGCATGAGTTTAAAGCACAGCCCCTTAATTTAACCAGCCAGCTCGTGCCTATCATATGTCAGCTACAAACCGGGGAGCATGAAGACTAACACGTGCTTCCTCCAAGACATGTGAAGCCATCATTTCGACTGCTTCTCATGTAGTGTCAAAAAGCTGTAACACACTTGTAGGAAAGCACTATCTCCCCTCTTCCACATACATGAGCTCACAGACACCTATTTTTTGTTAGTGATGCTGTGATTGACAGGAGAGAGAGAGAGAGAGAGAGAGAGAGAGAGAGAGAGAGAGAGAGAGAATGCCATCCTGCCCATCCAGCGAGCACGGCCAATATTGCTCACTTGGACTCCTGGCCATTGATTGTCAGGATTCAAATACATGACCTCCTGGGCAGGGAACAATTTCCCCTGCAATAATAATTTCTATCATTCTTCTCATGACACACTTGCATGCTTCCCACACTGGCTTGGAAAGAGATATAACATTAATGATTCCAGCTTCTTGTTTGTGTAGCCAGAAAAATAGTGAACAATAATGTCCTTATCAGAAGGTGAATGAGGGATAATAACCAGTAGCGGTATTAATGTTCTCTTCCTAATAATGTATTCACTCTGTCTATAATGCAAGGATAAAAAGAAACCTCTAGTATGTGGCACATTTTGGATATAGCTTTAGAGATTGGGCATTTTTAGTTACCTTTTCTTATCTTTTGCAACTAAGGATACTTGTTTTTTCTGACACGCCTTTTGGGCACGTCACCCGTGTAATGAAATTAGCTCTGCTCCCAGCACTGGTTCTCGCATTTTCCCCAATGTTTACATGAACATTTTACATTTACATCATTTGGCAGATGCCCTTATCCAGAGTGACTTACAGAAGTGCTCTGTAGACTCCAAAACATAACCTCATGCTAGCACAAATAGGTCAGGGACTAGGAATACTACAGAGCAGATTCCCTATTAGGGGGAAGTGTTGTGTTTAATTGCTTAATTAGCCCTGCAATAAATTATTGTGCATGACAACCAAGCACACAATTAAAAACAGAAAACACAGTCGTATTCATTTATTGCATTTAGGTTGGCAGTCCTAATTTATTAGTTCTTTGACAAGTCTTCAGCCTAGTGTGGGGTTGGAAGTCATTCAAGTTCATGTCCGAGGGTCAAGTCTGTCAACGTGTGATTCAAGTTCGATTCCTAACTCGAGTCCCCTTGAGGAGCAAAAAAAAAATGCAAGTAAAATCTCATCATAAACACCTGAAAAAAAAACAGTGAAACTGTGCTCAAGTAAAACAACAACAACAACACCACACATACTGTAGCATAAAGCTCATGCATGAAAACCAGCATGAGCTCAGTTCACTGTTTGTCACTGCCAGTACAACCAACTGAAACTAATTGCAACCACCATGTTGTCTCCACTAATCCAAGCCTCTATAAACAGCAAGCAGCTTTAACAGCTTCTGTTAGAGTAGTAACCTGTAAGAATGGCTGAGCAGGATATTTCAGTGTTATCCTTTTGACATGCATTAGAATTACTAGAATTAGTTTCCTCTGTATTACTCAGAATTTTTACTCAGAAACAAACACTTACAATGCATTCAACAATAGTTGTGATACAGAGCTTATTTACATTACAAGCAAACTTTTACTGAGAATTTTATTGAGAATATTGGAGCTGATAATGTTAACTCACATACAGAGTCATAGACTCAGGCAGTCAGTAAAAAGGTAACAGACTATATACAGTATGTGACACTGACATTAATAATCAGCATTGCACTACTTTAATTACTAAGCACCACTGGCTAGTTATAACTCACAAATTCAATCAGGTCACTCCTATCATACCGTGCTTTTTTATGAGCCTAGGGAACATAGCCGTATTTGTGTTTGCAGACAAAAACACTTACACTGCATTCATAAATAGTTATATCCCATCAACTATAAAAACGTAATGGTGTATATATATCCTGGAATGAATTAAAGTGACAAAACCTGCCTAATGACCATTGTCTACATGTTCTCTCAACATCAGTTAGGAATAAAAGGTTACACTTGTTATATTTCAAACATAATTTACTGTGAATAATGCGTAATATCCTTAGAAATGTGTTTGTGTCGCCCCGGGGTCCTGTCCACCTTGTTACATCAACACGATTTTCCCTTTAAATTCTTAGATTATTTTCTAAATCCTATCAATTCCTGAAGATGACATAATTTTCTTGGTAGGAACTAAACCACAAAAAAAAAACAAAGTAAGTATCATTCCTAATTTTAACCTTATTTCTTTTTAATATTTTTAGAATGCCTGGCGAGCAGGGTTAAGTAACTTTTAGTAATAGTAGCACACAAAATTCATCTTCATAGTTAAAGCCATATTCCTTATATCACTTTGTAAAATAATTGACTAAAACATTAGAGGAGATTGCGAGTTTCTCACACAACCCCATTTATAAATCAGATGACCCTACACGGAGTCGTGACCCCTTGACGTAGTGATTCATAAAGATAACTCTCAGCAGACACAAACCAGGTGAGTAAATAGCTGTGTAACACTCACCACTGTAGGTCACCATCCTGATGGCGGAGTCTCCTTCACCAAAGCGGGTGATGGGGGTCAGACGCACTTCATAGGCCTCAGGTCTGATGAGCTCGGTCAGGTTATAGGTGATGAGCTCTCCCTTCTGAATGGGGCCTTCTACAGGGATCTCCTGCTCCCACCATCTCTGCTGCCCAGTCTGGGGAAAATTAGCCCAAACAAGCATTTATACACACTCAGGCTTTCTGCTGCAGGTCTTCTCTACATTTTTTTTTTATTTTTAAACCCATAAAGCAACCTTAAGCGTGAGAAATGAGATATAAACATAAAACGAGAGGAAGACCCTACTCCAACCAAGTATTAGACTCATACAAATAAAAAAAAAAGGAAAAAAAAGCCCTGAAGCTTACTAAAAGATGAGCGAGTTTGTGTCAGAAAGAACTGTAGAACCCAAGGTACCATTATTACAGCAACTTGTAATGTAACGTTGTGCTCTATATAATCAAATGTTCTTCTACAACAAGGAGGAGAGTGTATTATTAGACTCTAGTCCAACCCACATAAGGTATCCACAGGGATATCCTAGACATAGGCAACATAGGCAGCTGCCTAGGTGTATAACTAAGACCTTCAGACTCATAGCTCAGGATATAAACATATACAGTGTCAGTCTATGATAATAAACTCCACGTAGCCAGGGCCTGAACACATTCATCATCAAATGCACTCCTGACCTGCTTAATGGCTTCTATCAAATGCACCAATGATACACTAGACAGAAAACACAAACGTAAATGACATGTCCAGTGTTTTAGGTGTATTAAAAGACTGAAGCTGTAACTCACAAAGACCTGTGAAAGGTGCCGTTGTGTAGGTAGAACAGAGCACTACAGTGCTCCCGGCCAATTGTTCTGGTGTTGCTTTGGTGAAGCATGCCTGGGTATAGATTTTATTAATTCAAGTGTCATTTGTTTTTTGTAGTGTTAATTGTAAACCCATTCAAACAAATAATTATTGCTCTATTCAGTCAATACATGTTGGAAGTTCAACAAATGAGAAGCTCGTTTTATCAGTCAGAGAGCTGGCACTTCCCCAAACAATTCTGAGCAACGTGACACTGTCTGTGTGTTTAACAGTCATTTCATTCGAGTGAAGTATCTTATGCTGGCACTAGGCTTGTGCAATTTTATTATGCCTACACTATATTACATTATATTGCCAAAATCCTCAGTGATGTTCATCTATTATATTGTATTATATTATATTCAGATTTCTTTGTATTAAAAGATCTGCTAACCTTTACACATTTTGCAAAGGAGTTCAGCAATTTAGCATCTGAGTACACTAGTACAAGTTGTCATTTAAAAATACGCCAAAAGAGCACTCTTCTTTCCCCAAGAGGGGCCAATATGAATCTGGAATGATTCACACAGGGTGTTTTGAACTTTCCAATATTAACTGACTTTAACTGGAAGTTTATTAATATGAAATAAAATCTAGCAATGTATGTGAGTAAAGGAAACTTTACTTATTCCGTCAGAGAAACATTTCTCGAATTTATGAGCAAGTAGTCTACAGATAAACTGAACTAGTAATAACTAGTAATAATTCTTGTATGTGTTAAGCTAATTAGTTCCTATCTCTCTTTAAGATGAGAATATTTTTGAGAACCCCTAGTGGCCGCTAGATTACTTGCCATGATTTGCAGGTGAGGCTATTTATTCATTTTCTGTTCTTAATCCTGTTTGACACTCTGAGGAATGTTTTCAGCCCTCAAAATACAGGCTTTTTAACTGCAAACAGTCCACACGAGTGCCTGGTTTTAGAATCTTTGCTCTGACAACAGTGGGATGAGTTCATTTCATCTTATTTTTGTTGTTTCAGGTAGTCTAGAGATTGCAGTCTGCAACATTATTTTTGCCATATTTACAATTAAAATTATAGCAAAATTGTAAATTAAACAAATAAACAAACAAAAAGTTTCCAAATGTAACCCTATATAAGTGCACTATACAGTATTTAGTAGCGGTACTTGCTTCCACAGTCTATGTAGTGTACTATAGGAAGCCATTTGCAATTCAGCCTTTGGGTTAATTTTCTGCTGTTTAAACATCTGTGCTACATTTTGGTGAGAATAAAACACAGACACATCCCAGTTACAAGTGTATGTGTGTCTGAATTTCTCCAGTGATTTCTACAATTATGTCTTTTTCCACATAAAGCACCAGCTGTCTCAAGATTTACTTATTGAGATTTACTGAACTGTCTCCATGGCCTCTCAAAAACTATGATGTGGAAACAACAAGGCTGCAAAGATAGCATGAAGTTCAAGGCCTAGTGGCAAGGAAGAGACACAGCATGAGGCCCGTCTCCAGCTAGAGGACGTAAAAATACTGCATCACTACAAGGCCAATTCTTCTAATCAGACATGGCAGACAATGTTTCATCACAAAGCCTAGCAGAGCCCTAACCCTGTGGAGAAAACTGTTTTCATTATGCTATAGTATGCAATTCTGAATGTGACCCGTGGCCTAACCAGTGTTGTGCTGTGCCATCCCATCCCAGAATTTCATTAAAAAGAGAAAAGAGGTTATGGACAAAGCAGGTTCCTGAATAGACCAGGAAGTGAAAATAATCATAGTTAAAGTCCACAAAAAAAAGAAAGAAAGAAAGATCCATAAGATAGTGAAAAATGGAATTTTGAAATACTCTATGAGAAATATTTTGTAATTATTTAATCATAGTGTCTGTGTATGTTCTGTTAATTAATCTTTTGTTTTGAAATGAGAATAGAAAAAAACAGAAAACAAGGCATGTTTTTTTTCTACTTGTTTCATCACACAAAGTCTAGAAATCAAATATCATGAATTTAAATACAAAAAAAAATGCCCACTGCAGTACATTTCCGTATGAAATGACTCTGGAAGTGCAAGTAGGCTATTATTATTAGAGGGTATTCTTGGGTTAAAATGTATACTCTGGAACTTTATCCTGTTTTCATGAAAGATTTGATAAAATGAGATCAACATAAAAATAAATTATAAGTGATTAAAACATTATTAAATTTCAGAATTTTTTTCAGCCACATTATACTTTTTAAACACGTACTACACAGTTGTTAATCCTACACAATAATAGACTCTCTAATTTCCCCTTGGGGTCAATAAAGTGTTATCTGGAATCCTAATAATAAATCAGACTAGAGATCCCCAACGTTACTTTTTAATTCATATAACAGCAATCAACCATAATATGATCAAATAACAACACCATATATAATTCTTGTGGATGAATACCTTTACAACAAAGAATTCATCATAAATCATCCTCAGTGTATTCATCCTAACATGACAGATGCCTCAAGATAGCTTAGTTTCATCATGATAAACAGCCTCCCAGACAAATCCTATTGCAAAAAAATCGATCTTACTGAAATTCACATGCAATACCAAATATTAGGAACATTAGCTACAAGCTGAGGTCGACTTAAAGAGAAGCAAAAAGGTAATAAACAGTAAACTTTCTTCGCCAGCCTGCCTTATCTCCCACAGGTCCCTCTTACAATGAAAGAACATATTGTACAAGCTTTCCCGAGTAAAAGGTAATTCCTTGTTCTCGAAGTGTTTCTTAGTTTGCTGGCTTTTTCTCGAAAATCTTAATGAATGCTCTGAATTCAATTCATCTAAATGCGGACAATTTAGATTATAATTTTAAAATGATTGTAAAGTTATGGATGGTCTGGTCAAACCGTAATACTTTCCTCGCAGCTGAGAATTTGATAAGGTATGATGGCGTCGGTCTGCTTGAGTTATTCCTGCAGTGTAGCACATGATGTAGGATAGCTGAAACCTCTTGCTCATTAGCTCAGCGCATCACTGTTATAAGGTGCCATCAGATTAAACTGGACGCTCTGAGCTTTTCTACAAAACCATTCCAGAAAGTAAAATAACGTCATATTTTTAATCTTTTCCTCCTTTCACTAGTCTTGGCACTGAATAAACAGACATTCCAAAGCAGAAAGCTGGACAGCATGCAGTAATCTGTGCTGATACAGTGAAAGCTCACTGAAATAAACCTTTAATTGAAGTTAAGATGCCAAGGCAGGAGGAGATAACAGCTTTTGTTAGGCTGGGCCCAGGTAAATGGAAAAGTGTTGTTTTGTTATTGGTAATCGCCCACATAATTCAGTGGCTGCCCTTACCTTCACTTGCCACTCACATCCAATCGTGCCTTCCTGCCTGGAATGAGAATTAATTGGATCAGAGTGTTTAAGTGTGTGCACAGCAGTTGGGAGCAGATGGTTGTGTTAAACGCCAAGCTTGGTGCAAGAGCAACACACCATCAAATTTAAATTAAGCAAAATTTTCTATTCCATGTGATTGCAATGGTTTCCTAATACATTCTATTAGTTATCCTACAAATGTTAATCATGCACAAACAGTGCAATGTTTAGCTGTAATTAGCTTTAGCGAGATTTATAGGAGCTTATTTGGCTCAGTTTCTATCTTCAGATAGCATCTAAGTCATCTCTTTAACTGTCCTAATGACGATGCGAGTCGTTTTTTTTTTCCCCGGACTGTCATCTTGTTTTCTTGATGAGCTGGCTCATAAGAACTTTATAAGAACTCAGAAGAGAGGAATCTGATCAAAGAGAGTGCCAGAGGAGTAGAGAAAAAAACGAAACACTAATCAAAGTGCCTTCGCGGAAATGGCAGTGCCTGAACCAAACAACCCGTATGTAATTACCATGGCACATATCGATCCCGCTCCCCGAACCTTGCATGCTGATATCCACTACTGACTGACAGATTGATTGCAGGAAGAGGACAAGAGAGGGGAATGCAAACATTGAGAGGGGCCAATGCAGTCAGGAAGAGAAGAAAGAAAGATGCTAAAACAAATCAGGCCAAAGCGTCAGATAGTCAAGGTGATTCTCACTTTATGAGACTTACATCCAAGCCTTTCAAGTGATTTTCCATGCATGCTTGCCTCAAGAAAAGCAGCCGCATATAACAGAAAATCATCCATTATGGAGCTGCAAAGCCCAGCAGCCTTCACTATTAATTCAGCGGCTGTGGTGAGGGCAAAATGATAATGATTCTGGGGGAACGGTGAGGAACAGGCTGCACCGGACTATAAATAGCAGCACATCCCTCCACGTGCGAGGCTTCTGGTTGCCGCGCTACAGCACAGTGTTGAGCATTGGGGAGTTGGAGACATTTATTTATTTACGAAGAAGCTCCTTCCACCGCATCAGCCCTGCGTTCTCATTCATGTTTAATCATTCCAGCCTGTTAGGGAGGGATGGAGTTAGATTTTTGCTATAAAAAAAAAAACAAAAAAACAAAACAAAAAGGCTTCAGTTTCCCTCCATGAACAAAAGCATGAAAAGAGCTCACCTGACATCATGAATTTTACGAAAAAAAAAAAAGGAAAAAAAAAGGCAGGCACTTTTGCCTTTTAACAACTACTGACTCAGATGCTGTTGCGACAGCCTGCTCTTAATTGCCCTGCGCTGGAACCCCAAGAGAAACTGATGGCATGCAGATGAGTCTATAAGCGCAGAGCTGAGTTTTCACTCCATCCAGACTGGCTAAACACTTTGAAAATCAGAGCCTTGACTCACTATTAACTCATTGCGATACTTAAGTTTAGATGTCTCTGCCCCTGAGGTACAACCTCCCCGTTATCCATTTCACACTACACAATTCTTTCTGGAGCATCACACTGGCGAAGAAAACTAGATTTCAAGCCAACTATACTTGTAATATTACAGCTTAATGAACACAAATATTTACCTCTTGATTATTGCTACCCCTGGGAAAATGCCTCCGAGTGAGAACTGCAGGACATGTTTCACATGAAAGTCCTTACATAATATCTTGGGTATTCATCATTTTGAATAAATTAAAAAAAGCAATTTAAAAGACCATTCACATAAAATAATAATATTAGATGAAGTAATTATTGCCAAAGGACAAAATTAGATTCATATTTTCTTGTCCCTCTGAGATACAACACCCAATGAATCCTGTCCTCTAACGTAGAATTAATGCTTATTCCTCAAAGCTTTCAATATTTTATGACTTGAATTTACTGCATTAGGATAAATGATTAATAATGCCATTTTGTTTTACCTTCTAAACGTTCAGATCCAATGTCCATGTTTAAAAAAAAAAAAAAAGGTCTCGGTTACTATTCGGCTCTCGTGAGCAAGGTTTTCCAAAAGGGTCAGGCATTTTCCAGCATTACCGATTACAAGAACAATACTCACATTTACATTTCATACTAATGTATATTAACATGTACTGCATGTTTAAAGCCATTCATAAACTAAAGAAAAAGTATGTAAAGAAAAAAAATATATTTTCTATATATAAAATGATAGAAAAGCGTATTTAAGTATAGTCTCTTAAAATATGCTGGCAAATTTCTTTTGTTCTATATAAGAAATGTCCACCATCTCTCTTTCCCCCCAAGTGTCACTGAGGGATGACAAATATAGGTAGAGAGACAGTACTCTAACCCGGGACTTCAATCACTGTCATGAGCATATCATAAAGAGAAAAAGAGACAGAGAGAGTGAGAGGATATATATATATATATATATATGTATAGAGAGAGAGAGAGAGAGAGAGAGAGAGAAACTAAGGAACTAGAACTAGTAATTACAGCTCCATTCACTGTCTCCACGCTGGCGTGGATTGAGTCAATATCAGAAAAAGGGAGAGAATCGTGAGTTTGAAGATGCATTTCACAGCACTGCTGTTCCTGAGAAATCTTTAATGTTTTTTTTTTTTTTTTTCAAGCCTAACTTACAATTCTAAATGTGCTTGCAAAGGGTCAAAGGAAGCCTGGCATCATTGAAAAAATGCTCAAACATTATTTCCATTGTTTTAGGTGTCAGTTAATGGAGACACCATAAACATCATTTTGACTCCCTTCCACGCCAATAAAATATTTAATAATATATAATGTTAATAATAAGCAAGCGCTAAATCTTCCATCAGCGGAGGCGCTTTGTTTACAGCTTATGGCCTCGTTTATATGGTGGCATTTATTTTGTCATAATGGAATGATTAGTTTTATTTGTCTTCATTTACGGGTTTGTGTTGGCTCGCTTTATTTTTCATGATAATGCCAATAATATAAAAGAACTGGTTTTCACAAACCTGTCTCGATGCTATTCCTAGTCCCTGACTCAGTGAACTAGCATGAAGATGTTTTTGACAGAGACTCCAAAGGACTTCTATAAGTCACTCTGGTTAAGGACGTCTGCTAAATACTGTAAACCTGATAAAAAAAAATAAGCAGTTAAAAACTCAACAGTATATTCCATATAAAATATAACACACCCTAAAAGTGTAATCGATGCAAATGGTATGATCTGAAGTCGATCAAGTCAAGGTTTATGTGAGTTAGTCTTCTTATGCGTAAATGTTCACACACTTGGGAGAACGAATAGGATAAGAATGTTTTTCTGTATTTATGGGCTTCTCATTAATACAAAAGTTTCTCAAATGCTCATATCCAGCTTGATAAATGAGATCTATTAAGTATATCCCACTCTATGTGTAAAGTGTGTGATTTTCACATCATTAGACATACCGGGCTCACGAAATAAGCCTGAGTTCTCCTCTTTGCCAGTGTTGTCTCTGATTTGCTCATTAGGGATCAAGACCAGGAGTTTTATAAAGCTTCTCTGTGACAATATCTACTTTTAAAAGTGCTACATATAAAACTGCTTACCTGCCGTATGCCGAGACGATAAGCCATGATACGGTCCACTGAATCAGGGTTCATCTGGGTCCACTGCAGCTTATAGCCATAAACACGGGGTCGGTTCTGCCACAGCGGACTATAGGTGTCGTAGTAGAACTCTGGAGAATAAGCTTTTCCTGTAGAGGGAAAGCAGACAATCTCGTACTTATTTTTATATGTGATAGGATGCATCAGTTAATATAAAGGCATTATACGTAGCATGCATTCAGAATAGTTGATAACACATTACTTAAATTTGCTTAAATTGGACATTTTTTACTTAAATAGGGATTACTATTCATGAGGCTCATTCATAAAGTATCAAAAAATCTACTATAAAGTGTCCACCTGTCATCTAACCTTTTGAGAGGTGTATTTACTGTATCTACTTTATATCCAAGCATAGAATTAAATGAAAACTACTACAAAGCACCATATTACTTCATTTATTTACAAAGGCCATATGCATGCCAAATGAATGATGTGAATGCCCTCAGGCTAAAGTGGTAATTCAATTTTCATTTACAACACTATTATGAAGCACGGTGTGCACCTTCTCAGTATCATGAATGCAATGTTTGAAAAAACAAACAAACAAATAACTTGCAAATAAGCAGAGGAAACAAGCAATGTGCCTAAAGCAGGTATGAGTTTTGATTGCTGAGTTTTGAAAGTTGGTCAGTTTATGAACCAAGCAGCTCCTCCCTAGACAACTTCATATGACGATTGACAAAACATTGGCTTCAGAGGGACTCGGCACCTTCAAGAGTCTCAGTCTTATCTGTTAATATCCAGAACCTGACAGTTGATGACTTGGTCAGAGCTTTCAGAGAGTTATTGTGTTCATGACAGGTGCTGACGAAAGCGCAGACAGAGCTGTAAGGGAAGCGAGTGTGGCCACTGACATGGAGGGATGTGAAGTTGCTGATCTCTGCAAGCAGCCTCATAAACCTGCCAGTGGTGTTTATGTCAGCCATGACTTATTAAGAGGCTGTAGTGGCCCAGACACTTTTTAATGATCTGCAGATTTAGCCCTGCAGGCTGGGAGGAGGGCCATCACAATCCCATCAGGAACCTGCCTAAGCACATCCCAAATGGCACAACAAAACAGTGAGTGAGTGAGTGAATGAGAGAGAGAGAGAGAGAGAGAGAGAGAGGAAAGGAGAGCACCAAATGAGAACAGATTTATTAAGCTATGACAGAAGTATTGTGGCTCCTGAAGTAGAGCAAAACAGCAGCTTCCTGTATTTTTCAAGCTACTCTTGCTTAATGCCTGGGAGAACTGGATTGCTGGTGCACAGAATACTGGTTTTAAAAAAATGACATTTCTACCACTTGAAATTAACAGATTTGTTCAGTTCAGAGATCTCAGTTCTCCTGGCGGAAACGCCTTGTTACAACCATGGTAAACAGAAAAGCATCTCAGAATAATTCACAACACAACAAATCTTGAGGCAGATGGGCTACAACAGCAGAAGAGCACACGCAGTTCCACTGTCAGCGAAGAACAGGAATCTGAAGCTACAGCAGGCACAGGCTGACTGAAACTGGACAGTTGAAGACTGGATTTGTGCTGCAGCATACAGACAACAGGGTCTGAATTTGACATCAACAGCATGAATCCATGGACCCAACCTGTCTTGTGTCAACAATTCAGGCTGCTGGTGGAGGCATAATGGTGTGTGGATTGTTTTATGACACACATTGAGCCCCTTAATACCAATTAAGCAAGATTTGTATACCACAAGCTATTTGACTATTGTTGCTGACCACATGCATCCCTTTATAACCACAATTTACCCATCTCATAATGGCTAAATCCAGCATGTTAATGTGCCTTGTCTCAAAGCACACGTCAACTGGTTGTATAAACATAACAATGACCTCAATACACTGATTTGTTAATGTCTGTGTAATCAATTTAGAGATACATGCAGCATTGGAGAGTGATTTGCAATTTGCTACAAATTTACTGTAATGGTTTGGGGATTCTAAATGCATTCAGCTGGATTTGTTTGTCTTTTGCGATGGTTAACAACTGAATTGCACACAAAACTCCACACCTCAAATTCTGCTACTGATTATTGCAGCTTGAAGCACTGGTAAACACAGGATCAAAGTGGATCAGCACAAATGGCATATTTTGTAAAGATCTGTATATTTTTCTGTCTGTATGGTCCATCAGGTATACCACATCTGATAAATTAACTAATTAATTAATCAGTCTAAATCTGCTGCTGTGCATTACCAGAGGGTCAAAAGCATCATATACAGTCAGGTCTGGAAGTATTTGGACAGTGGCGGAGTTTTTGTGATTTTGCCTTTATACACCACCACAATGGATTTGAAATAAAACAATCAAGATGTGATCGAAGTGTAGACTTTCAGCTTTATTTTAAGAGGTTCCACAAAAATATGGCATTTACCATTTAGGAATTACAGCCATTTTCAACAAAGTACCTCCATTTTCAGGGGCTCAA
>CM040993.1:11325461-11339217 GCA_022985145.1 Pangasius djambal | reverse complement strand
TGGAATATTCTTCAATGGCCAAGTCAGTCGCCTGATCTCAACCCAATAGAGCTGCTTTTCACTTACTGAAGACAAGACTGAAGGCAGAAAGACCCACAAACAAGCAGCAACTGAAGGTGGCTGCAGTGAAGGCCTGGCAAAGCATCTCCAGGGAGGAAACTCAGAATTTGAGTTTTGAGAACATGGGCTCCAGACTTCATCCAAGTATTAAAATTATGGTTATATTTACAATTATATCACTTTGTACAAATATGTTTGAGTCCCTGAAAATGGAGGTACTTTGCTGAAAAAGACTGTAATTCCTACATGGTAAATGCCATATTTTTGTGGAACCTCTTAAAATAAAGCTGAAAGTCTACACTTTGATCACATCTTGATTGCTTTATTTCAAATCCATTGTGGTGGTGTATAAAGGCAAAATCACAAAAACTCTGTCATTGTCCAAATACTTCCAGACCTGACTGTATATATACACACACCATTTTCTTCTACCTTTTAATTTAGTTCAAGATGACAAGATGAAAAGATCTCAGTGACTCTGAAGGAGGGTTTAGAGGGTTTATTGTTGGAGCACAGATGCAGGAGCTTCGTTCACAAAGACTTCTTATCTGGCCAATGTTTCAATAAGAACAGTGACTGCATTTGGATCTATGGAAAAGCCAGCAGTAGATACAGTTGGAAATTGTGATTGGAATGTCACAGTCAGTGACATGGATGCTTGTGCATTAGTGTGATGTATAAGAAAGAAAATATAACATGTAGGCAAAAACAAATCATATCTTATAGTCATCACAGTTTCTAGACCTCAAAAAAAATCAAACATCTATGTGAGATTTCAGACTGACGTGTTTGTCTAAACCTCTCCACCACCATCATTCCAACACCAGTCGAGGAAATCTTTTGAGAATTGCGTTCATCCATCCAGTAATGTTCCAGAGACTTGTATAATCTATGCCAACATTTCCCTAACATCTTTCTAGTCTAGCTACCTACAGGTCTGACCATTAGCTTAAAATGAAGATGACATAAGTAGAGCATAAAACCTCTTTTTAAGATTTTAAATCCTTAAGATCTCCCTCAGATTTATCATATATATATATATATATATATATATATATATATATATATATATATATATATATATATATATATATATATATATATTTAATGGACCATATAATTCCTAAATCTATTGAAATGAATAGAATGTTTCTAAAGATTAATTGCTTTTTTAGTTCTTGGTGAATGCTTCATTTGTCCTAAAAATTAGACAGAAAAAAATTTAATTAATCAAATGCTCAAACTGCTTATCATTCCTTACGGCACTGAATCTATCAGTGAGTTAAAATAGCATGTTTATCTTTTAGAGCAGATTGTATCTTCTCAAATATCACAGCTTTTCGGCTATGGATCTTCACAGTATCTGTAATATCAAATAAGTACTTTGCAGGATTTAGATCAGTCCTACTTGAGATTCAGATTCAAATTCCAGGGTTTTTATTATTATTATTTTTTTATGATGCAACCCTAGATGACTGAAGGTAACTGAGCTGTATGCCATCACATATGTTAAGCCACAAACAGGTAAAGTGAGCATCTGTACAGTTGAGAGTAAAGCAATGAGTGTATGTCTAAGTGTATTGTAATCAGAGTGCTTTATGGTCTTGGTTTAAGCGACTGACTCTGGCACATCTCATCCTTTTTGGCTGCCTTACTGTTCCTGACGTCAAAAGAGGACTGAGGGAGGAAGGAAGTAGAAGTAGTAGGGAAAGAATCTACAGCTCAGGATGCATAATTTAAGGCAATTCTTCATACAATCTGTTAAGGCAAACTTTTATTCAAATTAATGAGGAATTGCTGCAAATGTGTTTTTTGTTTTTTTTTTTAAATTAAAATTTAATTTTTTTCATTTAAAATTGGACATAAACGAAAGGTTTTAGAATTTTTTTAATATTTAAAGCAAAGAAAATAAATGTGCAACATCTTGAATATTTAATATTCAAGATTCTGCACTATTTCTAGGTCTCTATTTAAATGTCAGCAAATTTGTGATATTGACCATGTTAAGTGCTTTGTACAAAAGGTCAGATTTTCCTCACGCCTGATCTCTGGTACAGAAACACGTGCTCAGACGACACTCAGAGGGATCTGATCTAAAATGGACTGTAAGGTTTTGCACAAACTTGTGAAGTTCATGCCAGGTCGAGTGCACACTGTCATTAAAGCACAAAGACGACATTTCAAATACTGTGAAATACATAAGAAACTCTGAAATTCATGTAAATATTTCAAAGATTCAACTTTTTTCACTCCAGTTATTGTCAATAATATAACTTGTAATGAAAATTGTTTGTTAAACACGAAAATAATGCAAAAATAGAGGCACTTTCACTAGCGGTCTCGGACTTTTGAACCCCACTGTATAAAAACACCAAGGTAATAATTTTAAACGTCTTGTTTTTTCTTGTGATCTTTAAGTACTTCTAGTGCAGATTTATGATGTCTGATATATCCCTTATCTTTAAATGTCCAGATGCAGCAAAATACCATTGTTTTAAAACAACTCAGCTCACTTACTGTGCGTACAAAACAGGAGCCATTATACCTACAGCGAACAGAAGCGGAGCTCCTCTTGGGAAGCATCGCCTACAAACTGGGCCAGATTTTAGGGCTAATCAGTAGCTGGAGTAGACTACCCTCCCTGGAGTTTGCAGGCTCTACTAACTCTGGCAGCTGCCTTTGTGTCCAGATGGCAGGGAAGTCAAAGCATGGGGAGAGGAGAGAGCTGCTGAACGATGGCAAGTCAGCTCTCCACCTTTCCATGGCAAGAAAATAGATGCAGGCTGCTGAGATCTGCTTCAGGCTTTACCTACAGCTCGCAGGAAGGCAGCTCTGATTTATGCCAAGCAGTGCAGAGAGGTCCATGTATTCAGCCCTTAAAGCCAAACACTACTGGAGGAGAAGAGGCTTCAGTGGCGCCAGGATCAGGTAACAAATGCAGGCCAACCCTGACAGTCAGCGTCCTCTCGGCTCCTTTGAGCTCTCAGATGACTGCTGTGGCCATCAATCCATATCTCTGTCTGTCATGTGGCGCTAGTGTGGAAGACGTGATGGACTCGAAATGGCCCTGATTCTGCTCCTTCTTTCAGCTCAGCATGCTTCATTTCAGGACCAATGGCCAAGGGGTTTTAAAATGAATTAATTTTCCAATGCCCCTAGCTATTTCTTCTGCCTAACCATCACGTGTCATTTGGCATTAAGCAATGCATATGCATCTGATTTTTAATCTTATTGAAAACATTCTCCACTCTGTCTTTGCTGTGTGGCTATATGTACATTTCTTTCCATTTCTTTCTACCAATTACCTGGTCCTTGATATAAGGGACTCAATCTGACAAAACTAATTTGTGATTCTGAATAAAACGGAAAATTGAATAATTTTGCTTGAGGACAAATTAGTTAAGTTTGAAAGAGCAAAAAATCCAGAGAGCAAGGCCGCAAAGTGATGTTCCTTGTACTTATGCCTCCTTCATGTAAACATTTTTCATCCTACATATCGCCAAGTAGTTTAATTAAATGACAAAAATGGCATGCTTTTGCAAACATCTTGATAATCTTAATAAGTGTTACAGAGATACTTCAGTATAGAGCTGTGATAGACCAAGAAGAGCTGCCTTAAAGTGACTCATCCTATCAGAAAACTTCCTCAACAGTTCTAGTTTCTTAAATGGGTTCCACTTGGAATCTTATCTGAAAGCAAAATCTACATTCTACATAGAAACATTAAAGGTTCCCCTTAAGGGACAAATCAAAGATCCAGCCAGAGTGCTAGATTTACAACCCTATATCAAAGTCTTAATATTTGATTATATAAATATCCAACCCTGGAACAGCAAACATTGAGACAGCTGGCTGGCTCAGCTGTCTCAGATTCTCTAACCAGCTTTGTTTGAGGATATTCTCAAATGTTAGCTTGCTTTTGTTTGGGAATTTTCTCTGACATTAGATAGCTAGTTTGGAATAACTAGCAACTAGCTGGCCATTCAGGATGATTGTGGGATGCTGATAATTGTCAACTGAATTTTTTAATAATTCTGAGATTTATTTAAATTTTTAAAAATGCATTTAACACAGATTTATTTAACAGAGTTAAAGGAGTATTAGGCAAGATTTGTCAAAATGAGTCCAGATCAGTTCTCTAGTCTTTAAGCAGGTGGACTCAAGAACATGTGAATGATTTTTCTTGTGAATGATGTGAACTCTTTGAGCCCTCCCCTATTATCACCCATGCACACAAAACTCCGCCCGAGATCCTGCCCCATAGAATCTACACTTCTAGAGTTAACATTAGCAAGGACTGTCATTACATCACTTCCAAACATGTTAGAACTGTTAGCATTTTAAGCTACATGATAAACCATTCAGCTGTTTGAAAGCCAAGTTATAACACCATAATCACGCAAAATTTGGCTCATAGTGATTTATGTGCACGGCCAAGAATGCCTTTGCTATCCTTTGTTTCTTTGTAAATATGTATCTACTTGATTCATTATGTAAACCAAGGCTTTTAAACAGTTCCAAGCTTTATATAAATTGCATAAATTACCAGGAGCTTCATTCCTTTCACCAGTAATGAATTACTCCATTTTGCAAAAGCGCTGGCAATCCTGCCAATATTTATTCCAGTCTTACTACGTTTCTTGTCATTAGGTTTTTATGAAGAAAGCTAGTTTTTTTTTTCTTTCACAGATGATGTTCATCACTACCTTTTGCCAAAATTTTAAAGAAGGAATTAGTCATGGAACTTGTTTATAGAGACAGCGATCTCCCATCCTCAGTTTTGTGTCTTATACTGGGGAAAACAGTCCACTCCTGCACCCAACCCACACACATCCAATCATTCAACTGTCTGCCTTTACATCTGAAAGCTTCTTCTGGCTAGTTGCAGGTTGCTAACTGCATTATAACGGATTTTATGCAGCTTGAAAGTTAAAGCAAATAAACCATAATTCAATATTGCACCCAGCACATACACAAGCATCTATTCTCATTGCTCCATGATGATTTAACCAGTTTTCTTGTTAAGCTAACTAGTTCAGGCAATACGCTACTTTATTAGGTAAGTGAAGTGAAGTGAAGTGAAGTGAAGTGAAGTGAAGTGAAGTGACTTGTGGCCAAGTATGGTGACCCATACTCGGAATTTGTGCTCTGCATTTAACCCATCCAAGTGCACACACACAGTAGTGAACACACACACACCCATGAACACACACCCGGAGCAGTGGGCAGCCTTTTTAGCTGCGGCGCCCGGGGAGCAGTTGGGGGATCGGTGCCTTGCTCAAGGGTCTCACCTCAGTCGTGGTATTGAGCTTTGAAGCTCATGCCACCCAGACATAATCACATAGAGAATAACAGTTTACTGATCCAAAGAAACTATAGCGAGCTGTAACAGCTTATCATACTATTTAAGAGGACTGTTCAACAATATGGACAATTAAATATTTTAGAAAGATTTCAGTATATATCTGCATGACCATGAAAAGCTGCTGCAAGCAGACTGAAAAGTGATTGCACAGTTGAATTTTTTTTTTAGTTGTAGTTAGTTAGCAGTTGGGGCACCTGAAAAGTTGCTGATTTATAATAAAGTGGAGTGAGATTAATAGTGTACATTCAAAAACAAGGGTGTAAGAAACGAGACAGGACTTTAAAGCGTTGTGTCTTGACAGGAATTAAAGTTAGAACAATTTTGAACCATAATTGGTTAGGAAAAAAAAATCCCTGCACAGCAGATTTCGAATGTCACAACCCCTGTTGTGCTGCGCTATATACGTCATTGCAGGAGCAAGCATTTCTGCCTATGAGTAAAAAGTGAAGTGGCTTATACCCAACCACATTATAATGTGGTTTTATATATATATGTATATATATATATAAAAACAGACACATCCTTACAGTAGAGCAGTATCTGTTAATGTGTAGGTGTTTATAAAATGCAAATGTTCACATAAGGTACTTTTTCATGCAAATAGGCCTTAAATCTAATTATACTACAGGCTTCTTTACATCAGATAAGCATCCTTGCACAGCATATCACTTAACTTTCAGTTTGGTTAAAACACTATTTTCAAAAAAAAAAAGAAACGAAAGAAAATGAATGATGTATAATCGTTCAGTGGAAATGCATGCAGTTGTTAAAGAAGATCACTGGCCTGTTGTAGTTCATCAAAGCAATGGATACATACAGTGTTTCTAAAAAAGTAGGTCATCCAGGTTTAAAAATAACATTTTGTAAGGGATATACACACCTAGAGACAAACATTTTGTGACGGCATCGCCAATGCTGGTATATTATTCACTACATATATTATTATTGCATATATTATTCACTTGCTAAGGGAGCAAAAAATAGCCTAATATATATTATTATGAAATGGTCATAAAACATATATTACGTAAGACTATTAAAACTATTCCTACACATTTTACTCATTTCAAGCTTGAAATTGTTTTGTTGTAATGACCGATCATGTCAACCAATTTGGTTTAATAGGCTTATACCTATTTTATTAGATATATTTATGTATAGCCAACATATTTTCACTTGCTACAATTAAATTTTTTTTTTTTACAGTATAAGGAAAATGGTATTTCACATTTCCTTATCATACATACTGGTACATGCTTACTGATCCAATTATTTTCTATAAGGATTCAAATGGCAAAGGAATATAAGAAGGTGCAAAGAGTCAATGATTTCAGACTCACAGACTCTAAACAACAGAGGCAAACAGAGCATTGTATTATGGGTAGAGTCTGTTCAGGGTAGAGTCTGTTCAGAATGACTGTTTGGCAAATCCTCTTACTGTAAAGTGAGACATTTTCGAGTTTACTTACGTTTACCTACGTACATACTTTGTCAACTTACATTCGAATTTCTGACAAAGTTGGACTCAAAGTTGGGCAAGTTCCTCAGTTTAAAATTTAAAAGTTGTAGTGCATCATTCCACAGCATGCTGGAGAAATAACATACCAGCTTAATGCTAATTATTCATATAATTTCTCTTTTTCGGTAATAAAGTGTGTAAATTATTAAAACAGTTCCCTTAGATATTTGTTCATCTACTTAGCTTATTTTACAGTTTCATACATTTTGCATGCCTTCATACTTAAGAATTTACAGTTGGTTCCCATTAATTAGAAATGCAAGTAGTTAAATCACTAGTCTAAGCTATTGACACTGGGGTCGACACATACATTTTCAGTACACATACATTATCAGTTCCTAAAATACAGGATATTTAGCATTTATGTCATATGTGAGCATATCCAGTGTTAATGGAATAGGGTCTGAACCACTGCAACATTCATTAGGATAAAGTGCTTACTTAAGATCAATGACTGAACGGTGGGTGGAGATGATGACTGTTGTGCTGCCTCTAATCATTATTTCACAAACCTGTATGATTTCCTGCTGACTGAGAATGGTAAATATTTATTTAAACCATTGCCATATATTATTTTGAGAGAGCCTGAAGCAAATCCAACTTTTTTATTCCTTACTAATAATCTTATGTCTCTTACTTTTTTTGTTTGTTACATTTTTTATTTTTACTTTTCAATGAATTAGGGACACACTTCAGAAATGTGTAACAGGCTGTCTAAATCTATGGAAGCCATGACAGGTGGTGCATTTCCTGCTTTTTTGGGGTCATCAGAATGTTCCTCAAATACACATTCAGAGGTTCACCCATGCACTGACAAAGACCATCAAACACAGTTATATTTCATGAATATTCCATAAAATGTGCATGTAAGAGATAGGGAAGTGCTCTTACCAGTGACCAGGAAGGTGCAGCGGCCGGCTCCAGCCTCATTGATGATGTCACACGTGTACTCTCCATATCCATCACGGCTGAGGCTACGCACTGAGTACTCAGTCTCATCGCTTGTGTCAAAGTGGCCAGCATGCAGCAGACGGGAGCCCAGACGCCACTCATACCGCAACACCCGTGAAGGGTGAGCACGCAGCACACGGCAGGTCATCGGTACTGGCCGGTTCAGGCCCTGCCGGACCTCCAACGACACAGGCTCCACAGCCGGGGGGTCTGCGCACAGTCAGAGGAAGAGGGTCAGCATGTGATAGCACACATGGCATCTACTATGCAGTACAAATGGTATGATGATGCACAACACTGAGAGAAATTAGCTGAAGTCATTGCAGTACATATTAAAATTTACATGATGTTTATGCTATTTCTTTGTTTAATCATTCTTTATAGCGTTTGACACGAAGTTCTCTCAACACTGACATCTTAAAAATTTACTCGAAAATCAAAAAACTAAAAAAAAATCTGTTTAACCTGTTTGGAATATATGTCTCGATTTGTGATGTTTATTTCATGTCTGCTTAGTAGCACCAGACTAATGTAGGGCATAGATGAACTCAAACAGCTTTGGCTAATTAACTTGCCTTTCATGTGCCAATTTGACAGGCTTGGACAGAAGTCACAGGGGGGAAATAATGCAGCTGAAACAGTGAGGGGAAGTAGCAACAAACAACCGAGCCTTAAATTGTCTGAAATTAATTGCTTCACATCAACATAAGGTCAGACAAAGAGAGTCACTTAAACACCGCTGGAGGACAGCGTAAAGCTGATGAGCACAGGACCAAATGTATCCGAAGGGGCATTTTTATTTTGCCCCCACTCGAGTTCAATTCTGTATATTAAAAATAAGCTTTGTGGAGGAAACAAACTTTTGGAAAGACTGCACAGAGAGTGTGTTGTCTTTAATGAAAGCCTCACTGACGAGATGGAAAATGGTGCAAAAGATTTTTTTAGCTGAACAAAAAAAAAATAAATAAAATAGAGCGAGTTTCTCTATTTATTTTGATGCTTAGTGGAGAGTGCATATCAAAAAAGACACATAAATTCCAAGTAATCTTCTCATTCAACAGAATAAATTCAAACTCCAATGCTCCACTCATCATATCTAACTGAGAATAGTAACTAAAAATAGCAATGACCTGTAGACCTGAATACCGAAGTAGATGTAATACCAATTCACCGAGACTGATATCACACTGAAACCATGGAAATGCTGTGAACAGATAAGAATCAATTTCAACGAGAGCCATCTTGTTTAACATGTGAGCCATCTGTTCTTCTGATTATGATGATGTTGAAGTATTGACCCTGGGAGAAAGAATGTTTCAAACAACATTTCGGAGAGGCAGAGAGGCAGAAGTGGTGTTCTGTCACCAATCTGGGCAAAAACGATGTAACTGTGAACTATGAACAATAACAATAATGAACAATAATGATGGAAAAATGTATTTAACAGAAAAACATACAATCAAAACAGCATGAAATCTGTAAATATTTGCACGGCTATCTGATTGAAAATGGAAATAATGAATTGTATACCAAATTGCCACCAAATAATTAACTAGAAATACTCAATTGAAAGCAAAAGGGTGGGCTATGATATACACTATATGGCCAAAAGTATGTGGACACCTTACCATCACACCCACATTTGGGTCTTCCCCAAACTTTTGCCACAAATTTAGAAACACACAATTGTGTAAAATGTCTTTGTATGCGGTAGCATTACAGTTTCCCTTCACTGGAACTAAGAGGCCCAAATCTGTCCCAGCATGACACTGCCCCTGTGCACAAAGTGAGTTCCATGAACACATGGTTTGCCAAGGTCGGAGTGGAAGAACTCGAGTAGCCTGCACAGAACCCTGACCTCACCTTTGGGATGAACTAAAACACCAAATGTGCCCCAAGTCTCCTCATACAACATCAGTGCCTGACCTCACTAATGCTCTTGTGGCTGAATGAGCAAATCCTCACAGCCACGATCCAAAATCTAGTGGAAAGTCTTCCCAGAATAGTGGAGGTTATTATAACAGCAAAGGGGGACTAAATCTGGAATGTTCAACAAGCACATATAAGAATCATGATCAGCTGTCCACAAACCTTTGGACATATAGTGTATATACAGGTTATAAGAGCATATACAAATCGATTAATACACATTCCTGAGCAGGCTCAAGCTACAACACATTGAAACTACACCAACGACAAGCTCTCGGTGTAAACCACTTGTTCAATTCAACCAGTCTGCGGTAATTTGTGTAACTCAAGCCACCTAATTTCTGAATGTAAATACAAGTCACCTAATTCCACCATTTTTGGGCACCGGTTATTTTTCCTCATGATGAACGGCACAAATCCATGTCAGGTTTTACCACAACAATGAGTCAGTTCATAATCTTAAATACAGAACAAACTGGAGTTCCAATCTAATATTAGCCTCAATCTGTCTAAACTATAAACTATTCTGTCCAGGACTACCTCATGACTTGGTTTACAGCAGACATATATGCTGACCTTTTCAGCCGTTCAACATGGTTGATCATTTCAATATTGTTCTGCGAAAATGAAGTCATTAAAATTTCAGCCGAAATTTACTACACTGGAACGAATAGATTATTTCATACATATCCAAGGCTATAATGCAAGTCTCTGAAAAGGCCCTGTGTCTATTCCGTTTCTTCTTTTTTAATAGATGCTGGAGAGAAAAATTAATTAAAAACAATAATCGTTTAATTCCACTCATTATTTGGTAACAATATGTGATTGGGTCTTTTGATGCGAGTAATTTAGGGCTGCTCACGCCTCTGAGCCAAGTCATGCGGTAGCTTTTTGACAAAAAAAAAAAATAAATAAAAAAAAGCTATGCTGTTGGTTCAATAAGCAGAGTAAAAATTGAACAAATGTGAGAATTTGAATAAGTAATGATTAATCGAACAAGGTGGAGATAATGAATAGGTTGTTCACTGGTTGGTTATCATTATTATTTAATTGAATCCATCAGCCTTAATCTTTTTGGGCTTCATTATGTTAATTGGCCAATTCTCTACAAAACCATTATTGCCCCATGTAAGTCTGCACAGCACTGTGTCTGAATCTGTGTGTCTGGATTACATGCATGTAGGTAGCATGTCGGAACATGCTATTATTCGTCCGGCTGTTGGTGGGTCTGTAGTAAAAAGCACCACTGGTTGAGTTTACTCAAGTAGTTGTAGGGAACAAATTTCCTTGATTCGTTTAAGCTGCTCATGCTTCATTTTCTGTCTAGCACAAAATGCACAAACATATTTGTGAGAGTAGTTTGCTTAAAACATCACAGAACTTTGCCACTCCTGTTTCACAGCATAGGCTTATCTGATGCACAGCATGCTAGAAAGAAGAGAACAGGATGAAGCACTGCAAACAACTGAACTGCATCGCACTGATGAGCTTCAAATTGGATCCTGGCAGACAAAAAGAAATACTTCACACTCAGGCTTCTTTTCCTAAGAATACTCTCAGCTGGACTGTGGCTATGTTTTATGAAAGTGACGTTTTTTTCTCAACAAGATACACTACACCTCGCTGTCTGGGCAGCAGGCTTTTTACACATCAAAGCCGTTGACTCGCTGAAGCCATTTCTACATGCCTGTAATGTTCTTTGCTTCAGAAAGCTGCGTTTTGGCCCTTAATCGAGTTACTAAAGGCGGCTTTGTGGCGTGGCGAGCGTCTGCTTCCCCCTCTGGGCTCACACGACACAGCCAGGGAAAGCAGCCTCAGTGGACTGGCACAGAGAGATTCACGGACTGGGGAACTCCGCCAGCTGAGAAAGTCTCCACTTATTCAGTGGGAAGCTCTGGGTGATGAGCAGAAACAAGGGAGCCGCTCACATGTCTCTGGCGGTGACTCAATCCCATAGCACACTAAACAAAACCTGAAAATTGAAACCTCAGAAGGATGGCGCAGGTGTACCTCACATCCTGCGCTCATTTTACAAGGCTAGCCAATAAGGATTTCTGTTGTACCTGGAATTGCTGTCTGTCACTCATGCACTTTAGCTTGCTCAATGCTCAATGCGAATGGGATTGCACCCATGTTAAAATTGCAGGGTTTTTTGATGTAAAAAATGAGAACCAAGATGTTGTAAATCACTTTTAATGTGACATAGCAACCAACAAAATTCAAGTGGAAAACAAACTGAAATGTTTAGGAAAAAAGAGAAAAAAACCCTCACAATAACCTGGTGTGCACACCCCTTAACTAATACTTTGTTAAAGCATCTTTTGCTTGTAATACAGCACTCAGTCTTTTTGGGTATGAGTCTACCAACATCTTGATTTGGCAATTTCATTCCACTTCTCCTTGCAAAAATGCTCCGGATCTATGAGATTGCGAGCTGATCTGTGCACAGCCCTCTTCAAGTCGTTTCACAGGTTTCAGATAGGATTTAGATTTGAGCTCTGACTGGGCCATTCCAAAATGTTGATCTTCTTCTTCTGAAGCCATTCCTTTGTTGATTTTGACTCATTATCATGCTGGAAGGTGGAATTTTACCTAAAAGGGGCATGCAGGTTTTGTGCCAAAATAGATTGGCATTTGGAGCTATCCATGATTCCCTCTATCTTGACTAGAGCCCCAGTCCCAGCTGAAGAGATGCAGCCCCATAGCATGATGCTGCCACCACCATGCTTCACCATGTGGATGGTGTTTTTTGGCCAATAAATTTTGTCTTTTCAAATTATGCCCAAAAACCTGGTCTCATCAGACCATAACACATTATGTCACATGGTTTTGGGTGATTTAGACAGGCCTGGATGCTCTTGTCATTAGAAACAGCTTCCGCTTAGCCCCACTAGCCCATAGCCCAGACGTGTGAAGAATATGAGAGATTGTTGTCACATGCAGGGAGTGACCAGTACTTGCCAGATATTCCTGCATCTCATTTAATGTTGCCGTAGGCCTCTTGGCAGCCTCCCTGATAAGTTTTGTCCTTTCAACAGCTTTGGAGGAATGCTCTATTCTTGGCCTGTTTCTCCACTTGTTGATGAAGGCCTTCACAGTGTTTCAGGGTACATTGAATATTTCGGAAATGTTTCTGTCCTGATGTCTGCACCTCTCTCCTAATCAATACACTGCAACAAGTGAGATACCGTAAGTGCTTTGTGAGCTCTTTGCGGACCATGGCTTCAGCAGAAGGATGAAACCAAGATCATGTCAAAAAATCCTTCAGAAACAGCTGATCTTTATTTGGGGTTAATCAAAATTACTTCACTGATGACAGGTGTATGATAATTGCTTCTGAACATGAGTTTCAATGTGATTGGTTAATTCCGAGTACAGTCACATTTCCCATTATAAAAGGGTGTGCACAATTATGCAAGTTACTGTTTTCCTAAAATGTTTCTATTTGTTTTGCACTTTAGTTTTGTTGGTTGCTATATCACAATAAAAGTGGGAAAAGAGCTAACATGATATGATGTATTTATCTTGGTTTCATACGTTTTCATTACAAAAAAATCTGAAATTTTAACAGGTTTGTTCAGACTTGTTATATCCACCATATAAAATAATGTTTGGCTATATCAGTGAGGTGTCACAAAAAAAAATATGAGAAAAAGACAAATGTTAAATATAAATCAGCTTTACCATGATGATACAAATGCTTCCATGTAATTTTGGCCATGAACCTCATCTCACTGTGTTCTCACCTGTAACAAACTGAACCAGGCATTACCTGGATGAGCACTGGGGCCCTTATTTCAAAGGTGTTAATTAAGCAGCTGTTTTATAGAGCGAACGGGTCTTGTTAAATCTTTCCTTCTTTATTTTATTGCCCTCTTTAGTTTCCAGGCACTTCTTTGGTGTGTTGTTTAGGGCAACTGGTAATTGAACTT
>CM040993.1:11312071-11325361 GCA_022985145.1 Pangasius djambal | reverse complement strand
CTCCCATAGCAGCTCAATGGGGTTAAGGTCAGGTGATTGGGCAGGCCACTCCATGATAGACAAGACACCGGCTCGGATGCCTAGAGTATGTAGAGCTGTAATAGCTGCTAATGGGGATTTCTTTGATGAATCCAAAATTTGAGTATTTTTCTATGTTATGTTCATGTTTATGTTCATAAACTTTTTATTTAATAAAAATATGTTTTCATAGTTTGTGTTGTCCCTTATTATCAATGCAAAATGGTCACTAACTAAAGAGGATTTATGCTGATATTGCCCAAAAACCCTATTTTGTTCAGGCGTTTCCAAACTTTTGGAGGGCAGTGTAGGACAAAAAATATACATAGATATAGATAGGTCTTGTCTTTTTATTTAGTCAATCACCCTTCAGTATGCTCAAATACAAGGATATGAACCAAAGTTGAGTGACTGCAGTGACTGCATGTTGAAAGGTGTGACACTATATGCTTAGATGTTTAAGTATATATACAGTATATTATATACTACTATACTATATTCATAGTCAGATCAGGGAATTATCAGATCAGGGTCTTTCATTTCTCTACTGAGTTACAAAAGAGGTAAGCTGAAGGAGTCATTAAAAAATAATTTAGAAGTCATTTGAAACTTGCGTCAGTAGACAGTAGAGCATCGTGTGCATCATGTTAATGATATGAAAATAAAGAAATTACCTATTTAATCAGCCATTAAAGAAAGTCCCAAAACTCAGTGTATTTTTAGGATCCAACCAATAAAAAGGATGTTGTAGGAGTACGATCTGCTTGACAATTTAATTCTTTGTTAACAATCCAGGAACTGCATCAATGTAAAACAAAGCTGCTAACCTTTGATCTGTGCTGTCAACGGTGCATAATCACATTCAATTTAGAGAAAATGCATTGGAATCGCTCTTGAGTGCCAATCTAAATGTCATTAATTTTGCTTAGAGCGCAGTCATTAGTGGCTTAGTAAAGATGTGAGCCTAATGCCAAACATATGAAAGGAATGGGGGAAGGAGAAAGGGAAAATCAGAATCACAATCTTTCACTGTCAGACAAAAATAGATACTTCATGCACTCTTTCTTAAACAATCACTTGAGTCTTATTTTATATGTGAAATGGTGGAACCGTGCCGTGTCATTGCAAATTAAAGCAGTATATTGACAGGTTTATTATACAGAAGTAAAGGTACCAAAAGTTCATAATGAAAATGAAAAAAAGGGTAATAAACAGTGTGCAGTTTCTCTTTTCATGTATCTTGATCCAGATGAAAATAGCACTGATATAATATGCAATTATCTAAAAGTCAAAGAATATGACAAGACCATGATGACAGAAAGACCTTAGAGGCATAATACATTTAGGATGAGTTACAGAAAGCACTCTCTCCAACTTTTTCAGCTTCCTCAATGACACAAGAGAGTTATTTGCTGCAGTTTTATGAATCCGTACCTCACACACATTACATTCCTTTTTGTTCTTTTATCCCCAAAAAACAAGTGATTGTCTTATTGCTTTGATTTTTTTTTTCAGGTCAAACCTCCATTAATGAATATAGAATAGGCACTGCTTAGAATATATTAACTGGCTGTTAATTAGGCATTAAGCCATGTTTTAAAATTACAAATTACATTTTAAAACAGGGGAGTGGTGGAATGAATGAGGTTGCCAAGGGGTCTCATATGCAAAGCGGAAAGAAGACCGCCTCTTTCTCCTTTCTAAGCATGAGCCTTTGCTGTAATGTGGGCTTAGAGGGATTGTTCAGTGCCATTAGTGGCAATGTAACTCATGGCTGAATGTGTAGGACATTCTTGCTTCAAGTATAGACAGGGGAATTCGAGTGGAGCTCTCTGTGCCTAGCAGGGCAGCTCTTGAGCTCTTCTCTCTACAAATGCACTTTCAAATTTTTTTTAATTGTACTTATAGCTAACAGTGAAGCATCCTACCCCTCTCTGTAGCTGAAAAAAATGGTTAAGAGAAAGGGAGCAATGGAAGAACATTATAAGACAAGCTCTGAGTGTTTTCCCTTTAATGGTATACTAAAATAAATAGATTATGTAACTATAGTAATAGTTCTACTTCCTTACATTCGGAACCACCGGGATGGTTTGCTTTGGAAATAGTGGAGTATTCTTTTTTACTTGTTTCCTAATACAAAGTCATCACCTTGTGACACCTTGACTGTTACCCCATGTGGGTAGCAAATTAAAAATCCCTGCTACATCACGCTCATCTTCTTTCCCTTTTTTGTCTTGTTGAACAGTTGATGAAGTGGATTCAAAGGCACTGTGTATAGACACCATGTATCATCCTTTATTTCGACGTAATTGATAATTCTGCACTGTGAGATGCACATTGGCATGCTGCTTGGGTGATGGTAATTCAAGTATTCGACTTTTTACTATTTTCACCACAGTTCACTGTGTTATTAGAAAAGACTTACTGTTATTGTCTGGTGTGTAGCATTGTGGGTGCTGTGGATGCACTGTATCTCATGATTTTATAAGTCCAATTGCATTTCCGGGTAGAATGGTAAGCTGTTTGGAGTTGGATGATAGACCTGACTAACGCCCAAACTGTTTGGGACCAGAGCATCTTGGGAAACCACTTGCTGAGCCTTGTCCTAACAGCAGCATTATGCTTACACCCTGTTGGTGCAGCAGGGAGTGAAATGAGCAGCAGACATGACTGCAGAGCCTTCTAGGTAGAAGAACGAAAGCTCTGGCAGTGCTGGTAGTGACAATGCATCAGCATAATGAAGTGCAGTGAAGAGAGAGATCCTGATGTACTTTCAGTGCTGCATGTCATTCTTTAAGTTTGAGGCCCACCTTGACAGAAAGTGCTGGTAGCCTGCCATTAGAGCATTGCGAATATCAGGGCCAAAATATACCCTACATATCTATGTGAATGCAAATGCAAACACACATCCAAAAGTTTCTAACACACATTCCTGTCGTACATACTCACCGTGCGACCTTACATTACTGTTGTGGTTATAAAGAGAGCGAATGTGTCTTTAAAACTTTGAAATGTTTCCAGTAACATTACCAAATCATGAAAGCTAGACTCAGCAGTATGTGCTTTATAAAATAAGAGAGCCATTCAAAAATATCCAGAATAGCTAGATCACCACAGACACTAGCAGCATTCTGACAAATCTGTCCTGTAAAATTTTCCACCTTCTCTTGACAGTTACTTTGTCAGAACTAACAGCACATGCATTTATTGCCAGGCATTTTCAATTGCAATTTGATCAGAGTGCAAATCTGATGGCATATCACACGTACTGTATGTTTAGATGAAGGAACCAGCTCTGCACAGATTCATCGAACTGCTGGTCTGCCATGACAGTTGACAGGAAGAACCTAGCCTCTGCCCTTAGCTGACTATAGTGCCCCTTGCTGCATCACTCAGTATGCAGCTTGCAGTGCATTATAAATTTCTGAACACAGCCACGCATGGGGAGCTGAAAGTGTATGCGTCTGTGTAGATAAGTAGTGCAGGGCAACAGTGGCAGTGAATATGCTGCAGGCTGGTGTTAAATCTGCCTTAGCTAAACTAAAGCTGGATTTTCCACTGAACAGAGCTGAGCAAATGCCTAAACCATTCCATATTACATTCACCCAAGAGAGTTATTGGACATTTCGACAATGTACCAATTTCTTTAAAGAGCTCTTAAAACTAAATCATTTGTGAACTGACCACATGGATTTTTACCAACTACCTTCTCCAGATTTTACAGGTTGAATGTTGTGTATTGAAGCTAATGTGCTCCATGGTGAGCTGGACTGATTCTCATCCTCAGCAGAGTAGCATATGAGGACTTTGAGCTATTATTATCTGAATTAAAGAAGTTCCACAACAGGTTACCCTCATGGTTACTTACATTTATAGCAAACAAGGAAACTATCCTGAAGGAAACCATCCTGGCGATGCTCCACCCTGTCGTAGAACAACTTTTACAAAAGTAACAGTCCATTTCTAAGACATCTAAAAGCCATAACACTGAGTCTTAATAACAAATAACAAATTTTATTTATTCATTATTGGAAAATACTACCTAGTAACAAATGGCATTTGAGTTTAGTCCCTCTTTCCTTGCATGCAGAAAAGTCCGTTCATATCATGTGTCCAGCCCCTATCAGATACCAATCTAAACACTGACAGTGCTTATTCCTTCATGACATGTTATAACTATTAAGCACATGCTCTACTTTGCTTGACCACAATATGAATACAGAAATTTCAACAGAAAAGAGAAGAAACCCTGTCTAGGAAGAAACAGATTAAAGCTTGTAATTTATTTGTGATGTTTTTGTGTTGACTTGTGTCATACAATCAATGTTTGTGCTAGTTTGGCTTTTGAGACATTATAATGGAAATATTTCCCTGTACATTTGCGTCTGTTCATTTTTTTCAGATATTACATGTTCAGTTGACTATGAATTATGTTATTTTCAGTTATTAACATACACTGATATGATAAGTAATGTTGTAATCTCTAACACCAAACTAGAATCACGAATCATCAAACACAGCACAAATAACTGGATTAAAAAAAAAAAAAAAAAGCCAGACACCTCTAAACTATAGCTTAATTGATAGTTTGCTATCATATTATATATTACTAACAAAAATGTTTTAAATTACATTTCATTCATTCATAATAACAAAAAATTGAAGGCCTTTTTTAAAAAATAATTTTTCCCTTTCTTTGTGCATTCTTAGTTCTACCAAGCACATATTATAAACATTTTTAAGGATATTTCTGCCATACAAGCAAAATAATGCATAATAATTTATTTATGAGCAACGTCATTCTTTTTAACCATTTATAGTTACATTTAATGTCTAAAGCCATGTTAGTTATTATTACTTATAGCATCTATGAACAGTCATTCCCTCACCAGCCTCTCTTATTTTCCCTCTCCCGTAGTTAATACTACTACTACTACTACTAATAATAATAATAATAATAAACAAACAAACAAGCATGCACCCTGTCAAATGAGAGAGTGCAAAGTCCTCTGTCCTGAGGCAGAAAATTGAAAGAACAGTTCCCCATACAGAAAACTATGATAAGTAGGTTGTATGATGCAACAATATCATTTTTTTTTTCAGACAGAGTATGAGTACACATTTTTGGTAGTCGCTGATACTGATTCTGATACCAGCTGTGTCTCTACTGGCACTTTGATCTGTTTTGGCAACTCCAGCATTGGAGGAGACTAATTTTGTTTTGAGCGATATTAATGTTTAATAATTAATGGAATAAGCCTACCAAATCCCTCAGTGAAAACCATGCCCCCTCTCAGCCAAGCCAGTCTAACTCAGCCGTTTACCTACTACCAAAACTCTTTGCCAAATTGTAATGAAGAGGGCGCTAACACCACAGACTGGATGTACAGCAGCCAACAACCAAAAGAAGCAGAAGCAGGCCACTTTGCTCTTGAGCGCTCTTCATTACTAAGCCTGTTTTGTGTGTAGAGATCGACCAGCTGAAATTATAAAACTGTTCAGCTAAAAATGTAACATGAGACAGTGGGTAAATAACCAGTATATTTGTGCTTATTTTCTTTCCCCATTTTGATTTAAAATGAGTATCATAGCATACAAACCCTTTGCTATTAAAAGTGCACATGTGTTTTCATACACTTAGTCTACTCAGCTTGTTCCTTATAATGTAACCCCTTTTAAATGAAGTGCATTAGCTAGCTGCATTAGTTATCTTGGATTGCAGATTGCAGTGGAGAATAGGCTTTGCTTCATAAAGTGCTTCCGTACAGTTGTCAGTAAAGTGCATTTTTGTTTTTATTGCAAGAGAATCTCTGTTGTCAATGGTTAATAGCAGCTGATCATCAAGAACAACATACTGGCTGTTAGTTTCACTCACCTAGTGTTGTCTATGGACATTTCTTCTCACCTAGCCTGCATCATTGTTGCTATGTGCTGCTAGTAATGAACACTGCTTTGCTTTGACCATTAATTATAAAATACTTCCAGATCGCTATCATTTCATATTGGCTGTTCCTTAGCATTAGCATTAGCCAACATACATTAGCCTTATGGCACAGAGTATCATCTGATATCGGATGTTGGTAACAGGGTATCTTTTATGAATATGAGTACGAGTAGATGAGCTATGTACTGGGCTAATACCAGTACTGATATCAATGCATCCCTAATTATGCTTTTCTTTCTTAAATAACACCACATTTTTTATTCATTTGTTATTATGTAGATCCTCCACTGTTCAAGTCCCTGTCAATGAGTTGTTGCTATAAATGTTAACATACTAGAACAAGCTCATTGATATAAACCTATTATTTAAATTACAACCAGCACTACTGTCAGAGACAGTACAATTACAGAAAATTAATCAACACATTTTGGCCAATTAGACTATAGAATTTAACAGCACTGTGGTATCATAATAAATAACCTTCAAATGAAATTCAATGAAGATGGGACACTTACACTGCACTATGAGCTCCACCAAGGCTTCCCGAGGTTTGACGTTGAAGCCATTGTACTGGCTGGTCTGGCAGCGGTAGGAGCCACTCATCTCGCGAGACACATTGACGATGCGCAGCACACCATCATAGCTTTCCATCTGCATGCTTCCGTCTGGCATCGGCACCTCTTTATCAGCCCGTGACCACAAGATGATAGGCTTGGGCTTTCCTGAAACAAGGCACTCCAGCTCCACCGTCTCTCCTTCCCGCACCACCAGTGGGGACTTGCCCCGTGGCACGGTCAGATTGGGGGGAACTAAGAAAGAGAAAAACAGAGGAGGGACTGATACGGGGCTCTAGAAAGCTAACAGACCAGGTCGCTCAGAATGGTCTACAGCAGCAGATTGTGTTGATGTGTATAGTGTGTTTTTCACGCAAGACTGACAGCAATGCACCATCATAACATTTAGCTTAAAAGTGAATTTAAAGTCTGATTTAAAGCCTGGAGTAGATGAATGCAAAATTACACAAACCAGAATAATGATAAAAGTATCTGAAATAGATTATTGTAACAGCATGGACAAAATAAACATTTCTCTGAACATTTCAAACTTATTCTAGTTTCTCAACATCAAAGTAATGAGATAAACCAGGGAAACTCTTACATATGATTGATATGCATTTAAATAATGTTTCAACATTTAAAGATTCAGGAACAACCAACCCTGTTTAAAGCTACATTGCTGTAATGGATCAGAAAGCAAAGCAGGACAAGATGACTAACAATCTCAGGCTTCTTCCAGTGACAAAGTATAGAATCTCTATGGACTACCAGGTGATACAACATTTAAGAGCAGTCTGCTGAATTGGTTAAGGGACAATGCTAATAAAATAATACAGCATAGCTAGTGATGAAATAACTATAAAGAAGTGTCACATTTTAAGATCCTTTCTTCAGTTCCATTCGTATTGTTCAGACATTTCTCACTCAAAGCTCAAGGACTGTACTCTCTGTAGTTCCCTGTTATCCTGCAAGACTAGCAAACAAAAAGAGAAAATCTGTGAAATTATAGAAAATTAGCATGAGACATAAGCTGTTTTTGTAAATGTAATTATTCGTTGTTTCTTTACATACTAGATTTAAACACTGGAGTAGAACAGCACAGTGCTGCTTAATGATGGAAGCTATTCCAGTTTATTAGCAATGTCCTGAAAACAAGCTGTAATGAACAGCCGTTACACTAATGGAGAACGGCCTGACCTAAGCTCAGCACTAGGCCATTAAGCACCGGCCACCTTTCCTACCAAAAGGCTGTAAATGCACCAACACCGGCTAGCAATTAGGGCTGTTTGGGCTAGCGGCAGCTCTCTGTGGCCCACAGTAATGAAATCCTGCTCCATAACAGCTATTACGGGAAGCCTGAAGGAACCATCATCACTGTAGAGAAGGCTGCTGAAATAGTACCTGAGAGAAAAGCAGCTGAGATATAACTGCATTTCTTCTTTTAGCCAGCATAAACCCTATGCCACTGGTGCTCTTCATGCTCACTTACTACATCAGAAAGTGTCTCCAGTTTCTTATTACTTGAATTTCAAACATGTTTAGCTTTCCTCTGTTTATCATTTATGCCCTGGGTAAAGTTGTATTCACATGATTCATGCGTGATTTGTCCTTGGCTAAGGCTACAAAGCCCAGCTCTGCTTTCTTACAAAGTCATACAGTTTCAAACAACAAAACTGTTTATCTTTCTTGGATATGACTGGAACCTAACCACTTTTCTAAAATGTGAAGTTCTTCCAACAGTAAGCAGTTTGCAAGATATGAATTGTTTAAAAGCATAAAACATCACTCATTCTCTGCCAAGCGGAGCCTAGCGTTTTGGAGTCAGACCAGCCGAGAAATGCTGCGACAAGACAATTAAATAAATAAACCTGACACAGGCCTTTGAAATAAGTGGAATGACATCATTTGCTCATTGCCATAGCAACACAGCCTGTCAGGATCTGTCTCTGTATATGCGTATATGTCTGTATGTCTCTGCAGTATAAGCTGTGCATCGTGTCTTTGTGAGTTTTTATGATAATGTGTCTTTCCACTAAAATGCAAGCTTTGTATGTATGTGTGCCCGTTTTCAAATGACAATGCAGAGCGACAAGCCTTTCTCTGAACAATGCTTCAGAAAGAGCCGTTACTGTTGACAGGCTACCGATGGAGTGGAAAGTGGAAGCACTGGAATTGTGTCAGTAAATAAAAGCTGCCAGCCATGACATTCATTCTAAGTCTAACCATTTAGGTTAAAATATGCACACCTCCTGTTTCCTGTTTTTTAATCAAATATCTGAAATCTACTGGATGAGGGTAAACTCAGGGATGCACTGGAAAAGGCATCAGGCTTCTATTTGAAAAATATACTTGCCTGCAAAAAGCTGCAATAGGCAAATATTAGGAAAGAGAGAGAGAGAGAGAGAGAGAGAGAGAGGGAGAGAGAGAGCAATAAAATGCAGACAACCTAGATGAAAATGTATAAAGCAGTAATAAAACTGATAAACTCCACATTCTTATTGATCTTCTTCTAATATCATGCCTTCAGAATTTTATGAACTCAGCAAAGCCTTGAACAGCTTTGTTATCACTCACCGGCCAGTTTGTGTTGGAACAGACTATTTTTTATTTTTTTTTAAATGGTATCTGGGTTGCCTGCTAGCCAGAGACTCTGAATAAATAGGATGCAATGAGACACAAGAATAGAACACAGCTGATGGTTCAATTATAAGATATGCCATGAATTTGAGGCCTTAAGGTGGTAGCAGGACAACATTTTGCTCCTTTCAAAACTAGTTAGGGAACATTACATTAACTCAGTGCAATCCAGAAGTTTGGAACATGTTAAAAGACTGTGTCAAAGGAAGTTAACCTGAGTTTATAAGTCAAACTCTAAAATCACTCTCTCTCTCTCTCTCTCTCTCTCTCTCTCTCTCTATATATATATATATATATATATATATATATATATATATATATATATATATATATATATATATATATATATATATATATATATATATATATAAATAACTCTGATTATAATTCCACTGCTAATTTATCTCTTAGCTAGCGCTTGTTCCAAACATGCAAACAGGATTCAAAGCAATCATTAAGAAGCACAAGAACGCACAACATTGCAGCACAAGAGGTGGTGAGTGAAATCTACAAAGCAGAAAGCCAACTAGAGGAACTGATAAAACAGCATAGTAAAACAAGTATGACTTATCCAAGAAGCAGTGCAAGAAAATACAGATCTCCTCATAACTGTGTCCTAGCTGAACTGCACAAAAAAGAAAGACTACAGCAGTGGCTCCAGTCCCCAGCTAATTGGACTGCTTGAGCAGGACAAGGCTTCACCCTACAGCACTTTATTCAAAGAAAAACTAGTGATGCAGTTCCCTGAACTTAGTGAACAATACATGGAGAAAGAGGGTGTAATGGGTGAAAATCAGAGTTCTGTCATGTTGCTGAATAGCACAATAACCACATATGTTTCAGACAGTTGTTTACAAAGTCTGCAGGAATTTTCCTTAAGTAGTTTATCGTTCCTTTCTTCATATCCTTCCTTTGAAACAAGAAGGGCTAACGTTCCCATAGATTAAGGTTACAATTTCTACAAAGCTCCACAGGATTAAACTACTAGTTCATTGCGACTTACTGACTTGTACAGCTTGCCATATAAAATGGCAACATTACCTAATGAGCATGGTAAACTAAAAGATAAGATTACTATGTTTATGACATTAATCGTACTGTCAAAATACTTTGAATAAGTCTTTTTTTCGAAGATATAAAATGTATTGTAATATGCAGAAATAAGTATGTTGCTCTATTTACCAGTACACTGAAAAGATGTTCACTTTTTCCCTATTGCTTTGCAAGAAAAGGACCAAATGACCTAATGACAGAATGAAAGTACACTAAACAACTAATGAAAGAGAAGAATTTCCCTTTTTTTTGCTTTCATAAGTGATGCAGCAGTTAAGTGTAAGAAGTGTGGCAGTGTAACATAACCAAATAAAAGATTAATCAAAAGCCACAGTATCGTAACACTAATATTTCACCAACGGTGGTGTGCCATACTGGTTGTTTCAGTATAGTCTAATGCACAGGACTAAATTTCATTCTACACTATAACTGGAAAAAAATAGCCCCTTAGTACATTTTAGGGGAATATAGTCCTCCCACACCCAACAAATTGCAGTCTAGTCCAATCCATGTGCTTTCTATTATAAAGACACTAAAACCGTTCCTAAGAGAGTGGGCTGTGCAGTACTATTATTTGCCACAGTGACTTTTCAGGCTGCACACACACTCATCAGAGTCAACATTAGGATGTGTCAAAGAGGATCGAAAACTTTCCCAAATACAAATGCAAAGAACATGAACAACCTCAAGTATCACCTTAGATGGGCGAGAACATAAACTAGGGACAAATAGCAGACTAGGTGAAACTCGTATATAGAAATAACTGCCATCCATATACTGTATATTCATTTATTTTCTCATAGTTTGCTGCTTACATAAACCATAGGCTACCTGACAATATCTGAGAGGATTTTAAGCCATGTTCATTGATGTTCATAATCTTCACTGCTAATGTCAGCTCATTCATATGATACATGTACAGTATATTTGGGCTGTTATCTGGTACAATTGGTCAAGATACTGCATGGCATGGGTGCATGGACTTGGGACAAATCTGAACCCTATAATTGTTGTCATACCTACAAAATTAGCAAATGGAATTTCTCTTTTGAATCATTTTTTTGCATTGAGATATATGGCCCATATACTTTTTGGCCACTCTACTCACTCTACTCTGTAGTTGGGTGTGCGGATCATGTGGCATTCAATAACTCAGCCTATTTCATGCTAATTTACTTCTTTTAGAAAAAAATTGTCTTCGGTCATGGCGCCACAAACTATTTATGTATTTATTAATACTATCATTTCTGTTAAGAATGCAGACAAAAAGAAGCAGGGGTAGTGAGTAGTTGGAAAATACACATGAAGTAAAACAGTTTTGGAAGGAATATGTGGCTTTTTTTATTCCTAGTAAATGTCATTAAGAGGAGAGTTTAAAAACAAGTTTGTAAACCTGTCGAGCTAGCTTTTGTTGGCAGACTAGCATCAGCCACCTCTGAAGACTTCACCTCGTAGACTGGAGTGTGTGAAAGCACTATAAGCAAAGTTTCTTAATTCAATTCAATTCAATTTTATTTTATTTGTATAGCGCTTTTAACAATGAACATTGTCTCAAAGCAGCTTTATAGAACATAAGAAACAGAAAAACATGCAAACAGAAACAAAACATGCAACAGTCCTAGATGTCCAAAATTATCCCTAGTGAGCAAGCCTGAGGCGACTGAGGCGACTGTGGCAAGGAAAAACTCCCTTAGATGATATGAGGAAGAAACCTTGAGAGGAACCAGACTCAACATATTTTTTCCTCAGTTAGCAGGTTTTCAGTACAATTATTCTATTTGGGCTGAATCACAGTAATTAGGTATATATATATATATATATATATATAATTATTATAATACTGGTTGTATTTATTGTTTTGTTTTTTTTCCCCGGGGTCCAAAAGTTCATGTGAAGGAGGCAGACAAAGACCACGATGAAGACAACAGGGTGGCAGTGGAAGAAGAAGGGGCCGAGGGGCAATTCAGAAAGAAAACGGAGAATGTGCATAAGAAATTTGGAACATCCAAGCTATAAATATAAAGTCAAGGCATAAGAAATCCTGTAAAATGCTCTAAGTGACCCTTGCCATTCATTTACATTATATTTGTAATTCATATTAAAATGAAACAAAGCACTCAGGTTAATCAGCCTTGATACTTTGCTTTTTCACCTGTGACAAGTCCTTCGTAAATGCTTTCTCTTTGCAGATAAATGGAAGCAAAACCCAAAGACCTTCAACTTAATGGCTTTGATTACAACTCTGATGGATTCTGTATTCGCTCTAAAGGATGAAGGAACCGTCATGTTGATTGAACATATGAAAAGGATCACTGTCTTGGACAGGCTCATTGTCCTCTCTCAGCCTTCCTAAGGGCTGCATGTTTAAATGTACAGACTCACGCAAAGATTAATTGCCTGGTGGCCAAAAGATGCATCCAGTCTGCTCTCTACAGCTTCATTAAAGCCAGAGAGTAGAATGAAGATTGATTACATTTTACCCCATTCCATAAAAATTGAGCCAAGTCTCCCTTTCCATGGGTTTCATCACTCTTCTTTACCATTCTGCTACTCAAGGGGGGAAATTCTCAGTACTTGTTTGGATACTTTTCATGAATAAATCATACTGTTCAAATTGAAATTGGATTCAGTCCCATATGCAAAGGAAATATATTTGCATACATTTTCAAAATGTGTTGATAGAATTTGAAATATATTTACATATATTTTTATTTACAGATATGTATATATTACAAAAAAATGACAAACACATCTTAAACTATAAGCAATTTATGACCAATTTCCACCATCACCTCTCACTCTCTGCCCTTTCCTTACCACTTACTCACAGTCTATGGCATGCCCTAGCATAGCTAAGATGTGTTCAAACACTGATTATTCTGGGCTCAATCTCATTACAAACATTTCCACAGCATGAAACCCTGGCAGACCTGCCGCTTAATCGCTGACAAATGCTTTTATTAAGACTCCACTTGGCCCTGCAGTTGTGCCCCTTCAGAAATCCTACATCCAACGCAAAATGGTTTATCCGAAACAGGCTGCAGGGTGAAAACAGACGGACTGATGGTTATTACTGTCCTC
>CM040993.1:11267303-11306024 GCA_022985145.1 Pangasius djambal | reverse complement strand
ATGCCCTACTTCTGGTTGGAGTTCTCATCGGTTGAGTTCGCTCGCTGCTGCTGGGGCCCCATATGGACGGCCTGAAGAACCGTTTGGATTGCTGGGGATGGTGCCACCTGGGGGCTGTGGAGATGGCTTGGGGATCACATATGGGGAGCTGTACTGTAATGGCTTGGGACTGCGATTGCTGTAGTGGCTTTGGGGCTGCAGTTGCCACGAGCAGCTTCGTACTCAGGACTCCATCAGTGGATAGTAGATAGATTTTAACCAAAAGGACTTCTTGCGGTGCTGAATTTATTGGTTGCACAGTTGCACTACTTGTCCTTATAGCACACAATAATAGAAGGGATTTATTTATTTAATCGCACCATCTGTTGCACCCAGATGAGGATGGGTTCCCTTTTGAGCCTGGTTCCTCTCAAGGTTTCTTCCTTATATCATCTCAGGGAGTTTTTCCTTGCCACCGTCGCCACCGTTGCCACTGGCTTGCTCATTAGAGATAAATTCACAGTGATAAATTCAAATATTTATAATATATTTTTTGTTAATCCATTTATTTCTGTAAAGCTGCTTTGTGACAATGTCCATTGTTAAAAGCGCTATACAAATAAAACTGAATTGAATTGCACTAGCATTAGACTACGATTCTCATCAGCCATGGCACCGCACATGATCACGTCACCTGATTCGTTACACCTGATTCACATTTTTGGTTAATTAGCACTGATATTTAAGTCACGTTTTGCACAGCACTTTGTCTTGTGCTTGTCCTTCTTGTTCTGCATTCATGGCTCATGGTTATGTTTCTTAGTCCTTGTATTTTCCACGTGTTCATCGGTCTTGTTTTGTGTTTTGTTTTCATCTTTATTAAATTTGAATCTGCACTTGCACAAGTGCAGTGTCTGTTTGCAGCAGGTGGCACAGCAGGTAGCATAGCAGGTAGCACAGCAGGTAGCATTGCTGCCTCACAGCTCCAGAGTCCCAAGTTCACTCAGGTGACTGTCTGTGTGGAGTTTGTTCTCCTCATATTTCCTCTGGGTTTTCTGGTTTCCTCCCAAAAACATGTACAGTATGTAGTTGAATTGACTACACTAAATTGTTTCTGGCTGTGTGTGTGTGTGTGTGTGTGTGTGTGTGTGTGTGTGTGTGTGTGTGTGTGTGTGTGGTGTGCCCTGCCCTGTATTGGACTGATATCTCAACCAGGGTGTATTCCCACCTCAGTGTTCCTCTGGATCTACTGCATCCCTGATAAACCCAGGATAAAGCAGTTACTGAAGATGAATCAATGAAAATGTGCAAAACAAGACAACCCAGAGATCTTCAACTTAAATTTGTATGAGTAAAGCTACATGTAGTCCCAGGCATGACTGAACTAACAACAGGTACATTTTAATGCTTAACCATTAATGATTTCGTTCAATAATTCACATCAGCTTCGAATTATTTATGTTTTGTTTCGCACTGCCACTTCACATTACCACTTTTGACTTTTAACACCACAGACTTTGAAAAGATGAGACCTCTGCTTGGAACATAAAGCGGAGAATAAACACATACTTCTGTGTTCAATCATCTTTAAACATTTTGCTTTCATTGCTAAAATGTCTTCTCACCAGTTTGCTAAAAATCCCAAAGAGGGTAAATGAAATAAAATATATATAGAATAGAATATCTATGAAAATGTGTTCCTTTCTTGATGAGATGCCTTCAGGTAAATAATTTACATAAATGCATATGAATGGCATCAACAGAGGATCTACTACACTAGAGTCGTTGAAGTACAGCTAGTGCTTTTCATATGGTGTAAGTTCCACTACAGTATTTTTTGAGTCTCGGTTAGATTCACTGACATACTTTGCATCCAGATTGCAGTATACTAGTAGTGTCTTTTAACCAGTTTAGCACATAGCCAGTGAATCTTAACAAAGCAGAACACTGGATGATTTTCAAGCCTGCACCATTGTCTGGCATTCATTCACCATCTGCAACTGCACAGCTGTTCTTGACAACACACACATAAGAAGATGCCATTCGACTCTGTGCAACTATGGTGACTTATTTTAGTCTTATTTCCAATGTCTTACCTTTATGTGAAATCATAATGGTACAAGTGAGCCTGTGGATGATTTGTACTATAGTCAATACTATATCATGAAAGGGCAATACACTGCAGATCATCCAATATCAGACAATAAGTAATAAAAAAAATAATCAGAGAATGAGATGAGTTAGATGCGTAAGACCATCTCTAGCAGAAATACACTGATCTCACGTTTCCATTTTGGAAATGAGGGCTCTGGTGTACAAAAAAGGTTTCTGTGTGTATAACCTCATAACACAAAATGTGCAAGCTTGTCTGGATGTGCATTAGCCTTAATAAATAGCGCAAAATACAGGGTCAAGAAAATAGATTCATTTAGCATCTGCAGTGTGACTGACCACAGCATCAAAGTCACCTTGGGGACAGGGATAGTGTGCTCTAATTCAGTACAACTAAAGAGAAGACTAAAGCAAAGACAGCCCAAAAACCTTATTTTAAAACAGTTTCTCAAAATTATGTCTAGCACAAAATGTTAAATGTTTTCTTTTTAATTCTGACTTAATATTACCACTGGAAAATTGGATTCATACTAAATATTCTCCACAAGTTTGCACCTCTGATCCCAAGTGCCTTTAAACAGAGCCTGTGTTTTAAGGTTTTCATTAAACTCACCTTTTCAAAAGAAAACACACTCACAGTTCTTATTAAACTAATTAACCACAAATGACTCACCTTGTACTTGTGGTCTTAACAAATCAGTGCCTCAGTGATCTGGGTACCGGAAGATACTTAATACTAATCCAATACTGAAATACTCCTAATAAGCAAGCCAACTATCTGCAAGCTACTCTTGCTAAATTATGTGAAATAATAATAAGTGTGATGAAAGCCTGAGTTAAGTCAAGCTATGTCTTTGCTTACTGCAGGATCTTCATTGTTTCAGTCAACACCACACACAGGAAGTGCTTTCTGATTTGGATCCAGTGTTTCAGGGAAGTATCGACTCTAATCCTGATATTCAGTATAGGATTGATGTATCCATAGTCTCTAGTGACAATACAAACACCTAGGTTAATCTTGACCAGGGGATTTATTGTTGCTCAAGTAGCGCCAAATCTCAAGAATCAAAGCCAGCAAAGGGCAAGTATAGGCCTGAATCTGTTCGGTGTCAGAGAAGTGTTACACCATCCATCCTTGCAAACATGGAGTTGTTGTACCTCATTAAATTTACTGTATGTATTAAGTATACTGTATGTCCTGCTGCCAAGATGTTACATTAGTTCTGCATTTTGCTTAGAGGAAAACTCCACTTTGAAACATGTTTCGATATAAATATGTCCATATTGAAATATTTGTGACTAGCTGCTAATTATCTGGTTGGTGAATCTGTCTGACACTCTGATGTTACAGGGTTTATCTGTTTAGCTCCTAAAAAAGAGTAAGTGCTTCTTTTCTCCCTCACCATTAGTAATGTAAAACATCCAATTAATGAGGAAATCCAATGTAGAAGTAGCAGTGACAGAAAACTCTGGCATGAAAGTTCCACAATGCAAAGCAGCTAGCTGCGTTACGCCAGAGACTTGGCTGGGCTAGTTCGTCATCTGCGAGATGACAAGCAGGATGGCACTGACAGCGGTATTATCATGAAAGTACTAAAGTGCAGCTGCATTGCTCTCTTTAGGTAGAGATGAAGTGAGGGTTAAATCCCACCGGTACTATTTCAACAAAAATGGCTTAGTGGTTAATGTAGGAATCTGTTGCCAAAGTGAAAATAGACCAGTAGGTAGATGAAAGAAGCTTAAACCAAAAAATAAAAAATCAACTGAGAATTTCATCAACGAAGCATGGATGCCATTGAACATCATATGTGATTTATAACGATCACTATGCAACTCAACCATATTGCTGCATCATGTTCCAGGTGATATTTTAAATGCCAGTCACAAAAAAAGCCCATAAGTGACCAGAACTAGGGTTATTAGGTATTAGAAAATCCTGCAGTAGTATAAATGTTAATATCCTATTGAAACAGCACAGTTGAGTCTTACTCTCACACAAAAGAGCCATTTGTAAAAGAATCAACATACTCTGTGCACTAAGGCATGAAAAACAACATGTTCGCTATGTATTATTGATGACATAGCTTTTGCTGGGTAGACTTTCTTTTATTACCCTGGCTGTAAACTTTCTCAAAAGCTTTGATCTTAACAAAAATATACACTGGTGCTGAATCTGCAGAAAAACGGCTTTTAATCCAAACTGCTGAATACAGCCACTTATAAAAATACCTAGATATAAAGCATGTGATTAAAAGGGGAAAATCACATTCTCCAAATGCATGCAAATGCACTGGTTATCTGCTGATGTGCATAATGTAGTTTAGTTTATGTAGCAGAGATTTAAGTGCTTGGTGCCTGATGAATGATTCTCATTACCACAGTCCAGTGGTTTGAACCATAGAAGTGGCCTATAGGATAAGTGGAGACTACTTAACAGCATTCATGGAGATACACATAGTCCATAATAATATCCTGTACATAGCCCTGTATTTGCATTCTGTGCCTAAGTGCATGGCAGTGTCGTGTCATTGTGGGTTTTTTTTTTTATTCAGAGATCTATTCATCAATTCAAACCATACATCATTAAACAAGTGAGCAGTGGTGGTATTGACCACTCAATACCATTGTGTAGTTGTATCCTGTCTCAATTGTAATTAAAAAAATGAATGCAAAATGAATACCCTCTAAATCCCAAAAGAAAGAATGTGTGGAATCTGAAACATGCTGTTAAATGTATTCTACAAAGAATAAATGTGTAAGGAATGCTGCATTTGACTAAAACTGTTAACTCGGAATTTCAGATCTGTGTGTAGGGTGTATGCGTTATTTGTTCTTGACAGCCATGGTAAATTCAGATATTAAAGAGAACTTAATTAAATTGTTCACAGGACAATATGAAGACAAAATAAAAGTAGTTGATTCAAGTGTTTGCTCCGTTTATAAAGCATATGTCAATTTAAAAAATAAATAAATTAATACAAATTCATGGGTCTGCACTGAATGCTGTTTACCCTGGAGGTGTGAATTGGTGGTGAATATTGAATACGAAATCATCTTTACCCCATAATATAAACTTGAAAATGTCATCGTCAACTGATAGAAAAGGGCTTAGGCAAATGTAATACCTGCCTTTCGGTCATGTTAATTTGCATTTGAAATTGTCATTCCCAGAGTGGCTTACAGGCTGCGTAAATCACACAATTGATCTATTTGCATAGACACTGCCATGTATTTTGCATTTTCACATAGAACGCCCCGTATTGAATATTCATTAAGGATAACACACACACATACACATCATCAAGACATGTAGGTGTCAAGTTGTAGATGTTATCAGGCACCTGATGTACAAGTACAAGCAGCAAAATTAGAAGTAAAAAACTGAAAGCATTGCAGCATTGTTTCATCTCTTACCGTCTGATCAAAACTAGTCATCAATCGTTAATACAACAGAATGCATACTGAAGCACTAAGTCACACCAACAGAACTTCCCCCATGCACCATCCACCAGACATCTCAATCTCCTGAATATAGTCAATTGCCACCATCTTTGCCTCATATTGGAGCCTCATGATACTGACGTTGGTACGCTGGGTGTTGATGGAGTTGATCAGTGGGTATACATTCTTATGCGTTCTGTATACATTTGATCTTTTGTTTATTGTTAAAATTGCAAAAAGCAAAATGGAAATAAGTCCATTCTTGTTAATGTGAAAAGATACATAGCTTGGCTTTATTATTTCAAATAAATTTTATGCATTCAAGTTACTATTTTATTTACCCAATTTCAGTTTCCTTTTAACCAGAAATGAAGCCTTTTTGAACTGTTTTAGGTGCAAATGATTTTTTTTTTACATGGTGACACTTCTAACTTAATTGAATCACAGTCCTAAATCATCACTCCCATTTGTATAGGACCACACCGGAAAGTAACCATAAATGGCTTCTATTATACTAATCACTTTAAAAATATAAGAAAATGCAGTGCAGTGATTGATGTAGAATTGCTAGGATGCACCTCAACATGGTGTTTTTATTGAATTTTATACATTCTATGCAAAGCAATAAGACCACCACTAATCTATTTTAAAGAAACAAGCCACTCGAGGCTGTGCCTTACTGTGATTTTGGGCCTCATTCAGTGTTGAGTCATGCACACAGAGCAGGGATTTAATACAGAAATTGCACACATTAGCCCTCAGGTATTCAGACCTCAATTCTCGAGGTATTCAGGACATAACTCTGTATCTCGGTTATGCATAATTCTTTGATTCTTTAACTTAAGAACTTATTTTGTCCGACATTAGCTCGAGCAAAGAGCAGTATTAAGTCCAGCACCACTGTCTGACAGGCTGATGCAACCACAATCTGTCATGCTGATTGACATATTTATAATTTGGGCTGTAAATACACACTATGAAAAAACTATGGGATTCCATTTGAGGCCAATATTAAATTACCAACTCTGAATGGCCCTTAGTGATGCAAAGCCCAGTGTGCAATATTTGATATGCTATGTACAAGCAGTGTACCACATTATATGTAAGTTAGCATTGCGTACATATAATTTTCCCGATACAAGAAAATAAAGCCTGTGAAAATCTGTTGACCTGTTAGAGATGGTATAGTCAAACATTCTGCCCATCAGACTCATGAGACTCAAGGTGGCATGAATTCGGCCAGTGTGAGAAGGTTTTCTTTCTGGTGGAAATGATCATTGCATCAATAAAATAAACTGTTATTCCATATTCGTTATTATTAGATTTTCTGATTAGTTGGTGAAACAAAAAATGTAAGCTATTTCTTGTTTTTGTTTTTGTTTTGTTTTTTTTGCTTCGAATTAAATGAAAAATTCAAGGACAAACCTGTTTTTCTATATTCATTCATTCATTCATTCATTCATTCATTCATTCACTCACCCATCTTCATTAACAGCTTTATCTTGGTCAGGGTTGCTGTGGGTCTGGAGTCTATCCCAGGAACACTGGGCAAAGTTGAGATTAGACCCTAGATGGGTTGCCAGTCCATCTCAGGGCACCATGAACCAATTTCTCAGCGAGTTCACAAACAGCACAATTATTAAATGTGCACCTTGAGTACCAAACTGGCCTGTTTACCTGTTGTATAAAAATGAATGGATTTACTAGGCTGTCACTATATTGCACAAATAAGAAAAAATAATACTGACTAACAGAGATCATTCCACTATAGTGGAAGGACGCAGTGACATTAATCTGATTTCTTTTTTATGGCAAGACAGTGACTTGTCAATAACTGCAAATGTTCTCTTTCCCACACCTTCTCCCACTCCCTTTCTCTCTCTCATTTGATAACCCCTAGGTGAAGGCAAAGACATTCTCCTCACCTGACCTTGGGTTTGTTAGCAGGAGCATTTGTGTATTGACCCCTGGGCTCCCCCTCTTATAATCAGTATGTACAGCTTAGCACACTCCACAGGGACAGATGGCTGTCTCTACCTTACGTGTGACATTAGTCAAGGGTACTCGGATGAAAAAGAAGGAGAAACACCCATGACCGCGTTCTCCTGGCTGCTGCTCAGCTGCGTCATGTGACCTCACTCAATCTTTTTCCCTGAAGTGTAGTGACTAAAATGCTCAAGTGTCATCTACTCTGTAAATGATGACCATATCACTCTTCAAAAAGCAGGCCCTTTCTCATCACATGACTCGGAAAAAACTGCCCATCGCATGCCTTTGCATTTAAATATTTCTTTGCTGGCTGAAAAGGTGGGGGAGTCGGGGTCTAAAGCTATTCCAAAATAAAAATGAAATGATAGCCATTCACATACTAATTTACAAGCTGGACACATAATTTTAACAAATTGCATTCTGTAAGAAAAATTGGGGGTTGTTCTTTGTTTTCTCCATGTACTCAGAATCCAAATATAAGCAGCAGGCGGCATCGGCTGGGTTCACATCCATAAATAACAGTGAGTCTCCTCATTGAGACAGCCTGCTGAGTTAGAGACAATCAGTGCATTCAATCTGAGTAGAATGACTGATATTCACTTAAAATGTGCACCTTACATCTTGTCGAGTCTCCTCGAGGAATCGTTACACATGACATGAGCAGAATGTGACTCTGATATAGAACCTTTGATTCCAACTACGTGGCTCATTTCCCAATATTAGAAAGAGAAAAGAAAACCCGTGCTACTTTTAAAGGTGTTAAATGACGCAAGCAATACTGATAGATCAAAAGGATGGATTTTGTGTTTCAGAGACATGTTGTATGCCACCTTCAGAACTTTTGATTTTGTGAACATGGAAATGGTGCGTGCCACACAAAATAATTTCTTCAAAAGACTGCTGGCACTGGCTGCTGTTTTATTCTACTTGAGCTAATTTTGTTTGAGAGGGAAAAAATAGAGAGGCAGAGAAAAAGAGAGAGAGAAGTGACGATGAAGCCAAAAATGGCTGTCTGAGGCGCCCTCAACTAGCCTAAAATTGCACCAAATTTAACCTGCTTATGGAAGGGAGACTGCCTCCCCTCATCCATGATGGATCATGATGGAGGGCCTTTTTGCAAGCCAGAAGCATGCTGAGACACTGGAGGAGAGGGCCAAGCTGAAAGTCATCCCAGGCTGTGGGGAAGTGTGCACAGAAAAGCCACCATCTGCTGAGGCGAGATCTGCCCAAACACACACACTCCTTTTGGCAGTGATGCACCAAGAAGGCTTTTCAAGGACTGGTGTGATACACAACAAGAGAAATAGACATGCACACATATCATATACACATATGGGTGCATGCACACAAACACACACACACACACACATACATATACTATAAACAGAAGTGCAAGGACCACGAGTATCTGTCACTCTGTGACCGTCAGCCACAAAGAGTTCTCCTTAAAGGCCAGTACACACACGTTACATAAGTGATGAGTTCATACAATGGCAAATTTTGAATAAACAGTAAGGCTGATTATTTCTGGCTGCCACAGTGTGTCATTTTATGGATTTAAAAACTGACTGACTAATTTTTATAGATCACATGATTTTGAACAGGTTCAAAGTTTCTTTGTAGGTCATGCATGTGGGGTGCTGACATTCCAGCACCAGCTCAAACTGCTGAACAAAGAAACAGAAATATTCATGAATACTAGTCACTGCAGAAATTCAACATTTCTGTGCTACAAAATTATTCATTTCAGTATTCTCTTCCTCTTTCTAACAGTAAAACATCAGAAAAATTGTTTTCAGAACCACTCCACACCTATTTCAGCAATTTTTTTATTGTAGTTTTGGTGTGCAAAGGCCTTAAACCTGAGCGACTTTGACAAGGGCCAAATTGTGATGGCTAGACGACTGGGTCAGAGCATCTCCCAAATGGCAGGTGTTGTGGGTGTTCCTGGTATGCAGTGGTTAGTATCTACCAAAAGTGGTCCAAGGAAGGACAACCGGTGAACCGGTGACAGGGTCATGGGTGCTCCAGGCTCTCTGATGCGCATGGGGAGCGAAGGCTAGCCTGTCTGGTCCGACCCGATAGAAGAAAAGCTACTGTAGCACAAATTGCTGAAACGTTCATGCTAGCTATAATAGAAAGGTGTCAGAATACACAGTGCATCGAAGCTTGCTGTGTATGGGGCTGTATAGCGGCATCTACAATGGGCACGTGATCATCAGAACTGACCCACAGAGCAATGGAAGAAGGTGGCCTGGTCTGATGAATCACATTTTCTGTTACATCATGTGGACAGCCAGGTGCATGTGTGGCGCTTACCTGGGGAGGTGATGGCACCAGGATGCACTATGGGAAGAAGGCAAGCTGGCAGAGGCAGGGTGATGCTCTGGGCAATGTTCTGCTGGGAAACCTTGGGTTCTGGTATTCATGTGGATGTTACTTTGACATGTACAAAATACCTAAACATTGTTGCAGACCAAATACACCCCTTCATGGCAACAGTATTCCCTAAAGGCAGTGGCCTCTTTCAGCAGGATAATGCACCCTGCCACACTGCAAAAATTATTCAGGAATGGTTTGAGGAACATGACAAAGAGTTCAAGGTGTTGACTTGGCCACCAAATTCCCCAGATCTCAATCCGATCGAGTATCTGTGAGATGTGTTGGACAAACAAGTCCGATCCATGAAGGCCCCACCTCATAACTTACAGGACTTTGCTGCTAACATCTTGGTGACAGATACCACAGCACATATTCAGAGGTCTTGTGGAGTCCATGCCTCGAAGGGATCAGAGATGTTTTGGCAGCACAGCACAAGACTGTGGCCGATCAGCCATAACATAAAAACAGCCTGCTAATATTGTCAGGTCCAGAAGTATTTGGACAATGACAGAGTTTTTGTGATTTTGCCTTTATACCTCACCACAATGGATTTGAAATAAAATAATCAAGATGTGATCAAAGTATAGACTTTCAGCTTTATTTTAAGAGGTTCCACAAAAATATGGCATTTACCATTTAGGAATTACAGCCATTTTCAGGGGCTCAAAGGTATTTGGACATAATTGTAAATATAACCAAAATTTTTAATCCTTTGCAGTCAATGGCTGCCTGAAGTCTGGAGCCCATGTTCTCAAAACTCAAATTCTGAATTTCCTCCCTGGAGATGCTTTGCCAGGCCTTCACTGCAGCCACCTTCAGTTGCTGCTTGCTTGTGGGACTTTCTGCCTTCAGTCTTGTCTTCAGTAAGTGAAAAGCAGCTCTATTGGGTTGAGATCAGGCGACTGACTTGGCCATTGAAGAATATTCCATTGCTTTGCCTTCAAAAAGTCTTGAGTTGCTTTCACAGTATGTTTAGGGTCATTATCCATATTATAGTGTCTCTCTCTGACAATGATACGCCTGCCTTCTCCAAAGTATTCTTGACTTCTGTTGATCTTGTGAAGGGGTTTTTCTTCACCAAGAAAAGGATTCAGCCATCATCCACTTTAATTGTCTTCCCTGGTCTTCCAGGCCTTTCGATGTTGTTGAGCTCACCAGTGCTTTCTTTCTTTTTAAAAATGTAACTGTTGATTTGGCCACACCTGTTTTTTCAGCCTAATAATGGCCTCTTTCACTTGCACTGAGATCTCCTTGGACTTCATATTGGTAGCTCCAGTTGAACAGCTGCCAAATGCCAGCTCAATACCTGATATCAACTCCAGACCTTTTATCTGCTTCATTTGTCTTGAAGTAATGAGGGAATGGACCGCATCTGGTCAATTAACTTCTTGTCAGTCAATTGTCCGAATACCTTTGAGCCCCTGAAAATGGAAGTACTTTGACTATTGCTGCATCAGTTACTGTTGCTGGCCATCTCACACTACTAGGTTTATATAAATCAGACATGTTTAAAAATATCAGGAGATTATGCTGAAGGTCGATAAGGAAGCTTAATGTCGACTTTACATAACCAGATGATCAGTTCCCATCAGGCTCCAAGAAATTCTAAAAGAGTAAATCTGGTATCAAAAAATAAGACAGAAAAAGAGTGTGGTGCATCTGATTTGAAATCTATAAACCTCAGGTTACACTGACTACATTTGTAGCAGTATTAAGATTTTTTTCTCCTACTTTGTGGCAGGAGCTACTCTTCAACAACTCTTTTCTGACTAGAACATAGGTCCCCAGTTCAGTGATTAGCCTGACTGACTTCACTTAATTGCTGTAATTGGCCATTTAATAAGTACTTACACAGTAATATGCCACAGGGTTTGCCTTTCCTAGACATATGAGAGCTATGGGAGGAGCTGTGATGCACACAGAACGCACACTCTGAGACGCCTGGTGTAGCACATGATTTCCTTCTGTTCATATTCTATGCAAGATTTGATTGTCACAAGATTTGACTCACAATCATAGCAGATTTCATCGTGGTTATGCATTGGACTAGCTCAGAAAAAGATTAAGTAAGATGTCAAGTCAGAGAAAAGGCAATAAGTATAAGACTCGTCAAAGATAAAATGAATTAGGAATAGCTTCAAATACAGTGCAATGAAATCAAATGAATTAAAGCAAAATGGGTACTCAAGATGGCTGTGCAACATATCCTGTGGCCGTTTGGAACGTCCTCAGAAATGCAAGACATGCAATACCAAGGTAAATATTGAAGGCAGTATAGCATGTGACACTGTTCACAACTGACTAAACAAACTAGCTTTGTGTCTCAAATCACATACTTATGCACTATTCTAGACTGTTATTGAGTACTAACCCTAACTGATGGTTTTCTTATTATGCTCATGCAGCCTTCGAACTTACACAAAGGTCTGTCTTGTGTATCAGTACTTTTCAATTTAAGGTCAGCATTTTCGATTCTTAGACCCAGCTCATGACAAAAATCGCAAGGACGGCAAAAAGTTTTAAACAGAGACAGAGCTTGTCAGTGTGTATAATATCGCTTTGCATAAAATCGCTAAACATTTTACAGTTTGACTTAGAAACCTGATGGACAGGGATGTTTTTTCATGCCAATTAGTCAACATGAATTCTATTTCTAATCCTCTAGATGTACAAAAGAAATGCAGTTGAGTATGTGAGCAATGGCACTCAAGGCCTTAAAGGCGCACAAAGCTGCAGTTTTATAATAGTAACACATTATGATATATTGTTTACGATCATTCCTAAGGATTTGCCTTCAATTTGTAGAGAAAGAAATATTTATGCACTAGCAATAAATAAATTATATAATAAAATATAATTTCTTACACATTATATTTCAGCATGCACTAAATAATCAGTAGTTCAATAAGGAGGTTAGTGGTTGGTAAGGAGGTCAGAGTTGTATGATTGATATAATTTGTGGGGTTTAAGCCACCTCTTTATGTCATCAATGAGTGTATATAAAATGAGAAGTGCGGCGAACAGTCTATGTGCTGCTAAAATTTCTTATGACATAAAGTGTGTGAGATACTATTATACTATTCTGAGGTTTTTCCACAACTACAAAGGCTGGACTGGATGTGAGGTTGTCAGTTTTCTGGATATTTTCCATTTTTCATACATAACAACAGAAAAAGAACTGTTAAGAAGTATTTTTTTGCTTGTGTCCCAACTTCATTAACTATGCATAATATAAATTGTGTTACTTACAGATGTATCCTTCTGTCCTTGCATTTAGTGGATATTAGCCTATCATGTCATGTCTTCTCCTAATTTATTGTGGCATGTATTAATATTCTAGCTTTATCATGCTCTTTTAATGTATAATGAGTATGCCAATTTACATGCAATTGTTTCCTTTACCTCGCACAATAATGGTGGTTGACTTTTTGGCCGGGTTTCCTACGTTGTTGCTAGCGATGCAGCTATAGACGCCGGCGTCTTCAGAAGAGATGGCCGGTAGCGTTAGCGTGCCGTCCTTCAAAACGCTTTTCTCAGGGAGTTGCTCTGAGACGCTGGTCCATGTCAATGTGGGCGGAGGTTCACCACCCGTCGCGATACACACCAGAGACACTGTCTGTCCAGGATTCACCACAATTGGATCTTCCACCAGCAGCTTGATGGACGGGGAGGCTGCAGAGGCCAAGAGGAGGTGAGCAGTTTAGTTAGCATTCTCAAATAGAGATGCTTTTACAAGCTTAACATTTAGCCCACAGTCTCATTTAGCCCCATTTTGGCCAGAATAACAAATTCTCACAGGTCCAGTCAACATGATTTTAAATGTAAATGGATTCAGTGCATAATCCCTCCATTTAGTATGTCCATTTTAAATGTTTTTTTTTTCCATAGTGAAACAGTATAATCCAACTGTCGCACCTGCATGTATTGTCTGTTGCATTTAAATGTGCTCTTTAGATGCAATGTGGGGTCTCACTGGGGTTGTAACAGGCTATGTTTTCATAAGGCCCTTTCATTATGGCTAATGAATGAAAAGGTCACTACTGTCTGCACAGAAACAGTCTGGGTGAAGTTGATGAATTTGTTTAACTATGTAAAATATGTAAATATAAAGCACAAGCTATTACAGGAGCTGTTACTGAATTACTTCAACAACTGTCTGTCTGATATGCACATTTCCATTTTAACCATTTTTTAAATATAATTTAAGCAATCTATATGATATATTCCATAATATATCACCAACAAATTATTATATCAGTGGTCCATGTTCTAGTGCAAATACATTTTCCAAAAATAAAACCAACTCTATTGCTTTAATCTATGTAGCGTTGTAGTTAGAGGTATAAAAATCTTTTGATCGCAGCTCCATGCAGTGGTCATGTCTTTCATCATATCTTTTAATGAGATGAGATATATATTAAAACTAATATATATATATATATATATATATATATATGAGACCTGTTTTATTGGTGAGTCTGAAGATGACCCGACGGTCAGGAATGCCGCACACGTTCCGGACGGAGGCGATGCAGCTGTAGTTGGCGTAGTCTTTGGGCCTCAGGTTCTTCAGCTTCAGGATCTTTGTTTCCCCCTGCAGCTCAGAGTGAGAGGCAGAGAACAGTGTGCAAATGTGTGTTCCAGCACTGTCCCTCCCAGAATGTAATGCAGCCTTTCAGTGCTTTATCACTGGATGCTGCAGCATGGTGAGGTTCAGCAAATTAAACATAACCCCTCATTCTGTCGCTATTTCTACAAATATACCCCCCTCATTGAATCGCTTTTGGTCACCCTTACTTCCCAGGTACCACAGGGGGACATATACCGTGCACTCCCATGAAAATGAGCAAAAATTAACGTATAAAAAGAATAGCATGAAATAAGTGATAGTTCGAGCTGAAACATACAGGGACATTGTATAGTTTTATAGAAAAATAAAAACAAATTTAGTCAAAGTTTACTGCACCACTGATGGCAAGGTCTTAACAAATTCATTCTTACTCTCATTCTCATTCTTGCTCGCTGCGTCATCATGGGTTGCACATGCGTGACTGAACACTTTTAGAGACCTACACGTGAGTTCATTTAGCTGTAAATTACCTCGGCTCCCCACTTGTAAGCTAATCACTTGCAAATATTTCAAACTGTTATTAATTAAATTACAGGAATTAAATATTAAAGTGCCCCGGAATTTTTTTTTTTTTTTAAGCTTTTTATTCCTCTCTCTTACTGTTATGGACACCAATGCAATATATATCTGAAGGTTACAAAATTCTTTCTGAGATATTCCTGTTTTAATATTATAGTTCATCACTTCCAGAAAAATGATCAAAATGTTTTGATGAGTCATATCTAGGCAAAACTCTCCATTCATCCATCTTCCATATCGCTTATCCTACACAGGGTCGTGGGGGAGCCTGAAGCCTATCCCAGGGCACAATCACACACACATTTGCACACTACAGACAATTTGGAAACGCCAATCAGTCTACAACGCATGTCTTTGGACTGGGGGAGGAACAGGAGTACCTAGAGGAAGATCTGTGGCAGATTCTTCAAAATACTCAGTAAATCTTAGCAGCCAATTTCCTTATAAAACTCCACACACTGTACCTGAGACTACTGATGTTTTTTAAAAGCACAGTTGTCACACCAAATATTGGATTTGTTTAGTTATTATTGTTTACTGCTCTTTATAGTATTTTTTGTATGTAGAAACATTTAAGTCATCTTTACTCCACAGCATTTCTCTGCATGTGCAATTGCAAGACTTTTGCAGAGTACTGTATGTCCCGCCCCCAGAGGCAGGTCTTGCTCTACATTTGTAAGTTGTGGTTATGTGACTGGCAGATCAACTTCAGGCTGTTCAGTACTGGAATATGTCGCTTCCTCAGACAAGAGCAAGAATGCAATTCCATCTTTATACACTGTCGGAGCTTCTCCATCAGTAAGAGTAAGCAAATGACCCTCTGCAATCTATTCACTGTTCTTCATCTTTATCTAGCTCTCTCGTCAGCTTTGTTTCAGCTCACTTTGACTTCCTGTTTCAGAAGGAAATATGTCAACATACAGAATCAAATCATAGCTAAGAAGCCATTTCATGGGGACTTTAAACATGGTATATACGCCTGCTATGCTCTCCTTAGAAGCACATTCACTTTGGCGTCACCTGAAACTTTAAAAATTTTCAACATTAGAAATCGGAATAACGTTTACATAAGTGCCAGATTACCAGCTTCATGACACTAGACCACTTAGGATGTGCCAAATGATGTACCGTTTGAAGAATATCATAATAAAGCGGGTAAAATCAAGAGAAACCTTATGAATGTTGCTCCTTATGAATATGTGCTGTGATGCAAAGCTAAGACATGCTCTCTTTCAGGTCCAACCCCTTATATGCAGCACACTAAATACGCCTGCACACAGTTCTCTGCTGACAGTGTTTAGTGGAGTCTAAGCAAGTCCTGCTCCTTGTTTTCAAAGCCAGCATTTTGAATGTTCATTTACAAAAACTACTGGCTGTGCTGTACTTTCACGCTCTATTGCACTTTGCTACCATTTCATGTTTGATGAATGGCCGAGTCTTTAGTTCAGTTGACTGTGAATGCCTTATGAGCATCTCAACAGTCAAACCAGTCCGATTTGGAAGCAGGTTTGCGGGATGCGTCTTTCATCTGGCGTCCAACTCATCAGCACAAATTAGAATATTAGACAGATTATAATGTGCCAGGCTTCAGAAATAAGATTATTCATTGCTTTCATTTTCCAGACATCATTCAAGCCTTCAGTGTAATTCTGTTAACGGAGTAGTATCTCTCTTCCAGTAGGCTGCTTGTGGCTGATATCAGAGCATGGTGTCTTTGGCATGCAGACACCAAGCCCCTTACAGAAACCTGACCGGAAAAAATATCCATTTGTTACAAGATCAGGTGAAGGAGAGAGAGAGAGCGGGGGAAGAAATGGACAGACACAGACTGATCGAAAAACAGTAAGACAATTCCGATTGATAGATGGAAAAATTACTTTAAATTGGCAGATTTATGGAAATTGGGTTAGACTAAGTACAAGGATATTAGGCAGAAAGAAAAAATCACAGGCATGACTCTGGCTATTACAATATCCAGCTGTTTGACTCTACAAGCAGTGCCAGTAATGCTTTTAGCACTGCCCTGGTTTCAGCATTGAGGGCTCCACCGCTAAATGTCGCCACTAGTCTCTCTTCCCTCTGGCTATCTCCACGGGTGAAATGGTAAGCTGGCATTTAAAGACACAAAAAAACAACAAATGCACAAATGTGCTCTGCTAATCTTTTTTTTTGTTGTTTTTGGAAAACTCTCAGCAGGGAGGGGGTAGAGTTATCACAGATAGAGAAGAGAGCCCCAAATGGAAGAGACATGCTCTTCTTTGCTAATTACCAGTGCTATTCCCATGCTGGGTCTGATATGCCACCTCTGCGTTTCCGTGGGTCGGTTTGAAAGCAATGCAAGAGAAGCTCACGGCATGCTGCTCTCTTTCTCCCCTCATCTCTACCTTATTATCTGTGTCCTTTATTGGCTTCTGGTGAATCTTAATACACTGTATGACACCAATGATGAATAATGTGGCGAAACAGTGTTTTCCGGGTCTGTCAGATCTGCTGATCTTTGCTAATTTGTATACATTTCAGTGGTGTTTAGCAACAAAGTCAATAAACCTTTACTCACTGTGTTAACCAGTCTATCAATGCTTTTTTTTAAAAAAAAAAATTGCAGTAGTCATAAGAGTTTTACTAGCATGTTGAAAGGCCATAAAAGTTCTCTTACCTGTGTAAAGAAGGGCTCGTAGATCTCCACACCCTTATCTGAGCCTTGAGACAGAACGTCTCGGCCCCTGTGCCAGCTGTAGCGCACTGGAGGGTTGGAGTTAGCCACGCAGCGGAGGAAAACAGTCCTCTCATAGTAGAACTGCTCTTTGGCTTCGCCTATACTCTGATGAACCGTCACGACTGGGTCATCCAGGTCTGAGGAGATATTGAAATTTTATATTGTGAAAAATAGTGTACAAATATGTCATTTGCATAAACTATTATCAGCTGTATTAAAAAAGGTGATAGTTATAATTAGGGTTAATAAAATAATATGTTGTGTAATATGTATAATTACACAACATAAAACTGATAATTACCAGGGCTTTCTGCGCTAACAGTAATTAAACAAAGCTCCAGTTGAAGCATTTTCACAGATTTGGCAGGTTAATTTAAGCCTCAATGTTACTTTTTAAAATAAATGTGTAAAAACCGACCAGCTTATTATATACAACAGTAATTCAGGAAAAACGAACACTATTTTAGCTTAGTAAAATGTGTTCTAGCTGTTATAGTCCTAGAAACTTTGCATAATGGGAACTGCCAGGATTTTCGGGGGGTTCTGTTAACATTTTTGAATAACATTTCCCAAAATGGTTCTACAACATGTTTATTTGACAATAGTTCTACAACACAATTAGGTTTTTGCCTAGCTGGGAATTTTGTGTGAGCAACATAATAAGAGCAAATCAAATTAACAAATAATTAAAGGCTCATGATACTGTGTCAGCCAACAGACATGAATACCATTCATATTTCATAGAGTTATAAAAGAGTAGGAGGATCTCAGCTGTCCATAAGACAAGGGGGCAGGAAGTAAACTGCGAGGCGTGATATGAGAAAGTACACATTTCTTTGTTGTCCGTTCGTGGAGGCGCTTCGACCGAGATGAAATGTATTGCTGTTTTTGCTGCAGTCTCATCTGAAGAAGATTACAGAGTTGCGGTATCTAATGGGAAACGTTTATTTGAAAGCGTGATTCGAGGCTTTTAAAATGTACTCAGAGCTTGATTAAAACAGAAAGCTTGGCTCTTCTCCAACTTGTTCCCCATTACAATTTAAATCTGAATGGGCAATAGAGTTTTAAAACGTAGTCTGTGTAAGTCCTTGAAAGAGAAACGAGGCTCTAACTTGTCAAACTATTTTAATAACTGAGTAGCAGAGATAAACACTGCATTCAAGCAAAGTTTCTGCTTTCAAATTGAAGCTACTTGGTCAAAAAACAACCTTTTCAATATTTAGAAGCAGCTTGCTTTAAAATGAACAGACAGTTCCACCTGGGAAATGCAAGACTGGGTATTCTTTGGCCATAGCTTTGCCATAGTTTCGATTTAAAAATTCTACTACTATACTCATTTCTGTGCCCAAAGACATACAGACATCTACAACAAATACGCACCAGGCGAGATGGTGAAATGGTGAAGGGTGAAATGTTGTAATGGGGCAGATCACTCAGCACTTTTCTGGGTTTTCCCAGTATATGGAAGAAAACATTATAGAGGCTGCCAGATTGCAATTCCATCTTACTTACTCCACCACCCCACAAGGACACGCCGCCTTTCTTAATCAGTGACCTGCAATGCTGATGCCTCCAGCTGAGGCACTGGCTAAGCACTACAGCAGACCTACTATAGTATATTACATCTTCCACAAACAGTCAGTCTGCTTCTCAGCACAATTTGATATAATTTTAGTCTGCCTTTAGGCTACAATCACACTGCAGTCTTAAACGCTCCGTTCTGATTTACTGCTCGGATCTGATTTTATTGTTTGTTTGTTTGTTTTTTTAATATTGCCTGTATCCCACACTAGCCTTCTGAAATGACCTGCATGCACAAGAGAACAAAGTTCCAGTTGGACAAAAATGTGGCAAACATCAAAGTTCCTACTGGATTGGCGTTGCATGTATTCTTTTGCATTTACAGCGTTTAGCATGTGCCTTTTTCCAGAGCCACTTACAGAAGTGCTTTACAGTCTGCATCAGAAACATATCCTCATGCTAGTACAAATAGGTCTTGGTCTAAGAATACTATCAAGCAAAAATCCTGTTGGAGAAGAGTTAGTGCAACAAGATGTAGGTACATGTAAGTACTTAGTGAAGGTGTAGATTGTGATTAAATCTGATTCAATTGTTATGCTTCATTTAACTTCATTTTAAAACATTTTAAATCTGAGCAATGTGTGTTGTAGCCCTGACTTGTCCAAAAGAAATCATTGTCTTGTTAATCATTTAAAACAGTTATCTTAAGTTTGATGTTATTTCATTTGTGTTAGTTAATTTATTAACCACTAACGCTCATCTTATTTGTCATATTTTTTCCACTTGCCCATTTGTGCCCTGAATTAACTGGGCAAGACCCTTGATTCCACGACACAGTTGATTCCCCCAGCACCGTAATCATGCTTTAACAGAAAAGTCAGAAAAGCAGAGAATATGCGACGTTGTGAGCTGGAATCAGAAATGATCAGTGTTGACCTTTTTCCCCAGTCATGGAGTCCATAACCATCTTAATAAACGTTCTCCAATCATGCCATTACAATTTAGAGAGGAAATACAGAACACGTTGAAAATGTTAATCAGCAAACGCACCCTTTAATTTAGCATCCCCTTTCAATCCTCCTCAGGGTGAATGAAGATCCCAGCCTAATCAAAGAGCGCAGGGTGCCCACCAGAATGCTGATTCCTCACTTTCATTAAGACACCCAACAGCCCCTTAATCAAAATCTAGAGGCGGTCAATACTTCATCCAGGATCCATTACAGCCACGCAGGTAGGAGCAATTACCTTTAAGACGAAGGCAACACACTGAGTAGGGCCGTTTTGGCAGAGACGACTACTTTAAATAAATAAACTGATTCATTACAAAGAAAGGAGGAGCTGCAAAGCTTATTGGCACACTTTGTACTATTCCTATCTGACCTACTGTGTTTGATTACACAGCCGTGAAAAGAACAAGGGCTGCCAGAGATGGATTCACACATCCTTGCATGTTGAACATGCCTGCCAATAGGAAAAGTGGAGTATATGTAGGATTTAGCATGTAGTCACGGTATTTGCGGGTTTGTAGGAATTTGTCTGCCCTTTAAATATAACCTTTAAATGTTACCGTGTGAGCAGCTGTGAGGCAGCATGCAGTTTGTCAGATGGTTATTTATAGGTGAGCATATGTTAAAAAAAAAAAAAAAAAGGAAATAGACCCTGGTAGCTATGAATGATAAATATGTAAATGTGTAGATTGGGTTACAAAACGCTATGAATTTCAAACGAAAACCCAACCTCCAAAATACATCAGTTTTGCTGATGTAGTTTCCCACAATATTGTAGTGCAATTATCTATCATGCAAAGCAGGAGTCACGCTTGATAGATTTCTGTGCTTACATTCTGAGGCTGTAAGCAAAAAGCATGCATAGTTTTCTCATAATGCCCACACTCCGAACACGCAGGCCACAAATGCTCTTTAAGATACTGTACAGTTTGTGCTAAATACTAAATATATAATATACATAGTACATAAATATTGACCATAGATGTAAACTATTTCTATTATAAAACATATAATACAGCAAAGTATGAAAATTAAACACTACAAACAATTTCTAATCATGATTGTAATATCTAATTCTAATTGTAGTTCAATATTATATATTATATATTTCAATTGTACTTTTGTCATGTCAGTGCTGGATTTGGTGCCAAACTCCAGTTCCCAGAATGCCTTGTGGCCTACAAACATGGCTGCCACGGACTACGATTCCCAGCACTCACCAGCACTCTCATGTTCTCAGACATCTGATTACTAACTGCACATTACTGATCATTACCACACACTATATAAGCACACACAAAACACTCACACAGCATGAATGCTCAGTGCACCATTGCCTGATTTACCAAGCTTCCGTTTATTGCTTATTGTTCATTGTTCATTGTTCATTGTTCGTGCTATTCTGGTTTGTGACTTTGTTTGTTCCTGGTTTTCATGAGTTTGGATCTGTCCTGTTCCTGTTGTTTGCTGATCGCCTGAACCCCTGCATGTTTCTGATCTTTCTCTTGCTTAATATTTTGGATTGTCTGCTGAACTTTAATAAATCTCACCTGCACCTACGCCCATCTCCACCGCCTGACAAATTTTTAGTTCACTATTCTACAATTGCAAACGTCATTCCCTCTTTTGTAATCATAATTGTAAGTCCCTTTTCTGTAATCACGGTGGTAACGCCCTCTTCTATAATCACAACTGTAATTCAATCTTCTGCAACTGCAATTACTGCCATGCTCAAACAGCACCTGGTCAGCGAATAATATAGTCAATAACCTATTTTTTTAAAGCTAACAGACATGTCATGAAAGCATTTCACAATTTTTTGATAAGGACAACAGAACAATGATTTGTAATCACAGATAAGCAGACGTGTCAAGAAGGGTTAAAGCAGACTTTTCCACCACAGGCTTGATCCAACACCTGAAACATCGGCACCTTAGACATTTCAGTCCTAGGGTCAGACACTGTGCACATATCAGTTTGCCAATTAAAACTGCCACCGCAAAGAGGCTCGTTAATATACATACCATTTATAATGGCATTATTCATTCATGCATACATTCATCCTTACTTTATCCTGCTCAGGGTCGTGGTGGATCTGGAAACTACCTAACTGTCACCTACTGTCATGTTATTGGGAGGTGGGAGGAAAATGGAAAAACCAGAGGAAACCAGGTGGACATGGGAAAAGCACACAGAGAGTAACCCTAGCTCAGGACTGAACCAGGCACTCTGGAGCTGTGAGACAACACCACTACTTAATAATTTTATATCAAATTACTGACTTTTTTAATAATAAAATGTCGTTTGATTATCAGTCCTTCCATTATTAATAACAGCTTAATTATTATTACTTTGATTGACTGATGTTTTGAAAGGTTGATTATGAATTGCTTGGTAGAGTACATTAAATTAAGTCACAGTTAATTTCTGCCCACTGGCTAGTTCTACCCTGTTGCACAACAGCCAACCTGTGAGCGTGGAGGCTAACACATGATCCTGCTGAGATACTTGAAGCCAGGCACAGCATTACTTCAACATCACAGGGCAGTCAAACACGCTTGGAGGAGAGCACTTAATACCTTCTTCTTTTTTTTTTTAATTGCATGATTGCACAGTTGGATAGTGTCATTCTGATCAACAGGACACAGAGAAATAGCTTTCCCTCCTACCCACAGTGCAGGACAATTATACTTTCTTTGTTTTCTGGCCATGGATGGCTATTAATAAGTACATTTAGTAAATAAAAATAGTGAAGGTGATTTTTTTCTCCTTCACAACCCTGAACAAATAATCATTACCATACTGCAAGATAGAGGACATTTTTTCCCCCTATTTTTCACACACATCATATAATCCAGAGCACCACACAGAGCAGGCTGGGGTCTTAATCAAATGCAGTACTCTCTCCCAGTGTAATCTACAACAGTCATTATGGAGATAACCCCCATCAAGCTGTCATTGCTAGGTGTCACAGGACTGGAATTAAATTCACCCTGACTGGGTGGCACTAATCACTGTCCCAGCTTGATTACACGAGACACCAGCAACCTGCGTGACATCTGCATTGCAACTTTCCATGTAAAAATAGCCCCATTAGGCCAAAGATAAGCAATTTGTCTCTAACACTGAAACGTGGGAATGTACAAATTGTCAACTTCCAGATGTACAGTTAATGAGGCTGTTTGCTACGATCATAGACTGTGAGAGGCAGACCAGGCTAATTCCCCAGGGGCTATTTACATTGAGATATGAAGGTAAAGGTGTTAGAGGGTAAGGCTATTACCAGGCACAGAGCTCTGATGGGCAAAAACTATGTCATCACCCCCTCAGCTCTGAGATGTAAAAAACAGCCCGCGGCATCGTCTATGTTCCAAGTGTGGAGCCAAGCTGCAAACATGCCTTTCTCTCAGGGCTAGATGGATGATTTCACATATTAAGACTGGCTGCTGAAATTGTGATTCGGGCAAAGGCAAGATTAAGTGTCTGTTCGCAGCAAGGTTTCGTCGAGCAAGAGCGACTTTTCTAACGTTCAGATACTGCACACCTATCAGTTTGCAAATTAAAGCTGCCACTGCAAAGAGACTTATCATCACGGAAATAGAAAGTTTTATAAGGGAACTCAGCAGGCAGAAATTCTATAATTCCCTTTGTAATTATGAATCCAGCAAACCATAAGAACAGAGACAGCATATCAATACCAATGGTCACCTCAGCACATAACATAACTCCTTGATGTCTGCAATAATACTTCAACACTCTTGTCAAAAAAAAAAAAAAAAACCCTTTGCCCTTAATTGCAGATGTTATTGCATGTAGAAGTTTTGTTCCATTATTCATTGCAGGGATTTTGAATTGTGTCTTGCTCTTTGATAATTGAGAAATTCTTTTGAAGTTTTCTGCATTACTTACCTGTGCTCGAGTTTATATCTCACAGGACCATGATTAGGGGGTATAATGATAAATAAATACTCTTGCTTTGAAAAGTGGTAAAGTGGAACCAATGACATATTACATAGAGCGAAAAAATGCAGATGAGAAACTTAAACCTCTGAGTGATTGTTTAAGCCGAGTTGATGATAATGGCTGCTGATAGGTTGATAAGTGTCCAGCTATGTGCCATAGACTGACAATAGACAATACACCTTTTCAATGTGTGTTTATGATGCTTTTATATCGAAATGCTATGATAGTGATCTGACCATAGACTCCGAAACCTACAGACACTGCACTCCGTCTTTATATAAAGTCAAGGCCCTGTAGCTGCAAAATGAGTCACTCCATTTAACTTTCACTATTTATCAAAAGAACAAACAGATTATGCCTGCTATAATTTCATTCATTTATAGATCAATTGTGCCATTTATGCATAAATGTAAATATATGTTCATGTGTTTTGAAAGCTGAAATAGATAAAATATTGTGATTTTTTTTTTTGTTCAGCAAACAAACAAACAGTCCAAATGACATCTTTTTTTCCTGAAAACATGCTAGGTGAGTAAATGATACTGAACTGTGTTTGGCCTTAGACACTTCTTTCTATTGAAATCTTCACTTCTAACTAGCCAGCTAGCTAACACAAACAAACTTGGCACGATTTCTGATAGGGCTGCACATTATGGACAAAAATAATTATTATTATGCAATAAATGGGTGTAATGTCTCAATGATGATATGTGATATGAGATGTGATAAAAATTAAGATTAAAAGTATTTTCACTGGATGTGTTACAGAACCTGACAATGAATCTTTCTGCTGTTTTTTTTTAGATTTATACAACTATGGATAATGATAGATAGCACAGTGGTGTATCAGTTAGTGTTGCTTCCTCACACCTCCAGGGTTCCTGGTTTGATCTTGAGCTTGGATTATTGTTTGTTCAGAATCTCTCGGTGTTCTCCCTATGTCTGTATGGGTTTCCTCAGGGTTCTCCAGTTTCCTTCCACTGCACAAAAACATGCTGGTAGGAGGATTGGCTATATTAAACTGCCCCTAGGTTTGAATGTGTGTGCATGGTGTCCTGCGATGGACAGGTCTCGCGTTTTCTACCGCCTTGCACCCGGTCTTTCCGGGGAAAGGCTCCAGATCTACCGCGACCCTAATGGACCCTAACAGATGCTACAGAATATGAATGAATGAATAAAAGAATGGATAAAAATAATGTCAATATTGATCTCCATTAAAACAAATACAATTATGTAATTGTGATTACAAAATGTAAATAAATTAGTTAGTAAATAAAATTTGTAAAAGTTATGCAAAGTGTTAAAGAAAAACATTAAGAAGCCATCATCATGTAACTTTACAGAGGATTATTATATATATATTCATGCCCTGCCAACAGCAGTTAGGCCAAATCCCAAAGAGCTTCCTATTCACTATTTATGGGCTCTATATAGGGTCTAATATTATAGTATTGTACACTCTACCTAGTGCACTACATGTAATGAGCATCATTTGAGATTCAGTCACAGTCCAAAACTTATAAGAGATCAAAAGTACATTTCTGTCTGGAACAAGAGTAAAAACTAGTTATTATTAATGTTCAATTCTAATGTAACAGGGCCACTATTACCCGACACATTTTACAATGAATTTACATTTTACCAATTCCTCCTCACATATGTTCTTGCTGCTAGTTGTGTTTTCAGCATTTGTGTGTGAGTGGTTCTGTGCAAATGACCTTACCTGTGCGTGCACACGCACATACACACACACACACAAACACGCACATGCACACACACACACACTAGCCTACAGTGCAAGCCACTCTTCTGTGAGTAATAGGCTTTGATTTGTGCTGTTCTGGTATCACAGCCCTTTACAACATATTTACTGCTGCAACCCACATCGCTCTAATGATAAACATACAGTTAATGGTGCAGCCCTAATTTCCAAGAAGATTTTTAATCCATATTTATACACGTTCACAACATGTTTACATAACTGCACTAATTTTCTTCAAGCCAGAAACCAAGAAAACATCCAGCTTTTTTTCTGTTGTCGATGGCTTGCAGATAATGTCCAAGGAAGACGGCGGTAACTACATCCTGGGTAATGAAGAAATCAAAGTAGAGGGACTTCACTACATTAACTGTTGTCTATAGTTGACTCCAGAGCAATTTTGAACCTGGTCAATTTGCCACAAGATAAAATACATGTCCATAAGTCTGTTTCTCAGTCATAAAAAAAAACTATAGTTACTTAGGTGTGCATTTGTTCAGCAGTATGTGCACTATATGGCCTAAAGTATGACACCTGACCATCACACCCATACATGCATCTTCCCCAAAGTGCTGCCACAAAGTTGGAAACACAATTGTATCAGATGTCTTAGTATAGTGTAGCATTACAACTTCCCTTCACTGGAACTAAGGGGCCCAAACTTGTTCCAGCATGACAATAGCCATATAGTGTATCCAGAACATACTGTAAACAGCCCTTTCAAAATATTTTCAAAGCAAAATTGGCAGAAAAAACTTTATATTAAGTGAACTTGTGGAAATGCATCAGTACATTTCAAGTAAAAATAGCATAAGGCATATTCCACAGAAAGTGGGCAGAAATGATCCCATCTATTTTTCTGATGAAAAATCATCATATGATTTAAGACAGATGTTATTACACTGCCATGATGATATATGCCACAAAATTCATTCTAAGACATTCGTTCTAACCTTATGTCACAAAATTCATTCTAAGACAATGTACTCAAATGTAAACAATGAGTCATGTGTCTGTCATATAATGTTAAAAGGGGGTTGCTTATATACAGTCACTAATAATGTATCTCTTACTATATTAAGAATGGGTAAAAGCTTTAGAAACAAAAAAGTAACTATACAAAATGTATACAATGAATGAGTAACATGCCATTGCATATTATTACTCAAGTAGGCAGAAGGTACAGTGCTTTGTGGCAGTGGATTTTAACATGAGAATGATGCATCGTGCACAAACCGCCATATGACTCATTGTTTACATTTTTTGTAAAACCCTGTATTAACTCTATAACTTTATTAATCTCTATACTCAGTGACAGACACATGACACAATGACACAATAATGGCATTTTCTATAGCTAAATTAAAGCAATTCCCTTTTTAACTATCTTGACAATCTATGGCAGACACGTGACAACAATGACATTTTTTTTTCTGTAGCTAAATTAATACAAGCCCCTTTTTAATGAGCTCGACACTGTATGACAGACATATGAACTTTCACAACAATTAGTAGGACTGGGTAGTAGGAAATTGTAATTGGATTGCCAATGACACATAATTGTATATCAGCAAACACATAACTGGTGCTAGACCTTCATAGACAATTCTCATTTTGGGAGGACAGATTGATAAAAGGGGAGCTGTGATTTTAGAGAGTTTGCGAAATAGGCTATTATTATCACAAATAATATTTGCATTTTATTTACCTTTCCTACAAATAAAAAAATAAAAACAGCTTAGCAACCTACCAGGCTAGAATCATGAATCTAGTACTTGGCACTGGCTATAAATAAAATAACAAAAGCAGCAGGCAGCTAAGCTCATTAAGTGATCTCATATCAGAAAGAAAAAAGACGTGATGTAGGCTATATCACACCTGTCAAACTATGCATTTTGTGTTGAAACTCAGCATTTTAAGTAACTTCTACAAGTTTTAAGTAAGCTGCTACAAGTTATCACTCAAAAATATTCAAAAGCAGCAATAACATCCCCAATAAAAACAGCAGATGAGCCACTCTGCATATGAATCTAGAATGATTGACAGGTCCATATGTGTTTTGAACCAATATTAACTAACACCCTGGAAGCCTACACCCCCTTCCATTCTCCCATCACACATTATTCATCTCTGGTTTCAGCTTGATTTTCCCATTTGAAAGATGATCCCTCACTTTCTGTCAAGGTAAATGAAGAATGTTTTGAGTTCTTTAATGTGAAAAAAAATTTATTAATTTATGTTTGACTTAGCTAACATTAGACGAGTATATAGGTACCATGAGGTAACTAAATTCACTGAAAAACTGTGGCCAAAAACTGCACGTTTTCATCTGAAAGTGGGGGGGGGGGGGAGGAAAAAGCTAATGGTAATGATGATTAGAAAGTGATTAAAAATCTTGTTTGCTGTCCTGCGCAGATGCAGCGTTGTCAAACAGCGAGGTAACAGCCATCACAGTAGAAACTGAAGGCCGCATATATACAGGGTTTTATGGTAACTACCATGGGGGGGGGGGGGAGGTGCCGCTTGTCTGTTTCAGTTAAGACGAAGACACTAGAAAAGTTTACATGCACACTGTCTTATAAATTGCTGTTAGTAAAATCTTTTTCAAAGAATAGGAAGAAAGAAAGTAAACCGCTGTATCATAAAAGCAGTTTACAAAAGTATTTTTGAGGCATTTTGGTATTCTCACTGAACATCTGGGTTTTGTAGTTTTTAAAACATGTTTAAACAAAGCCACTTATAAACAGCTTTTGAAATGTGTAGGGGATAAGAATGTGTGCAGGACAGACAAAAATATGAGGGTCGCAGGAAGTGAGCAGGCTTCGTTGGTGGCTGGTCAAATTGGTTAGCGAGCACTGCTAACATTATAGAGATTTTAAGTGTAGATTTAAAGATACTAACATTACATTCATAGAGTCAAGGCAACTTTCACTCTGGGTTGGAGTTAAAAGAGCTTAAAAGAACTAGAATTAGATGGTCTAAATCCAGTCTGTCAATTAGGCACCAAAGAAACCAGTGTCAAAGTGTAAACACACCATCCTCTTGCTGTTCAGCTGTTGCCCTGTGACTCCTTGTGGCGCTTATTCTCCAGTGGCTTGGCTCCTATCTTCTTCAGTAACAGGTGCCGCTCATTTTTGATTGGGCCATCTGCAAAGGTTGGTGGCACAGGGGGTTGATGGATAGACAGCGCCAATGGCAGCCATCTCCACTCTTCCTCATAGTGATGGAGATGAGGATATAATGAGGCCCAATAGGCAAGGCAAGTCAGGGGAGTAATGAATCTCTTCTTCTTCCTGAGACAGTGGCGTCTGCCTGGCCTCATCTCCCATACAATTTATCTCGGAGGAAAACAAGCTGGAGCCACAGTGCCCACCGTCCATTAAAGCCAGACAAAATAAATGTCTCACTTCACCTACTCCTGACAGTGGAGTATGTTAAAATGAACTTCCTGAACTTCCCATTTGTGCACGATTTTCTTTTTAAAATATTAAAAACGGAGTGGAAGAAATCACAAATAAATAAATAAATAAATAAATATCCCTTCTATGATAATGAAATATGCAGCCACTAGTCATATAATAGAAGCTAATCATATTTCTGTTAGCAGTGCAGATTACTGTTAGCACCAGTTTCAGGATAGTGATATCTGCCAATGAGCAGTTGGCATTATTCCACCATGTTGAGTATTTATTATCTACCCGGGTTGCTTCAAATAACTTGTTCCTTCCAAATTCATTTGTCCAACAGGCATATAAGGTGCATCTTTTTCTAAAACATATACACCGAACACTAAATAAATTGATTTCATTTTTATACCGTTACTCAGAATTTTGTTTGCGGCTCTTTGGGTTTAAACTAAATTAACCCCACAGACATATTCAGATCCAGGCCCACAGCTCCACATGTATAAGCTACCATGAGCAAGGAGTGCCACGATGAGCTTATCAAACACTGGAACACATTACAAAAACAATTAGAGACTCAGGAACGCACAGTGCTCCAGGCCTGCTGGGCTCTGCCTCAGACACGTGTGTTAGGTCCTTGCTGACTTAGGGTGTGCTTATGCATAAAGCCAGCTCTGACTCATTCCACATGAGCTCACCCGAACTAACTGAACCGCCAAAGGATGAGACTGACACAAAACCACAGTGTGTACATAAATTCTCTAAATTGTTCTGATGAATAGACTGGGTTATATAGAAAGCAAGGTTCCCCGTGTCAGGGAATGTGACTCTGACAACTTCTCAAAATTTTTCAGTTTTTCACATTTTGAAACTATGAATAATCCAAACATTAAAGTTAGAATGGTGGGGCCCCAACAGCAATATAATATTCAATTATATGTCAGGAATTGGTAGTAGGAGATGGATGCAAGTGCAGGTAAATGTTTATTTACTGTGAAATAGATGAAAAATAAAAACTAGGAAACAAGAAAGAGAAATAACGAGGCTAGACAACAACATGAATATGGTACGCATACAGGTGAGAGTGACTAAAGATCGACCAGGAGTGCTATACAATACGTGACTTAAAGACCTGTGATAATTAGACAACAACGTGATTCAGGTGCCCGTGGTCATGTGACATGCAATGGCTTATGTGTGCTGTAGTCCAGCGCTGTAACGGCGCTACCTTGACATTTATTCACACAGCGATACTGCCAAAGACTAAAGCCATTAAGCATTAAAGCATTTTAATTAAGGCAGACTACAATTAATTTTTATAAAAAATTTAATTTTGTAAAAATTAAAATTAAAAAAAATTTAAAAAACAGCTACACTAGAGAAAACGACTAAAAAATGGTAAAAAAAACAAAACAAAAACAAAACACACACACACAAACACAAAATAAAACAAAAAAAAGCATACCACCAGTTGTTACTTCATATGTGTGGCAGTCTGAGTAAACCCTTCACATGGTGAAATCTTGACATTTTCTTTGAAGCTATAAACACTACAGAATTTCCTGAGATGAAATTGGTTTTTCTCAAAAACAAGCAAAGTTATAGCATTTTACAGAGGTGAAAAAAAATCAAATTTAAAGACTCAATTCCAGCTCCACTGAAAGACACCAACAAACTGAAGATCTAAAAGAACTGCTATTCACTGCTTTTATTTGCATTTCATTTAATAATCAGTAAATAAGCCTTTATTCGTAGTCTACAGACTGCTAGGGTATTGAGAAGCCCCGCCCATTCAGCAGTTATTCTATGTTTAAGAATATAAATTCAATTATTTGTCAAAGAAAGAGCAAATAATCTTCACTGATCATTAGAATTCAGTATGTTTACATTATAAACTAAATGGAGAGTCTATATTATCTCATTTGGAATGACATTAACCTGATTTGTCATTTATGGAAGAACACCATTAGTGACACATATCAAATATCATATGTTTATAACGGAAAACATGTGATCGCTTTCATATCCACATCAGTCTCTCTATTCTCATTTCCAGAGGTCCATGTCAGTCCTGTGTCTGCTGTAGATGACACTAGGGAAAGACTGTGGGTGAAGTTGCCTCTGTTCATGACCTGACTGATCACTGTCCTATATTACATTGATGCTGAAATAAAGCCTGTGCTTTTGACTAGCATGTAAAAATAGCTTTGAGCTAACTAGACTATGAGGAAGTGGACACAGTGCTGCCAACTATTTTCAATGGAAAGTAGCTAAACGCTGCTTGAAAAGTAGCTAAATGTCGCTAAATGACGTCATGCGTAATGTCGGCATAGGGCTTCAGCCACCCCTTAAATTCAGGGAACATTCTTTTCTATATTTTTGGGAATATTTTAGAGTGTGACATGTTTGAATGTGTGTAATGTTCTAGCTGTGTGTGTATATGTATTTACGTTTGTATCGTGTATGCACTTTTTATATTTGTATTATGTGTATATGTTTTTTATATGTGTATATGAGTTCAATGAAGTTTATTGCTGTGTTTGAATAAGTACAGTGTACAGTCTCTAGATAAACGATCTGAATTCAGCGAGTTCAGAAACTAGAATGAACTAAAGCCCTGTGGTAGTGAGTAATATAAGCGCATGACAAGAATAAACGGTCACAATAATTTTTCAAACTGAATACAAAGGAGAAGCTGGTAAGTGATTGGTCTGTGGCACCACAGCGTGCACATGCGCAGTTCATTCACATCTGTGTCAGCTGCTGTGCTCGTCTCTCAGCCACTCACTGAACAGAGCAGACGCACAGAGGGGTGTGACTGCAGCGGGGAAGGCCTCGTGCTCCTGCAGGACAGTACTGGTGACATTTGGAAAGTTGCTAAGGTTTGTCCAAAAAGTCGCTAGATTTGTCACTAGTCGCTTTTTTGGAAAAAAGTCGCTAAAGGGGTCTGAAAAGTCGCTAAATCTAGCGACAAAGTCGCTAAGTTGGCATCACATGGAGAGGAATACTGAATACACTTTGTATTATAGACTTTTATTATATTTTATTATAAGCACTTTGGTGTGGAAAACACAACTCGTACAAAGTGTGCTGTTTTCTCTATAACAAACCATGGATCACAAAGGATCTTGAAAGACCTGCGGAACCAAAAAAGAGGGTCTTCAGGTCAGGAGATAAGGAGGAGATCAAATAGGAACAGATTAAACAGGTTAAGAGGCAACTCTATGAGAGCAAAGACAGATACAGGGACAAGATGGAATGCAGAAAGTGCCTCAGCTCTAACAGACCTCTTATATTGTTGCAGCGCATCCCAGCACACTTAAGGGCTACAGACCAGTTACACTTACATTAAGAAGACCTTTGAGAGGTTGGTCCTCAAGCATCTCTGCTTAGTAAGCACACATGTGGAGGTGTGGAGGATGCTCTGATCTACATGCTCAACAGAGCATTCTCGCATTCTGGACATGACCAAGCATTCCCACATGTGGACATGGCCAGAACCAGTGTGTGGATCATGTTCTATGATTTCGGGCCTCCCTGATTGGTAAACAAATTCCGTGCAATGATTGTTGATGTCTTCTGGATTATAGACTATCTGACCAACAGACCACAGTTTTTGAGGCTTCAGAATTGTGTGTTGGGAGTGGTGGAGAGAAGCCCTTGGGCAAGCACCTCAGTAAACCAGTCAGGAAAGCCAGTAACATCTCCAGTAACTCGCTGAAGGCAGTGACAGAGAAGAGAATCATAGTAGTTATGGAGAATATTCTGAGCAATTTTGCCCCTTCCCTTCCATGGCCTGAAAACCAGGATCACCTCTAGCCACCAGCTCATTTCAGCAATCTGTGTGAAGAAGCACTATTACGGATCTTTTCTGCTCACTGCTGTCAGGTTCCACAATATTTTCTAGTGTGCCATCCTACTTCAGAATGGATAATCAGAGAAATGTCTCCATAAAAATAACGATCCATTTGCAAGTCACCATTCAAAAATGTGATTTCATTTTCTGCTTAATTTTTAACACATTCCCCCTCTCAGTGCACATCATGGTTCCCAGCTTGGCTAGCACTGCTTGCATGTTATTCTTTTTCTCGGTTCTTAATGTGTGCCTTTTTGTGTAGTTTCCTACTATTCCAGTTCGGTATTACTATTTAATTAAAACCTTTTTTGCACTTGTATCCAGATTCTTCATACTTCCTTGTATGAGTTGTCACAGCAATGTTCCTTGAAATGTAAACCAAAATTTTACATGCCACACACACTGAATGTGAACATGCCAGGCAATGTTGTGATGTTCTGTTTCTGCACTGTGTATATGTAAATGTGTGTAGTATGTGAATTGAGGTGTGTTTATATTGGGTATTTCATGTTCTGTGTTCTTTTGTCACCATCTGTCTGTCCATACATCCATCTATCCATCTCCATCTAGTTAAGTAGGGCAGCTGACAATATTGAGTGTTAGTGAAAACCATATTTTTCTTGTGTAGAGCTCTTGAGGTATGGGTTTTTCAACTGCGTCTAGGCGCTGATTAATTTTCTATAACAGTATGCCTCTAACACTAGAGCCAGCTGAAAGATATTTCACAGGCAGATATTAATGTGCTCACTCAAACACTGTTTCTATAGCAACAACTAACTCAAAGGGACTTGTATGTTGTACACTTACATAATTTAATTCTAACAAAAATTGATCATTTAAAAGTGCTATTTAACAAAGCGAAACATATGAAGCATCCACGACAGCGCTACAACAGCGCTACAACTTTAATAAATACAACAGTGTATTTATTATAGTAAAAAGCGAGCTATTTTAAACTGATATGTTCAGATTATTTTTTGCATGTGCTCTGGTTAAATTATACTGGTCAACACACTGGTCATTGCTACATTGAAACCAGAATTTCATTATATTACACGACCTGTTCTGAAAAAAAAATAAATAAATAGAGGAGCCTAAAGTGCACCCTTGTAGATGGTCATTTAAAAGGACACTAGGGAAAGACTCTGGATGAATTTGCCTCTGTTCATGACCTCAAAAGATTAATCCATACAGATGCACAACAAAAGTTGTGCAGCCATTCCTTGCTCCACTACTTTAATTTCTAAAGTTTGTAGGTAATAGGTTAAAACAATGGCCCCCAAAGCTTTTTTTTTTTTAATCGAACACATTAAGTTGATGATATGGGGGATGTACGTCCTGTAGAAATCCTACAGTGTTAAGTTGGAGTAAGCTGTACACTAGGCTTCTGTTATTTTCTCTTTGCTGTGCAGGTTTAATAATGGGACATGTAGCAGGGAAACCATTAAGTTTCAAAGATGTTGCTTACACTAGTGAAACCACTTCAATGAATTCACCAGCTCAGTGAAGGAGGAGAAGAGAAATTACCTAGATTAATGTTGTTTACCTAAATAACCATTCTGTGAAAATGTCCTACGGTGCAATAGCACACTGCTTATCTACAAACAGACAGAAGCTGTTTATCTTGAATCTTATAAAATACTTAAAGACACTTAAAGCATTGTAGTATAAAACATAAAAAAAAAGAAAAGTGCTCAAGATGGTCTGAAAGTATATCAGTAAGAGATTGGGCAATATCAGCTCTCCTGAGCCACTGAGAAGAGCAATTTCTCATTAATTACTGAGGATTCAGAGATTTTTGCGCACATCAGGGCAGCTCTGGGCTCAAAGGCCACTTGGGCAAAGTGTCCTGGGAAATTACCTCAAAAATTCACTCTATTGCCCAATCCATATCCCACCACCAAGGCGCTACAGCGAGAGCTGGATCAGCAGTGTGCCGATTACTCCCGGTAGCTTTGCCTGACTGGCTTCAAGGAGCTTCAGTCATAATGCTCATGCTTATCTTGTTCTCTCAGATCTGTGAGAAAGGCCCAAGGGCTGGTTTCAGTTGGGGTATGAATTCTACTTAGGGATGACTTCTTTGTCCTCTTATTCCATAGAAATCACACAGATAAATCCTTTGGAACAGAGAAAGTTAACCAATCATGCAATTTGAGCAGGAGAAGAAGAACACTAAGTGGGAGATGGAATCTTTAAGATTTTCCATACTGTTTTTTTTTCTGCTCTGACAGCTGCCTCCCATTGTGCATCTGCACCTAATCTGGTCTCTCACTATCTGTCTATCTAGAAGAGCTTTAACCTAATGGAACTGTCCATCCCAGAACTGGCAGGTTCACTCACATTTCAGGCACGTTCACAAAGACAGTAAGAGTGCCGCTGCAACAAAGAGAAGGTTCAGCAACATTAATGTTGCCAAGCCGTAAACCTTATGTGCTCCAGTGTCCAAAGTAGTAATTACAATGCTAATTAGCAATTAAGGTTTTGCATCACTAAAGCACTAAAAATAGTGGGAACTAGCAAAGGCCCATCAATTACCTTCACTGCTGGGCGACGGCTTCAAAATATCGCTGCATTTCTGCAACATAACCCATAACTAATGAAAAAAAAAACAGTGTGTACAAACTCCAAGGCCAAAGGCAAGGATATATTGTATGTTATAAATTGTAACCATTACTACTCTTCAAACTTCACTATTGCATCTTCTCCAGCATCTAAAATAAGCAATGCTAGGAGTTTGATCACCATGTGACTGAAATTCTGCTTTCTCAAAACTGTTACTTTTTCAGAACAGACAATAGGGTCAACACGGAAGATACAATTTTTGCTCTATGACTGACTTCTAGAGAGATCTCCTTTGTTGCTAAGGCAAATAGTGTACCAAACAAGCAAAAATGTGGACTGTGTGTTATTTTTTCCAGCCCCTATTCCAACAAGTTTATTCTACTATTATTATACTGCATAGTACATTTTCAATATTGCGTTTCACAAATGACTTGCTAAGGTAGAAAGTACAGTGCACCTATATTAATTCTTCTGTTTGTCTGTTAATTTACATTGCACACTTTGTTTCTTCCTATTCTAAGAAAACCATCTTAATTTAAACAAACAAGAGGCAGCTTTTCCCCCACGTGCATGGTGGTCACCGTAAAACCTTGTACATATGCACATTACAAAACATCTTTGGTGGCATTGCTAACAAATATAATTAACTGTTGTTAACTGTATACTAGTTTAACATTAACTAAACATACACTGATAGATTTTAGTTCATGTTAATGAACTCAAAACATTCTCCATTTACCACGACAGAAAGCAAGGCCACATCTTTCAATCGAGAAAACTGAGTTGAGACATGAGATTACTAATTTGAGATGGGAGAGAATAGGAAGGGCTTCCAGGATGTGTTAGTTAATATTGGAGATTTCAATACACCTGAGCAACTGTTAATCATTCCAGATTCATCGACCATTATTATTGGGGGAAAAAAGAAGCTCTTTTTTCATAATTTTGCGCTACACTTAGATGTTAAAACATTGGTAGGTCTAAATATGAATGGGATATTCGATTCTTCTCAGGTTCCACTGTTATGCTGTTTAAATTGTGCCTGTAATTTTGATTTCTAAACTAGTTGTTAGCTTAATTATCCTACAAGTTACATATAGAACAGTTTTAATGCATCGCATGGCCAAAAGGTTGTGGACACCTGACCATCACACCCATATATGTGGTTCTTCCCCAAACTGTCGCCAAAAGGTTGGACGCACACAGTTGCTTGGATGGATGTGTTTGTATGGTGTAGCATTTTACAATTTCCAAAAGCCTGTTCCAGCATGACCCTGAGCCCAAAGCGAGGTCCATGAAGACATGGTTTGCTAAGGTTGAAGTGGAAGAACTCCAATGGCCTGCACAAAGCCCCGACCTCAACCCCACTGAATACTTTTGGGAGGAATTGGAACATCAACTGTGCCTCAGGCTTCCTCGGAGGACGGCATTAGTGACCTCACTAATGCTCTTGTGGGCACATAGTGAATTAAAACTGTTCAATCTGTAACTTGCAAGATAATTAAGCTAACTACTAGTTAGGAAATCAAAATTACGGGCACAATTTATACAGCATAACAGTGGGATCTGTAGTAGTGCACAACATACAGTATCTGTGAGACATGTTGTCTCTTGGTGGTGCATCTTAGCATGAAATTCTACACCAAATTAAATCCCCAGTTTCATTTCTACAAATTTAGGCCAGATTAAGAGTGGGCAAGTTACAAATAAAGTTCATAATTAACATAATTACATCTTTAAAAATGTCTCTGTTTTTCGTCTATCTGTAGAGTTATCAGTGATAAGGCACTTCTTCTGAAGTCACAGGAACAACTACAGACCAGTGCCATGGACAGGAAAAGAGGCTGTTGAATTGCATCCGAACCAAGAAACATGATCGTTTGATTGCACTCAGTTTTTGACCACTGAACGGGAGGTGATGTCTTTAAGATCCTGATATTCATCCACAGAAAAGCTACTTCACTGGTTCTTGATGTTTGGCTTTCAGAGAATTATGATGTGCCCATATTCCAAACATCCACCAAAGCAAAGTAATTATTCACGAAGATTTTTTTATTATTCTAATAGCTGTGACATATTCAGTATTGAAAGAAAGTGTCAAACAGCATAAAAGGTTTTGAGTGGAGATTTCACAGGAGCACTTTAATGTAATAAATGCATAGGCTACTAGGCTACATATAATGTAAGTGAAATGCAGTGTCTTTCACCAGTAATCTTGTCAAGTTTGCAGCTTGCATAAGCTTGCATCAGAACAAATATATATAAGAAAACTAAGAAGGCAAAATCTGTAACAGATAAGAAAGGGACTTCTTTATATACCCTTAAAGAATTTAAGCAATCCTATCAGAGCTGACAGGCAGACTGGGGAAGAATAAGTGCCTGCACATCACTGGAACACCATACTAGGTATAAATAGATAAATAAAACCCTGACTTCAATAGCCTACGATTTACTTCATTTTCCTACTCATCAAACCATTCAGTGAGCCCTCGTGCCCTGTGGATGGTAAAGGTGATCAATCAGAAGAACCCTGCATTGATGCTTCTCTCTAAGTCGACCCAAACCATGGCAGCGAAATGCCTGCAGCATAACAATCACCATTTTTTACTTTTAATATATAAGCCGTACATATCATATTTATAAATCTGACTCAAATCTTTCATTTTAAATATGATGTGTTACAATATAATGGCTTTTACTGCTTTGTGATCTACAGAACACATTTGAGATTTAAGATTTGAGATTTAAATCTCATCTGTGTGAGACTTAAGCACAATAATAATGAAGCAAAAATCCTTAACATTTACAGAGACTGTACAATATGGCACCTTTGTACTCATTTTTATGACACTATCTTATGCCGATTTTTGTGCTACAGCAC
>CM040993.1:11240283-11267203 GCA_022985145.1 Pangasius djambal | reverse complement strand
GGGCAATCCTCCAGGAGGCTTGGAGTAATATATCAAGTCAATGTTTGAATAAACTGACTGCTCGGATGCCTAGTGTTGTCCCTTATTATCAATGCAAAATGGTCACTAACTAAAGAGGATTTATGCTGATATTGCCCAAAAACCCTATTTTGTTCAGGCGTTTCCAAACTTTTGGAGGGCAGTGTATATATATTTTTTTTTTCAAATTTGCAGTCATTGAATGTGAGGAATACTCACAGTAGACATCCACTCTGATAGACTTAATTGCTGGTGAGCCGAGGCCATTTTCAGCCTTGCAGTAATAGCGTCCACCTTGGTGCCGCTGGATCTTAGCGATGTGAAGTGTCTCATTAAAGACACTTGAATCCTGAAAACGGTCTGACACGCTGCCTGCTGTCTTAGTCCATCGAATCTACAAGGAAAAAAAGCAGAAATATAATAAAGCAATCATCAGACACAGTGAAATCACTTTTTGCAGTGACTTTTTTTTATAAATGCTAGGGAGTAACAAGTAGTCATTTACAATTAAGAGGGTTTTGTGTGGCTTCAGCACTTTTCAGCAAAATGTAAAAAAAAAAATGTGACAGGGTCACGTGGAGAAAAATGCACCTTGGGGTAAAATGTCCTCTCCTCAATAATTTTAATAAGAACCAATAAATGGAGCTAAATGTTAATTTTACTGGATATTTTATGGGTCCTACTGCTATAAGAAGATTACTTATAGCAATGGGAACTATAAAAAAAACTTCTTTTTTTTTCTTAGCGAACTTGTCCTTGGGGTTAGTTTTAAACATTATAAAAATCTATGTTTGTATGAGGGTCTTTTATGTAAGTGAATACATCTGTCATGTTTTAGGAGTTCCCAAGAATGACAAATGCATTTGAACACATAAAAGGACTACAATATTTTATGAATTACAAATCTTCTTCTGAGGTGGCTGCTTATGAGGCAAAAGGCCTTGTTGGAAACTCATCAGTGCTCAGTGCTGCAGTCATCGAGTCTAAACAAGGGATCTCTACATTGTAGCTTTATATACGCATTTAGGGGGCAGACCTTAGAGGTGGAGACAAAAGCACTCAGATGACAACCTTAAACAAAGCATGCAAAGGAAGTATGCAGTTATAGGAACCCACCCCAGACTCTGGAGTTTCACCAGCCCTAATCCAAGCAGCATAACTATACCACTCAGACACTTCATTATCATAGAGATAAAGATAAGTCCACACCTCAGGTATTGATGATACTGAACAATGGCCACCAATTCAAAGAATGGTGCGGGGACACCAAGAGCCATCACAGACAAAAGGTGATAGCATCAGTTACAATGCTTTTGTGATTCACAATAAAGAGAACAGGAACTGGCAGAAACCTCCTTCTAGAAACGTTGCTCAACAGAATCATTCAGCTGATGCTATACACATATAGTTTAGCAGTGACTCTTAAATTTGTATTCCTACAGCCTCTACAGGCAGCTTATCAGACATTATGTAAGGAATAAATATATTTCACCTTCATATAGACATCTACACTGCAACTCACTACAAGGGTCACTGTGAAGATGCTGCTGCTGGTGTGTCTTCTGTGGTCCAAAACCTTTGTGTCAGCACACTAATGTCTCAACAAGCATTTTGAACTTGAACTGTATTCATCATGACAGGAATGTTAGCAGCAGTTCAAGAATATGTCTTTCACACGCCAGCTAAAGAAATTGTTTACAAATTACGAATGTCTGTTCTACTCAGTTTATATACTCAGTTATGTAAGATTCATATGTCAGAAGAGACGCCAGTAGCTTTGATTAATTTGCCCATCATTTCTATTTTTTTATTGCACAGGTACGCTTTCTTGGTTTGTTAAACATTCAGCTGTCACCTATGTGACGAATTCTGCTCTTCTCTGCTCTTACATCTTGACATCAATATGCTGTGTGTAGTAATGGCCAATCTTCATAATATCTCTTATGTTTTCCCCATTACAGAGTTGCAGTGAAAGTAGAAATACTCAGCTAGAGCAAGCTTTAGATTGAGGTGGATGAATGAACTGCCAGAAACTAGCTGTCCTTCTGCCTGGTGAACTGCTTATATTATTGTTTTGTATATATATCAGTATTCACCCACCATTTTTATTGGTGATATGATGATTTAAGCATGTTTCAACTAGCCACCACTTGTCCTAGTCCGAGCATCTTGTTCAGAAGTATGAAAACCACAGGTGTATATCTGGTAGTTAGCACAACAGGTCATAGTGACTTCTGAACAACAGGAGGAACTCATTCTGGTTTATAATATCTGATGAGATAATCCACCTGAAAATTAAATGTTTATATGGGGGGTCACGTATTTCTAGGAGTGTCACGAATCCCCCCTCTCAGTGCATGGCATGGTTCAAAGTGCGAGAAGGACTGCTCGTGTTTTTGTTTGGAGTCGATTCCATGTGCTTTGTTTACATTTTGCTTACATACATGTTTACATGTGTCTTGTTTCGTTCTGTCTCCACACTGTCATATCATTGGCCGCCGCCTGGAATTATGCCGATGTTTGTTGGAGTTCTCCTTATAAACTAATTTTACAAATCTCCATCCTGCCCCATATAAGCACATTTAAAAGGGGTCAGGACATATATTACTGGCTAATTGGATAAGCACAGCAGACATATGGCTAGCTTCCAGCCTCTAATTAATAGTTAGTACCTACTGACTACCCAGAAGGCATACACATACATCTAGCCAACCTCTGCACCAACTGTTTTGATTTCAACTATGTCACAAGGTTGCTTTGGATCATTGTTAACACATGTCCTTAATATTCCACTTTTATAGCTTTAGACAAATATTTATTCCGATTGTAGTCAGTTGTGTGCTGTGCGGCTAAACAATGCCCCATGGGGATTTTTACCGCATTTTTCCCACAAAAATGTTCTTAAATCCTTTTCATTGTTGCACTGTCAGGCACTGTTTAAGTATAAATACTTATGCAGTCCTTGGTTATGTTTCTCTGCCATTGCCTTTCTCCTGTCTTTTTACCTGCTTTTTCCTTTTTTTCTTCCTTGCTTAGGTCAGTGATTTGCAAAGTGCATTGACCCCTAACTGTGACCTTAACCTTAAACTATTCAGACATGCTGAGTTATGCATATTGCATACATTTTCAATCGTGAAACTCTCTTCGCCCACCACAAGGAATGTATTTCATTATGCAGTTAATTACTATGCACATCATACCAGCTTCTATATGTAATCAGGGGAGAACAAAATTAAGAGACTGAGAACAAACCAAAGAGGACTGAGAGTCACTGATATACTATAGGAGGAAAAAGCATTCACCAGTGTTTAAATTTTTTTTCTTGTTGAATGGGTAAAGCACGTATTTGTTCTACAAATGCACTGCAGCTCGCTAGTGAGTACCATGAGGTGTTGGTGTGTTTCTCTGTATTTCTGTATTTTAAACTGAGTTATATCAAACAAGAGTGTGTCATACTGTTCTGCGTATTGACAAGCATGCTAACCCAGACTGGAGAACAAAATCCATAGATAATAAAATACACAGACAACACACAATAAAATGCACATATCATGTAAAAAAATACACACATCAAAAGCGACCAGATACAATAGTTATCTCCCTTGCACTGAAATTTAGCTAGCTAGTTACGTATAGCAGGCTAGTTCATGTCTACACATCAAACATGCATGGAGCCATCTCTAATGCAGACATGCAAGCAGAGAGCTGTGAGACTACAACGGTTAATGTGATGATGTATGTACTAAATAGTTTGTCAGTACATCAATGGTGTCATTATTTAGTGTGCATTGTGTGAAGTGGGGTGCAGCCCTGAATGGCACTCACAACTGTGAGATTAATCTGTGCAGTGGAGAAGGATGCAGCATAAATCACATTATGAAAAAAAAGTATCTTGTAACAGTACCTTTTTTACAGAGAAGGTGACATTTGACAATATTACATGCTGCAGCTTTAACTAATTAATTCCAATTAAAGCAAGCCAATATGCTGTGGGTTAGTGAAAGGAGGTTTTCTATTGCAATTTCATTTCCTCATTTCATTTTCCAGACTATTAGCATTAATTTGAAAGAGAAAGCTGTGTGGCACAACCATGGTGACAGTGATCATGTGAGTGTTGCTCCCATTTGTCAAAAAAAAAAAAAATGTCCTTTGAGACTACAACTCCACTTTACCTCAACAATACCAGAGTGGACCACATTGGCATGCTAAGCCCTTTAGCTATAGTCAGATGTACAGAATTACATTGACTGTACTTAATGACATTACAATATGCTCTTTAATTGCCCACTTCTCTATGTCATTCTCTCTTTTTCTTGAGAAGCATTCTACCTAAGATTTGTGGAATGACTGCAGGTGCCCTTCCTGAACAAAGGGGAGGATGGGCAGAAAAGCGGACGCCTGAAAGAAAGGGTCTGGGGGAAAGAGTTAACAAGTGGAGGGGGGGCCTGCATGTTCCAAGCCAATAGGAGCTTTCACATCTACAGGCACTTTGGCGTCTGCCCAAGTCATTAGTCCCATCTCTCTCCATTTAACAAACTCATGCACTGCTCAGCAACTGCTGGGCATTTTGACTGTTTTTATATTGTAGCAACTTTGCAGCATCATGATGCAATCTGCACAAAAGCCAGCATAGTAATCACAAATACACAAGTAAAAAGCCCAATTGAGTCAAAATCAGACTTCTGTCCAGCTGGTCTCAATGGCAGCATGTATGCATGTGTTTCTGTCCATCTGCTTCAAGTCACACTTGTGCATCTGATTCGCTACAGGGAAATGACAGTCTCATGAAATCTGCTCACCTCCATCAAAGAGTAAGGCTGTGATAGCATTTTGGTGCTGCAGTCTGTCCAGCCACTATGATTGCCTGGAATTGTAGTATATCATGGGATGAGGTTAGCAGCCCATGAAATGGAAATTGCATTATGTTTGATGTGATTATTACATTCTCATATATCCAGTCGTACCAAATTAGATAGAAATATCACCTTGGATGAAAGTAGAAGGAGACTGCAAATTTTTTTTCCTCAAGTGAAGGATATTCTGCTCATAAATGTGTGAATAAATTATTGTAACAATTTCATGTCTCAATGTAAAGACAGTATACAAGAGGCTGGGAGAATGCCAAATGACTCTCTTGATTCACTTTCTTAATAGACTGACATTCATTAATCCCGGTGTCTTGTTTTGATTGAAAAACTATAAACAACTAATAAGCAATAAACTGAGATGAAACACTGCTCATATTACTGCTTCTTCATATTGTAATCTCCAAAGCACTCAGAGATGATGGATTGTCTCTGCTGCAAATTGCTGAATACCCGTTACATTTAGCTTGTGTTTACCAACACAGTGCTGTGGGTGGAGATAGACCTTGACTTTCTTTTTTTTTTTTTTTCTCAATTTTTTATTTCCAGAATACACTAAGACACAGCTCAGCGGGTGATCGATTTCCAGCCATGCAGGAGTCAATTACTGTACATTTGAGCCTTATAACATCCACTATGGAGAGCACTATTACTGTGAATGTGCAGCCTAAATAAATTATGAGATGGAAAGTTTATTGACTCATTTTTGCTGTTTGACTGAACTGTAACCTATCTCCATACAAACACAAAAAAGACGGCTGTAGTGATTTATATTTTCCATTCATTTCCTCTTCCTTTGGTTAATGTGAGGTGATATATCAAGGAAATAAACTTTTGGTCTGGCATTAGGTGAATTCTAATACACCGATGTCTTTCAAAGGGATATTCCATTTTTTCCCCATATCAAAACACCGAATTAGGTTTCAAGCCATTTTCTGAATAATTGCGTCAACTATATACAAGGAATGGAAAGTAACAAAACTACATATACTCTCATTACAGTACTAGAGTACATGGTTCATACTAATAGTTCTTTTCTGAGCATAATTAAATCATTGCACTTTTAATTGAGTTTTTTTTTTTAAAGATTGTAATTCAACTCAAAGACAGTATGTGCAAATTTTAACTAACTGAATTTCAAGACCCAATCATAATGCAGTTTCCTGCCAAAAGTCTACGCTTCAGCTGCCAAATGCTTTAGTTAGCAGCAGCAATGTCTGAGACAGTGGAGATACAGTACGTGAGCATCCATGTCCCAATTTATCAGGTATCTTCAGTTTTAAATGCTATAAAGAAAACAGCATGCTAATGATCTGCAAACTAATCGAGCCCAAACCCATGGAGCTATCAGCATCTCACATCTCAACATCCAACCTGTGGAAGCATATACAGTACTTTTTTTTTTTTTTTTACTTTAACCTTTATTTAACCAAGAAGTCCCTTGAGATTAAATATCTTTTTCGAGGGAGACCTGGCCAAGAAGGCACACCATCACAGAGTAAACATATACAGATACGAAATTAGCTAGCAGACTGAACTAAACTAGCTAGCTAGGTCTTTAGAACATTTTACAATATGCAAACCCTGTTTTAAACTTAGGATGTCATTTGATGGTAGTGATTAAGTTCTGCTATAGCCTACAGGCATCTTTCAGGACAATAAGTAGGTGGCACTTTTGCTAGACAGCTAACTATGTAGCTGGCTAACAAACCTAACAAGCTACTAAAGCCCTAGCAGCCTTTGGCTAAACTAGCTATCCAGCTAATTTGACCTTTCTTTATACTATACTCTTGATAACTGAGGCGGTGTTCACTTCAGCATAGGTTTTGTATTAGCACTTGGATTAAAATGCATTTCTGAGATATAGAACATCAGAATAGTTGTGTCAATTGTAGACATCCAAAAAGGTCATTTGTAAAGTAATTACTCAAGTAGTTTTTCCCCAGATGATTTATTTACTTGAGTCATTTTCTGGATCACTACTTTTACCAAAGTGAATTATTATTACAGTAGCATTACTTTTACTCAAGTCAGTGTCTTCTGCACTCTTTTCACCACTGTATATATACCACTGTATATAAGTACCAACATTAGATAACACTTTATTGATCTCAAGGGGAAATTAGAAATTACTCCTAATGACTCTCAAGCTCTCGTCCACTTTGGCCCAAGCAGTGGAGGATCCAAGACAGACACGAGTCAGTAAGAGGAATTCAGTTCTTATTTAATCTTCACCACTTCACTCATGTAAACAACACTTCCTACACACAGCTAACTATGGACATTCAATGTCAATTGAGTTTGAAATGTTATTTGGGTAAAATGCCTTAAAACCAATTTGAGCCGATGGATAAACAGATACGTCTGTGAACCACAGTATACAGATGTCTTAAAAATAACATCAGTAAATAAACATCTTTAACATCTACAGGGTGTCCCAAAAGTCTCCATACATAGATGTTCATACATGTTCGTGGACGTCCACTTCTCGGTTGGTCTGCAACACTTCCAGTCTTTTCAAATTTGTTAATAAGTTTGGCAGCTGTGTCGTGTGTGATGTGATTGCCATGTTTCCTGTTAACGTCCATAGCAATTTTGTGATAGCTTCCCGATCCAGCCATGAGAATGATTTCAATACGTTCTTCTTTTATGAAAGGCATTCATAAGGGCTATCTGAAAAAAATATATATTATAAAATAAGTATGAGAAATTCTGGAAGACATTTTGCTAAAAAAGTGTTTATTTCCTCTATGTAGGGAGACTTTTGGGAAACCCTGTAGTTTCACTTTTGAGTCATTCAAAAATCCATTATAAACTGCTGTGACTCTTATCACCCTACAGACCTGTCTGATTCATCTTGATGCTCTTGGAGCTTTCTGCACTTGTGACTCACTTTCTTCTGTTGTGGATGGTCCCATGTGAATACTGTATTTACATTTCCCAAAAGCAGTTTATGCCCAAGCACTACCCTTGCTTCAGTGTATGATCTCACCTAGATACTGTAGACCTAACAACTGCACTGTAATCATAAAGATATTTCTGTGCTTATACCAGTACATATTCACTACGAACTGTATTCAGAGTTGAATTAAGTGTGCATAGTGAGGATTTAATTCTGAAATTAACTGAAACTGATATTCACACCTCAGACATAACTAGCACTATTCAGAGAGATCTGCAAGAGCTATGCAAGCATGGTGGAGTTTGTAGAAAATAGGTATGTCTCAGTCACCAGCAATTCTGACCTTGAACTTAGGCGCATTTTTCTTGCGCGATATCAAGCGAGGAGCATTATTAAGTCCAGCGCCACTGTCTGATAGTTTGTGTCATTCATTTCATGACTCCAATGTGGCATCTTGTGGCTTCATTTATGTTGTGCATGCAACTGTTGTAGCAGAATACAAAAGCTAAATTGCAAAATAATAGGAAGTGCTATTTTATAAGCTGCTGAATAATGGAAGCCATATTGTTAAATGGACCATTTTTTTTTCTAGTTTTTAATATGATCATTTCAACTAGGACTATTCATGCAGCAAAAAATTGGCAATATACTAAACTCCTATTAGATGTTTATTTCAATGCTTGCCATCTTCTCTTTCATATGTCATCATATTCTTTTCTTATTTTTAAGTTTTCTCTTGCTTAATGCATCATACTACATCATCATACTACATTTAACACAATTTCCTTCTTCAATCCATATTTTGCTGGAGTTTGCACATTTCTGGGGCTTAAAGGCAAGCGCTTGTGTTTAAAGGTGTTGGTCTAGATGCTCAGTAAAAAATCTGGCCTTGGAGGTGTGAACTACACACATATAATTTGCATAATCTAAATGGAAATCATGGAAATCTGACTTGAGCGTGTGCGTAATCAGTCTCTGAATATGTTACACTTTCCCTGCATAAATATTGATGTAACTTTTCTATTTAAGTCCCCAGTATGCTCATACTGAACATCCTGTCACCACACCGACTACCTACCTGACATCTGGTGTCACCCAGAAGAGTGGATTCCCTTTAGAGCCTGATTTCTTTCAAGGTTTCTTCCTCATATCGTTTCAGTATTTCTTTGCCACTGTTGCCTCTGGCTTGCTCATTAGAGATCTAAATCTACATATGGATTTCTGTAATGCTGCTTTATGGCACTGTATATACAAATAAAATTGAACTGAACTGAACTATCCAAGCAGGCTTAAATCTCAGTAGAGGTGAAATACAGTAAAATGCTAAGAAGAAATATCAACCACTGTTCCTGTATCGTCCACAGCCAGGGGAATCTGAGGGTTTGACAACAAAGATGAAAACGTTGTCAGTAGGACAGCTAATTGATATGCTGCACATGGCTGCAGTGATGCTGCCTACACATGCCAAGACACGAACTGTGAGTAAATCTCTTCCACAACCCACTGAGATTACTCCTCACCAAAGGTCACACACTGCTTTTCCAACTACAACACTGTCCCCCCTCACAAAGAAGGTCGGTTTGGACAGTGTGACAAGTGAAGTCAGGAACACTATAGCAAAACCAAAAAAGTAAACATTGTAACTCAAAAGCTCCAATAAGAGGTAAAGTAAACAAACAGTCAACAGAACAAGGAAAAAAAATCAATCATTCATGTGCATTAACTGCTATTATCGTGTTCAGGATCGATCCAGGATTGATTCAGGAAACAGTGATAGCAGGTCATAATATTATATAGGAGGGTTAAAAACTAATATTTCTACACCTATAGACTGACAAATTGTTAAGGCTGAGCAATGCATTATATCCCAGTTCCTCATCAATGGCATAATAATGATTACACACACTTAAAGGCAGATAGGCGGCTGCATTCATGATAATGTTTTATGTGTTTCAAGTCCATAATGCTCTATTGGGTTCATGCTGTGTTTCCTCCAAATACCAAACAGAAAAACAGTAAAGCATTTCCTTAAAAATAAATAAATAAATAAATAAAATAACACTAAGCTTAGAGACAGTTCTGTTGTCTGCCCTTTGTGTAATTTGTATTTGGACAATGTGTGCTTAGTTTATTTTTAGCTTCTCACTCTCAAGGGCATTTTGGAGAAAAAAGGACAATCGCTGCTAATGATATATTACAGATATGGCAGTGGGCTGAAAATGGGCTGAAAAATACTCTACCAGCCCACATAAAGATTGGATCTAGGGGGTATTTCTCTCTGTGTAATAACCTGACATGACTGTTACTGATAGGCTGCGTGAATTTAGAAAGAAATCAGCACCAGCCTCACTCCTTCATACCATTCTGTGCATTTTTCTTACAACCACTGGTGGTGCTGTTGTGCTATGTTATACAGAAGTCCTGCCTTAAAACATTTGTTAACAGCAAATAATCTGATATGGATGCCAAAAATGAAACCTAATATTCATGGTTTTTTTGTTTGTTTTTTTTTAAACTTTGAAAGTTAGCCCAATTATACCAGCCAGACTTGGCTGGAACACTGGGTGCAAAGCAAGAACACACAGGGTGGAACACACTCATTGAAATCCATCACATGGCATCAAACTAAGTCTTTCATTAGGGGCAATTTTTTTTTCTTTCTTTTTTTTTTTTTGGTGAATCAGAATATCTAAAGGAAAACTAACACCAACATGGAGAGAACATGCAAAACTCCACACAGGCAGTAACCCAAGCTCAGGATTGAACCCCAAACCCTGGAGCTGTGAGGCACCCACACTACCACTGCGCTTTTATCAAAGAAATAGGGTTACTACCATTATAAAGTAATGCTTTGTTCATTTTTTATTTTTTTCTCCAATTTAAAAAAAATCTTAATTTGACTGTACTTTACCCTGTTCATTTCACAACTGCTGAAAAAAAAAAACAACTGCAATTAACAGACTATAGGAAAGCCAAATTGAAACTTGTTAAATAAAACACAGACAAATTAAAAATAGAGACAAAAACAAGGCCAAAAAAAGCATTTCTGGCCAAGCTGCAATTATCAGAGAATAAACAGTGACTCTCACACCATTGCCTGCTATTAGTGGGAACATGGCATGGGATTTCACACATTCTTGTCATCAAGAGCCTCAGCGTAACTTTGGCTGGCTGAATGTGTTTATAATGAGTGTTTGAAAAAGAGACCAGCTGAAAAATTCCAAAATGGCTGTGATGGTCCACAGAGTGAGAGAGAAAGAAAGGAGTGTTCGTTCACTGCATAGGCAGCTGCAGAGACTGACTCAACGGCTTTGTAGCCTTGTTTGCTCTTGAGCCAGCAGCACTGAGCTGTGTGAGCTCTACCCTCTGTGTCCACTAATTGCTGTCCGCTGACCCGCTGCTCTCCACTGCTTGAACCTGGCTGACAATTGAAACAGGGATGCAGGGTGTTTACCCAGAGTGCCGCAGTGTTGTTACACTATGCCCTCAAACATTCCATGTGGGGTAGATGAAGAGAGAGAGGTGGAGAGAACAAACAGATGTCCCTTATTTCTTATTTTATAAGTTTAGATAAGAGTACCAGGGCTGACATACAAACTGTTCATTACATGCTTCATGAAATTGCTGTACTCATAGAACGAGGGTCAGTTGGATGATTAATGGATAAAATTGCTAAAAATTTTTTTAAAAAAAGTAGGCTTGTGTGATTATATGCAATATACCATCGTCCTGTCATGCCCTGTATTTATCTCTGATTGACGATAGTATCGCCCGTGGCTTTGGAGGGGCGTAGGCTGCAGCCTGCGTCTGAGCAGGGCATTGCTGCAGCGATGCTGAGAAGCGTGCGTGCGCCAGACATACGCAAAGTTATCACAGCAGATAAAATACAGAAAGCTGGTTACAAGCCGGCTGCAGCCGCTAATTGGTAGCATTCCCATTTAATCAGTTTTGTTTTGATTAATTACCCATTAACAAGGTCAGGAATTCTTGCAAAACCGAAGTCGGGACTGTTGAGCTATTAGCTGTAACTCGGCTCATTATAAAACGTAAATAAAATTAAATAATGTGCATGTGCTCTGTGGTGAACGGCGTTGGAGATAATCACTGAATTCTTGTATAGCGAAGTAGCCATGATAAACAACTGTGTTGTTTCTTTTTCTTAATTTAAGCCTCCATTCATGTTTTGTGAGCAAAGACATTCACGGCATTATCTGTTTGGCAGCACAAGTGAAGCAAAGATGCACCAGAGAAAGTTGTTTTGCTGCTCTGTTCCAAAGACAGCAGAAGCTATTAAAATATGTATACAGATTCAACCGTTTTTCCTGAGAGTGCATGAAATATTGTGAAAATATCTCCTTGCTATTTTACTTCATTCTCTAAGTTGTATGTTTTTTAACCGTTGGCCTTAGGACCACTATGAAAACAGTTGTCTAGTCAGTCATCGTCCAGGGATGGCACGTACCAGGATTGCCAGTCAGTGTGAAGTAAAGCTGCTCCATTATGTTCCTACAAGTTTTCTGCAGACTGACAGGAGACATGATCTAAGAAGCAAGAGGATGTGATGCAACTGTGATGAGTTTACTGGTTGCACAATTGCACTATTTGTCCATACAGTACACAGTTATAGAAGGGAATTATTTATAATCGCACTATCCGTTAGCACACAGATGAGGATGGGTTCCCTTTTGAGTCTGGTTCCTCTGAAGGTTTCTTCCTCATATCGTCTCAGGGAGTTTTTCCTCGCCACCGTTGCCTCTGGCTTGCTCATTAGGGATCAATTCAGATGTTTACAGTTTATTTTGGCTTAATTTAATTTGAGTCTACTTATTTCTATAAAGCTGCTTTGTGACAATGTCCATTGTTAAAAGCACTATACAAATAAAATTGAATTGAATTGGATGTCATACAAGGTACAGAAGTTAACGGTCACAGTTGTTTGAGAGGTCCCACCTCCTAAAATCATGCCTGCAGGTGGATTGGTGACTCTAAGTTGCCCCTAGGTGTGGGGCATATTACTCACCTTATGCACAGTGTTCCTGGGAGAGACACTGTGAGAACTGTTGGACTGAAATAGTGAATTCATGTTCATTAACTGCTTTACCCTGGTCAGGGTTGCGGTGGATCCAGAGATAAAGCAGTTAATGAAAATGATTTCAGTATTTCAGTCCAATAATTAGTGTTTCAGGACAGAGAACATTTTCTGACATAAACAAAAAGACTATTACATGTCAAAAGAAATTGTAGAAAGAAGAAAGTGTATTTAAATACCAATTAAAGTGTGTTTATGGATCCCATAGTAAAGATTGCAATGTTGCACACAAATGGTGTAAGAATTTTCTTTCTTGTAAATTTCACTCAAACAGGAGAAGATCACATCGGGTTCCAGTCTATGGCTACAGTGGGTACAGACTCACCGTAACTGGAAAGTTGAAAATTGGAAAAATATGACCTGGTCTGATGAATCTTGATTCTGCTACAAAATGCAGATGCTATGATCAGAATTTGGCATCATCAGCACGAATTCCTGGACCTAACCTGCCTTGCGTCAACAGTTCAGGCTGGTGGAGGTGGTGTAATGATGTGGGGAATGTTTTCTTGGCACATTTTGGGCCCATCAATACCAATCAAGCATTTGAATGCCACAGCCTATCTGAGTATAATTTTTCACCACATGCATCTCTTTATGACCACAATTTACCCATCTTCTAATGGCTACTTCCAGCATGATAATGCACCATTTTACAAAGCACAAATCTTCTCAAATTGGTTCCACAAACATGACAATGAGTTTAGTGTACTTCAGTGGTCCTTCCCAGTCACCAGATCTGAATATAATAGAGCACCTATGGCAGAATGCAGAGATTCACAGCATGATTGTGCAGCTGACAAATCTGCAGCGATGATGTGATGCAATGACATGACAACATGGACCAGAATTTAAAGGAATGCTTTCGACACTGTGTGGACTCCATGCCACAGAGTTTTGAGGTATAAGGATGGTGTTCCTAATAAAGTGGCTGATGAGTGCATATACTTCACTGGCAGCTGTGTCTGCACTGGTGTCTGTACTCTGAATGTCTTTTGATTACATCAAGTTCAGGTGAAAAATAAATACACTGTACAGACGCACATTCAGTGTGTGTGTGGGTTGCTGAGATCATGATGTTCATCTGTTTTCTGAATAAAGAAGAAACCACCTCCACAATGTTTCTTGTCAGTCTGGTCATTGGTAAGAGTAGATATTATATATCTAAATCTCATAAGGTAATGTGGAAATAGCTCAGATAAACCCATTTCACCATGCTGTGGTCATTTGATCTGGATATTTTACTTTTGTATTATTTATAATGATAGCCACAAAGCAGTTTTACAGGAATCTATAGGAAATGCGAGAAAATTGAAAACTGTATCCTGATACTGTATATCCTGGCTCATCTTAAGGAGCCATGTACTATTTGAGAACAAAACCTTTCTATGACCATCTTGTCAAAATTGTGGCCAGCAAAACTGAGTTGGTCTAGCTCCTACTGTGATTCTAATCAACACCACTAGCTCTAACTCTAGCTGTCCTCAGGAGAGCCTTGCTTCCTTCCTCTGACCTGCTGTTGTAGTAGTAACATGTCTTCTGATGTCCTGCTGAACAAAATAGAGGACATCTTATAACAGTTATAACTCTGACCGTGTAACCAGGCAACGCAAGAATAATATCATAATAGAACATGTGAACACATTTTACATTTCACATCCACATATATAAGTTCTTTTCTTTAAAAATAAAATTGTAGAAATTTAATTTATCCTACAATTTTTGGTAAATGTATTTTTTTTTGTAAATCTTCATGGTGTACTGAGGAAGGACAAAGCTTGCAGTGAAAGCTGCCACAGGCACTGGCCAGGATCCAGAAGCTCCATCTAAGAGTGACCACCCAAGGGAGTCTGGCTAATTGTGGCAGCATATTGAAAAACATGAAAAGAATTAAATGCTAGTAAAAGTGCCAACCACAGCTCTATTTAGAGCACAAATGACCCATGTGCTGATCATGCCACTGATGCTATTATACACATGCATTCAGTAAAAGGGGTCTGTTCCCTCACAACACACAGGAGTGGGAGAACAGGGTAGTTCGAAGGGCTAATATGCTGAGGTAACTGTTTAAATCTATAGCTTTGATGGATATAATGGATGATCCCTTCTGCACTAGGTTGGCCCAATGCCCACATATTACCAAATCTGGTGTTATCTTTGGTAATATTTTTCAACTTGGCCCTGTTTATTGGACAGGCATTAAAATGACCCATCAATATCTAGAAGTGAGGAGATGGTACCAAAATTGTTTTGCCATCCTAGCTAGATCCATATCTAAATTTATGTTCAACCATTTATGTTGGAGTTCAAGGAGTCAGAAGAACAAGTTCCCCAAAGGCAAGAGGTCACATTTGGGTTATGTCCTGTTCTGGAAATTTTTTCTGTGCCCCACTAACTATGATCCCAACGGTAAAAATCTGAATTTAGAAGTGCTTGATAACTACTATGGCTTGCTGTCATGTGCCATTTCTTTGCCATCTCACTGCCTTGAAAGGACTTTCATCTGTCCAACTGTTGTGCTGCACTGATGATCACCATTTTGTCAGAATTCAGGCCAGCAAAATTGAGTAAAACTAGCTCCTACTGTGGTTCTAATCAACACCCCTAGCGCTAACTCCAGCTGTCCTCAGGAGAGCCTTAGTGGAAGCACTGACTTGCCGTTGCAGTAGTAACATTTCATTCGCTGCCCTGCTGAGCACAATAGAGGATATCGGAAAACTGATGACCACAGTTAATGCTCTAACCTTGGAATACCTTTCTGAAACAATCGCAGTTGATTTTGTTTCACATGTACACCTTGCACAGAATCTTAATCCTTGTCTGAGTTTTATAAATTTCTGTACTCAGCAGACTTTACCAGAACTACTTTGTTCAGCCCTTCTCAGTCTTTTCTTTTCTATTGGATTACTATCCGCAAAAAAAGGTTCTAGACTGGAATGGACTTTTGGTTCCTTGGTAGAAGAAGGAGGTTTGGTGTTTCGTCACATGGATATGGCCATTTATAAACAGGAGGCTCTGGCTGATCTCTAATTAAATGCATTGCTTTCCAATTTGCCGGTTGATTAATTTATTACAGTCTTCAGTATTTTACTACACCTTTTGTTTTGCCCTGTATTATTATAAATATATTATTATAAACAGTGTGTATTCACAAAGATGCTCATTCAGAAATGAATGTATTGGAGCTGTCCTCTATGATGTGAGTGACTTCCTGATTAAAAAAAAGTCAAGAGTTTGTCTGCTCATGGCATGTGGGGTGGGTGTTAGCACCTATCTCAAATAAAGCAAAACAAAATACTTTATTTTTATTTATTAAAGTAAAACCTGACACTTATTTTTATGACCAATCATAATGAGGCAGTATTCATTTAATATTTGATTGGTTTGCTAAACAGGAGAACCTTCTTATCTTTCTGAATGTTCAACAAGAAATTGGATTTAAAGGACAATATAAATGTAATATAAATGTGTAAAAGATTTGTTTCATTTTCATACTTGGTGAACAGGGAACAAATACCACTAACACTTCAATCAATACACCCTGGTTGGGACACCAGTCCAATAGAGCACCATGGACACACACACACACACACACAGCCACCAATCCACCTACTGTTTTTGTGAGGAAACCAGAGAACCCCTGAGGAAACGCACGTAAAACTTGAGAAACTCTGCATAGACAGTAACCTGAGCTCAGCAATGAATTGAGAGCCCTGGAGCTTTGGGGTAGCAATGCTACACAATTCATACAGACGTTGTGAAATTACAGGGACATTACATGGCCATGCTATCCACTACTACTGTCAATTAAAAAAGCAGACTACATAAATTGAAAATATGGACCAGAATGCCATTTTATTTTAGAGAATCTACCTTTTCTAGAGAGGAACTTCTGATTTCTTAAAACCATTGGCAAATTATGGAACGAGGCCTTCAACACTAGAAAACAGTTTGAGTAGAATAGATCCTAATGTGAATATGCTTTAAAATAGAAAATGAAGTACCACACACATGGCCACAAATCAAAAAAATTAAACATTACAATGCCATTGGGCCAAAAGCATAACACTAACTGGCGAAATGGTTGATTTTCATTGGTGAGTCACTAATTAAGCATGTTAATGAATTAAAACTTGTTCTAAATGACCAACCACTAACAAAATATATAATATGTGAAATGTATTTTTTTTTGCCAATAAATGGTGCCTCCCAGTGGAAAACCAAGATATGATTGGTTGATTTCTGTGTCACTTCCTGGTTGCATTGGTCGTTATTGCGGTCAACAGCCAGAAGCCTCTTCTTCCTGCTAATATCTTAATAATTTGATGTCATAGGAAATACTCTTGATCCCTCCACCACTTCTTAAAATTTTAATTAAGATGAGAGAGAGAGCAAAACGAGAAGCCACCAGCCTGTGGAATAGAGGAGGAAAATCTCAAAAATGAAAACACTGTAGCATCGAAACTAATTCAAGAGGTTTCACCTTTTTAAATGAAATATAAGAGTCAATATCTTTTATGCACGAGAAACCAGGGCAAGTGTGTACAAATTAATGGGGTGTATATTGATCAAAGGCATATTAAATATTAATTAAGGTAAATGGGCACAGTCAGTTCCCAAGACAATAACAGGTCTCATTTCATTTATCTAATCCAACCAGTTAAGCTCTCTCCAAAAACAACCTCTTGGTCAAGTCAGAAAAAGATTTGTCTTCTTTCTGTCTAAGCTCTAAATGAATGAATATTTGAGACAGCAGAATTTCTTTAAAGTTCACACAGGAATACACAGTCCACCCGTGGTGGTGATGGTGTTGCAGTGACACACGTTTGTTCCTAGATGCTTGAAAGCTGAACGCTTGTTAGAGCAGAAGAAAACAAATTCTATTGCAACATTAAAATAAAATGCTATACCGCATTAATCCACGTACTGAGGAGTATTGGGGTATTCAATAAGTTTTCATATGTTTATTATTATGTATTGTACCACCACAGTATCACCATGATGATATAGTCAATCATTTACACTTAAACAACTGGAGAAATTATCGACCTTTCCTGAAATAATATCATTCTCTCTCTCTTAGTAAGTAACAATATCTTGAACATATAGTTGAATTCAACTAATATTTCTCTTTGTTAGATTGAAAAAAAAAAAAAAAAAAAAAGAATAAAAATAATAATCCTATTTCTATATTTTTTTTTAGCTCAATTAACTCAAGCCTGAAATTATCTTATTCTATCGGCAGATAATTTTATTTATCTAAGATAAACTTATTTTGAACAATTATTTCTAGAAAGAAGCAAAATTATCTGCAATTTTAAGCTTCTAATTAGTCATTATGTCTACAAATAGGTTTAATGATCTTATACTTGCTATAATCTCATAATGACAAACATTAAATCTTTTCCTTTACTCATGATATCTTTACTTACTTTACTTTTGCTGAGTATATTTTTTTCTCAAAACATTTACGTAAAATTCTTGACAACCTTAAAGAATGGTTAAAATAAACAAACTGTAAACGAATTGTCATCTTGTAAAAAAAATATTTTTTAATCTCCAGTAACACTATTTTTGTATTAAAACTGTAATTGTTTGCAGATTCGAGAACTCACCCACACTGGGTTATAATTATGTATAATATACTGGGTTTTTTTGTTTGCTTTTGTTTTTTCTCATACCATAATGCATTTCGTCTGTCCTTCATTGCAGTGAGGACTGGTAAGAAAAACAGCACACATGCATGATTCAGACACTTCAGCACAAGACAGCACTCTGCAGCCTGCGTGATTAGTTGCCTGCAGCACTGTTTAGTAGAGGGCAAAAAGAAATAGTAGCATGTGTTATAGCGTTGCTTCACAGTGGGAGCAAATTTCTCATAGGCAGGAAAAATGTGACTAAAACACCAATATCTAAAACTATCTCTAGTTCTCCTTACAAGTTCTCTTTATAATATGTAATCATTCATGTTTTATGTACACACACAAACACACACACACACACACACACACGCACACACACACACACATATATATATATATATATATATATATATATATATATATATATATATATATATATATATATATATATATATACATATATATATATAGTCAGGTCAAACATGAGAGTTTTTGTGATTTTGCCTTTATACACCACCACAATGGATTTGAAATAAAACAATCAAGATGTGATCAAAGTATAGACTTTCAGCTTTATTTTAAGAGGTTCCACAAAAATATGGCATTTACCATTTAGGAATTACAGCCATTTTCAACAAAGAACCTCCATTTTCAGGGGCTCAAAGGTCCTTGGACAAAGTGACATAATTGTAAATATATTTTCATAATTTTAATACTTGGATGAAAATTCTTTGCAGTCAATGACTGCCTGAAGTCTGGAGCCCATGTTCTCAAAACTCAAATTCTGAGTTTTGACTTCTGTTGATGTTGTGAAGGGGTTTTCTTCACCAAGGAAAGGATTCTGTGATCATCCACTTTAGTTGTCTTCCAGGCCTTTCGATGTTGTTGAGCTCACCAGTGCTTTCTTTCTTTTTAAGAATGTACCCAACTGTTGATTTGGCCACACCTAAGGGTTTTGCTATCTCTCTTATAGATTTATGTTGTTTTTTCAGCCTAATGATGGCCTCCTTCACTTGCATTGAGATCTCCTTGGACTTCATATTGGTAGCTCCAGTTGAACAGCTGCCAAACGCCAACTCAATACCTGATATCAACACCAGACCTTTTATCTGCTTCATTTGTCTTGAAGTAACGAGGGAATGGACCGCAACTAGTCAATTAACTTCTTGTCTGTCAATTGTCCAAATACCTTTAAGCCCTTGCAAATGGAAGTACAATGGCTGTAATTTCCAAATGGTAAATGCTATGTTTTTGTGGATCACATCTTGATTTTATTTCAAATCCACTATGGTGGTGTTTAAAGGCAAAATCACAAAAACTCCGTCAATGTCCAAATACTTCCGGACCTGACTGTATAATAAAAAAAATAAAATACAAAGCAATAACATGATCTGTGAAGACTATTCTCTCTAACAAAGATGCATACTTGTCAACGAAGCTACAGAAGAAACTCTTCCGCTTGACTTAGCTCCAGCAAATGGATTTATTCTGGGTTAGTGGTGTTTATCCGGTTCGTTTTGTGGCCATGGTCAACTGGGAAATATGTGAGGAGCAAGCCCACTGCACCAGAATGGATTAGAGCGCAGAGCCGTTTCTCCCAGCAGCACTCCGCCTCTCCTGGGGAGACTCGGGAGATGATGAGCACTACAACTATGCCTGGCTCATTTAAAGCATTCATAAATAAAACTGACACCTCCATTTACCTTAAAGTCTTAATTGCCCAGATTTGGCAATGGGTGGAGATGTGGAGGGGGACGGTTGGGAGAGATTGAGTGCAGTTTTACATCCAGAGACTGATTTTGTAGAGCAATGCAGTAAAGAAAGTCCCTCTAGCACTTGGGTTTGTGTTAATGTTTTTGGAAATGTGTTACATAAGACAGAAACTATGAGTTCACTGTGTTTGTGTGAGATAAAATATCAGAATATTGCAGACATTGCATCCAGACAGAAATCCTTTTTAAAGATGGATACAATTATAACATTAACAAAGAAAGCTTTGGCTGATGAGTAAAGGAGGCTCACCTGTGGCCGCGGGTGTCCAGTCACCAGGCACGTGAGCTCCAGGGTCTCACCCTCCCGGATAGTGTAGACCCTCTCTGTGTAACGCTCCTCCTCCACGTTACACGCATGGCCCGAGTGCACGATCCGGACAGTTGGGGGTGCTGTGGACAGAGCACAAGCAAAGGGCCAAATTTCACTAGTGGAATTCCATAAAATTTATTCCTAAAGACACAAAATAGAAAAGAAGTAAACAATAGATTTAAATCTGTACTGTTATCCTGTTTGTCGCAAAGCTATTACTGGCAAAAGTGTAAGGTTACAAAACAACAGCAAGGACATGTAAGAACCTAATGGACCTTGTAAAGCTTCTCCAACCCTGATAACTGTTTGATGTTAAATAATTTGGGTTTGGCTGCTAGTTTGTAATTTCAAATTGTGTACATATATACAAATTTAATCTTACTCGGTTGTCCCTCAGAGGGAAGGTTCTATATAGAACTCTTCGACAGACTGTTTACGTTTCAGAAACGGCTCCAAGTAGAACCCTGTTTTGGAAAGTAAGAACCCTTAATTTTACAACGAACCCTTAAAGAACCATCAAAGAAACCATTCTTTCAAAACCAAGGTAGAAGGTGAAAAAGCATGAGTACAACTTTTCCAAGATATATACAGCTATATTATGTAAAATAAATAAATAAATGGAACTCTTTTCACTGTGTTATGCTAATACTAACAGTGCTTTCACATCATGCAGAAATTACAGTAATTAGGAGATGACGACTTGGAGCTGTTAATCTCCTTGGACACGGAAATGAGTTTCTATGGAAACTCAAACAACACCAGGCTTGTTTTGTGGATAGAACGCTAAACTACATTGTGCTATGTATTATAGGGTTCATTCTAGAAAATAATTGTTCAGGTCTGATAGAGACAGAGTTAAATCTAGACCATATGCGCTTAGTTCTCTTTTACTGTGGAAGCTTTGTGCCATTTTTCACTGGCAGGTCAAACTTTTCTGAACATTCAGTGCCCCCAAACTGGTAATTATGGGTTTAACAAAGATGTGAACGATTCTTGCAAATCAGTAGCTTGTAAGCTCTGTAATTCCGACAAGAACACACTCTTATTTTCAGGTGATAATGGAAAAATTTAAAACAAGAAATGCCACCGTACCTCTGTGCTTGAGTCTCATATTCATCTTTCGATATGAAATACAAAGTTCATGAATATGTAGTAAACATAATTTTACTTGATTTGCCATACTTCATTTGATAATACCATGTCATGAAATGAACATTTCATGGTAATGAAAAAAAAAAAAAAAACCTAAGCAAAACATACATACATATACGCTCACTATAGAGAATAATAAGCCGAAGGCACAACATAAAACAGATCAGATACACACACAATAAAATCATATGACAGATATTGTCTGAGAATTCTTCTCTAAGATAAACAGATCTAGCATGGAACTTAATTATAAAGTAATGAATCAATCAAAGCAGAGGTTCACAGATGTTTTACAGTCAAGTACCCCTGTAACTGTATAAAAATAAAATCATGGACTCCCTCAGTACACATTTTATTTTACAAGCAAACTATTAAAAATAAAATAGGCACAGTATTTAAATGTGTACAGTAATACTGTGGCTATGTATTGGAACCAGTATTTTTATTTTATTTTAAGCATTTATTAAACTTGTCTTTAGATTCCAGTTGATATGATGATAATGATGATGATCACTGTTTTGTTTGTTTGCATGTTTTTCTGTTTCTTATGTTCTGTAAAGCTGCTTTGAGACAATGTTCATTGTTAAAAGCGCTATACAAATAAAACTGAATTGAATTGAATTGAATCACTATGCTGTTGATGATCATTATGACTACAATGACCATGACAATGGGGATAACAATGAAAATGACAACGATGATGATGATGATGATGATAATCATGATCACGATCACGATCATGATGATAACAGGTGATTTTGATGACAAAGATAGATATGGATCTGGACATCATTCAGCTTGGAGAGACAGAGATGTGGAACAAGGGTGAGGTATCCCTCCTTCACGTTCCTGTCTGTCAGCTCGTTAATTCAGGAAATCTCCAGAAGATGATTAGGGCTTTCTTGAGGTGTGAGAGACAAACAGGCTGCTTCATGCTCAGGGATAAAAAGTGCTTGATGTGTGAGAGATGGGAGATCCTGTACAGAAGCCCCCTGCACATTCTTCCCACTGCTGCTAATAAGAGGAGCAAGATCTTCCCCTTAGGTCTGAGGAAGCTGACTGTGTCTTTTTCCCTGTACAAAGTGACTACCATACTTCTTAACACATTTCTTTCTGCCTCTATTCCACCACTGTCTGAACGGAACGTTGCTTTGTTGGTTCACTTCATTATCGCTGCTTCCACAAACAAATCATATATGAACTGATCCAAACTAACCAGTTCCCCAGGGACGAGGTTCTGCCGTGCTTTCTGTGTGTCACACACTTGCATTAGCATTTGTCTATTCCAGAGACTATGTAGCGTTTTGAAAGCACTGTGGAGTAGTGAGCTTCACACAAAGCTCACACTTAAGACAAAAAAGAGACTCTGGGGATTCACACCAACAAAGTCTAACACATTTTACTCCACTAAGCTTCTTACTATTAGTCCCAAGATGAGGACAAATCTGTCTGGGCAGATTGCAAAGTTGCTTGTGATTAATAATCTTTAAATCAATCAGTACAGGATTTAGTATTCTCTTGTTTCACTTCACGGTTAAGAGCACCCATCTGCCAGTGCCTAAGTAACAACTGCCTTAGCTAACTCAATTACACAGAATTCCAAATACCAAGGTTAATGTTACTTCTTTATTTACTCCCTCAGCTGAAAATCAGCCGTAAGTATCCTAAATAATCAGGTATCAGGTTTGAATGCAGTATTATACAATACTCTCAAAACAAAATCATATTAACTTGATTTTACACAGCACTTTGGATGACACTTGTCTTTAAATGTGGTATATAAATAGAGTCTACCAGACTTGACTTGTGACAAACAACAGAACAGATTTGGTTTTTAAAACGAGTGGCACAGCAGGAAATTGGTGGGTCTTTCTTCTGGAAATCACATGTTCGCAAACTGGTGGTTGTCCCAGTGAGAACCTTTACTCTCCCAGATTGTTAGCCTTTGTGCGATAGCGGGAAATTAGCTAGATTTATATATTTAACAGTAAGTTCAAACAGTACTTTCAGTTGATTGAAATCAGCAGTTTACTTTCATGTAAAGTACCATCATTAATGTGTATAGCCAGGTGACAAATGAAAGGAATTTAATCTGTATAGAACATGTACATGGACACAACCATATTGTACATAAAAATAAGAAAATCAATGCATACTTTTAGTGTGTTATTTATACCACAGCACGATTGAACTCTGAAATCAGAAGGTGTGCATTAAATTTGTACAACAGCACGTCTCTGACAGTAATTCGGATTGCCTAAAGACTGCAATTGTTAAGAACAGTTTATACTCAGGTCTCCATCATTTGAACAATTGAACAATTCATAACTTTGAAAAATTGATAACTTTGAAGATTGATACGATAGACTTAAAGTTAAAACTTTAAGGGAAACCTAAAGGGAAACTAAAAGAACCTAAAGGGAACTAAAGAAGCATCAGATCACATGCACCATAGGGTCGGTCTGAGGGATTATTCACGCCAATCATTTGGACTTGTCTTTTTTTCGCATCATACCTAATTGTTGAGGAAATTGAGTTGAGGAAACTGAGTTGAGGAAATCCTAATTCAAATATTGCTTGCGATTAAAATATCTCCTGACACTTTGTCAATTGCTAGTGTGTACAAAAAAAAACATCTAAAGCACACAGTGTTGTTGCAACTTAAAATGAGACATGAATGGTTAATATTTTGTTAACAGTGGCTGAGGAATTTTATGACACGTTCTGTCAGCAAAGAATGCATCATATATCAGTTAAAACAGCCTGAACACATTAGTCCTGAACATAGGGCATATACAAATAGCTTCATTTTAGTACTCTTAGAATTTTGTGATCTTTAAACTACTGAGATTTTTAAAAGATCTGGTTTTAAGCTGTGATAAACATGTCACTTCTGATCAAAGCATGTCTTCAAAGCATTATGGGTAAAAACAGTGCTTTTTACTCACAAACAAGGAAAAATGATCGAGTGTGTGGCCTCTGTGTAGTAGATCCTATCCTTTAAAGTGCAAAAGACATCATGAAAATAAAATGGTGTCGGTTCTGTTCATGCAATTGAGAGCCTCATTGAAGCTTGATGTTTGCTCTTGTCTCAATTCACTAATTAACATTTCAAGTGAAAGCTGTCAGTCTGTTTATCCATATACTTGTTTGGTGGCATAAATTTGGTTCAGCACCGCTATAGGATTAGGCAGCTATTTTTAACCACAGCACATGTAGAGACACCTGTAACACTGAGGCTGAGACCTGAGCCACGAACACAAGTGCACTACACACTGCTATGAATAGGAAGTGTGCTACGAATTTCACAAATTCCAATTACCGTAATTATCTGGAGAAAAACGAAGGTCTTAAATGGTTATAAAATAAGCAACAAGAAAAATAACACAGAAATGAGGCCTCATCGAGTTGCAACAATAAAAAAAAAAAAAACACAGAGGAACTGTGATATGTTTAACCCTTTGATTTACTTTGCATTTTGCTTTTTTGTAACACAGTTTTGCTTTTTTTTGAAAATGAGCAAGAATGGATGTATAAAATAATTTGAATGCTAAAATCTATTAAGCCAAAGACACTTTTTAAATACTTGCAATAAAGACAGAAGTAACTGCAAGCTACAAGGGTCATCAGTCATACTACAAATGCTCAATTTGTTATCTGTTTCCTAAATACAGATAAATACAGTATACTGCCAATTACAAGAAATTTAGAGCCAAGGAAATTCATAAGCAACATGAAGAGGCAGAGAGAGAGGGGGAGTGAAGTCAGCAGAGCAGTAGAAAGCCAATGAAAAATGTAAATCACCTGAGTGTAAATGAAATTCATGTAAAAAAAAAAAAAAAAAAAAAAGTTTACTGCATGTTTACTGCAGGGTACAGCCTTTCACTGAGGTCTGGGCAAAGCAATTTATCTGATAAGGTCTCTCTCGATGTTAAAGAATCACTGCACTCATTTTCCTCACAGCAAACATGATGGTTCACTCAAAATGCTGTGAGGTGAAGCATCTGACGTGCACTCTTTAAATGCTTATTTATCTTAAACCATATTCAGCAACTGCTATGAATTATTCAGTAACTATAATGAAACTAATAAGAATATGTAGTTGCGACAGTGAGGACTCTCATCTGGACCCACCACTGGCTCGAGGATGTTTAAGGGATTAAGCAGGGAAGTACATTGATAACTTTCCTTGCTGTAAGGCTCAGTCTGGCAGTGGTTGGAGGAAGAAGGATGTTATTGCCAACACACTAGTCATACTAAGTCAATATCCTGATGGCCAAGAGCTACTTAATTTAATGTTATAAAAATAGCAGGCTTTATTGCATTATGATTGCATACTGCATGATAGTGTTGGAGATTTCAAAAACTCTCCCATCTCATTGCCAAATTCTTTATAATCTAGTTTCTGGCAGAAACTAGCAAGCTAATAAATAAAAAGTCCTTACCCTAGTAGCTAGTAGATATATAACTGATTCAATTAGCAATCACAACTGAAACATGTTCACGCATGATTGAAATTTTAAAAATATATGAAACAATTGGAACGTTTAAAACTGCATCCTAATAGCTAAACAGCACACTAGAATGTCCTGACCTTTTGTAGCTATGTACAAAAGTATAATATTATCAGCTCTGCAGTCAGAAACTGCTGGCTGGCAGTGTCAATTGCAAAACTCAGCTGGATGGTGTATTTTTTGGTGATTCTGCAGTAAAGTACTTCCATTTGCAGGGACACAAAGGTATTTGGACAATTGACTGACAAGAAGGTAATTGACCAGGTGCGGTCCATTCCCTCATTACTTCAAGACAAATGAAGCAGATAAAAGGTCTGGAGTTGATATCAGGTATTGAGTTGGCATTTGGCAGCTGTTCGACTGGCACTACCAATATGAAGTCCAAGGAGATCTCGATGCAAGTGAAAGAGGCCATCATTAGGCTGAAAAAACAACATAAATCTATAAGAGAGATAGCGAAAACCTTAGGTGTGGCCAAATCAACAGCTGGGTACATTCTTAAAAAGAAAGAAAGCACTGGTGAGCTCAACAACATCGAAAGGCCTGGAAGACCACGGAAGACAACTAAAGTGGATGATCGCGGAATCCTTTCCTTGGTGAAGAAAAACCCCTTCACAACATCAACAGAAGTCAAGAATACTCTGGAGAACGTAGGTGTT
>CM040993.1:11226507-11240183 GCA_022985145.1 Pangasius djambal | reverse complement strand
AAATCTACAATCAAGAGACGCCTTCATGAATGTAAATACAGAGGGTTTACAACAAGGTGCAAACCACTGGTAACATTCAAGAACAGGAAAGCCAGATTAGACTTTGCCAGAAAACATCTAAAAAAGCCTCCCATGTTCTGGAATAAGATTCTTTGGACTGATGAAACCAAGATTAACTTGTACCAGAATGATGGAAAGACAAAAGTATGGTGAAATAAAGGAACAGCTCATGATCCTAAGTATACCAGTACCTCATGTGTGGGAAGTACTAGCTCAGTGGTTAAGATGTTGGACTCCTGAGCAAAAGGTTGAGCGTTCAAATCCCAGCACTGCCAAGCTGCCACTGCTGGGCCCTTGAGCAAGGCCCTTAACCCTCAACTGCTCAGTTGTGTAAAGGAGATAATTGTAAGTCACTCTGGATAAGGGCATCTGCCAAATGCCGTAAATGTGTCAAACATGGTGGAGGAGGTGTTATGGCATGGGCATCTATAGCTGCCAATGGAATGGGCTCCCTGGTGTTTATTGATGATGTGACTGCTGACTGCGTTTTCACTGTTGATCTGCTACTCAAAATCCATCTGAGTGCTGATCAGCGCAGCAGGGCAAAAAACAGCATTTAATCGCTTTCAAATATTATTTGTAAAGTGTTAGATTTCATACTTTGTTGTAGGGATACTTTATTTTTTTAAGTCAGAATTTTCATCCCTTTTTTTCGTCTTTAAGCGGAAAACCGAAAGTGCTGGTTTTGACCATTTTTGGATGAAAATTTTTGGTGCATTCCTAATAATTATAGTTAACTGATGTTACATATATACTTGTTTAATGTTAGCTAAGTCAAACATGCATTGACAGATTTCACAGTAATGAATTAAAAACATTTCAGTCCAGTCAAGAGTTCCTACACAAAATATGTAAAAGTTGGCAGGTCTTGTAATATAATATAACTGGATTAAAGGTTACTGGACATTGTGGCAGTGTAAGATCATGTAGAAATGATAAAACAGTTATTTCATGCAAGCCTAGTACACTCATGATATCATACAACGCACTGCTTACGGCTGGTGTCCACATGATATACGCTGGAACAGGGGCATCCAATCTTATCTGCAAAGGGCTGGTGTGGCTGCAGGTTTTCATTCCAACCAAGCTGAAGCCACACATAGTTAGTTAAAGGCCAAGATCAACTGATTAGACAGATGGAATTAGGTGGGACTCCTGCTTCGTTGGAATGAAAACCTGCAGCTACACATGATTGGACGCCTGCCCTAGAAAGTAAAGAATATCGATAATGCACATTTTCGTTTTAAGGAAACAGACAGCAGGCCACTGGAAACTAGGGGTGTGCATGGGTAATCAAATAACCAGTTAAAAGTTACTGAAATCACTATTTGGGTATTAATAATGTCCTCTATCCACATGAAGCCACTGAGAAAAAGAAAAGCCAAGTATGACAATATTTTGCTAATAAACCGGGGACACAGGAGCCACTGTGCCACCCGTGTTTCATAATTCTGTTCATTATTTTATTAATGAAACGAATTGCAGTGGGAAAACGATACTTGATTACAGCACATTAAAGACTCTATCTCCTGACAGAAACTCTTACAGAACTCTTAAAGATATGTGAATATTAAAATTGGGCAGAAAAAAAATCCCCACTGGAGAAAATGCAGCATCATTTGTTAAGAAACAAATCAAACTTAGCACTGTCTCTACTAAGGTAATAGTAGCTAAGTCTATCTATTAGCAAATAACAGCAAATAACAGCAAGCAGACACAGCAAACATGCAAGTGCCTGCAGACATCTACATAGCTATGTAATATGACATTAAATTAAGATACACTATATGGCCAAATGTTTGTTGACACCTGACCATCACACCCATATGTGGTTCTTCCCCAAACTATTGCCACAAAGTAGGAAGTACACAATTGTATAAACTGTCTTTGTATGCTATAGCATTACAGTTTCCCTTCACTGGAACTAAGAGGCCCAAACCCGTTCCAGCATGACACTGGGCTAGAATAACTCAAGTGACCTGCACAGAGCCCTGACTTCTACCCTAGTTTTAGCTAATAATAATAGATAGCAATAAAAAATTCAACTTAGTGTCATTACAAAAGCAGCATGGACAACAACGTGAAACAGATCAATTGAAATAGTACTGTTTATATGTAAATCATTTATAGGATGAGGCATACTACATCTGTATGTAATGGTGCAGTGTAGTGGGGACAAGGTGAGAATGGTGTAAGGCACGAAGGGAATAGGTGAGAATGGTGTGAGTGGTGTTAGGACATGTGAAGGCAGGGTGGGAGTGGTGTCAGGACTCACAGGACAGAAGTAGCAATAGAGTTAGGACACGCTGGGGCAAGGTGGGGATGGTGTTAGGGCACATGGGATGCACAGGGGTCACATATATACCATGCTGCTTCATATTTATATGACACTTTGTTTATTTGTTGATTATAGTCCTTGTTGATTATAGATATTTTCTTCATTTTGAGCATCTACTTTAATTGATAGCTGTGAGAATACACAGACAGTTTAGTGTTTCGCAAAATCGCACAGTGCAGCATTAATTAGAGAGTAAACAAAAATGTTTCAACAGTGAAATATTTTGACTGGAGCATTTCACTTACACTAAGATCTTTGTTTGATAGTGGTTAACACACAGTGTGCTTTTAAACAGTTTGCTTCTTGCATTGGTTAAAGTTTACAAAGAAATTCACTTGGCCAAATATACTGCTACTGTAAGCATCAATTCCAAAGATCCAGATGGCACATCAGTCTGTTCCAGAAATAGAATCATCTTAACCGTGTGAAAAATAAGCACAATAAATGGTTAAACTGGGAATGGGGTAGAGATTAAAGTAGACTTCAGTGGAGTGAAGGCCATAATTTTTGTTAACTTTCTTAATTTTTTATTTATTTCCATAAAGCGTTTACCCACTCAGTGCTCAGTGCTCGCAGAACTGAAGTGCTCTCAAGCACTACAGTTTCTCACTGCTCTACTGCTCGTGAATACGCTCAGGTACGTGAATGTGTACACTCATTTCATGGCACCTTGTGCTTATTTTTAATGACAACACTCGCTGACACTACTCTGTGCACACAGGTCAGCCGGAACGCACTCTCTATTAAAAATGTTTAAATACTATAAACTGAGGTTTGAGAATTGACATCGCTTTGCACAGTTGTTTTCATTTTTTACTTTTTTTTCATATTTTTCATGTTCGCATTGCCTAGGCCATGGGATTGTTTTTGTATAGGCTAGGCCTAATATATGTCTACTACAGTGCCACCCAGTGCCACACCCTAAGCAGTGCGGCTCAACAGCTGTGTTTTTAGAATAATCTCATCTATGCTTATTACAATAAATGTGGTATTCATGTAGGATATCACATCACTCAACTGTTATATTTAGTGTGGGAATACTATCGCTTCATGAAATAAATCAATAAATGAACAATGTTTTTACCGTCAATGGGGGCTGTTACCGTGGTAACTTAGCTAATCATCACCACGCACAGGCCTACATCTTATTATATTCAACTCTCTCCCATAAATATTATAAACGCACCCACACACACGGTTGTCTTACTATCCTTGTGAGGACCTTTCGTTGTCATAAATATTAATGCTCTGTTGCAGCTAATTAATTCTCTGTTTATACCAACTTAACCCTAACCTTGACCTCAGTAGCCAAAGGGAAACCTTTTAGCTCTTTTAGTTTTTTTAAGTTAAAAAAATGTCCCCACAAGGTAAGAACTGTCTTATATTAATATCTCTGTGGAGACACCAAGATATAAAACATGCACCACCCCAAAACCCACTACACACACACAGATCTGTGTTTGACTAAGCCATGCTGTCCTGTACTCCAGAATGTATTTATGTTGTAACATGGTCACCAGTGCCCAGTTGTGCTGGGTTTATGTTCCCAAAAAAATTAATTGAACATCTGTGAAGGCAGATAAGATCACTTTTTTTTGCCCGGCTGAGGTATTAACTACCCCAGTGATAGGCTAAACAGGCCAGGTCTTTGACAACTGCCTGAATAGTCATCCAAAAATGTGAATTAAGACTGGGAATAGGCCGTCTGTTTCCCCGCTGAGATTTGCATGTACTACTGAGTGCCAAGCAACTCTCCAATGACTATCTGGCAAATGTCAGATGCTGAGTGATCATCCCATCAGCGGCATACTGCATGCTGAGGGCTGGATTTGCCCACTGGCTTAGCTTGAGCTATCCATAACCACAGCAGGGGCCAGTGAGGGCGCAATTACTGCCAATACCCCAGGCTCATCATTACTCCTCCCTAGAAAAGGCGGAGACAAATGGTAATGTTTCAATCAAACCAACACTGCACATTCATTCAAACTGAGCCTTATTCCTGGTCTACTCCTGACACATTTCCCAAATTCATCTAGAAAGTTATTGTTTAAATAATTGTTTAGGTCACTATAAAAATGTCATAAAGTAACAAATAACAAGACAATAAAACTAATTATCAACCGTCCAGAATGCATCACTGTTAAAGTAATTGTTCAAATCAGGGGTTTAGATTTTTGTAAAAAAAAAAAAAAAAAAAAAAAAAAAAAAAAAAAAAAAAAAAAAAAAAAAAAAAAAAAAAAAAAAAAAAAAAAAAAAAAAAATGCCACAAATTAACAATAAGACAATAAATCAACATAACATTTTGGAAATAAACTGCTTACCATGACACCTATAGCCCTTGTTTCTAAGATCCTAACGAAATACTGCTAATTGTCATCCGCAGTCTACTAAATTATGCATGCAGTTAGTGAATGTGTTGTGGCTCAATGACTAATTGACTAAATGATGTCAAGTACACTGAGGAAGAATATTTAAAGGTGTGCTACTTGTTCTCCATAGCTATAATGAGGTCAGATCTCAAAGAGAAAGAGTAAAACGAAAACTTGCCAAATGTGTGCATTATTACATGTCAACATGTAATAATTAAACAGACCTATAAAAAAAACAACTGTTCAAAATATGATATGAATGCAAAATAAAAGTGTAGACAGGAGTGTGCTTTGTCCATAAAGTTTACACAAAGAAAATCTTTCACAGGATGTTAGAGGTGCACATATGTGTCTAATATACAATATGAAGAAAGAATTTCTGAGAAACCTTTGTATAATGTTGACATACTGGGAAATAATTTAAAAAAAAAACGTATAAAAATGATTTCAGGTTAACTTTAAATAGTGGAAATGGCATTACACAAATGCAATACCTGTCGTTCGATAGTATTAATCTGAGCACACAATTTCCATTCCCGTAATGTACTTGCATTGACACTGTCAAACTTAGTTGGTTGTGTTTTGTAAACTTCATTTCAGCCACCATGACCATGGCCAGGATAAAGCATTTCCTGAAGATGAATGAATGAACATGGTAAATGTTTTGCACAGCACTGTGTGAACTGTATGCTCCCATAATAATATATTATACATGGCCTTTCTTTGTCCCACGAGCTTTATATCTGACTGCTCACTCCTGAACTGAATACTGAATATACACATAAGTAACCAAGAATAGATAGTTTTTCTCTTTCTATCTCTCTTTTGTTTCAAGTATGGTCATGTAAAAAGATGTAAAGCAGTTCACTTGAATTCATGAATTCTTACACAAAACAGGTTAATGTACAGGCTGCATGTCTTAAAGAAGAAAATAGCATCTTATAAAGTCACTGAACATTTGTCATTGTCTGTTTTTTTTCCCTTTTCTGCTGCTCAGAGATGCACTGCTGTGAGATTATAATGAGATATTTAGCCATGATGATTTATTAAATGCTATTTTCCAGTCCAGGATAACTAAAAGGGTCTGCTACAAATTGGAACAAAAACATTTTGAGTAACTACACTGCTTTCTTTGGCATTGTATATATGCAAAGTAAGTTCTCTTGGGAAGTGGTTTCAAATTTCAACAATAATTCTTTAAAAAGGTCTTATAAATAATTTTTTAATTAACCATAACTCAACAGTTTTGCACCAGCGGACGTCACCAGATTCCTGTGGATGTCAGAAAAAAAAAGTTATTGATGCTCAAAAGGCTGGTAAAGGTTACATAACCATTTCTAAAGAGTTACAAATATATAAATGGAGGAAATTCAGCACCACAGTTACTCTGCCAAGGAGTGGTACATCAAAAATCACTCCAAGGGCACAGTGAATAACATTGCAGGAATTCACAAAAAAACCCCAGGGTAAGGACTTACAGGCCACTCTTGCACTGAATAATGTTAATTTTCATGAGTCCACCATCAAGCAAACACTGAATCAGAAAAGTGTGCATGGCAGGATAGCAAGGAGGAAGGCACTACTCTCCAAAAAGAAGTGTTGCCCATCTGAAATTTGCTCAAGGCCATGTGGATATGCCAGAAGTCTATTGGAAGAATGTTCTGTGGACAGATGAATCCAAAATAGAACTTTTTGCTTTAAATGGAAAGCATGAAAACCAAACACTGCATTCCAGCATAAGAACCTTATGCCAGCCGTGAAGCATGGGGTGGCAGTATCATGGTTTAGGGGTGCTTTGCTGCCTCAGGTCCAGGATGGCGGCTTGCCATTACTGATAGACCAATGAATTCCGGACTATACCAGCAGATTCTACAGGAGAATGTCAGGGTATGTGTCAGTGAACTGAAGCTTAACCCTAAGTGGGTCATGCAGCAAGACAATGACCCTAAGCACACAAGGAGGTCCACAAAGAAATGGTTAAAGCAGAAGAAATTTAACATTTTGGAATGGCCAAGCCAAAGTCCAGACCTTAACCCAATAAAAATGTTGTGGAAGGACCTAAAAAAAAGCCAACATCACTGAGTTAAAGCAGTTTTATAAGGAGGAATGGGCCAAAATTCCAACAGCCCATTTTGCAGGACTGATCACTAGTTACCAGAAATGTTTGAAGTTATTGCTGCTCAAGGAGGTCACACCAGTTAGTGAAAGCAAAGGTTCACATACTTTTTACGACAAGGATATTTAACGTTCGATAATTTTGCTCAATAAATAAATGTAAAAACTACAATGTTTTTGCATCATTTATTTAATTGGGTTCTCTTTATCTAGCTTTAGGACTTAGATGAAGATCTGATCATATTTCAAGTCAAATTTATTCAGAAATACAGAAAAGTGTAAAGGGTTCACAAATTTTCCAGTGGCGCTCTGTGCATGTTCTCTCTGGGTTTTTCAGTTTCCTTCCACCTCCAAAAACATGCCAGTATGTGGACTGGCTAAGATAAATTGCCTGTAGGTGTGAATAATGTGAATATGTGTGTGAGTGTATGTGAATGTGTATGAGAATGAGTGTGTGCATGGTTACTGACAGAGAATACTACAGCACATGGCTGTTTTTTTTTTTTTTTTTTTTATTCCTCCATGTGGAGGAATCAATTCAGTTATGAAAACCACTAAGTTTTGTTACTGTTACAGTGTTTTCATTATATAGAAACATGCTTAATATTTTAAGGATGTAGTTTATATCCAATATGGTCTGTCTGCAGATCACAGACACAAAATGTGTGTATGGACAAGGATTGTGCAATATAGATTTTTCCCTGCTTATTCAACTTTTTATTATTATTTAATCATAGGCCATAGCCTAAGAAAAGACAGGAAAAAAGCATTTCCACCATTTCATGTTTAGACAGGAGAGTATGGGAGGTGCAGTTGGGAACTGCTACTGCTGCTACCTCTGCAATCACAACTCTGATTTCTAGGTCATTCCGCAGTAATGAGCAGTAAACAGTTAAAAAACATAATTCTGACATTTTTTGCCGCTACACAAAGTGCTTGAATGCTTCTGCAGTGACCAGCAGAAGGTTTTCTTTTTACAGCCGGAAAACCATAAGTGCCGCTTTTGCCGAAATATTTCTGCCATGTTTACAAAACCGTTCACCTAAAAATTCCACATAAGACAGCGGGACAGTGTACAACTGGTATATTTATGTTTGTTTATCCCATATTGGCATAAAAATGAGCATCACACAGTACAAACACTTTGCTGTGCAGAATATACTTTATAGATTATGCTTTAAATAAAGTGTACAACATACAGAAAGTGTGGTTTTCTGATTTCAGTGAATACCTATGGAATTTACACTTCATGCATGCACACAAAAAATAGGGCAGCGTAGCACTCAGGAACAAATTTGACACTTAACTGACTCATTTCTGATACAGCAGGGGTGGGGTGAAACACTTTTTAAAATGGAACTGCACAAGGTCTTGGCACTACTTGTGAAGTCAGGCTACATATGACATTTGACACAACACAGCCGGTATAAAATGGCCTTAAGTGGATTTTTTTTAAATTGTACTCATAAATGTCCATAAATGTTAAAATTACCCAGGTAGCTAAGACCAAACTCCTGTAATGAAACCATAACTAAGAATGCACCTTAATTTATATTCTCATAACAACATAAACTGCATCTACCGTCTAAAAAAAAAAAAAAAGTGGAATATATGGAGATTAGATTCTGCTCTGTCAAGCATGACAGCAGAATGATAAGTGTATGTTTACTGATAGCATTAACAGTATTATGGTTCCTGAAGGAAAGCATCAGACTGCGTAATGTGTCTCTCAAGTTTTTTTTCCTGAGTTCACTTAGTTAAGTTCATGCTGTTGGGCATTTAATATCCAGCACCACAGCCCATCCTATACTCATGAGACTCAGCAAGACTGCTGGATATGCAAGATGAGTCTGCATGTCACTAGCAAGAAGAAAAAGAGTCCAAACAGCAGCAGGGCCAGAGGGATAAATCATATCCAGGGTTCAAACATAACATCATGTGTTGGCACACTGTTTTCAGGATATCAAATCAAGCCATCAAAATGAGTGTCTGTTATTAAAAAAAAGAACATCTCATACCCAAATACCTTTACTGTAACCAATCCCAATGGTAGGTCATGTGAATTTGGTGTGTGCCATCATTATGGGCTAAAATATTAAATTAAATACATCAGAATGTGGGTCTTAAAGTTCAACACAAATTATGGGGCTTAAAGTTCAACACAAGTGAAATTATTAAAAATATAAACAAAACATGATCTGAAATGGTCTCTTATTTGGATCATGCCTGAGTATAGACAAAAGTATTGTTCCTTTATCAGCATATCTGCCAAAAGGTTATGAGTCACGTACCACGATCGCACCATGAACCTGGAGCGTGGCTTATTTATTTGACGAACTGTCAAAATGCATTATTGTGCTCATCTATCTGATACTATCCGGTGAAGGAACAGTAAAAGTCATGCTTTGTAAATCTTTAGGCTGCCTGGTAATAATGGGAGCTTAAATGAGAAACCAGAAGAAATCTGTCAATGAGGAGTAATTTTCAACTTCCATTTCTATCCCAATAGAGAGAAAGGATACAAAGACAGAAGTTACATTAGTCTTAAGTCATAGTGTGGTCACAGAAATGGGAAGATTGTTAAGGCTGTTTTTTAATTTGCCTTTAGTCATTCCTTTGCAGATCACAGAAACAATGAAATTGTCAACAAGCCATTGTCACTATTTCTTTATTTTATTACTTATTATCTTCTAGGGGTTGGCACAATTACTGGAGTGATAGCTATGACCTTTTTTTTGTAATATGCTCAAACACATTCAACATCAATTAAAGATCTGTACCAAGCAAAAGGTAAAAAGTAAATTCGTCCAGAAATGGAAGTGTATTCTTAATTAACTGTGCAGTCTATGTCTTTCAGTTCACACTGCACATCACTCACAGGCATGAGAGAAGTATGGCTCTTCATTTCTGTGTTTTCTCATTCAGATTGAGTAAAAAAAAAAAAGTAAAGCATGGAAATATCTGCCAAGTTATTATAAATAAATTATGTATTATTATAAAATATAAAATAAATACAAAAAATACAGTATACTGTGTGTTTGATTACAGTGAGGCTGCATTAATTAGCACAAAATTGTATTGCATTTCCATTACCTGTTTAATAAGCTATTAACTCCATTACTAGTACATTATGCCATCACCCCACATTGAAACATGTCAATCAAAAAAAAAAAATTTTTTAAATGGTAGCGAGACGGCACAGCTAACAGCTAGCAATCAAGTGTGCGCACGGCAGTCTGATTTACACTTCTATTTTAGTGGTAGAAATAACTAGCTGGCTGACATCACTTACTACAAATACATTTTCTATCTTCTCTGTCACTGTTTTAGTGCTATAGTGTCAAAAAGACTGGGATACAAGTGTAAACCTTGACAACAGTCCAAAATCCACATAGTTCAAAAAGAGACAAGGGGTGAAAGATAGCAATATCCTTCCAATACAAAGATTCAAAGGCATAAATGAGAAAACAAGATTGGCAAGGTTTTTTCAAAGTGAATGTCTGTCAATGACAAATATAGACAGAAGTGCAGAGAATGAGGCTTGGTAATGTGCACTGAGACAATAACGCTGTCGCCATGGGAAGCATGCGTGAGGAGGACGAGACTGTGACAGATGGAAATAAGCGGCTGGCTGACATAAATTACAACATATGTGTCTTGTCCTCTGCTTCAACTGTAAGTTTGTAAAACTTAATAAATACATGTGAAGCAACAAGGGCTGGAATACCAGAATGCGATGCAAGTCTTCTCTCCAACATAAAGAAAAGAAGAGTCATTATTAAAAACATATAATACAAATATAAAAAGAAAGCCAGGCTAAGCATAACTTTGGATTAAACCAATAATGATAACCCACCGTGCGTTCATCACTATGGGCACAATAATCTCTTATGATGGATACATCTGACATAAGGATAGCATAACGATTCAAGCAATTCAGTTCTTTCCACTGACCTTGAAAGTTGTTTTGAGCTTCATTTTACACAGCAGGGCTGATTCCAATGTTCAAAGAATGTAATGTTTTACTTACAAACACAATAATAGTGATATCCCATGTGTTAATCCATATGACTGTGACTAAAACGCACCATTATAGGCTTTAATGTCAGGAAATAAAGAAATAAAGCGGTGGGAGCAAAATCATCCATTTTGTTCAAATCCCCTCTACACTATGATAAATGTGCTCTGGGAAAAGGAAAGCTGTGTGAAATGTTTCTATGACAAAGAATTGTCGTGAGGTTTTAAACGTGTGTAAATCAAACAGAAGGCATTAGCCACTAGCTCACACAGTTCGTTTTCAGCAAATGTGTGTCACTTTTGAGAAAGTGTCTCTGTGGAGAATGATGGGAGGCCATTAGTCAAACATCACTGAGGGGAAAAAACTGATAGGGAAAAACGTACCTGCCAGGACAAAATGATAACAAGGTGCTTATTTGAAGGGTGAGGAATGGTGTTTGCAGCATTTTCGCAGTGGGGGTCTTTAAGAGACAAAAGCGTGGGAGGAAGAGAATGTCCCAGAGACGGAAAGACAGCAAAGAAAAGGCATTTAGAGAAATCCGAACAAAATAAGACTATGATAGATAATGGCAAAATACAATGCTAAAGGAGATAAGCCAAGAAAAAAGATAAAATGGAAGTTCAAAAGAAACTGAAGATGACTGGGACATTGGTAAGACACTGGTGCGTACTTACAGCACCTAAATATGGAGCAGTAGCATAACACCTCATTAATGTTGTCTCTTGCACACTCCTCTCTCAATTAATCTCCTAAAAGTCATGATTAATAAAAGCACTTTGGCCTCCACCAAGAGTTCAATTAAAATGAGAAGTGATGTTGATCAAAAAAAGCAGTTTACAGGAAGTTTAGATTAAGGGTACCACGCCATGCCAACATGCCATTAAAAACAGATTAACGCTGTAATTGCCATGCCATAAATTTGCATATTATAAACATGTCTAGTTACCTCCTGTTTGTTTGTTTTTTTCGTGTCTAAACAAGGAAGCGGCAATGGTGCTATCCTCAACACACAGTGCGTCAGTGTCAGAACAACAAAGGTGTGATTGCATAATGACATCTTTTGAGAAATAATTACATCCTCACAAACCCAACATAATTACTCAGGTATAATCACAGGAGATGTTGACGAGAACAGTCAAATGGAATAAGGGTGATTATTCCAAAGTGGCGGAAGAGGGAACGCTGCCTAAACAGATTGGGTTTCCTGTTCACTCTGTGCACAAGCAGCATGTTTTTAATAATCAAGCTTTTAGTTTAACTGACCATTAACAGTGACAGCACACTGATGAAACTTCTCTTTAACATACATATATTTCTCCTGACACATCGTGCCAATCTCAAATCCTGGCAAGCAGGCTACAAATAGCATGCAAGGGGATAAATTATGCTCAAGTGAAAAAAAAAAAAACTCATATTGTGTTGCCCACACGCCCACACCAATTTGGCAGAGGAGCATAACGCAATTTCAGTTAAGATCCATTTTAAGGAGAATTAAGCAGAATTAAACACTCCTTAGAACTGTGTAGAAATGGACATGTAATACATTTGGCATTTAGTGTTACTGAAAGGTGTGTTCAAAGGTGTCTCAAAGGTGTGTTATTAATTCCCACATTGTGTGAAACAGGAAACATACTGTAGATTCAGGTTTTATACATGCTTTAGAACATCAGTGTGGACAAATGGTGCTTCTTCCAGTCTAAATGTTTCTATTTTGCTTGTTAAAACCGCAGTACTCCTAGGAGGACATAATGTCCCCATGGAAAAGTGCTGTGCCTGAAGATATTTTAACTTAGCATAGCATAGTATATTGCCCAATTAAGGACATAACTAATTCAGCTTTATACTTGCGGTAAACATAATTTAGGAAAGACCTATGAACAATAAATCAGTGGCTTATTTGGTGCATTATAAATGAATATTTAAAATATAGAACAACGTACAGCATGTGGCAAAAAAGCAGATCACAGTCTTTAATCATTGATGTGGCTGAAGCTAACAAGACTTAACAAGGCTCATGCTGAAAGTTTTAGTCTCATCATGTACATTTTTTACCGTTAATACACTCACCATCCACTTCAAGGGTTCGAGGTTCTTTATTTGTCACATACATTACATACATGTGATGTATTAATGTAGTTAAATGTTTTTCATTAGTGCCTCGTCCCACACTAATCTAGCCATGGGGGTCACAGTCCAGTGACTTCTGTGCCAGTCCCAAGCCTGGATAAATGGAGAGGATTGCGACAGGAAGGGCATCCGGCGTAAAACATTGCCAAATTTAATCATGCGAAACATCGGCGCTGGTGGAAATTGGGCTACTGTTGGTCGAAGAGGTAGAGGAGGGAGGAGAGTGCATAGACAGAGAGAGAAGAGGAAAGGTAAGAGTGTAGGACTGAGAATAGGAACTCTGAATGTTGGTACTATGACAGGGAAAGGTAGAGAGCTGGCTGATATGATAGAGAGAAGGAAGGTGGATATACTGTGTGTACAGGAGACCAGGTGGAAGGGTAGCAAGGCTCGTAGTATAGGAGCGGGATTCAAGCTGTTTTATTATGGTGTGGATAGTAAGAGAAATGGGTAGGTATGGTCTTGAAGGAGGAGTTTGGGAGGAATGTTCTGGAGGTGAAGAGAGCGTCAGACAGGGTGATGAGTCTGAAGTTAGAGATTGAAGGGGTGATGTTGAATGTTGTTAGTGGTTATGCCCCACAGGTAGGTTGTGAGTTAGAGGAGAAAGAGAGATTCTGGAGTGAATTAGGTGTGGTGATAGAGAGTATTT
>CM040993.1:11114608-11226407 GCA_022985145.1 Pangasius djambal | reverse complement strand
ACATGTTGGTGAGGGGAACACAGGTGATGAGGAGGTGATGGGCAAGTTTGGAGTTAAGGAAAGGAACCTTGAAGGACAGATGGTAGTGGACTTTGCTAAGAGGATGGACATGGCTGTGGTTAACACTTATTTTCAGAAGAGGGAGGAGCATAGAGTGACTTACAAGAGTGGAGGTAGGAGCACACAGGTAGACTACATCTACATTTCAGAGGCAATCTGAAAGAGAGTGACTGTAAAGTGGCAGTGGTAGTGGGAGAGACAGCATAGGATGGTGGTGTGTAGGATGACTTTGATGGTCTGTAAGAAGAAGAGGTCAAAGATAGAGATAGAGAAGAAAACCAAGTGGTGGAAGCTGAAAAAGGAAGAATGTTGTGAGGACTTGACAGAGGACTAGACAGAAGTTGAGGCATGCTCTGGGTGGTCAGGTAGTGCTGCCAGATGACTGGGAAACTACAGCAGAAGTGATCAGGGTGACAGGAAGAAAGGTGCTGGGTGTGTCATCTGGAAGGAGGAAAGAAGATAAGGAGACTTGGTGGTGGAATGAGGGAGTTCAGGATAGTATCCAGAGGAAGAGGTTAGCCAAGAAGATGTGGGACATGGACAGGACTGAAGAGAATAGACAAGAATACAAGGAGTTACAGCGCAGAGTGAAGAGGGAGTTGTCTAAGGCCAAGCAGGAGGCATGTGACGAGTTGTACACTAGGTTAGACACTAGAGAAGGACAGAAGGACTTATATAGGTTAGCTAGGCAGAGGGATCGAGATGGAAAGGATGTGCAGCAAGTTAGAGTTATTAAGGATAGAGATGGAAGGGTTCTCACAAGTGAGGAGAGTGTACAGAGGAGATGGAAGGAGTACTTTGAAGAGCTGATGAATGAGGAAAATGAGAGGGAAAAAAGAGTAGAAGGGGTGACCTCTGTGGAACAGAAAGTAGATAAGATTAGAAAGGATGAAGTCAGGAAGGCTTTGAAGAGGATAAAGTGGAAAGGCAGTTGGTCCTGACGACATCCCGGTGGAGGTCTGGAAGTGTCTAGGAGAGGCAGCAGTGGAATTTTTAACTAGTTTGTTTAACAGGGTTTTAGAGAGTGAGAAGAGAAGAATGGCTTCATGCCCAGAAAGAGCACAACAGATGCAATTTTTGCTCTGAGAATTTTGATGAAGAAGTATAGGGATGGTCAGAGGGAGTTGCACTGTGTGTTTGTAGACTTGGAGAAAGCGTATGACAGGGTGCCAAGAGAAGAGCTGTGGTACTGTATGAGGAAGTCAGGAGTAGCAGAAAAGTATGTCAGAGTGGTGCAAGACATGTATGAGAGGAGCAGGACAGTGGTGAGGTGTGCTGTAGGTCAGACAGAAGAGTTCAAAGAGGAGGTGGGACTGCATCAGGGATTGGCCCTGAGCCCCTTCCTGTTTGCTATGGTGATGGACCAGTTGTCAGAGGAGGTCAGACAGGAGTCTCCTTGCACAATGATGTTTGCGGATGACATTGTGATCTGTATTGAGAGCAGGGAGCAGGTGGAGGAAAACCTGGAGAGGTGGAGGTTTGCGCTGGAGAGAAGAGGAATGAAAGTCAGTCATAGTAAGATTGAGTACATGTGTGTGAATGAAAGGGAGGGAAGTGGAACAGTAAGATTACAGGGTGAAGAAGTGAAGAAGGTACAGGAGTTTAAGTACTTGGGGTCAACAGTCCAGAGTAATGGAGAGTGTGGGAAAGAGGTAAAGAAGTGAGTACAGGCAGGTTGGAATGGGTGGAGAAAGGTGTTGGGAGTTCTGTGTGATAGAAAAATGTCAGCGAGAAACAAGGGGAAGGTGTACAAGACAGTGGTGAGACCGGCCATGCTGTATGGTTTAGAGACAGTGTCACTGAGGAAGAGACAGGAGTCAGAGCTAGAGGTAGCAGAGCTGAAGATGTTGAGGTTCTCTTTGGGAGTGACAAGGTTGGGCAGGATTAGGAACGAGTACATCAGAGGGACAGCTCATGTTGGACATTTGGGGGACAAAGTTAGGGAGGCCAGATTAAGATGCTTTGGACATGTTCAGAGGAGGGAGAGTGAGTATATTGGTAGGAGAATGTTGGACATGGAGCTGCCAGGCAGGAGGCAAAAAGGAAGGCCAAAGAGGAGGAAAATGGAGGTAATAAATGAGGATATGAAGCTAGTGGGTGCAAGTGTTGAAGATGCAGATTCTTATGCAGAATAGGTGGAGAGTGATGATTCGCTTTGATGACCTCTGAAGGGAAAAGCCGAAAGAAAAAGAAGAGAGCCTCGTCCCACACTAATAGGAACTAATAGGAAGGTCTCACCACTTTAATATGAACACCTATACACCTGCTCATTTATGCAGTTATCCAGTCATTCAATCATGTTGCCACAGCGCAATGCATAAATTCATGTAGACACAGGTCCAGAGCTTCAGTTAATGTTCACATCAAACATCAGGATGGGGAAAAATGTAATCTCAGTGACTTTAAACATGGCATGGTTGCTGGTACCAGAAACTGCTGATCTGCTGAGATTTTCACACACACACAACATTCTCTAGAGTTTACACAGAATGGTGTGAAAAACAAAAAACACTGAGTGAGTGGGCACAGGCTCACCCAAACTGGACAGTAGAAGATTAGAAAAAAATCACCTGGTCTTTTTCCAGTCTTCAACTGTCCAGTTTAGTTGAGTCTGTGCCCATGATAGCCTCAGATTCCTGTTCTTGGTTGACAGTAGTGGAATCTGATGTAGTCTTATGCTGTTGTAGCCCATCCACCTCAAAGTTTGATGTGTTGTGCGTTCAGAAATGCTTTTCTGCTCACCATGGTTGTAAAGAGTGATTACATAAGTTACTCTAGACTTCCTGTCAGCTCAGACCAGTCTCATCATTCTCCTCTGATCTCTTTCATCAACGGGGTGTTTCAGTCTGCAGACCCTCCACTCACATGTATTTTTTGTTTCTCGCACCATTATGTGCAAACTCTAGAGACTGTTATGTGTGAAATTCCCAGGAGATTTTCTAACCCATTTTCTGAAATACTCAAACCAGCCCATCTGGCACCGACAACCAAGCCACGGTCACCGAGATGACATTTTTTCCCTCATTCTGATGTTTGATGTGAACATTAACCGAAGCTCTTAACCTGTATCTACATGATTTTATGCATTGTGCTGCTGCCACATGAATGAGCAGGTGTATAGGTGTTCCTACTACAGTGCACAGTAAGTGTATATAGTTTTGTTTTAAACTTACCAGCCTTGTAGGCTTTTCTACTGTACAATCAACAGTGTCACAAATTTCAGTGTTAACTCCATGTTTACTCCAACACATCCTTTCCAACCATGCGCACTCTGACACCTCCAAGTGCCTCAACCACTGCAAAACACAGGGTCTGAAAAGCACTAAAAGCACTGTACTATGAAGGAGCACTCTAACAAATCACAGAAACCTGTACACATTTATGTTGCACTATAACTGTGACAGATATATCACAAACCTCTGCATGTGAACAGTTACATATTTGTAAAGGGGCAGACTGGGTGACTTTTCACATAACCAGTTCAACGCAAATTGCTTCAAGTACCAATTTAAATATAAATGAAGGTGAGGAACTTGTTATCCATTTTTGTTATTGATGTTGATTAAGAAAGTGATCAGGAGTGATAGGTTTGGTTTCCCTTTTGGCTGCTCCCGTTAGGGGTCGCCACAGCGGATCATTGGTCCGCATATTTGATTTGGCACAGTTTTTTTTTTGTTGTTTTTTAAAAACACCGGATGCCCTTCCTGACGCAACCCTCCCCAATTTTATCCTGGCTTGGGACCGGCACTGAGAGCGCACTGTTGCACGCAGTGGCTGAGGTTGGTCCCCTGGCCGGGAATCGAACCCGGGCTGCAGCGGTGAGCTTTATTATTAGTAATATTGTAGCAAACAGCCAAATGCAGCTATTTAATTCAATGTTATATGGTTAATGCCTATAAACATTAACTAAACATTATCTTTAAAAATCCGGTGGCACACCATTACACTTATTCTTATAAAAAAAAAAAGAATATGGCACAACCACAACTCTGTCTAGAGGAGGCCATGAACCAACGTTTAGTGACTGGATAAGGAGGCCATTAGCCAGAGCAGCAACCAAGAGGCCAAGGGTAACTCAACGCTACCACCACCGTGCCTCACTGCAGGGATGGTTTTCTTAGGGTATACCTTAACACTGTCAGCTTGTCCTATCCTTGTGGGACATTTGCATATTGCAGCAAACAACCAAATGCAGCTATTTAACTGAATGTTATATAGATTGCTGCCTATTAACATTAACTACCTAGATATTTCCAGAAATTAACTTAACCATGAGTAGTGCAGTGAGCCCTTCCTGTTGCATATTTGATTACTGTTATTTTACAGTTATGTTAACTGCTTTTTTCTAAGTGTGATTTACAAGCAAAATCTCTGTTAAAACATACCCTATACAAAGCATGCACCTTTATATTTTATGCAGTAAATGAGCTGCTCATATGAAAAGTCATAGCTGCTTTTTCTTCTTTTGACAGAATCATCAGCCACAGTGTTAGTGTCGACAGACAACAACAAAGTCTAAATAAGATGTACTACAGATATCACATAGAAAAATGGGTCTTGGCTTTTTTTTTTTTTGGACAAAGTTTGTTGTAGTACTAAAATTACTCAACAGACCAGATCAAAATAAGCTTCTCTTAATAAATTGATAATTGTTTAACAACAGTAAACCAGTCATATAAGTATTTTTTTTCTGTCAAAACTAGTTAGTTGAAGTATATTAGTATGTTCTCCTTCCTTATTTTTGGTGCATAATGCACAGAAAAACAATATATGATGTATTTGCTTTTTCAAAAAACACGTTGTATTTCAAGTAAGTTCTGGAAACCCAATTCACGGATACAAAAGAGTGACCAAAATACATTTCATGGCCAGTCATAACCAACCTGGCATGCAGTGTGTGTCAATATGCGCTCTCAAGCAATGAGGTGAGCACGAGAGCATGAAATTGAGTAGTGGAACTTTATATAGTTATGCAGTACTGCGAGAGAGGGAGAGAGACAGAGAGAGAGACAGAGAGAGAGAAAGAGAGAGAATGGGAGAGAGAGATGTACTATTGTAGTATTGTGAAAGATCATATAGTCTGCTTGTAACTAATATCAATATAAATTAAATCCCTTATTAATACACGGAAAGAATACTCTAAAGGAGGCCGTTCAGCAAAAGTCAGTGACTGGATAAGGAGGGAGGCCATTAGCCAGAGGAGCAACCAATAGGCGATGGATAACTCAACATGATGCTACCACCACCATGCTTCACTGTGAGGATGGTTTTGTTAGGGTGATGAGCGGTGTTGGATTTCTGCCAAAGGTAGCACTTTGTGAGAATAATAAAATAAAATAAAGCCATTGACCCAAAAAGTGTTCACTTGACTTAAAAACTGAACCCATGGCTGTTGCAGTTTTGTCAGTCTATGTTTCACCAAGCCTGGCTTAACTCAGCCAGCAGTTCTTCCGCAATATCTGTTAAAACACCAATTAGTGCCTACAGCTAGCAAACTTTGTTGTGTAATTTCTGATATTCTTCTGTTTATGTACTTTTTTCCATGATCAATTAGGCAATGCTGTAAATGTGTTCTTCTTGTAATAATTAAAAAAAAAAAAGACATCAACAATGTATGAACACTGTGCTTGACTGAATTCTTTATTATTTTTTTATTTTTTGGCATGTTGGTTTCTACAGAACATACTTCCATCCTGGGTCACTTGTTCTCCTTGATTAATCTGTGCTTTGCAAGTGCAATACACAGTCCCTCTTACTGCACAATATATTACTGCAGTATGCTATTTTGTTATCATCAGCAATGGCTGCATAAGGACTCTAAAGAAAATGTGCAACTGGCTGTTTTAGCAAGTCGGAAATGTAAAATTGATCAAATGATGCAATGAACATTTGTCATAAAGTTAAAACACCAAGACAGAGCACAGCAGTGCTATTAAAAGGTGGCACTGGATGGATTCCCTATACAAAAAGAACACAGTTTGGTTCTGGCAAACAAGGCTATATCAAGAGAAAGGCTAATATGAACCTACTAGAGAGCCTTTGTTCTGTGTGGGGTGCAGTTGGAGCACTGGGAGTGTGGACATACTGCTGTGGGTCACTGGGCTAATTCAGCTCTGATCCCTGCATGATAGCTGTGAAGCTGAAAGAAGCAGGCTAATGCATCAAAGGCCTGAGCCTCTGTCTATGGTGTTCTTTTATGACTGATCACCCCATGCCTCACTTTAATTTAAAGTCAATGGCATCTATAGATACCTGTCACAACAGAAGAGCTACTAATGCATTTCTACTCCAGTGCAGCCTCTTCAGACACTAGGTTTACTCCTTAAACGTCAGGCCAGTGGAGAAACAAGGAAGAAATAAAAGAGCTCAGCAATCTTTCAAAAGGCTTTTCCTCCTGTCTAGTATGACAGAAGTGCTATGGATTCATGGATCATTTATTTTTAAGATGAATCAGAACTGTAAAAATCCACACTGAGCTTTTTCAGAGCAATCCACAGGACTCAGAGTGAACCCCTGAGCCATTCTCTTTTAAGATATTTTTTTTCTTCTGAGACTAAAGGCTTCTCAGTGGGGAATTAAGCACATCATAAAGAAAGGTGTGCCATTAAACCTAATTCATGCTTTTTTGTGAGGCATAGTGACAGACTGTGGTATAGATATTTATTTTATTGTTTACAGCTCAACCTAAGCATAAGGAATGATTGAAGGGAGATTTATTAGAGAAAACAGGTATATTCTCTCATGACACCTACTACACCTACTAGGTCTGTTTTTCAGAGAAGAGTCAGAAAAAAACGGATGACTAAATTAAAAATTGAAATAAAACCATTAAGAATGCCAATTTTTTTTTTTAAATAAGCAGAACAGGAGGCTCGGTGACACAGAGTGTAGACTGCCGCCTCACAGAGCTCCTGGGTCAATCATGAGCTTATGTTACTGTGTGTGCAGAGCTTCGCCTGTTCTCCACATCCATGTGGATTTCCTCAGTGTTCTCTGGTTTCCTCCCATAAACATGCCAGAAGGTGGACTGGCTACTCAAAATTTCCCCCATGTGTGAATGAGGGTGCGATATATGGTGCCCTGCGATGGACTGCCGTCCCGTCCAGGGTGTACTTCCGCCTCACATAGTGTTCCCGGAATAGGCCCCAGATCAAACGTTTTTCAGCAGTTACTAAAAATGAATAAGTAAGCAGAACACCTTTTGAACAAAATCATGCAATAATACTTCTGTGCTTAGTTACAGAATAACTGCTTACAAAATGGCTACTTTTATGTTTGTATTTTTCTGTATTTGGCAAAAGCCTTTATTGAGCATTAATTACAGAAGTACTCTGATGAATGTTGGAAGTACTGAAAAACATGCTACTGAAAAACATGCTAATGTAGGGCAGATCAACTCCAAAAAAAAAAAAAGATATTTCCTTTTTATGTCAAGTGCACACTTAGTCTTCAGTCTGTATTTGATGACAGCAAGGACTCCGTAATTCAGACAACCAAGGCAGGTTTATTCCACCATCTGTGCAGCAGTACAGAAAAGAAGCCTGTCTGTCTTGTCTCTTGACGGATGCAAGGTCAAGGTTTGCATTGTGTACCACGAACAATAACTGATCATCCAACACTGCACCAACATTTTGGCATGCATTTTTGGACAGAGTGATCAAGTAGTTGACAAGATCAAGACATGGGCATGCACTCCCTTACATGCCATCCCGGCTGCCAAAATATGGCAGCTCAGTTGTTAGCTCAGTGATTTAACTTGAGAGGATGACCTCCATGACAAGATGTCTGCCAGACATATCAAGATACAAGTTGATGGGAATCTCTGAGTGAGAAGGAAAGAATGAGTTAGCTGTCATTGGCATAAATATGGTAGGAAAATCCATGTATAAAATCGCCAAGAGAACAGGTATAAACAGAAAAGATTAGAGGAGCAAGTACTAGGCTTTGTGGGACAGTTTGGTTGATGTAAAGGTCTACAGAATGCCAGACTATATCCTGGCATTCTCTAGACTGCCAGACTGCAGCCAGAGTTATGAAAGAAAAGAAAGCAGAGATACCAGTGGGTGCCTACTGATGCCAGAGAGGTTTGGTCTGAGCTTTCTGATAATGTGTAACACCCTGACAGTGTTGAAGGTGTTTAGTACACTGGCTGATTTTATGGAACCATTTATGATGCATGTAATGAAGAGGAAGCGGTTATGGGAGACCTCAAGCATTGTTAATGGGATGAGGTCCTGCAGACATTAGATGAAATTACTGAGTATTAGTAGTGGTAGCAAGTAAAGAGAAATATGTTAGGAAGCTGAGAGGATGAATGTGACTTGTGGGGGAGTGAAGGCAGGGGAAAATATTGCTAACCTTCTCTTTAAAGAAAGTGACAGGGTCTTTAGAGTTTAGGGCTGATATTAGCGGGGATGGAAAGAGTTCAGGAAGGGAGGTGCTATTCTAACTTGTGTAAGGTACAGTACCTTTGGGATTCCTTTTTCTTCCTATTACAGGCCTTAATTAGCACTGACAAAAGCAAAATGGACACACCAATCCCCAGTGGACTTGAATGCTAATAATGTGAATGCATGTTGCCCCAAGACATCTCTAGAGCATGCAGAGTTGTGTACGTGTAAGCTTTTTGTTCCTTCAGTAACAACTAATCAAGCAAAACTGCAAGGTAGGAGCTGAGGCAACACTTTCTGGGTTTATCTGTGATTTCTTGTTGTACTAAACTGTGAAATGATGTTAACAATAACATTGTACAGAACAACATGTACAATATAGGACGTGGTGAATTGGCATCCGAATATTCACTAGCCTTAACTGTAAGACGTTTCTAACGAAATGCTGTAGAGGCAAAAGTGGATAATGACCCGTGACGGTGATCGGAATGAAGTGTGAACCAATTCTCCACATCAGCATGAGGTGATGGTAACCTGTGTTGCTACAATGAGTCAAAGCCTACAGCAAACTTGCTTTCAAGCTGTGCTGGCATCACCCAGAAGTTTACTCATATTTCAGTGATACACACTCGGCCATCAGTTATCAGCTGCAACCAGGTTATGTGGGACTTCCCAGCCCCACTAAACCTCAGTATCTGAGGAGGGTCAGAGATGCTCAACACATCCAAAATTAAGGCCAACATCAAAGCCTAGTGCTAAAGGATCTTTTGATCTCTTTTGAATGACACAGTTGCACTTTCATGTCAGTCCATAGACATCTATATTATAGAGAGTGAAATTGAGCATAACACATCTAAAGTAGAACATAAGAGATACAAAAAACCCAGAACTCTGTTGCTGCACCAACTCATTGTATTAAAATGTTTCTAACCCTTTTTTTTTTTAGTGTTCTTCAACTCTGGCCTTTGTCTGTTTGTACTAGCATGAGATACGTTTTTGATGGAGACTACAAAGATTTTCTATAAGCCTCTATGTATAAAGACATCTGATAAAGGTTTTAAATGTAAAAATAAATTTAAATATATTCAAAATACGTTTGTAGCCTTTGGGCAAACGTTTCATAACTCAGAAATGCCAAGTGTCCATTGGAAATAATCTTTTATTGTATATCACATGATATAATTTTTTTTTCTATTTGTAACACCTACTGTGATATACAGGGTGTCCATAAAAATAAAAGAGGTATACACATACATCCATTTAAACATAAATTTCAGAGGCAACAATAAAGTGTTGGTATGTCCAGGTCTCTTAATCTCACACATGCATGGCATTTAAACGTGAAGGCCAAAGGAGCTGAGCAAATCCACAGCAGAGAAGCTGAGTGATTAAGTGGGCCACTGAGAAGCTCTTTGTTTGCAGATTCCATCAGTGCTGCAGCGTGTTTTTCAATGAGTCCTTTTAACCAGGACACACAGCAGGAGCTAGCTCACTAATAGCCAGCAGACCAGGCCTGCACAGGTTGCACAGCAGCACGGCTGATCTATAGCATGCAGCTGAGCACTGCACCTACACAGAAATATTATAATTTAATTAATAAGTGAAAGTAAAGTAATGTATGGCAGTTATGTGCTAAAGAGACTGTCAAGCAAAGAAATGTATGCTTCTGTAATAGTTTTATGGAGATGAATTATAGTTTTTGACATCTATAGGTAGCCTCACATTTCAACTCAATTAGCGTTTTAGTGTTTCTCAATCCTGCTCCTGCAGAACCACCACCCTGCACATAATGTTAATGTTTTCCCTGCTCCAAACGCAGCTCTTTCAACTCATCAGCTAATTAACAATACTGAAATAGGTGTCCCGAACAATGCTAAACTGGGTGAGTTAGAGGAAATAAAATCAGCAAAATGTGAAAGACGGTGGCACTCCAGGACTGAAAAAAAGCTATTCTAGACCATTTCTATTAAACTGCAGCAGAAAAAATTAAATTTCAAGCCGCGGTCTAATTAGCAATCTTCATTAATCCAAAGGCCATGAATTGAAAATAAGTGCATTCTTAGGGCCACTGAAATTCCTCCAAACCTCAGTGCAGCTCAGGAAGTGATCTTCTATAGACGCTGACTATTTGAGGGTTAAGTGCCTGACTCAATAGCACAAAAGTGGCTCTTTGGTAGTCTTGGGACTTGAACTCAACATCCCAATCACTAGCACAGTACCTTATCTGCTGAACTACACCAGTGCAAGAGATTTGCTGCAAGCACCAAGAAGGAGGAATTAGTGTCTGGAACCTCTCTATGGATCTCTGTTTCAGCTTACCAGAACACAGACGTCTTGTCTGTGAAAGCCCATGGTATAACACACCATAATAAATCTGGCAAAATATCTTACACTGGTCATTCAAGGATCTACCACATTCAGAGAATGCCTCAAAGTTTAGTAATAAGTCAGCAGGAGAGTCTCGATACCACTATTGCTGAAATCATACAATTCATGTAGGCAAAGAAGAACACTGACACATGAGCCAGTACAGTGCTCTGTCACACACCATCACTGAAACATCACTGTGCAACCTGAGTGTGATAGCACATGGATTTGCGCTACTTAGATTTAAACACCACATAGCCAAGTCAATATGGGGCTGCTAATGATACACCAAAAAGGCAGGCATCCTTGAAATGTGAAAATGTGAAAATCAATCATGGATGACAGCTCATTTAATTAGCTGAGGGAGGGAAAGCTGAAATTTCAATTACTGAGTAAACAACCATTGTCGGGCATAGATATATTTAACCCCTACAGCCGTGCTTGACACTGATTCACTTTTTTAATGAGCTATGCATCTGGTGGACAGAGTCTGCTAATCAAAGCTATAATGATACAATTTTAGGAGTTGTAATCAATAATTTTACTCTGCACTGTTCCCATTACTTTAAGTTTCTGTTATTGCATATTAAAATTGGCAAATAATTGGCTGGTAAAATAACAAATCCACCACATCTCTGTCAAGCGTACTTCACTCATACTTGGGTACAAGATAAAGAGTAATACATTCTGCAATAATATTTTCAATAATAAATTTTAATAAATAAATACATTTCAGTAATAGCAACCATGGAATTCTATGCATATTTTATTAGGGATATTTTATTGTTCATAATCACAGAGGAACGATCACAGAAATAAATGTGCTTAGGCAGTCAAAATTATATTTATAATAACACAGTATAAATCAAATAAAATTTTGTTCATATCATTGCTATTGTGTCCCCATCTCCATTAGGCAACACTAAAAGTAATAATTAAAAATAATTACAGAGGCCTAAGGAACTCAGTGAAGTGGCAAAAAGTTTAATAATAATTGGGCCCGTGCAAATGCAAGCATTACAAGTCTCAATTAATTCTGGCACCTTGGAGGAAAACCAAGGCATTAGTCATACAAATATGGTTAGGTCCACTTCCAACTCCAATCCATTTAATTCAATTAATGTAGCTCAGTAGCATTTTAAACCAGAAGCAGAACTGTGCTGCTTGTACAATGTTGCAGCACTATGGTGCTATGCTAATCAGGGCAGATTTTTCAAATATTTGCAAGAAATAATGGACAAGTAGCAATCAGTTGTGCACAAATCATGATTCTACATTATTTATGCCACTTGCCGAGAGAAACGCACCCCTAGACATATGAACAAAATATGACATGTAACACTGCAGCTTGTAATTTGTGTAAGCACAAAAACAGAAAATGTTTCTCTTTTCCACCACTGCTGTTGGGTTTATTTGTTGCATTGTTGCCATGGAAATCATGACAATCATGATGTGGTTTAACACACCCACCCAGTTTTGTTCGACCAGAAGACATGGCCACATATATATATATATATATATATATATATATATATATATATATATATAATTTTAGATTTTTTTTTCTTACATAGCATATTTTAATATTATGCATGATATATTAAATGAAGAGTAGAAAAAGATGATTCAGCCACTCACTGGCTGCTGTTGTCACTTAGGTCATGTCCCAAATGGTACCCTAAGCCCTGCAGTCTGTCAGGTCAATTCTCATATCCACCGAGAACTCCGTTTCCCAGAACACACAGTGGCCTACACACACGATCGCCCCAGACTACACACACACAAACTCTGTCATGTTCACAGTCACCAGACGTTTAATAATGCACACCTGTTCACAATTACTCCTGCACCTATATAAACAGACCATGAACATTCAACCTGTTTTGAAGTAACGCTCAGGGAGTGTAAACCTGACCTTACCAAGCTGTTCATTGTGTGTTGTTTATCTGGTTTCCTGATCTTGTTCTCTGCCTGGATTTTGGATTTGCCCTTTTTGAGTGGTTTGCACAGTGCCTGATCTTTGCCTGTTTTTCGGTTATGACTCTGCCTTACAATTTGGAATTGTCTGCCTGTGTTTTCAAAATGAACTCTTACTGCAATTGCATCTGCTTCCACCTACCTTACATGACACAGTCTGCCCTGTGGTAAGGTGAAAGAATGAATGGATGAATTAATTAATAATAATAGTTTGTCAGTCTTTGATTCAGTATTGAAGTATTTTCAATACTTGCCCATCTAAATAAGATTTGACAAATTGACAGAAAGAGTGTAGAAGTATATTTAAGATGTTTACATTTTAGGAGAAAGTGTAATCAAAACAGAGATGAAAAGAGATTTCACTTTCCTGTTAGCTCATTTCGCGGTCATTTACAAAGGAAGTGGAAAATGAATTCTAAGGAGGGTCATTAGCTGAAAGACACATTTAGTAATAAATGTGGGAAATGTACCGTCAGAGTGGGCTGTGAATCAATCATCTCTGCTTTCTTCACCATGTCCCAGAGGAATCACACACCTATTTACAGACCACACGAACCAGAAAATCAGTCCATTTGCTCTCCCAGACTCAAAAGAAAGTGATACCACCAGCCAGGTAGTGAAGTTGTTCAATATCAGTACAATTTTTGTCTTGGCCAATATAATAAAGACGTATTTTTCTAATAATGGAAAGACTGTGATTTATAACAGAGGTGCAAGAACTGTTCTCAATATGCGATGTGCAAAAAGGCACCTTGGGGAATTTTATGATCCATGACAAGACACCTAGGATCATTTCAGATGTATGCAAGTGTCACTGCATATTAACAATAGCCTCAGTCCAATGAAGACACCAGTACTCCTACCGGGGAAGATAATTTAATCTTCTCCCTGCTGGGGCTCCCTCTGCTGCAGTGTCTGCCAATACTAAATACAGAGTGCCTCTGAAAGGCATGGCAACTTTGTGGAGCTCCAAGACAAAAAATACAGTTGTGGCAATGAGCAATGTGGGTACAGCCACTGGTCTTTAATTAATACACTCTCAGAAAAAAAAATGGTATTAATTTGTACCATTCCTTGGTACCCTTAACCTAACTATGTGTTATATTCACATACAGTAAGAGGAAATAATTATCTTTAGTAGGGTTTTGTCATTTAATATACATCCTGTGTATATATGCACTTTAAATTTACAGGCATTACGTTTTTTGACATTTTTCACTTATAAATATTAACAACAAAGTATTAATTCATAAGCATAAACATGGGATAAAATGTGTTCAGACACTACATTAACATTCGAGTGGAAAAAGATACAGAGCCATAGCTAACACCTTGAACAGCCCTGTCAGTACAACTGGTTCAACAATAAGCATGTGGAATGTTCATGGAGCCACAACTAATCATCCCAGGACAGGTGTGACATGCAAGATTTCACAACACGGTTACAGACTCTCAGAGAGAAGCCAGGAGTCGCTCGGAAAGAGTTGCAGGATGACCAGAAAGCAGCATGATCAACAGATACACAGACAACAATAAACACAATAAAAACAACACAGACAGCAATAAACTGCCCTGAAATCATCTCCATTCCTACACCCCATGCAACACTCCTCTGCTAAAAAAGAAGCATGGAGATGTGTCTCCAAAAGCATTTAGACAAAAACAATTATTGGAACAAAAGATGAAACAAAATTAGAACTCTTTGGCAGTAATTCAACTCATCATGTTTAGATAAAGAGGTGTATATATGATCCCAAGAACATCATACACACAGTAAAGTATGGAGGCGGAAGTATCATGATATGGGGCTGCTTCTCTGCAAACAGTACTGGGAAATTACATGTCATCGAAAGAAATATGAATGGAGTGATATAATAGAACATATTAGAGGAGAATTTAATCTCTTCGGCCAAGAAAATAAATCTGGGGAGAAGATTCAGGTTTCAACGAGACAATAACCCAAAACGTATAGCCAAAATAAATGAAGAAGACCTTGCATGGCCTAGCCAATCTCCTGACCTGAGTCCCGTTGAAGATTTATGGACAATTTTGAAATTGCGAGTCCATCAGAGGGACCCTCATAACTTTATGGAATTGAAGATGATTTGGCAAGAGGAATTGGCCCAAACTGAATCACAATGCTGCAAAAAACTTACTTACTTACTGCAGACGTCTCTAGGCTGTAATTTGCAACAGCTTTGCAACAAAGTACTAATGCTTCTTTGTTTATGCTTAAGAATACAAACTTTTTGGCTTATATGTACAAGATATTATGTGTGTAATTTGAAGTGGATATAGGCATTGGAAATATATCATATAACAAAAACAAAAGTGTCCAGATACTTATTTCCCTCACAGTGGGTCTTGTCGCTTACTCACAGCACCACTCCAATTAAGCGGGCTGCTGTCCATGGTGCTGAAACTGCATCCTTTTTAGAAGAGCACCTGTTTTATGGACAACCAGATTGCACATGGCAACACCGTAGTGCTCAGGAAAGAAGTCAGGTTCCTCATTAACCTGGCCAGTTACAAACACTCACTTTCAAATTAATCCAGCTACAAGAAGTTGATGAGGAGTTGAGGCCAAAGTTGAGGCCATGCCTCATGATTCTCATGACTCTCATTATTCCCCCCCTTACCCCCATCCTATTTCGTTACAAATTGCAGCAATAAAAGCTTGCATGAGTTCAAACATACAATGTTACAATGTAAACTGTCATCTCTGATGTGTTCACATCAATAACAATGATTCACATGTGGAATAAAGACTGTCTGAAAAAGAGTGCTAACCCTAACCCTATATCTCTTATATATCTTATATATAAAAAAAACTGTGCAAGCTTTAAAGCCCTTTTTCTCAAAAATAAAGTCTAATGGTTGTCAATATACATTACATATGCTAAGTTTGTGGCCAAAAAAAAACGCCTGACCATCACACTCGTGTTTTTTGAACATCCCATTCTTTAGTCCCCCATTTGCTGTTATAATAACCTCCACTCTTCTGGGAAGGCTTTCCACAAGATTTTGGATCATGGCTGTGAGGATTTGCACATTCAGTCGCAAGAGCATTAGTGAGGTCAGACAATGATGTTGAGTGAGGAGGGCTGGGGTGCAATCAGTGTTTAGGTTCATCCCAAAGGTGTTCAGTGGGGTTGAGGTCAGGGCTCTGTGCAGGCCACTCGAGTTCTTCCACTCCGACCTTGGCAAACCATGTGTTCATGGACCTCTCTTTGTGCACAGGGGCAGTGTCATGCTGGAACATGTTTGGGCCCCTTAGTTCCAGTGAAGGGAAACTGTAATGCTTCAGCATACAAAGACATTTTACACAATTGTGTTTCCAACTTTGTGGCAATAGTTTGGGGAAAACCACATATGGGTGTGATGGTCAGGTGTGTGATGGTCAGGTGTCCACAAACATTTGGCCATATAGCGTATGTAGTAAATTACCATATACAGCAATCAACCATAACATTAAAACCACTGACAGGTAAACTGAATAACATTGATTATCTTGTTACAATGGTACCTGTCAAAGGGAGGGCCATATCTGGCAGCAAGTGAACAGTCAGTTCAAGTTGATGTGTTGGAAGCAGGAAAAATGGGCAAGCGTAAGGATCTGAGCGACTTTGACAAGGGCCAAATTGGGATGGCTAGATGACTGGGTCAGCACATCTCCAAACCGACACGTCTCATGGAGTGTTCCCAGTATGCAGTGGTTAGTACCTACCAAAATTGGTCCAAGGGAGGGTCATGGGCGTCCAAGGCTCATTGATGCGTGCGGGGTGCGAAGGCTAGCCTATCTGGTCTGATCCCACAGAAGAGCTACTGTAGCACAAATTGATGAAAAGTTAATGGTGGCTATGAATGACTGCATATGGGGCTGCATAGCTGCAGATCGGTCAGAGTGCCCATGCTGACCCCTGTCCAACACCAAACGTGCCTACAATGAGCACTTGAGCATCAGAACTAGTAATAGAATAAGGTGGCCTTGTCTGATGAATCATGTTTTCTCTTATATGTGCATTCTTTTTCATGTGCGATGCTTACCTGTGGAAGAGATGGCACCAGGATGCACTATGGGAAGAAGGCAAGCTGGCAGAGGCAGTGTGATGCTCTGGACCATGTTTTGCTGGGAAACCTTGGGTCCTGGCATTCATATAGATGTTACTTTGACATGTACAACCTACCTAAACATTGTTTCAGGCCAAGTACACCCCTTCATGGCAATGGTATTCCCTAATGGGAGTGGCCTCTTTCAGCAGGATAATGTGCCCTGCCTTGCTGCAAAAATTGTGCAGGAATGGTTTGAGGAACATGACAAAGAGTTCTAGGTGTTGACTTGGCCTCAAATTCCCCAGATCTCAATCTGATCAAGCATCTGTGGGATGTGCTGGACAAACAGGTCCGATCCATGGAGGCCCCAACTCTCAACTTACGGGACTTAAAGGATCTGGTGCTAACGTATTGGTGCCAGATACCACAGCACACCTTCAGAGGTCTTGTGGAGTCCATGCCTCGACGGGTCACAGCTGTCTTGGCGGCACAAGGGGGACTTACACAATATTAGGCAGGTGGTTTTAATGTTATGGCTGATCAGTGTATAGTGTATAACATTAGAAAGATAAGGCTTTTTTAATACTTTTTTCTAGGTCAAAATGATAAAGTAGCTTACGTATTTACATTTATTCTGTAGTTGTGCTGTTCCCGAATAACCATAATGAAAAAAGTCGTGGTTTACAAACTGCAAGTGCAGTGCAAAATTCTATCCACTAACAATGTCTATTCACATTGCCCAAAAAATTCCTTTTGACACAGAGTCTCGTGCATCTGAGGTGTACCACATGCTCGGGTTGGCTAGAACTAGTATTATGTGGTTATAATAGAAAATAATAGAAAGATATAACATTTCAGCTTTATTTCCATCAAAAAACACCTTTATCTGAAAAATATCTGAAAAATCATCAGAGTGCTGTCTAAGATGACAAATATACTGTATCAGTCTGCTTCTTCTTCTGCTTCATCAACAGGTTTTGTAACATAAACATAACCCACAGATCATTTGTTTGACAAAAAGGGCACATTAGCTCTCCATGAAGGAATTAATCTTGTAATCAAACGATCAATTATTAATCAATTATTTTCACAATCCTCTATAATAGAGCAGGAAATGGCTTACGCAGGCTTAGTAGAAAGGGCAGTGGTTACATGCAAGTTTTGCTGACCCACTCAGGTCAGCAGTTACTGTATCTCCTTGGATCAAAATGAATGAACTTTACACTAATTACATGGACATGGCCAATATAATATGTAGATCATTATGCTGTAATTAGTGATATGAAATGTGTGACTCAGAGCATTTGGTCTTTTAGAAGAATACAAGTGTCAAAAACCCAGACCTTTTCTGACAAAGACAGCAAGCCAACAGTTTCTTGAATAATTGTAAAGGGTTCAAAGTGTATAACTGTCTATATTCAGTGTTGTACTGTGCAGGACCTTTGCCTTTGTTTAATACACTACCTCCTCCGAGCTCCTCCATGTGGAGGAAATAAGAAAAGCCATGGTCCAAGGCTTTGTGTAGACAATTGTCATTCATTCATTCATTCATTCATTCATCTTTAGTTACCACTTTACCCTGTGGTTAGGCGGGTCCTGAGCCTATTTGGGAACATGTGCATGAGATGGGATTATACCCTGGATGGGATGCGTGTACATCACAGGACACGATGCACACACATTCACACACTCATTCACACATATGGACAATTTAGGACTTTAAACATGAGGAAACAGGAAAACATGTAGGATATCTATGCAGACATGCAGGACAGGTGAAACGCTGCATAAACAATAATTTCATAGTGAAATTCATAGTTCTAAATATATTATTGCCTTCAATATTATAGTGTTTCATCTGTAATATTTTGCTATATTGCACATTATGTTAATTCTGCTGTTAAAACTGAGGGCTGAATACTGATGTACAGAATTAATCGATGCTTTGATATTAGCTCCTCACTACACACTCTTAGGCTAAGAGAATTTATAAATTAAAGATAAATATTTAAAAAATGCCAGATTCAAATTCAAAATTTAATTTGCAAGCATTTGTCCTAATCACTTTGGGGTCTGTTAATGATGCTGATACAGTAAAAGTTTCATAAAATGCAGAGTGCATGTTGCATGGAAATGTCTGATACTCTCTGGAAGTAATGAGTCCTTGGAGTGCAATGGAGGTTAAAAACCTTTTTTTTTCACTGCACTATAAGACTTAAGTAATTTTATTGCTTGGTCTGTCCTCCAAGGAACAGCCATAGATCTGCTAACACCACAGAGTTATAACCTGCGGGGCTTTGGCCCGAAAAAGTAACGGGTGCTTTGAGCCAGAGTGAGTCACAACACCAAGGACTAATAGCTGACTATCAACTACGTTAAGTTTGTTTGACTTCTGTCCACTATGCTGTCTAATCTTCTGTGGCCTGGCTACTCTGAAAGAGTGTTAGACCAGCTGCAGGAAATGTGCTCCGTGGTGATATTTTAGATGAGGTGAGCACTCTGTGTGTTAACCCCAGACATATGAAACTAACACAGGCAGAGCAGCAGAGGATAGGAGTGGTGCCGAGAATCCCACCGTTTTCTCACCCACGCACTTATGTTTGTGTGAGACGTGTGACAGTATGAATCCAAGCTGCCGTCTCAGGTTAATTCAAAAATCAAAAAGCCTTCAATTCCACCCACCATTCGACCTTGTAAGTGACTAATCCCACGAAAAACGAGGCTATGCCACATTTCCTCTGTGTTATGTAATCAAAAAGAGCGCACAGACGAAAGGAACGAGTAAAGGTAGAGGGTAAAAGTGGGAAGCAAAAGAAAATCCTGCTGAAAAGTGTTTGTCGGATGGCCATCCACCAGCTGTGGCAGAGAGCCCATGGTTCTCTCTCTTTCATTCTCTCCCACTGCATGCTGGGAAAAATAAAGCTAAGACAGACTAACAGTGAGTATAGGGAGAAACACTTTCCTAGGCTATGACTAGAGGTGGAGGGGGTCTTTCTGGAGCACAAAGCTATAAAAAGCAAACAGTAACCATGCCAAGTTCTGATCAAAGCAAGCCCCCCTCTGAAACACACACACACACACACACACACACACACACACAGCACAAACAATCTCACGCATGCACACATACACGCAGGAAGAGAGAGCACTCTCATGCACATCCAATGAGACAAGCTCAGATGTTTCCAACCTTTTTCTTATGCTTGTTTGTCATTCATAATTAAAGTAATTCATATTAAAGAGGGAAAAGAGCAGTGAAGTGTGCATCACTGGTATAGAGAATTAAGGATTAAAGCCCACTAGTGCACAGCGCGATGCAGTGCCTTCCATTTACACATGCAGAATGCTGGCAAATGTAAGAGCCAAGAGTTAAGCCTGGTTGCACACAAGGTCCTGAATGAAATTTTGATTTTTCACTTCTATTCTTTATTATTTCAAATGAGGAACTAAAAGGCACACTGTACATTAAAGTCAAATATGCATATGCATATACAAAAGTACCACTGCTGTGAAACTGTAATATAGTAAGGCTGCATTCATTTCAAGCAAGGCTGGCAGTAAACTCAATTTTTGATTATTCTGGATGAATGCCCTGCTGAAGCTGTTCTTCATTTCTAGACCTTTTTTTTATTACTGCTATTCCCTACCTATGCTGCCCTAAAAAAAATTTTGTGTTCCTTCACTGGTAATGGCAAGGCACCTTCAGGTGAAATCCGTTCACCAGCAGGAGCATTTTCATATTTGTGAGTTAAAAGAAGGTGTCTATCTGTTAGTCTGTTCTCTCCACGGAGACAGACGGGGATTAAAATCAGAGCTTGCCTAGGGCTACAGGGGATTTTGGGACAGCACACACATCTAATTATTACAACAGCAGCCAAAAAAGAGAGTGAATAAGGAAAATGGCAAGTAAAGTTTGTTAGTGTGGATGCAGCATCCTTTCTAATAAGATACACAAGTATGTTACTGAGACATATACAGTATAAGCATGCTTTGGAGCTACAAAACAGCTACAAAAATATGTCAGTAAAAAAGAGCCAGAGGATTTTGCAGGTATTAGTGCTTTGATGCCTCTAATTCCAATTACACCCTGAATATGTTCTTACTTTCCACACTAATTTATCAGCTATTTTTAACCGCAAATAAATGTAACGCTATGTTAAGCTCAGCAGCGGCTCGTGACCATAGATTTTAATGTGGCCAGACAACATTAATAACCACATAGCCTCAAACAAAATTAAGTTGAGAGGCTCCAACACTTACACTTAGAACACTTTATGCTAAAGGCCAAATCTAGTGATTTAGAGTAACCCCAACAACATACAGTCACTCAGCATATAATCAAGCAGCTCATTTTGGATGGTATTAGCTGTACCATTGTTCAACTGTTTTTGTACATGTCCTGCTCTTGAGAGTATGTGAAATAATTCATCCAGAGTTATTTCTGCTTGAATCATTCCCATGCAAAAAGGACACACCAAATTAGACAGAATGAAAATGAACCTACATGACTATAATAGAAAAGAGATTTTAAATTTTAAATAGTGCTGATATTATCACTATGATGGGTAAAGTCAATAAAATAAATGGTTAACAACGAGCACTTCTAATATAATGAAAAAAGCAGTAGAGGAGAAGTGGATCGGCGTATTCTCATATATCTGCCATTATAAATTTGAAGCAAGATTTGGAAGCTGATTTGTAGAAGAAAAGATGCTCCACCAGGCTTTGCTGAGAGAAGTATAAAGCAGCATGGCGGAGCTGAAGTGCTGAGCCTTGGGGATCTTTACAGGAGCAGTGTCAAGAGCTCAGCCTTTGCTTTGTGGTGAGAAGGCAATAAGAGGAGGAAATCAAGACTCTGTGTATCAGCTGCTGCCTCTCACTGTGCCTGCCTGCTCAAGCGGGAGAGGAGGAGAGAGATTGGCTGAGGGCAACCATCACCAGCTCTCTGATCTCCATGATGATATGCAGGCCCCTACTCACAGCCAATCTCATGACCAATCCAGTCTATTTTTCTCTGTATCTTGCTCCCTCACTGTATTCCAACCTTAACATAAAAACCGAAAAAAAGACATCACAAGGAAACTGCATTACCTAGAACTAGTACTTTATTATATTTGCGGCATTAACGTTTCATGTAGATAAGGCTACATGACACCCTTGATTATACAAGCTGCTATTTTAAGCATACTTAAGTACTTTTTAGGATCAGGATACTTCCACTCAACTCACAGTACATTCTTTATGAAGTAACATTACTTTTACTTGAGTATGGCTTTTCAGTACTCTTTCCAGCCCTGACGACGACTAACATCTACAATAACATCTACATCTACAATCTAAATCTACATAAACATGTACAAAGGTTTATTCCAACAGACATCAGCTTTAAAGACTGCCATGACATTTGACATAACACCTGATATCAGTTATGTAGATTTTCGATTATTTGATTATGAATGAATGAATGAATGCATGAATTACCTTTTCTAAGCAGATTTAGCTATAACTGCCCTTGAAGCCTGTACTTCTGATATGTCTGAATTAATAGTAATTAATTAATCTAAACGGTGATTGGGACATAGCCTGCCAAGCAAATTAAGTAAAGTGAGTTTCATATCTCATTTTCACTGCTTTCTCTGACCATAAGGTAATGTGCGTTTTAATATTTCTGCTCATAGGATTTTAATGTCATGATTCAATAGTGACATAGCCCTTCTGTTTTTGACATTTGTCATATCTAGGTCTCCAACTAGCTGCTATTTGTAAAATCGGCCCATTATCATTTTGATTAATCAATTAATGTGGGAAAATAAAATTCTTAGTCTGTCAGTAATGAGCGTTAAATATGTAATTATACACAATTTATTCAAAATATCCAATGTTTTATTCAATATAGCTGAGCTGACAGTCTACCATGCTCTCAGCAGGAGTGATATTGCACATACGCTGTCGTTTCTGCAGTAATCCCCTGCTTAGCTGATGCCAGAAAGAACTTTCTGTCCACTTACACAATGCTTTCTCATTTAAGTGCAGTACAGGTGTATGAAAGAGTGACTTGGGACACAGGCTTTACAAATCTCTAACTGCTTTCAGCTAAAGACTTTCAGTTTTGGAATCTTAAAACTACTCACCATGAGCAGCTGTCGCCTTCTGCCATGAATACAAAGTCTTCATTTAAAATGTTCGTGCATGACAGTTCAGTTCAGTTGTTATGTCACAATACCAAAATATTCACTACAATACCAACACCAGGTGTAGTATTTCGATACCAAAATAAATTAAATAAATCAAAATGTAAATAGGCTGCACGCAGCCACAGTTACTGAAGTCACTGAACACCCAAAATGCAGATCGTTAGCATAGTTTTTTTTTTTTTTTTTGCTTTTTAATGAATAAAAAAGCGCTTCATAAAATAAATAAAACAAATAAGTAACTAAACAGCTCCATCCAGGTTGTATTTGTGCCCTGTGCTCAGTGTTCCTGGTATAGGCTGCAGATCCTCCATCACCCTGACCTGGATAAAGGAGTTACTGAAGATTAACGAATGGATGAATTTAAACGTGACTTCGTTTAATATACTCTGAAATCCTGTGTTAAACCAAAATAGCTCTGACCAATCAGGAATGAGCACTGATGTCATACTTTTTCCACAAGCATGCACAAAAATGTTGAAAGCCATTACAATTATAGCTCAATATTGTATGATCCCAAACTGTACTGTTGTTAAGCTAAAAATAGTAGCGCTCCCAACAGCAAGTAATTAGAGACACTCTTGTTTTCTTCATCCCTGCACTTTACACGTCTCGCCCATCAGAGTCTAATTAGCATGTGCAATTTGTAGGCAAATTACGTCAGGTGTCAGTGTTGAGCTATTTACATGCAGCATCAAATGTATCAAATGATATAGAATTGAGTATTAAAAGGGTATTGATACGTCACGCACCTCTACTCACATCTGTTGGAATAAGCCTTTACACGTCAGTGTAAGTTTATGTCAATAATAATAATAATAATAATAATAATAATAGGAAGCAGAGGAAGAAGAGAAGAGAAGAAGAAGAAGTAATACATTGTAATTATTTCATACTTGTGGTGCCTCTCTAATATGTACACTCCATAGTGATGTCTGATCTACAGGGTACCTCCCCTCTTTCCCTCCCTCTTGATAGTGTGTGGATATTAGTCCACACAGAGCACAGGGCTTTGACCTGGTTTATCACTCTGCATCTGCTCAGAGGACATGTGCATTTGTCTTACACTGGTGTGAAACATAAACAATAAGGGCGTTTCAGTATTCACAATATATCACTGACAGTCTATTGTATCACCACCGATGGATGCCAGCTGACTCCAAAATGATAAACTGCATATTTACACGAGCACCAACAGCTTGCTATGAATATTCAAATGTATCGAAAGCACACTAGTGAGAATTTTCCATCCTTATAACTCACTAAACAATAGTTTAACTGTTGCAGCTTGTACAATTTAAATAATGACTACACGATTTAAAATACATGAGAATGTAAGACATTTCCCCATTCTGTTTTCATGCTACACATGGGAGGCTCTAGAGAGATGAAATTCGAATGTAAAATGAGAAATTTATCAAAAGTCCAGATTGTTTAGTGATCAGTTCTCCCTGTTTGTGTTAAGCATAATAGAGTCAGGCCATGTGAGAAGCACTGAATGGGTTCTGACAGTCATTATCAGTATAAATTGAAAACTACTCTCGAAAAGTTGCAGATTTCTTCAGGAATTACTGATTATTTAAAACTTTTTTTCAAACTTACAAATAATGTGGTCACAAATAAATGTGGTCCACTGATTTTGTAGTACTAGCCAAGTCATCTTTCTTCTCCAAAATGCTTTTTCCTATACAGTAAAAGCTCAAATAGCATTCCATCTAGTCATTTCACACTTTTAACCTTTCAAACATCCAATATACAGAACCATTTTTGTTCTAAATTTTTTTTACCTCTGTAGTAATAGTTACATTAACTGGCCCACTGCGTTGCACATGGCTACACAACTGTTGCTTCACGATTGGTTACTGATTTGCTGGAAGAAATGTTCCGAAATTACAGAAAGCAAAAATGATGCTTGCTGACACTGTGACCGGGTGAAATGTAATTTTTTTCTGGATGCTTCATCATTTATATATGAAATGCCTTAAAATATATATTTATATATATATCACAGGGCTTGCCGTTATATCAAACTAATCAACGACAACGTAGTGTGTTGGAGCCCAACGCAAAGTGGCGTTGATTATTTTCCTATAACAGCAGTGTTTTATTTCTGTTGTACTACAGCAATTTGCCATTATCTACAATTTTGTATTTATTAAAGAATGGCATCTTACCTTCAACGCTGTGGAACGTTTCTGAAACAATTTGGTGCCTGATATCATGTTATAACAGCCTTAAGTAGTAGTTCCCTCTCTGTTTTCTCTCCCTTATGAATAATAAATAACTGCAGCAAGTCTCATATGTGATAAAGCATAAAGTCTGCACTGAACACTTTCACTTAAAGGAACAGTTTTAGCTCAGTGTGGAGACTGTACTCTCCTTCCAATAATGCTAAATAAACGTTCTCTTTACAGAAAGCAATTATAAAGTATATGGCCAAAAGTTTGTGGACACCTGACTATCACACCCATATATCCCTTTCCATATTTAGTCTCCCTTTGCTGTTATAATAACCTCCACCTCCAGTTCATCCCAAAGGTGTTCAGTGGGGTTGAGGTCAGGGCTCTGTGCAGGTCACTCGAGTTCTTCCAATCCAACCTTGGCAACCAATGTCTCTATGGAGCTGCTTTGTGCACAAGACCATTGTCATGATGGTAAGGTTTGGACCCCTTTGCTCCAGTGAAGGCAAATTGTAATCCTACAGCATTCAAAGGCATTCTGTACAATTGTGTGCTTCCAATTTCGTGGCAATAGTTTGGGGAAGAACTACATATGGGTGTGATGGTCAAAAAATCTGTTAATTGTAAGACTTAGATTGTATCAGTGTCTTTGTCACTATAGAAACAATACTGTAGTAGAACAAGTGAATTAATATAAACTTGTGATTTGCTTTTCAGCCTTTACTACTGTCTGAGGTGTGCTGTTATAGAAAACTAATCAACACCTTCTGAGCAATATGCTACTGGTGGAGCTCCGTGGAATAAATGCCATTATTAAAGATTCTGCTACAAAAGTTAATTCAATTCTATACATTTAAAAAGATTGTATTAAATGAAGTATTCATTACAATGTGAAAGCTCACTGTGCAAACCGGAATGTATAGTCTGACTGATCTGTATTACACAAACTTGTTTATTTTCAGTAAGCACAGGAAATATGCATTGGTTGCTTTTTTTCTTGTTAAATTGTTAATAATATTTTCCCCAAACCTTGCAGATTTCATGGGTCCAATTTCAAATGTTCTATATACTGGAGATTTAATATTATGTTATATTAAATTATATTCCAATATAACGAATAGAGCCGTGCTATTTATTATGGAGCAACTGACATGTTTTAACAAAACATTTGTAATCTTGCAATCTCTGGATAGGGGCTAATTGCTGAATTTTGTAAAATTCATCTCCAAGAAAGGAATCAGGAATATTGTATCATTATAATTCATATTGCTGGAGGGTTGAGGTAGGGGGTGGGGGAGGTGAGCCACAGTACCCAAAGAAAGTCTGTGCAGACATGGGGACAATATGCAAAACTCCATGCAGACAGTAACTGAAGCTCAGACTGTGAGGAACCAGCACTACCTGCTGTGCCATCATGACAGCTGCATACTTTCATGTGGTTACAAAATAAACTATAATGTTACATGAAGTGTCTAAGTGGATACGGTAGATTAACTGTGGAGATTTAGTGGAAAATAATTGGTATTAAGCAGCAGGGTCATATAATATTACACAGCACTGCCATTCCCCTCCTACTAGCAAAGCATAAGAAAATGTGGAACAAAAGGTCCTTAGAATGTCAAGAAAGAGGACACCGGAGAAGATGAGTTTACTCAACGTTGCTACACTGTGGTAAATGTAAAATGTTGAGAATAACTGACACACAGAGAGAGAGGGAGAGAGAGAGAGAGAGAGAGAGAGAGAGAGAGAGAGAGAGAGTGGCTATCAGATAACTATGACATTTCATCATTGGGCTAAAACATTTCATCATCCGGCTTATTGCATCATTTTTTTAGCAGGAGAACATGAGCTAAATAATTAACACCATGAATACTATCCACTTTGTAAGTTATCTATAAAAAAACCCTGTAGCTCAAAGCATAGCCTAATTCTCAAAAAAGAAATATATGTTATTATATATTTTTCATATATTATATATTTCTATATTGCTATATTTCATTTCATTCTATATTTTATTTAAATTTCCTTTTTATTTTTGAATGATTAAATATTATGGAATATGGTTTGAGCAATGAAACTCATTCTGAATGCCATAAAAGCAATACAATAAGTTTTTTCATCACGGAAGAAAATTACATTACTATGTTTTAAAAGCAGCAAGCGGTCATTTCTGAAAAAAAAAAACGTATACTAATGTAGGTGATAGAAATTAAAAATTAAAAATTGATTAACAATCAATTTCTAATCGATCAAAATTGATAAATTCTCAGGAGGTTCCCACTACTAATGCTAAGTGAGATGTTTTTATACCATCTTATATTCTTGCTTTGTGATAATTCATTCATTGGGCATTATGAATGACTGTAAATAATATCCATGATACATGTGTTGATACGTGTGTATAATTTATACCAGAATCTAGATTAATTTTATATGTAAGCTAAATATACCCTGTATAGCCAAACGTTTGTGGACAGCTGACCATCACACCTATATGTGGTTCTTCCCCAAACTGTTGCCACAAAGTTGGAAGCACACAATTGGGCAGAATGTCTTTGTATGCTGTAGCATTACAGTTTCCCTTCACTGGAGCTAAGGGACCCAAACCTGTTCCAGCATGACACTGCCCCTGTGCACAAAGCGAGCTCCACAAAAACATGATTTGCCAAGGTTGGAGTGGAAGAACGCGAGTGGCCTGCACAGAACCCTGACCTCAACCCCACTGAACACCTTTGGGATGAACTGAAAACCTGACTGCACCCCCAGTTCTCCTCGCTCAACATCAGTGCCTGATCTCACCAGTGCTCTTGTGGCTGAATGTGCAAATCCTCACAGCCACGATCCAAACTCCAGTGAAAAGCCTTCCTAGAAGAGTGTAGGTTATTATAACAGCAAAGAGGGACTAAAGATGGTATGTAATGTTCAACAAGCACATATTAATGTGTTGGTCAGGTGTCCACAAACATTTGGGAATATAGTGTAAGTTAAATACAGATCTCCAAGGTTGTTTTTTTTTTTCAGATAGGCAAAATTAAAAAAAAAAATAAAAGCTGTATTTTGAAACTCTAAGTGCAATCTCTATTTTGCTAACTTTGTGTTGCTGTTACTTTGTACCTGTTATCACTGCTCTGATGATACAATTGTTCATTATTAAAGTTTTTGAATAGTAAATGTAACCCTGCCTTGTTGTTTGCCTACTGAGTCCAATTACACTGTGTTTTTTCCACACAATGAATGTGACGTTTGATGGCCTTAAAGAGCTTGCAAGTGTTTGGGAGTTTAATCACATGCATAATCACACTGTCACATGTGCACTAATGGAGTCTCTTCCATGCCTTGATGAATCTGCTTACGTTTATTTGATGTACCAGACTACGGACACTTGCACAAAACCCATTAAATTGTGTCTCTTCGTCTCGCCTGGCCTACATACAAGCTGAAACACTGTAGTCCTCTAGAGTGAAAGGGAGCAGCAAAGCCAATCTTGTTGCTGTCTGACTCGCCGGTGTAGATGAGCGAGGAGAAGAACGGAAATATGGGAGACAGAAGCGTGAATAAAAGGAAAGATATGTTTGCAGCCCCCTGTCGTCAGTTGTTTATCATCAACATTTGAAATTTTAAGGCTTTTCAAGGCATCACTGTCAACACGCTTGGCTCAGCCTTGTTCTGTGCTTGTCAGAGCTGCTTAAAAGCCTGATTGCTAGTGAGATAAGTAGCCCCTTCGAGTTGCCTGGGAGATTATTATTGTTTTTTGGTTTATTTTCTTGCAAGCCTCTTCTAACTCTCTTGCCCAATGCTTGCATGGTGTGATGAGGACTCTCGGGTTGCAATCACTTCGCATTCTCTTCAGCGATTTATTCCCTGGCATGTAAAGAGCAGGAAAAACAAGGAAGTTGGGGTCTGAGTAGGAGTTGTGCTGTGGATTTTGTCACCATGACAACAGACATCACTTCAGACAGGAGCTGCACATGGAATGGATGTGTAGGATGTGTGGGAGCGACACAACGGAAGTGTAGCGTGAGACTGCCAACGAGTCTCATGCCAAACACTCGCTCACCCATGTCATCAGCACGATCTTAATCAACGAGAGGCCACCTGCAACATCACAGTGGATTGTGGGCCATTTTTCTGAAGACAAGCATTTGGCCTTGGGAGTGTTAATAAGCAGCAATGCTGCACTAACGAAGCAGTACATTCATTAAAACCTAAATGTATTTTTTTTTTTAAAAACTGGCACAGACAAATGACAGGAAACTCACTTAATGATCATATGTTATGAAAACCCCAGAATGACTAAAGGCCAGTGTGTCATACTGTAATACAGGGCAAGGGAAATGTGAAACATCGCTGGCTACAAACAGGAAATGGTGGAGCTGAATACCTTGTTATTCTACCTCAGAGCTGATTTGATACAAAGGGATTTTGTCCATCTCTAAACTTCATTCCTTCGTTCAGTTCAATAAAAAAAGAAATGTTCAGTTCAATAAAAAAAGAAAAATGCCGGCAGATTTTGGTAGATGACAGTATACGCAGAGTACCAAAGGCTTTTGCAACCTTATTGATCTTAGAGACAAGATGTGTCCATTGATCCTATACAGTGTAACTGTGGGTCTTAACCTTCAAACAAACCAGCACATCAAACACCATCATCTTGCAGAAAGCCCCTAACATCCATCAAGCTGGAGCTAAGGGTATTTTTCTGAAACATTTATGAGAAATATTTTGGACTAAAATCCTCTTTACACGATTAAGCAGAAGCAAGCCAAATAAAGCTCATATTCATTATAGAGTAATTTCCGCATAAATCCTCAGCATAAATGTCCACATAATCAGGACAAAGCCATCTGACTCGGCCATGAGCAAAAGAACCATGATCAGTCTTTAGAATGGCTCTGTGTGCTCCAGTAGTCTGCTCAGTAAAGTTCAAGCAGGCAAAATAGTTTTACTCTTTCGTTTCTTCTCATTACTGTATGAAATGTGAGGGTCTCAATCCAAGGGAATTGATGAAGGACTCTGGAGGAAGCTCTGGAAAGCAACAAAGGCTGCTTTAGTTTCACCCGTCGAATACATTTGCATAGCTTAGAAGTCCAGCATCTGAAGCAGCTAAGGAAAAGATATCCAAGAAGCTGCGTGGAATTCAGAAGTAACCAATGAAGGGAAAAAAGGAATGGTAAGAATTTCCAGTGCTAATAGGAACAGGAAGATCCTGTTACCTTAAAAATAATGAAGAAAGAACAAAGGGGAGAGATCCACCATCTCTCCCTTTCTTGGCCATCACATTTAACTATGGAGTAGTTGTCAGCTTTTTGTGACAGTGTTTTCATACACAGTCATCTGCAAGCCTGGTTTATGCTTTGTCAGAAGTCTCTCAAACCTCTGAAAGTCTGAGCACAACCAGCAACGTTCATGGAACAGCAGGAGGTCCATCAAACAAGAAGGGTGGTGCAGTAAACAGTAAGCAGAAATAGGCAAATGCATGTGTTTTGTTGTTGTCTGTTAAAACACAAAAGGCAGTATGTTTCAACGGAGATGCAGGATGTTGCAGTTTTTAGTGTCATCTGAGGACAGCGATATATAATGCACCATCTCAGAAGTTCAAGCTGCAACTGTTCAAAGTACTTTAAATCGAAGTTGGCTAAGCTAAAAGTTACTCTATAAAAAAACAGCTTCTCAACATTTCTAAACGTAAGGTAAATGTCATAACTCATACCTTGATGGATTTTATATATATATCAGCCATAATATTAAAAACACCTGCCTAATACTGTGTAGGTCTCCCTTGTGCCACCAAAATAACAGCTGTGACCCATTGAGGGGCATGGACTCCACAAGACCTCTGAAGGTGTGCTGTGGTATCTGGCACCAAGACATTAACAGCAGATCCTTCAAGTCCTGTACGTAATGAGGTGGGGCCTCCATGGATCTGTCTTGTTTGTCCACATCCCACAGATGCTCAGTCAGATTATCTGAGGAATTTGGAGGCCAAGTCAACACCCTGAATTCATTGTCCTCATGTTCCTCAAACCATTCCTGAACAGTTTTTGCAGTATGGCAGGGCACATTATCCTGCTGAAAGAGGCCACTGCCATTAGGGAATACCGTTGCCATGAAATGGTGTACTTGGTCTGCAACAATGTTTAGGTATGAGGTACATGTCAAAGTAACATCCACATGAATGCCAGGACCCAAGGTTTCCCAGCAGAACATTGCCCAGAGCATCGCACTGCCTCCACCAGCTTGCCTTCTTCCCATAGTGCATCCTGGTGCCGTCTCTTCCGCAGTTAAGCAATGCACATGCACCCGGCTGTCCACATGATGATAAACAAATACGTGATTCAAACCAGACCAGGCCACCTTGTTCCATTGCTCCACGGTCCAGTTCTGATGCTCACTTGCCCTTTGTAGGCACTTTCGGTGGTGGACGGAGTCAGCATGGGCACACTTACGAGTCTGTGGCTATGCAGCCCCATACGCAACAAGCTGTGTGTTCTGACACCTCTCTATCATAGCCACCATTAACTTTTCCAGCAATCTGTGCTACAGTAGCTCTTCTGTGGATCTGTCTTCTGGATCAGACCAGACGAGCTAGCCTTCACTCCCCATGTGCATGAGCCTTGGGCACCCATGACCCTGTCGCCAGTTCACAAGTTGTCCTTTCTTGGACCACTTTTGGTAGATACTAACTACTGCATACCGGGACCACCCCACAAGACCTGGTATTTTGGAGATGCTCTGATCCAGTCGTCTAGCCATTACAATCTGGTCCTTGTCAAAGTCACTCAAATCCTTAAGATTGCCCATTTTTCCTGCTTCCAACACATCAACTTTGACAACTGACTGTTCAATTGCTGCCTAATATGTCCTACCACTTGACAGGTGCCATTGTAAAATCAATGTTATTCATTTCACCTATCAGTTATTTAATATTATATATAAATACTCTGTATATATACAGGGTGTCTCAAAAGTCTCCATACATAGAAGAAGTCTTCCAAAAATTTTTATACTTAGTTTACATTTTCAGATAGACTTTGACAAAAGAAGAATGTATTGAAATCATTCTCATGGCTAAATCGGGAAGCTGTCGCAAGGTTGCGGTGGACTTTAAGAGGAAACAGGGCAAGCACCTCACACACGGCACTGTCGCCAAACTTTTCTGCTCACCACAGTTGTAAAGAGTGATTATTTGAGTTACTATAGACTACCTGTCAGCTCAAATCAGTCTGGCCATTCTCCCCTGATCTCTCGCATCATCAAGATGTTTCAGCCTGCAGACCCTCCTCTCACAGGATGTTTTTGGTTTCCGCACCATTCTGTGTAAACTTTGCTGTGTGTGAAAATCCCAGGAGCTCAGCAGTTTCTTAAATACTCAAACCAGACCATTTGGTACCAACAACCATGCCATGGTTAAAGTCACAAAGATCACAATTTTTCCCCCATTCTGTTAGATGTGAACATTAACTACTAATTAACTACTTTAGTACTACTACTACTACTTTAGTAGTTAAACATCAGAATGGGGGAAATCTGTCTCTCTCACTCTCTCTCTATATACATATATATATATATATATATGTATGGCTGCCAATGGAACTGGGTCACTGGTGTTCATTGATGATGTGACTGCTGATTGAAGTAGCAGGATGAAGTGTATAGAGTTATATGTTCTGTACATTCAGTTACAAAACTGATAGGACGCCACTTCACAGTACAGATGGATAATGACCCAAAACATACTGCGAAAGCAAACCAAGGGCTTCTTAAGGCAAAGAAATGCTGAGTCTTAAATGGCCAAGTCAGTCACCTGACCGCAACCCAGTTGGGCATGCTTTTCACTTACCCACAAACAGGCAGAAACTGAAGCCAGCTGCAGTAAAGGCCTGGCAAGGGAGGAAACTTAGCATTTGATGATGTCCATGGGTTCCAGACTTCAGGCAGTCATTGACTACAAAGGATTTGCATCCAACTATTAAAAATAATCCTAATATTTATGATATTTATGATTTATGATATATTTATGAAAAATTAAAAAAATTAAACGAAAAACCAGTGGCTCTGTGGGAGGCATTTTGCTGGGGCATTTTGTTGTTTCCTTAGACGGAAGCATCACTGCAAATAAATAAAAAAGTGATGATCCCCTTTATCCTATGATAAAACATTTCTATCCTGACGGGAGTGGTATATTCCAGGGAAGTAAATCTTATGCTATGGCCTACGTCATCACCAAGTCTCAAGCCAATTGAACACATGGGAGTTTTTGGAGTGATGTGTTAGACAGCGCTCTCCACTGCCATCATCAAAACTGAGGGAATAGCTTTTGGAAGAATGGTGTGCCAATGCTCCAGTACATAGAGACATAGAGAAGAATCAATGCCAAGATGCACTGAAGCTGTTCTGGCAGCTCACAGTGTCCCAACACTTTAAGAAGACACTTGGATTTTGTTTTATCTTTTAATTTGTCACTTACTGGTGTACCAATACAAAAAATACAAAATTCGATTTGATACAATACAGTGGTGCCTGGATATGACACCTTTCTCAATACAGGAAAAATAAGCATAGTCTGAATATATGCCTTAGGTTTCCATTTTCAATTTATTAGAACATTTACCATAATTAAAGTACAATAACTGAAACTTTATAATGACATTGTAGTATTGCCTGATCCATGTAGACTCATAGCAGCAATAAAAGTTGTGCATTAGAATGTAACAAAATTATAAATGGCTAATTACATATTTGCTCTCTGGCCAAGATTTCACTGGGGTAGCACGGGGCATTTTAATTTCTGCTCTTAGCTAGTGTGTAGCACTAGATGGATTTCTGCATTCTGCAATATCATGTAGCATCTCATATCTGCAGCTATGAACTTCCTAAACGCCCAGACTGATTCAGCCAGGAAATTCTGCCTGAATACAGCAGAGAGAATTTGCTGTGTGTCTGTGTGGGTTCCTTCATGATTTCATCTTAGTTCAACCAACCGACAAAAAAAGGGTGATGTCAAAGCAGATGCATGGATGAGTTTGTGGTCTTAGTGCCATGTATGGTATGCTTACTCGACAGATTCGGCACACCGTAACCATCGGCATTGTAACTTACCAGGAAGCCAAAGTGCTAACATACACCAGAACATAACAATTTTGGGGGAAATTCTGCTTGCTCCTGATCCTGGCCATTACATTGTTTTTTACAAGCTAATATGCTAGCGCAGTGTGTTGAATGTATTGTTTGATGCTTAGATGTATTGAATTGAGAGCCTTGTCTCAAACAAAACAATATGATTACACAACCCTCCCCAGTTTTATCCTGGCTTCGGACTGGCACTGAGAGCACACTGTTGCACGCAACCCCAGTGGCTGGGGTCGGTTCCATGGCCGGGAATCAAACCCAGGCTGCAGCAGTGAGAGCACTGTGGCCTAACCACTAGTCCTCCAGGGACCTCTGTGTATACTGTCTAGGCTATAATAATTAATAAGACAATAAAATAAACTAATAGCTAATTGACTTAAATTGGAAAATATAGTTAATAGCTTCACTACCGTAGCAATGATACTTTGTCTTAGACAGCTCCAACGCCAACGTGTTCATCTCATCACAGCAGCAGAAACAAAGCTGCCTTCAATTCCTACCCCCTCCATACAACACTGCTGGTCATTTGCTGCGAAGGAGGTGACACCTTCAGATATTTCTGTCATCCCTCCAGTGTGCTGTTCCAAAAGTTTAGAAAGCCTGTTCAGAAGAAAGCATATGTAAACCAGACTTTAGTGTGCAGACTGTAGTCAAGAGCTGGTTCCTTTTTCTACAGCACACACATATCCCTTAGCCTGATGACTCATCTACATGCATATTAACATGAGCATGTGTATCAAATGTACAGTACCTATTGAAAACGGTGGAAATTGCACAAACAATGATTCCAGGTGACTACACTGAAAACCCCTGACTTCCTGACATTTTACGGCACAATTATAATATATATCTACATCATTTCTGCAAATTATCTACAATTATCTACAAAGTCTGTGATGTAAATAACTAACCAAACGTTTTATTTATACATTCAGCTAGCATGCAAGTTATATGCTGGTGCCTAATAGGTTGATGAAGGTTAACGCGCTAATCACGATCAAGATATTTCATGACATACTACAACAAATTATTTTATATATGGGACTCCATGAACATTTTCTTTTTCAAACTAGTAACTATATCTTGCTCCAAAAAGCTCACTGTGTGGCAGTGTTCATTTCACTTCCTGTAATATAAACCAGCCCATGTTTGTTCATGGAAATACAGAGAGCCAAACCAACAGTAACCATAAAGATGTGTCCAGAAAAGTGTCGGTGGTGCATCTGAAGCTGAGAGTGTATGGTAATGCGTTCACTGTAGGCTCTAATTACTGCGGTTCTTCACTCCAGTACTGCAGACCATCAGATCCAATAAAAAAGCTAATTCGTAAGCTGCTCTTGAGGTTGATCAGATGCATTAGGAATTGTTAGAACCAGTAAAAAATGCAGATTCATAGCTTATAACCACACTGTGTAAGTGTAAAGAGATGATAACTATTTAGGTGAAGCACAGAATACATTAAATGAGCACCCAATTTTTGCAGTCTGAATGTTAAAAAAAAAAAAAACAAGGCTACTTAAAGAACATTGTGAATGTCTTGCCACTCTTTGAATGATTATACATTGAAGCTGTTTTATTTCTACTTAGCTGAAATAAAAAAAATTCCTTTTCTATACAACTGAATTGAAATGATTCTCTAGTAAATACTTCTCCACCTGAGCTATTCACAGGTAACAAAGCCTGTTTCAAGCAACAACAAAAAAATCTTTTTGCGGCTTCAAATCATGTTATTTGCCGTTTCCAGTCCAAACTCATTAGTGTTAGTGATTGAAAATCTGCCTAAATTGTGTTTATGTTATGCAGCTGGCCTCAAGTAGGACAGCAAGGCCAGATTGAATTGTTAAAACACACACACACACACACACACACACACACACACAAATTACCACATGAATGTTGCAAGAGCAGTCAGGCTTTGGATAGAAAGGTAAACAGGAAAGACAATCATCCATGTAATGCCATATTAAATCAGCTAGGGGCTGCAATCTAGCTGTATTCACTTGTTCACTTGTTATTCACTTGTGTGATACCTTGGTGCTGTAACCCACAAGGAGGAGGCGAGGGACAGAGCAGGGGGCACCAGCATAAACTAATGACAGAGAAGAACCGGATGGAGCATGTAAAACGTTCCCTTTTCCTTTTAATGCTTAAACTATTAATACTCTATTAGTTTGATTTCGAGCCAGTATTGTCCAATTGTAAAGCAGCCAACAAAGTGCTGCATTAGTAGTCAGCTTGTGTAAATTCACGGTACAGCTACAGTCTGGCAGAGGAGCTCCTAATATTTACACTCTAATTATACACATATTTTGTGGCTATAGTGGGGCATATGACCATGACCAGCCATCACCAATAAAGAGGACAGTCCACTGGAATACATTAACGTTGTTTATAAAACAGTATAAAATGCTCTTTTAGCTGCCTCACACTATTTATAACTGAGCAGTACTTAAGTGGCTAGTGAGGAGAAGCTCAGACTCGCACAGCTCAGTGTTCTGTTTATTAGGAGCTGAAAATATGATTTTAACACAAAGCAGCTAAGAACCTATCAGTGTTTTTAGTCTTGCGTGGGTGCCAAAATTTCATGCTGTAACAGGGCATACACAATGCCCCGCTCTGTATCTGCATCTGTATCTGCATCTGTATCTGTATTCACATTCACACCTTTTTATGGCCTAAACCAGAAAGGTTGCTGTTTTATTATTATTTTTTAATTAAGCATACCACTATGCTCCTGGAAACACTGTCGAAAAGCCCAGAGGTAGAAATGCCAACACTGGGCTTTTAGTAGTGTTTTGTGTATATACAGTACTGTGCAAAAGTCTTAGGCACCCTATTTTTTTTAGTATAAACTTTGTTATAGGTTTTTATTTTATGACTTCATTATCGAGTCAGTATATAAACATTTTAGATTTCTAAACCTTAGTTTTCCAGCACAAAATTAAATGTTACAGAAAAAATGTTTGGATGCCAGTAAAGAAAGCAGCATGTTACGTAAGAGACCACTTTTCAGACAAAGACTTTTCAAACATAATGAAGGCTGCTGGGTTTTCCTGCAAAAATAAGAAGCAATTGCGAAAGTCAAAGTCTCCAGAAGAACTGTGTCTGGTTCTGCAAGATGCTCAGTAAAACTCACAGCTGCACAAATTGTACCTGAGACTATTTTTTTGTAAAGAAAAAATCACACCAAATATTGATTTTGTTTCATGTCTTTTGAATAATTTCTGCTGCTCTTTATAGTATATTAATGTAGAAACATTTAATTTCATTATTTTTGAAGGCATCTTTGCTCTAGAGCATTCCTTTGCAGGTGCCTAAGACTTTTTCACAGTACTGTATATTTGCATAAGCCAAACCGAACTAATTTCTGTTTCGGGAGTTTCAGAAACACTGATTTTGTTCATACTCACATGCGTATGTTGATGAATGCCAATCACCGGTAAATTACCAGGCGCGTGCACAGCACAGCTGATTTGCATTTAGTGATGGCTAAAAAAACCTTCATAAAAAGGTAAAGCTCACAGAGCAGAAAGCACAAAATGAATACTAAACTGCCAAAAAAGAAGAAGTTCTCTGAGGCAGAAGCGGAAATGTTTGTGACTCACGTCTATGAAATAAAGATTTTTATTTAGCAGCATAACCAGTGGAGTCACAGCACCTGAAAAGGCCAAAATCCAGAGAGAAACCAAGTGCCCTGTCCTGTGCTGTCTTGGTAAAGCAGGGCGCTATGCTTAGCACGGTGAAGGACATTGCAGCAACTCTAAGAGAAATTAGTTCAAGTTTAAAACAAATATGTCAGGCACTAAAAAATGTGAAAAGGTGAAAATAAAGCTTGCTATGTAAATTAAATGGAGGGCTGGATTTCTCCCATTTATGCCAGAAACCTTTGCTTTTCAGAGGCACGATGAGGCACTGACTTGCAACAACCACGTCCTCACTACAGTCTTCATTTAAGGCTGGAGGAGGGATTCGCTCTGATGTATTGAGGCATGCAGCACATTAGGGAGTATACAGCTCATTGTAGGTTGAGACATGCCGCATCGCTCACTTACCTCTCTTTGAAACATGCCAGTAGCAAGCAAACCAAGCATGGACGAAACTTGGACATGCACAGGAATGGCTTAGTATCTTTTTGTCGGCTAAATCAGTGTTGCACAGGAATGAAAGAAGATGCCATGGCAAATGAAACCGATTTATAAGCCAGCTTTCATCCCCTGAAAAAAAACATACCGATCTCTAAATATCTGTTCCCTCCTAAGCTCAGCATGTGCTAACTCTTCCAGTAATATCATTTCAACCCTTTGCGCTGCCTCGGCTTACGGCTACCATATGCAACATTTTGTCTATTTTTTTTAGATTTAATATTTCTTAAGAGTCATTAATATGAAACAACAGGTTTACAAATATTAAATGTGTGTATGATTGAAATAAATAAAAATTTTAAACTACTGAATTAAAATTCAGTAACTCCTTTGCAAATTATGAGTTGAAGCTGATCAACTGAGGTTTACATTAGTTAGTCTTCTTATGTGTATTTTTTTTTTTTTTTTTTACACAACCTCAAGAGCACAAGTGGGATATGCACACTTTACCAAATTTACGGGATTTTCATGAATATCAAATTTCTTGTGTAAATGCTCGTACGTACAATTTGCAAATTATTCCATTCATATCCAGCTCGATAAATGATGCTCTGTGAATTCTGGCTCTGAGAGCTCCTCAACCTCATTTACATCACTCTCAACTACACATGTTCACACTGTCTTTAATCCAGCTTGCACAGCTATTTTTGTTTAGACCTGCCCACAATATTTCTTCTAATGAATTTATTTTTTGGGACTATTTCCCAAAATATAAAAAAAAATAGCCACATAATTGAAACCACCTCGACCCTGACCAGGCAGTTACTGCTGTAAATGCATCATGCAGCACTGCATGTTCACAGTAGAGAATGTGGTCTTTCTTTGTCCTGTGGGGTGACCACTCACTCACACCAGAGCAGGCAATGTTTTCCCAGTCTTCAATAGTCCAGTTTTGGTGAGCCTATGTCCACTGTGGCTTCAGATTCCTGTTCTTGGCTTACAGGAATGGAACCTGATGTGGTCTTCTGCTGCTGTAACCCATCCACCTCAAGGTTCAATGCGCGGTGCATTCTGAGATGCTTTTCAGTTCACCACAGTTGTAAAGAGCGCTTATTTAAGTTACCACAGCCTTTCAGTCAGCTCAAACCAGTCTGGTCATTCTCCTCTGACCTCTCTAATCAACAAGGCATTCCGCCCGTCATGTATCTGCATAATTTTATGCATTGCGCTGCTGCCAAATGATGGGCTGATTGGATAATTACATTCATGCGCAGGGCTACAGGTGCCCATCACCTCCCTCTCCCAACCCCCGCCCCACCCTAAACCTTTAAATTACTGGAAAACACTGAGTGGCCTACTGGATTTAGCAAAGGGCTGTAACACAGAGATAGATCTAATGTAGTGGTGAATCAAAAAAAACAAAAACAAACTTTATAGCCAAGTCTGTAGCTACGTTTCAGGAAATATTGGACCAGATACCAACAGTGAATACCAAATCCTGAGCACCAATGCTTTTCTTGTGTTTGCTCTTTTATTTTTCTATTGCACACAATTGTGCCTTGATTTATGCTTTTCATTAAAACTGAGTTACAGAACCACATTTAATGTTGTTCATGTGCAATGAGACATCTTTGTCTCATTTTTTTTCTACAGGTTACCACTTTGAGCGAACAAACAGCCAAACTGACTATACTAAACACTTATAATTCTAGCTGCTCTGGTCAACCTGATATTTCCATCATCAAAATAAGCTAATTCCAAAGTTCAGAGGGTGCTGTTACTAACAGTGACAACGGTTCAATTTTACTCAACTTGCACAGCGAAAGACAGAAAGAGCAGGAATTTCACACCTAAACAGATTTTACTGTGCCAAACATAAACATGCAACCAGAGGGATGTTCTGCTGTACTTTTCATGGCCCAGAGATTTGGGTGTTGTGGTCTAACGGTAGATCATTTCTTCGGTGCTCTCTTGTCTGAATAAGTCATAAGTAACTGGAACAGAATAACAAAAACACCTTTTTGGTCAAAATAATAAGCTTTACTCAATTAATCAAACACTGAATGAGATTTTTGGTCCAATCAAATATGGAGCATATCTAGCCTATTAGGTAAGCTAACTTAACCATTTTCTGATAATCAGTAGGCGATAATTATAATATCTGCTGGCTCTTTGGGCCAATGTACTGAGTTAAATTAAATTTTATCAGCAGATCCCATACTTCAGTCTCATTTAAATGAATTGCTTCTGCTCCATAAGCGGTATACCTAGGCTGTAATGAATAGGCTACTCAGCTCTCACACAGTCTCCTGTTACAATGGCTCCATCACTGGTGTAATAGGCGTCTTGTGTGCTATCACGTATGATTGATAACTGACTCATAATGGCTAACCTAAGAGTCAAAACCCATTAACCAGTCATCCAGGTTAATCCTGTCTGTAATAACTCCATTAATGATAACCGCTAAAATTCAATTTCATACCTACTGTTTTGTTCCTGGCAAATTTGCTACTTAACTAAACTCCATCTCATATGGACATTATCCATTCCTGCACTCACATGGGGTTAAAGTCCTCTCTCATGGTTCAGCAGAACCTCTTCTGCTTCACTGAAGTGATACTGCAATACATGAATTGATATGGTAGAGATGTTGCTTCGTTCTGTAGCTCCTCCTAGCATTTGTGTGACCTATCGTCTGACCACATCTGCCATGATTTCCACTTGCTGCCCCAAGCAACAGCAGCTCGGAGCAAACAGTGTTTAGATGTTTTCCCCTGTGACATTTGCACAATGCCCATTATGATTCATAGCGATGCAAGCCTCACTCAGCTCTCCCTGTAAGGACTCACACTGGCAGAATGACACTAGTTGCATTTTCTGTGCACTACAGAAGAGGGGGCAGTCTGCGTTTCAGGGATGGCCACTACTTCTGAAATTTTACTTTGCTACTACATGACTCGTGAACGCACCTATTAACGGGTCATTCTTCAGGCTTAACCCAAAAAAATGTTTGTTTTGGGCTTTTTTGTTGTTGTTGTTGTTGTTGTTTTAATCAAAGCATGATTTCCATGCAAGAATGGTTGGTGCTGAAACTGGTTCAGTGTCAGCGTTCAGTTACTGATGTATTTATGGCCCGTATGGACAAAAAACGCACGTTATGAACGTTCATTATCTAACAGTTTGCATGGATCATTATGTTATTGATCATAATCAATCGCGTCAGTGACCTGTGCTCAAATGTCATGTGAATCAGCACTCCTCCGAGAAAAAAAAAAAAAAAAAAAAAAACCGGCACCAACTATAGACTGAAAGCATCGGGAAGACGGTAATATCCAAATTCTGTATGTTTAGCATGTCTCCAAGGTCACGATCGAGCCGACTGACTTACCGTACACTCCCTCAGAGGAAATGCCGTCCAGGATCAGCGTAATAAAGCCCAAAATGCTGATAATCCCATCCATCTTTACTTGCATCTCCGCATATCTAGCCGAAACGAGAGAAGTGTTTCCTGGAGGAGGAGGAGGAGGAGGAGGAAGAGGAGGAGGAGGAGGAGAGCTGCTGGAGGAAGGCAGGGATCACACAGCAACCTCACAGAGCTCACGCGCCCATTGATTTGCGCTCGGAACGCTGGGAGACGGCTTTAATGAACGGCGCGCGCTGAATCCGGCGCCTGGTTTCCGCTCGGTCTCAAAACGAGTCCAAAAATCAATCGGTCCAATTTTTCGCACATGTGATCCAAACCGCCCTCAGACAAACGGCGGATGTGTGATATGGAGCTCGGCGGCGGGAGGATGTCGAGGCTAGCCCAGCTCTGCTGTGATGCCAGCTGATGACAAGCTGCACGAGGAAGCTAGTTCAGCGTCGAATAACGGCGGAGAGCTTCTGATTCACGCACATTTGCGTGTGATTCCAGACGCAGCTCGGCGGCAGATCGCAGATTACGGAGTTGTGATTGCAATTCCGAGCGTCAGTGTTATTCCTCGCATGGAGTCTGTGTGTCTGTCTGTCTGTCTGCCTGAAGCTCGCCCCCTCGCCGATCAGCGGAGAGCTCGCAGTGCCCAAGTTGCTCTCTGCTCTTTCTGTCTTTCTTTCCTTCTGTCTTTCTCGCAATCACCTCCGGAGAGCGACTTTGCTCCGGCACGGATGACGGAGACGGTTCGGCTCGTGACGCGACAGAAAGGCGCGTGCACCGCGCGTTATTTCTCGACGGCGTGTGTAACCGCACAAACGAAAAGGGGTAGAGGGGGGAAAAAAAAGTCCCTTTTTCCGCTCCTAGCAACAGCAGCAGCAGCATCCACTTCACGACGCGGCGGGGCTTCGGACCGTGCGGACCGTCAATCCGTCACATTGCGCAAGACGGCGCGCGCTATGGAAACGGAGTGGCGACGCACGCGGCCGCGCTCTGCTCGCTACGTCAACGAGAGCGCGCGCGTGACATTCGCAGCTCTCATCAGTATGGAAGACTACACACACACACACACGCGCGCGCGCACACACACACACACACACAAATGCAACGCACACGGAAGGAACCATCAGAAATGTAGCCTGGACGTGAAGGGGTGCAAACTGGAGCAGCACATCACCGTAAATCCTGAAGAACAAAATCACTGACGGTTTCTTCTTCTCTGTGTGATCCTGGCATCGTCTCAAACACCCATAATACAATGAAACGCATTCAGAACACGTCGCACAGTTATTACAGCATCCACACAGCGAGCAGCACTAAGATGGAATATATATATATATATATATATATATATATATATATATATATATATATATATATATATATATATATATATATATATATATATATCTCACTGTTTCAGGACAGATTGGACCGTCCAAGACAGTGCACTGAAATTATTTCATATACATATCATATCAACAGTTCGAATTATATATTCTAATATTAATATTATTGAATATCTTCCTGCAAATGGAAGGTGCCCCTCGGCCCTGTTTTGTATGAGACATATAATTAATACTGTACACTTAGTTCTTTTGAAAAAGTTCAGTATTGTTTCCTATCGGATTATCAATAGGTGCTCATTCAGAAAGGTCAAGAGGTATAACAGTTTGGGCTACTGGGTAAAACAGCGCCCCCTTTTGACGGTTGTGCAGTTTCATGTGGGAAAGCTGCACCCAATTCTGTCTGTATTCTTATACTATTATAACCAGAAGAGTTCATTATTATTATTATTATTGTTGTTGTTGTTGTTGACACACTAACATTTACATTTATGGCATTTGGCAGACGCTCTTATCCAGAGCGACTTACAAAAGTGCTTTGAAGTCTATCGAAAATACATTCTGATACTGGCTCACTGGGTCACAAACTAGGAATACCATCAATCCAAACACACACACACACACACACACACACCACATTGAAATTAACAGAACAATCAACAATGCTCACAAGGGGTATAATTCTCATATTCTCTCTCTCTTGCTCTCTCTCGCTCTCTCTCTCTCTCTTTGTCCATGATATGCTCATGACACACGTTACACTTGTGCATGTGTGCACTTGTGAGAGTGAATGCCATTCAGCTAGTTTAAGAATTAAACTCCCATATGTCTGTTGTTGATCATTCATTCTTTGTTTTCCTTTACAGTGATCCATCCTATATAGACAGAAGCAGCTCTGCATGAGGGAGGATCAGAGTTAAAGCTCCATCTGTCTAACACAGATTATCTTCTGCAATTTCCTGTCCTGTGCTCTTATACCATCAGAGGAATACGTAGCCGGCCTATATCTATTTAACCTTTTTATGGTATATGTGGCAGCTGTAAAAGTGATACATGAAGCTATGGGGAACTATGATCATATGAAACGATAAGTTATTTACACAAAGTCCCACACAGGAAGAATATGTTGTGCTTATATCACAAGGTATTATTTTTAATGGGGCACTGTAATTAAAAAAAGGCTAGCTTTAATTGTAAGGCACCCATGTGACTAATTCCATAGAAGCGGTCTTGCTGTGTTCAAGTGTAGGAGGCATTTTCTAAGCTGTCAATGCTAAAATAATAAGTATTAGCCTGCCTCGTTTTCCCTGCTAAGCTTCCTGTTCCTCTATGTCTACTGTCGACATCACTGCACAAATGTGGCATGTGAGGGGAATGATTACTTTGAACTTTTATCTGTACAACAAGAGAGTCTTTGTTCAGTCTCACCAGGGAGTTGTTCAAATTGGAATGACACAGCCCTGAAACACAGCCTCCAAGCACTCTCTGCAATTACCTTTTCTCTTCAGGAATACCGGTGAGTGTTTTTTTCTATGGATGGTACAACAAAGAAAAGCACTGGAAAAGGCTACAAAGGGGTCAGTGCTTTACTTGTTTCAAACAATTACAGATCATTTGTAATGAGTTCACTGGCCAAACACAATTTATTCCAGAGAGAAGTAGGGCAGCCACTAAGCTCGTGCAGGCTGAGTGAGTGCTTGTGTGCTCACCTTTATGAGAAGTCACTTACACTGGTATCTAATCATGCAAACATGCACACAATAAAGGTATGACTGCCTGGTTTATAGGCAATCGTTCCTACGTGCTTTCCTACTGAGCTACTGTCATTATAAAATATAGTAGATGTTAAGAAGGTGGGAAATGTCTAGTCTTTTTTCCAGAAATGTTCAATCAGGCATTTTCCATTTCCAAGATAGAGGTCTTTTAACATTTTAACTAAATCCCAAATTCATGCCTAGGGCTTTACTGGCAATATTCTAATGTTACTAAGGTGAAAATAGGCACAGCACTACATTACAATGAAGGGATATGGCCCATGGCTGCAAATATGACAGCCAAAGAAAAGTAGTTGGTTGGGAAAATGTGTCTTGTCCAAGTTCTAATCTGCTTCATGAAGAAACTGTAAATGAATCAGTGAACCGTGGAATGAGGTGATAGATTTTAATCAAGTTAACAGTCCCTGAGAGATTATTTGAAAGTGTGGGGTAAAGCAAAAAGCAGACAATGGCCATAACTTTGCTATGTGACACTTCCAAACAATCAATGTACAGTATATATGCAGCTATATATACTATATATACAGCATTAAAACCACTGACAGGTGAAATGAATCACATTGGAGGCAGTGTGATGCTCTGGGAAATGTTCTGCTGGGAAACCTTGGGTCCTGGCATTTATGTGGATGTTACTTTGACACGCACCACCTACCTAAACATTGTTGCAGATCAAGTACACCCCTTCATGGCAACGGTATTCCCTAATGGCAGTGGCCTCTTTCAGCAGGATATTGTGCCCTGCCTGCAAAAATTGCTCAGGAATGGTTTAAGGAACATGACAGAGTGTTCAAAGCGTTGATTTGGCCTCCAAATTCTCCAGATCTCAATCCGATCAAGCATCTGTGGGGTGTGCTGGACAAACAGGTCCGATCCATGGAGGCCCCAACTCTCAACTTACAGGACTTAAAGGATCTGCTGCTAAGGTCTTGGTGCCAGATACCACAGCACACCTTCAGAGGTCTTGTGGAGTCCATGCCTCGACGGGTCAGAGCTGTCTTGGCGGCACAAGGGAGACCTACACAATATTAGGCAGGTTTAGTGTTATGACTGATCGATGTATGTGTAACGATCTGCATAAACCTCTCGGATGTTTTAAAAATGTTTAAATGTCCCAATAAAAACATCAGTTAAAAAAGAAGTTTAGCCAACAGAACAGAACTGACTGAAGCAATCAGCGATTATTTCCCCGCTGATGCAGGAGCAGACAGAGATCAGTCAAGTGAAGAGACTACGATGAAGCTCATGTTTAAATGCCATGAGTGACTTTTACCTCAGGTGTCGAGACTGATATGGATGATGCTGATTATCAGTGATAACTCATTTCCCATTGGCAACATGGAAAATTTGGCACTAACGTATTATTTTTTTAAGTAGATTAAATTATAAATGTAGAGTGCAATTGGAATTAATAAATCTTTAAATGTGATTTTCTCCTTTCACCTTTGGGGGCAACCCAGACATTAAAATCCTAGAACTTTACTTATATTTCAGTTTAGGATCAACATGTAGAAACCGGGCAGTTGAAGATTGGAAAAACATTGCCTGGTCTTTTTCCAATCTTCAACTTCCAGGTTTCAGTGAACCTGAGCCTCAGAGTCCTGTTCTTGGTTGACAAGAGTGGAAGCCTATGTGGTGTTATAGTGTTGTAGACCATCTGCTGCAAGTTTCTGGACATTCTAAGATGCTTTTCTGCTCACCACAGTTGTAAAGAGTTGTTATTTCAGTTACTGTAGAGTTCATATCTCCTCAAACCAGTCTGACCAATCTCCTCTGACCTCTCTCAACAACAAGACATTTCTGCCCAAAGAGCTGCCATTGACTGAATATTTTGTTGTTGTTGTTGTTTTTGCACCATTCTATATAAACCGTAGATCGTGTTGTGCTTGAACATTCCAGATCACCAGTTTCTGAAATACTCAAACCAGTAACCATGCCAGATTCAAAGTCACTGAGATTACATTTTTTGATGATTGATGTCAACATTATTAACATTAACCATGCAGATACATTAAGCTCTTGACCTGTATCTGCATGGCTTTATGCATTGCAATGCTGCCACATGATTGGCTGAGTGGATAATTGCATGGATGTGCAGGTGTACAGGTGTTCCTAACAGAGCAGTTGGCGATTGTATATGAAGGAAATGGTTATCTGAGTAAGTCGGTGAAGAAAAATGTAACTGATCTTACAAAGTAATCTGAAGGATAATGTCACTAAAATAAACATTCAGATTAGTACATTTAGTGTACTCTGTAGCTCAGTAAGAACTAATTTGCTGTATTGTACTGTGCACTAGCTTTTTTTTTTTTACTGTGCATTTTATTTTCTTTGTGCCAAACCACCTACTGATATTTATATTTTTGTACCTCTCTGAAAGTCAAGCATGATATACATAAATACTGTATCATTTAAACCTGCTTGAATGAGTCAAATTCATTTGCACTGTAATAATTCTTTATCTTACTGCGGATGTGATGATTATATATGAATGAGAATTGTGTAACTGAGCGCAGTAAAAAAACCAAAAAAAAAAACTCAAAAGCAATAACAGAATGCAATGAAGTATGCTGAATGTAAGCAATGCTCCTGAAATATAATCAAGTAAAAAGTTTTGTTTATACAGCATCTGCATAGAACATGTGTTTTTTTCTTTATTAGTAGCACATATTATAGCTGGGCCACAGATTATTGTATGGTGTAAATTAGATTCACAAAAGGATAAGTTTTACCCAGAGAAGCAAGCTTCATAATCTTTGCAGTATGGCTAAAATATGGTAAGGACCCAAGGAACTAAATGAAGCTATCATTTTTTTACATTACGTGTAAGGCATTTGCATCTGAACTATATCGCTTCTGTTGGTATTAGTGAGAGTTCTCAGTTTAATTCTAATTTAATTCTAAGCTTTATGGTTTAATATTGGACGCCAAACCTATTAGTATTCAGCGAAGCCTCTTCCATCTACAAATCAAACATAAATTGGTTTTAACAAATAGGTGTGAAAATCTTACATTCTGTCTAGACTATCAGGCCAGAGAGGATTGTCTCAAAGGACGGAGGAGAGAGGTAGTCATCCAGGGCCCCATGAGCCTATCCTGCGCAGCTGTGTACTCACATCTGCATCAACTAATATTATAGCAAGATATTGAAATGGACGTTAAGATAAAATTCAGAAATTATTTTCAGATCAAGCACTAATGTTAATGTAGTGTGCTTTGCCAATAAAACAGCGAGGAATGCACTTGTTTTCCTTAACCAGGAAAAGGCTATGATGAGAATAAAGGTGGTGTGTATATCTTGTAAAAAAAAAAAAGAAAGAAAAAGTGGCCTGTCAGAGAGCATATAAGAGATTATTGTGTTATTGATCATAGAGAATGAATTTTCAGGAGATAGAAACAACTGCTGTATGTGAGTATATGTTATTTGTATTTGCTCACTTTTCATCATAGTGTCTTTTTAAGCCTCCTCAAATAGGCCTACTATGAAATGTTATGTATGAAAATGTAATATGAAGTATGTGCCAGACCTGCTCATATTTCTATATCAATAATAAACTACTGTTTATGTAGATTACTATTTAGGCCTGCATTATAGATGGGCATCCATATTTCCATACTGTTACGCTGTCTAAAGATGTCTAAAACCTTAGTAGCTAAATGTGTTTTTTTTCTCACAATTTGATCAGATTTTGTTATAGTTAAATGGCTTAACAAAACAAACATAAGCTTAATAAATTGTGTTTGCAATCAATAGGGATGTAACCAAATACCTTATTCGGATTGAACAGATGGAACATTTAACAGGTCTAAATGGATGTAAATACAGATACGAATACTGTAGGATGCAAACCAGTCTGGATTTATTTTAGAAAGCTTGTCAGAAGAGTTCACAGGGTGTCTAGCTGAGACTAGAAGTTTTAATTCCCCCCATTAGGTTGAGGCCACACCCACTTTGAGTGTGTTACACCCCTAGAAATCAGATGCAGGCTGTCAAAATGCCTCCAATGCTCCTGTGCTTTCACGTCATCATCGATACAGAGAATAGCCCTTATACAGGGACAAAGTTTGAGAGTGAAGAAAATTGAAGAGACAACAATGGGGCTTAAGTTTTAAGCCAAGACATGCCACACAATTTCCATGCTATTTGGGTGAAAAAATATGGATTGTGCAAAAGATGAGATCAGTTACCATACTGCCATGCATTCAGATGCTTGGCACTCAAAAGAGCTCTAATGTAACACCATCTAGCCCTTCATTAGCAGTCTCTTTCTTTCTTTGGATACTGATGAACATTAAGAGCGCTAAAACATGGCAAAAGGTGGTATGACTCAGGTGGTATGATTCAGATTCTCTGGTTAATTTATACATTATAGTCAGATAGTCCCATTTCCTGTACCCCTGCAGCTGATTCTAAGCAATTGCAATCTAATGGCTGTCATGAAAGCTTTTTTTGTAATGAGTGTGAGTATTTGTATTTATGTGTCAGCTCTTCTCTAATTTCAGAAGCTTGCAGCCAGTAAATGTGCCGAGGCTAATGCGTTGTTAATGGCTGAAATTAATGCCTTGTTGTAACAATAATGCTAATGCTTAGTAAATGTAAACACTACTGTTTAAAAATGTTCGTTTCTGAGCATATTTAGAAAGGCAGGCTTGACATATACTGTATATTAGTGTTGTAAGCAGTGGTGTAAGCATTAATGCCGCAGGGCTATACCACAGCAAATAGCCACATGTGTTTCAGGAATAATCAGAGATGTGTTCTTATTGATGTTATTGGTTTCAAGTCCTTCGAAACCCAGGAAAAACTCTGGCCTTTAAACCATGACTTTAATGCAATGCAGTGTATTTGATGTACAAAAAATGAAGAGATGGAGCTGAGGATTTCGAAGCCTTTATAAGGCCTGATGGAGAAAGTACTTGTAAGTGTAGAGAGATGGCAAGCCAGCTGAAATCTGACTGGCATTCTTCAAATTTATCAGGTCTGACTTTCCTCTGCAGCATATGAGCTCATAGTTATTGCCTTGTTAGCAATATCCTGTGATTCAAAAGAACCAGCGTTTGCTTGGCAGGTGCATGGCTCGAGTAGAAGCTAGGCATATCTTATAATACCAAGGATACACAAATCTATTTATTTTAAATGATGTTGCTTGTCTGTACTATTGTGCCCATAGTGTCTAATGAGCCATGGTTTAAAGCCACAGAGCGAGAAATTCCAGATCCTTTGTCCTCACCCACAAATCCTGTAGCAGCGCTGAACTCTAAAGCTAAGAGAGGAAACCCTAACCAGGATCTAACTTGGAAAAGTCTTAAGTGAATCCCAGAAGAACCCAGCCAAGCAGAGGCTCTGATCTAGCGGAGTCATAATTATAGCTCTCTCTTTGCTGGACTCAGCACTGTTGACCAGCCGTGTGTGTGTGTGTGTGTGTGTGTGTGTGTTTTATGTCTTGGTGGGGACCAAATGTGGGATGGGAAAATGTGACAGTTTTGGGGACATTTGGCTGGTCTCCACATGGCAAACTTTTAAAAACTATAGTTTTACAAAAAAAAAAGAAAAAGAAAAAAACATTAAACACTAAAATAGCCAAAATGTTTCCTGTTGATTAATGTTAGGGTTAGGTTTTGGTGTAGGCATAGCAGTAATTATCTCCATTAGTAATTATGTCAGTGGAAGGTAGTGCACTGTGTATTTCTTTGCTGATATATTCCTGATCCATTCATCATGATGTAAAGGAAATGGGTGATGCCATTATTCAAGTGTAAGAACCAGTGTATATGCAAGGTTCCAATGCATCTACAGTTACATGTTATATTTATATATATATATATATATATATATATATATATATATTTGTGGACTTGTGCTCAGTCTACAGCAAGAATCATAGTCAATGTCCACAGCATGGGTCAATACAGAAATACAGAAAGAGCTTCTACACTGTAGCTATACAATCTGTAAATGCCAAATGACAGTGTATGTTCATGCCAAACTGTAAAATGTTTTGCATTTGAAATTTGGAATTGAACTGTGCAATTTTCTGAAAGTGCAATATTTCAACTCTGCAATATCTCTTTGTTGGTGCAATATTTTAACTGTGCAATATTCTTTGAGGCCATATGTACAATAAGTGTAAATACCTGTATATGTTTATTTTATTTCATTTTATTTTATTTTACTGTTTGCACTGAGAGTACTCACTCAATTTCGTTGTACATCCGTTGTTACAATGACAATAATGAATTATTTACTTACTTACAAAACAGAACAATCTATGATCGAAAGGGGTAACCTGGTGTCTTCTTAAAAAACAGGATACACATGTATGAGAGTTTATGTAAGAGAGTTAAAAACGGGATGTGAAAGAGGTTTCAGGTAAAGGTATATAAGAATGCCCTTCTGAAGAGTTGGGCAGCTTTTGTCTGCAGACAACTGCTCGGCTTTATTTTTTGAAAGATAAAGTCTAATGGCGTCAACACCCAGGCCCTCCAGAGTGATCTTTGAGCTACACGAATGGCCACAACAGTAACAGACCAATGACAGGACATGGTGTGGAGACAGGACCAAAACAATGGCACAAAGCAATGTAAACAAAAGGCATATGGAGGGACTCAAAACAAAACATAAAAGCAGTGCTCATTGCACTCAGGACCGCACTGTGCGCTGAGGGGAGGAATTCATGATACCTGCTAACTCTGTATGCCATTTGGGGGACCTGGAACAGAAAACTGCTCAAAGAAAAACAGGGGAATCAGATGCCTTCAAACATGTTAGATGTAACCAAGTCATTCACCACTGCAAAAAAAATAAAAATTTGATGGATATAATAAACATTCACTGGTAACGCTTTATATTACAATACCATTATTCCAGTGAAAGAACCAGTGTTACAACATTGTACCGATGCATGAGTTAGACGTAGCCACCAGGAAAATCAGCTAAAAAAAACCTGTGTATGTAATATCAATAACTCAGAATACAGTCTGATCCATCTGACACCGAAATATCGTTTGTTTGCAAGGTCAGTGTATATCTTCTCTATTAACCCATGATATACACACATACACAAACACACAAATAGTGTAGAACATGAAAGATTAGGAGGAATAGAAGAGATGGAGGGAGGACAGAGAGAGGAAAGAAGAGAACAGATAATGAACTTGTTATTCTCTCAATGAACATAAGTTCACTGACTGTTCTCATGAAGGCAAAGAGAGCAGCCAGAGCTCATATGGTTAGAATAGTTTGGAAATATGTGACTAGAACATATCTGATGCTCAAACAATTTAATAAATATATTCACCAATTATATACATATACTGTTCTGCCCTGGGACAGTTATTATGTACATATATTTTAGCATATCTGAAATTAGATTTTATATAATTAGCTGTACCTCTATCAACTATAATCAAGACTAGGGAAGTAATCAAGTATGAATACAGAAGGATGTCAAGGCATCTGATTAATTTAAAAGTGAAGTGACGTGTAGCCAAGTATGGTGACCCATACTCGGAATTTGATTAGAGGCGTGTGATCTGGGACGCAGCAAAAAGTCTCACGAGCAGGCAATTTTTACTTTCATGAAAAAAACTGCCCTGTCAGATACAGTATGAAGCTCACAGAACAAACAAAGGCCATGGTCATGAGGTGCTGCCCCGTGTACCCACGTCAGTCCTTCATTCATCTTTAGTAACTGCCTTATCAGGGTCACAGTGCTTTAAATTAGGCTACTAGTTTGTTTATATTTTGGGAAATAGAACCAACTAAAATCAGTAGAAAACATCACAGGCAGGTACAAACAAAAATAATAACTGTTTGAGTAGGATTTTAAAAAACACTCATCCCTAGCTGAGCCCAATTATGAACTGTCAGAGCTGAACTGCTGACAGTGCTGGCATTTCTACCTTTATTTGTTTTTCCCAGTGTTTCGCAGTTTGGTATTGTTCATTAAAAAGAAAAAAAAACAGGCCATGCTCACTTCAGGTTTAAGTCTGAATACAGCTACAGGTACAGATATTTGAAGCACTACACAGATACAGGTAGCGTTACAGCCCTAATCGAGACACGTATTTCAGTACAGCGTTTTGGGATTGGGGTCATGTGTTTTTCTCCTCTTCAGGAAAAGAAAATAAATAAATTAACAAAAATGGTAAACAAATCTCATGTTTTATTCACTGAATATTGGTCAGCAATTATTCCAGAGTATATTAATGAGCTCAGCTAATATACAGTTTAGTCCAAAAGTCTAAGACCACTAGCGGATATTTAATTTAATTATATTATCAGCAGTAGCCTGAGGTAGAAATTTGTCCATGAATTTAAGAATTTCTTAGTATTCTGTATCTCCCCCTTTTGCTATAATGACAGTGCATTTGAGCTGGCGTGGACTCCACTAGTTTGTACAACCTGATGATTCATGTTATATCACAAATTTCACAAATCACAAATTTGCTTACATTTAAATAGGGACCTAGAAATAATCTTGATTATTAAATATTCAAGATATTGAACATTTACTTTATTTGGCTTAAATATTTCAACATTCTAAAACTTTCTGTTCATTTCCAATTTTAAAAGTTTTTTTTTTAAATCCCAGATTTTCAGTGTGGTCTCAGATTTTTGGACTCCACTGAATATTTCTACAAAGTAATCATTTACAGTTAATGATAAGGTAAATGAACATATTTGAGTATTGTGAGAGCTGAAAGGCACTCTGTGGTGATATCCTACACAATAAGAATTAAAGATTAAACCTAGACCAGAAATGTGAGTCCCACAAGTCTCCACACATAGGGGAAATTAATAGTTATATTATATATACTTTTTCAGATAGCCTTTAAGAATGCTTTGACAAAAGGAGAACGTATTGAAGTCATTCTCATGGCTGGATCGGGAAGCTGTCAGGAGGTTGCATGCATTACACCAGATGTGTTAAGACGAGTTCATCACGAGTGGGAGAGACGGCTCCAGGTGTGTTTAATCTCCCCTATGCATGGAGATTTTTGAAACACCCTGTGCAGAATGAGAGCCCTGTACACACTTAGGGAGAAACCGACAAACGTTCTTGTTAAGATACAGGCAATAAAGGAATGTAAAGAAGTGCCTCCACAGTCAGTGGGCTTTTAACACCGCCACTGTAAAAGTACGTGTCCACTGGTGGAAGAGGATGAAAGGTGATAGGAGTCCTGACCCTCTTTATCCACCATATCGATCTCTACACTCTGACGACCTCCTAAAGCTGAGCACACACGTCTAATCCCATTTACAACTTATCAGATGATCCCACTTCTCACGTTTTTAATGGTCTTGGCTTTGTCCAAAAAGCTTATCATCTAGTTATTTACAGTCTGCGACCAGTAAACAGAGACATCTGCTTTGTGTGCTTTAACTTCCATTTTACTGTTGCATTCACACTTACTGTGAGTTGAGTAGTTACTTTTATTTAACACAACTTGAAGCACATGCCATGCATCTAGATTTTGGAGGACTCAACAGCGAAATAAATGCTACTGAACTAATTTTCACCATCTCATCAAAAACTTTCAGTGTAGATTGATTCCTACAACAGATGGTTTCTCTTTAAAAGAGGGTTCCAAGTACCTTTTTTCCCTAAGAGTATAGTGTTATGAATAACCATGAGGAACACTCTATCACATAAAAAAAATGACTTTATTCTGAACATACCTGGATAAACATACAGACACGTGCTGAAGAGGTTTCTGCTCCAATGTTCAGGTTATCTCTGAAAAGTTTAATTTCCAGGAGCTTCTTGAAGATTATGAGGGAATCTGCCGAGCAAATTAAATTGGGTAGATCATTACGCTCTAGAACCATGAATGAGAATGAGTTTTAGATTTAGTGCATCATGGTGGTAGAGAGGTCAAAGCACAGATCCTTGATGTAGATCAAAGTTTACCTGTTGTGACTTGCCCCTTTCCATGATATCCTGCAGAATCTGTTCAAGAGATCAGACTCTATTCAGCTGAGTGCAGTTTCTGTAGTGCCGAATTAGAGAGGTTGGCCAGGAGAATCAGTGAGAAACAGCCTTTCAATTATATGTTATTAATTATTAATCGAATGTGATAAGCCTCTCTTTAAATGGTAAACTTTTTATTTTTATGACTGCCTTTCTCACTTTGAGGACTATAATTCATCAATGATCATTTATTTTTTATTGGCATATTCTGACTGGTGTCAAATGACATATTAAGGGAAGGGTTGCAGAGCAAAGGGAATAAATGTGTATGGGTCTTTGGTAATAATCGAATTTGACAGATGTGTATTTCTGATCTGTGCTACTATCTCATTGCCCCACATGAACATGCCCCACATGAACATGGTCCATCGTACTTATAAAACATAGCAAGCATGGATGGATGAAATACTAGCATAGAGCATTTTCAGCACATGGAAAGGTGAAACTGTACTGAAGTAAAATCTTCTTCACACAAATGCTTTCAAGTAAATAATCACTGAACAAAGAGGTTATGGAGATGGGTCATTGCACACTGCTTAACACAGAACTTTTCAATTTCCTCGTGAATGGATATATGTGAAAGTGCGCAACAGCAAGCACTGAAGCCTATTCATCAGTTGAATATTTTCTTTTCAAATGATAGTAGTACCTTTTAAGGATGTGCAGACTGTGGTCATGACAACAAGGTTATACAAGGCATAGAAAGTTTGGCTATGTTTTATCTGAATCCCTTAGCTCCAGCTCATATCCTCTATTATGACCAGTATTGTATTAATATATTATAAAAGAGGGACACAAAGGACATTTGGGTAATGTCCTTTAGGTAATGAAAGACTGTTGAGGACCAAGGACAGTACTGCCTATGTATGATAAAGTTTAATGAGCTAGCAAAGGAACATATGGCTCTGAGATCACTCCTGAGTAGATTATTACAAAAAATATCAGAAATGGTAAAAGAAGTGATCCACAACTAAGCAGTTCTACAAACACAACAAGGCTAAATACATAACAAGGCTTTCATAATGCTAGTTATATCACATTAGAAAAACAAGCAAAAGAGAATCTAATCTAAAATCCTAAATCTAATCCTGTGTGCTTTTCAGACCCTAGTTGAGCTCTGTCACTGATCAGGTACAGCTCAGAAAGATAAAAAGGCTCAATTACAGAATTACTTACTTGCTTTTACACTAATTACTGTGCAGCTGTGTGCTGTACGTTTGCATGCCGACCACAGCTAATCATCTCTGCTTGTTTTGCAGTGACGTCTCAGTGTTTAAATGAATGAAATTTAAAATGAGGTGATGCTATTGTAGTGCCCACTGTTACAGTGACTTTGATGTTCCTCTTCATAGTTTACCTTTGACCTCTTAGACACACACACACATACAGTACTGACACACAATTGCCTTTCAAAAAGGGTCACAGGATATCTAGCTCTGTCCATAAGCACCTGAGTAATGGAGCAAGTGGAGCACCTGCACATCCACTTCTGTTAGAGGGGGAGCAAACACTTCTGTTCTGAAGCCAGCTTCATGCAACAATTGCTAAGAGATGGAAGTGTTTCGCAAGCAATGACTGTACTCCAAGTCATTCAAAATGAAGTCAATCAACTAAGGGCAACATTTTAAATGAATTCTTCCTGAATTATTTAATTAATTCAATTAATAACTATTTACTATGTCTAACATTTGCTTAAATGGAAAATAAGTAAGAAAAACTGTAGTTAAAAATAAATAAATAAATAAAAAATTGCCTTGGACCTCAGCCACCCCAACTTTGCTCCTGCCCTTTCACATAAAATCAGGAGGCCATGGCTCTCAATCTGAATAGCCGAAGATTGGAAATCTGTTCTTTTTCCAATATTCAACTGTCCAGTTTTTGTCAACCTCTGTGCACTATAGCCTCAGAGTCCCATTCTTAGCTGAAGGGGAACCTGATGAGGTCTTCTGCTGCAGTATCCCATCCACCTCCACCTCATGGCTCAATGTGTTATGTGTTCTGAGATCCTTTTCTTCTCACCATGACTGTAAAGAGTGGTTATTTGAGGTACTGTACACTTCCTGTCAGCTCTAACCAGTCTGGCTATCCTTCTCTGACCTCTCTCATTAACAAGGCATTTCTGCCCGCAGAACTGCCACTCACTTGTTTTTTGCACCATTCTGTAGGAAAACTTCGAGAGACGTGAAAATCCCAGGAGATTCTGAAATAACCAAACCAGCCTATCTGGCACCAACAAACAAGCCACGGTTAAAGTCACGGAGATCACATTTTTCCCCCATTCTGATGTTTGATGTGAACTGAAGGCCTTGACCTGTATCTGCACGATTTTGTGCATTGCGCTGCTTCCACATGATTGGCTAATTAGATAATTGCGTGAATGTGCAGGTGTACAGGGGTTTCTATTAAAGTGGCCAGTGAGTGTATATAACTCTCCAGTGACACACAATATCGTATGGTAAAGTCATTACTCAAGAATACAGTATTTAATTATATTTTATTTTAGCTTATCCCATCTCTTGTAAAACTATGTCTGGATGAGCATCTGTGCAAACAGTGAAATCGGCTACATCAATCCCACGATTCTGCAGGAAAAGCAGATTTCCAGTAATTTACTATAAACAGCTAAATCTGTCACATGTGAATCCAATCCAGGAGCCAACACCAATCCACAGTCTAATCCAGTCCAGATTAGCTCGCTCTCACTCACCTGTCAGTTGAACTCACCTGTTTCCCATTAACCCTCATTCACTTCTGAGTATTTATACCTTTTTTTTGTGTGCCTTTCCATTGTGCACTTCTGAATGATGACATTCTATGTTCGTTATTTTTGCTGTTATTTGTCTGCTGATTTTGATCACATTTACATCCATCTACTTCCACCTCATGACAAGAATGCAGCACAATATTTGTTGTACATTTGTAATATGGGATGTTATTATTTGACATGGCTGTCAAAATTACAGCAGTTTCTTTTTTTTTACAGTTGGATAAAAAAAAAGTTGTTTCTGAATTTCATGTTGCCATAAGTTTTGCCAGGAGTAATGAAAAAAAGGCATTGAACTGGTCTAGAGGTTTAGCAAACCGCATATTTTCCACGTCATTATGAAGCAACATGCCGTGAAAGTGGAAACAATTTGATCCAATATGATCCAGGTTTCGACAAATAAAATGATTTATTATTAATAATTTTCTGGATTTTTTATGGACAGAACAATAACGTAAGTGTAAGAGTTTCATTGGTCTTCACGGATTTTACAACAGCTTCGAATGCAGCTCATCCAATTAGAATACAGAGGCGAAAATATCTGTTTTATAATAAGAGGTTTCACACTTTCAGTTTTCATTATTTGTTCTTAATCTTGCTTCTTAAGAAATGGATTAAGTCATTATTACTGCACTGTGCTGAAGTCTGTGATTCTATGACAGTTTAGCTTCTGCTCAGTCTAGCCACTGTGTTAAACAGATATCTAAGATCATTCTGACTGTCTTTTATATGCAGACCATGCAGCTGTCGAAAAGTGTTTATAATTTATCAAGCCATCCTCCATGCATTTCAAAATACAGCCAGATTTGATTTCAGCCAGCTTTGTTCTGCTTTTCATGCAGCTCACTGGAGAGTGCAGGTATGGTGATTACAGCATGAGGTAAATTTTTCTCTCTAATCAGTTTCTTTTAGGATATGTACAACAATATCCACAATGGTGGTGTTCAGTCAATTCACTCATAAATAAAAGTGGATTAGGTAAAGATACATGTGTGAGATCAATATTTTTTCACAAATGAGATTATTATCTGCCAGTTCCTATAATGAGTAGCATAATAAATATTATTGACCAGAGGCAGTTTGTATGGAACAAGATTGTCTGATGTAACTTTGCCCAGCAGCAAATAGATCTAATTAACATCAATAGATAATTAACACCAGCTCCAAGAGAAGTTGCAGACTATGACAGTGGCACCTGTGACACCAGTGACACCAGTGACACCTCTCGCCCCCTGTATGGGACTGTGGAGACCCTGTGTAGCTCTTTCAGCAGCAGACTGCTACACCCCCAGTGTAGGAAGGAGCGCTACCGCAGGTCATTCATACCAGCGGCTGTCAGACTTTACAACACTGCATTACAGTGATGTTCAGATGTGCAATATTGTATAATTTTATATAATTTTATTTCTTTTATTATTCCTAAGGTGTATATATAGTTATAGTTTTAACTTTTCTTTCTTCCTTCCTTTTCTTTCTTTCTGCACTTTAACTGTCTGTGAGCTGCTGTGATAAGTGAATTTCCCCACTGTGGGATCAATAAAGTTTATCTTATCTTATCTTATCTTATCTTATCTTATCTTATCTTATGTGTTTCCTATACACAAGTACATTAAAAAATGTCAGTCTTAATGTACCATTCTCATTATCCTATTCTCTCAGTATTAAAGTCACTTACACACAACTTTATCTACTGTAACTTGAATCTAAGTGATTCAACACAGACTCATCCAAGAGATGTAAATAGTAATAAGACTAAAGGACTAAAAGGATGTTACTGGCACTAAGAACAAGTTTCTAATGATCTTGCTGGCTTTACTGTCAGAGCTCAGAGTTATTATGCTAACTGCATCCACAGCAGCAAACAGTGATTCATAGACAGACTTCTGAATATCATTAATCTCACTTAATATCCTGATGAGCAAGTCTAAATTGTCAACCTGGCTACATGTCTTACATGTAAAATTACATGTAAAAAGCATTGCTTATATGCTGCACTCAACAGCACAGATTAGCTGAGGATCCACAACAGTGTGCTTGGCTGGCAAATTTATGCTGCTTCAGCTAGAGGTAGCAACTTCTATTTCCCAACCTCCAACCAGGAAAAGCCAAAGAAAGTGCCCCCTCAACTTAAAATTCCTACTCGCAAACTTGGGGTAGTGTTCTCAACTACGATTTTCTTCCCAGTTTATGGAGTGATGTCAAATCAACGTGGCTGCATATAGCGTCAGATGTAATCAAAGCAGTACGTCTTACCTTTTAACCCTGAGTTGTGCTGTATGTACAAGTATTTGCTTTAGATCAATCAACATACAGACATATTCGCTTTCAAGAAGAAGAAGAAGCCTTTATTTGTCACATACATTACAGCACAGTGAAATTCTTCTTTTGACATTTTGCTAAATCTAACATTGACTATACAGTTTACTGTTTGAAGAGGAAAATATACATCACTCATCACCGTTAGCTGACTAATGTGTTGCAAAAGCGACATCATTCTGACCTGCGATTTACAACTTATGAGGTAAGTCGAATGCAGCATTAGTATGCAACCCGCAGAGCTCAGTTTACACATAGCCCCAAAGGAGTCTAGTTCATTTGTGTAGGTTGAGAAATTAAACAGTTCCCAAAGCTGTGGATGGCATGCTCTAATCTTATTGCATCTTTTCTTCCTCAGTGAGAGTAATTTTTATACATTCCTAGCACCCTATTTCTGTAGAACACTATGAAACTCAATGGTGCCCATTAGCTTTGAGTCAGCCTTTCCTCTTTCCTTATCATTGTTAGCCTTGTTAGATACAGTCTGACTCCACATGCTGTTTGTTAAGTTTTCTGTGAACTTGCACTGTGTAGTTTTTCCTCTCAGTAAGCAACACAGTTCTACTCAATGTACTTAATGTAGTTTCGTGTTTAGAATTGTCCTTGTCTAATTCTTTAAGGTGCGTTAGTCAAGATTATTCAACATTGATCAAGATTAGGTCTTTAGTGGTTAAGTAGTGAAGTTCAGTAACATGTGATATTTTTACTCCTGGAGCCTAAACCCCGCCCCCTGGACCAAATCCCCTCCCCTACCCCCACCCTTGTACACAAAACTCTCCAAAAATCTAGATCGGCCAGAATACTTCAATTAGAGCTAGCATAAGCAAGGACTATCATGGCATCACTTTCTAGCAATGGGGTAGGCTGTCTATTTAGTACGGGCCTTGCTTTACTTCGTTATTTACATATATTGTGCAGTATATGATAGAATTACCTAATGTTTGTTGGCCCATATTAGAGCAGAAAATATTACCTCACAAGCAGATGAATACGTACCTAGCATTATGCTAACATGAAACATGAAAGACATGAAAATCGGCTCATCCTGAAAATGATCAAGAATCCTTTCACTGTCCTGTTTTTGTTCTTTGTCAGGGGACAGTTTTTCAGCTGTCACTACTGCTGTTGGCTCATTAGCATCATTATCTGCATGGGAGACAGTTATCTAGCACTACATGCTATGAAGATGTTAGTCCAAAGCATTGCCTTACCTAAAAATGCATTTACTTGATTTGTTATGGTTTTAACCGTTTCCGCCATATTTTTTTCTTTCTGAACAGAGTGAGATGGAGGTGTGGTGAAAGGATGTGAAGGGAGTGAAAAAACAATTGATATGAAATCTTCAGACTGATCTCACAATGCTATGATCCAAATTTTATGATGATTGGACAAAATTTGTGAGAGAAGAAGCAAAAATAATAAAAAACCCAGTTTTGATTGAATTTCAACATGGCCTAGTTCCTGTTTGGCAGATCACAAATCCATTGCATGTCGAAATCTCGAATCAATAGAAAGAAAAATCATAGTTGCAGGTTAAGAAGTTCTTGTTACTAGTTATGAGCAGTTATGAGTAGTTTTACTAATTTGTGAGTTATAGCACCCCTTTAGGGGATTTAGATAAATCTTCATGAAGTCCATTAGAATAGGATCATTTACTCTACAAAAGTTTGGTCTAAATCAATCACACAGCTGCTGAGATATGCCCTCACTTACGGTTTGGTGACTTCATCAAATTCATTTGCATATTATGGATGAACTATTCATCAAACCGAAAATCTGATAAACAACTTTTATTCCAGTTGATCTCCCAATGTTCTCTTCCAAATTTTATGGTTATTTGACAAAATTTATAAGAGAAAAAAAATGTAAAAAATTTTGTTTAAATTCAAAGTGGATTACAAATTTGTTACATTACTGCATATTCAAGAGCAAAAAGAAACTTGATTTGATGTTGAGTGGTGCAAAAGTCACATGCAGTTTTACAAATTTGTGAATTATAATAACAGCTAGAGGTGAATTTAAACAAAATTTCTTGGACTTCCTTAGGAAATCCTTAAGTTATCAACAAAGTTTCCTTGGGACCGTCACCTCTGGCTTACTCATTAGGGATAAATTCGTACATTTACAATTTTATCCTATTTATTTATTTCTATAATGCTGCCTTGTGATGATGTCCATTGTTAAAAGCGCTATACAAATAAAATGGAAGTGAATTGAATTGAAAGTTTGGTCAGAATAGCTCACACAGTTGCTGAGATATGCCCTCACTTCCTGTTTTTTAGTGACTTTGCTATCATGTTTCTTTTCCACATTATGGATGAATCACATCAAACAGATGACAAACAAGTGTTGTTTGGGTTGGTCTCCTTATGCTGTCCTCCAAAATTCATGGTCATTACACAACATTGGCAGGAGAAGAAGTGTAAAAATTTTTTTGTTCAAATTGCTGAATCACAAATTCATTAGATGAACAACACTCCACACCCTTAAAGGAATTAATAGAAACAAGAATCTTTATTGAACAGTATGTTCAGTATTGAACAGACTTTATATGAACAGTTTTACTAATTTGCAAATTATAGCATTACCTAGAGTGAATTTAGACTAAACCTCTTGAAGATCCTTACAGTGAGGTCCTGCAGTGATCTACCAAGTTTGGTCAAAATATGTCACATAGTTGCTGAGATACGGCTTCCTCCAAAAGTATTGGAATGGCAAGGTCAATTCTTTTGTTTTTGCTATACACTGAGGATTATTTGGATTTGAGAAGAAAAGATGAATGAGTCAATAGATCAGAATTTCAGCTTTCATTTCCTGATGTTTAAAGTTGGTGTTTGTTTTGGGGGGTTTCTCCCTCCCTCCTTCTCCTCAGTGATGTGTTACATCATTAATAAAGATTAGTGAGCCTGTTCCAGGAGCAGCGATGCAAGCCCAAGCCATGACACTGTCTCCACCATGCTTGAATGATGAGCTCGCATGTTTTGGATCATGAGCAGATCCTTTTCTTTCTCCACACTTTGGCCTTTCCATCACTTTGGTAGAGGTTAATCTTCGTTCCAGAACTTTTGTAACTCATGTCTGTATTTATTTGCAAATTCCAAGTTCCTGATTCTCACTACATATGAGTGGTTTGTATCTTGTGGTATGGCCTCTATACTTCTGCTCTCAAAGTCTTCTTTGAATGGTGGATTATGATGCCTTCACCCCGGCCCTGTAGAGATTGTTGGTGATGTCACTGACTCTTGTTTTTGGGTTTTTCTTAACAACTTTCAATGTTTCTGTCATCAGCTGCTGTTGTTTTCCTTGGTCAACCTGTTTGATGTCTGTTTTTAGTACACCCTTCGTTGTACTAACCCTCTGGTTGGTTTACCCTTTTTAACAACAAATGCAGTCTTCACAGCTGAAACCCAGGGCTCAAAACAGTAGACATTCAGAGCTATTAATTGTTTAAACAATCATCTAACAGGGCACACTTGGGCAACAAGAAACTTCTGTCAGGTTCAAACAAAAGGTGCCATGTTCTAAGTTGTTTAACACATCTAGATGTAACTGTCAGGAAATAAAAGCTGAAATTGTGATCCATTATCACATTCATCTTTCATCTCAAACCCAAATGTCTTCAGTGTATAGCAAAAAAAAAATGTTGTTCCAATACTTTAAGAGGGGACTGTATGCCCTCAAATCCTGTTTGGCACATTATGGATGAGCCATTGTTTAGATAAAAAATTAGAGAAACATCTTTTTTTCAGGTTGGTCGCAAGATGCTGCATGCCAAGAGAAGAAGAAGGAAGGAGAAGAAGTGAAAAAAAAAAACTGTTTTGGAATTCAAAATTGTGGAAAATCCAATCTCACAGAACTTGTCATCATGGTATTCATTGAACTCGGCTTGACCCAAAGAATCAGGGGAAAGTGGAATCGTGTTTCTAGGACAATTCAAATCCTGTCAACCAGTTAATGGTGATTGCCACAGGGATCCACCTATAGGAGGACAGCCAGAGACAGACAAGCAAGCAAATTGTGGAAAAAAAAGAGCAGAGACAGAGCACATAGATGCAAGAACACTGACATGTAACAAGTGTTCTATGGGCTGAACAAGACTCTCTTTTGGAAGTAGAAGAAGAAGAAAACATGCAATCACTATAGAGTATCTACACACCTTCAGTGCTTGGCCCCCTAAAGAATAGTATTACCTAGCCGCTGCAAACAAACATTTTGATATTGACATAACCTGACCTGAGGTAACTTGATTTCATAAAAGTTTTTTTTTTGTTTGTTTGGAATCTAGTTCCTAGTAAAAAAAAATTAATCTCCTTCAACTGCCAAGGGTGTGTGGTAATGAATCATGGCAGTATACTGATTAAACTGAAAAGTCTTTCACTTACACACTTTCACACACACAGACTTTCACAAATTTTTCATGAAAATTAATCAAAGCCTTAAACTAATACAGCTCTCCTACTTCCCATTTATATTTCTTCCGTTTCCAAAAAAAAAAAAAAAAATGATCATGAAGTTTTCAGATTGTTACATCAGCTGTGGGCAATATAACAAATGTTTTTCTGCACCCTTTCCATGTGATGATCAATGATAAAGCAATCAACTAAGATGAATACCGGAATTACTTTACGGTACACTAGAGGTATTCTGCACTCACACTGCACTGAAACTCTCCAGTCAACCGCCTGCTTACAAATCCACCTTCTGTCTGTACTGTAAACTTTACCACCATTCCCCAGTGAGTGATCCATCAAAACTTCAATAGTGTTTCCAAGCAAACAGCCGATCCTGGCCAATTAAAGCCTGAAGGAGCTGATAGGAGAGACGTGTGTGGTCCTAGTGGCCAATTGGCTGTCATTCTCTGCATGCTCCAGAGAATGGCTAATTGCACCTCTTGCACTCCTGTGATTCCCCATGGTGTGATGGGATGCCGATGCAGACCAGGGCTCACTTAGCTGATTGATGATAAGGTCTGCTGAAAGGCGCGTGCCATTGTCAGGCTGCTGTATACCCACAGCCTTTCATCTCCACTGCTGACTTACACTGGACCACCAGCGATGTTCGCACAGAGAATACATGCTGAAAAATGCAAACCTGTACACAGATACTGCATTCAGTATTTTTAGTATATTCAGTATTTACACTGGGAAAGTTATCCGAATTCAGAGTTGGCTCACACAACAGGTTCATTTCAATGTCTGAGTGGTCTATTCAGTGTATTAAAATTACCAGCCTATAGTTCACACCTATGAGGTTGCCTGATATTCCTTGTATTGACCTCTCGGTAGGTTTTCAGTTGTAGGTAGATTACTGCCTTTATAGACGAGCATTATTTTTAATACCCAAAAAATTGGGGGGTAGAAAATGCAAACTGACAAAGCAGATATTTTTCCCCTTTGCTTTCGTAATAAGATGTAGCATTAAAGCAAGTGACAATTAAAGAATATAGTTTAGACTCATAATATATATGGATGAAATGTATGAATGAAAAGTAGGCAAGGATTTAAATAAAGATTATTATTATTATTATTATTATTATTATTATTATTATTATTATTATTATTTATATTATTATTATATTAATACTATTACTATACTATATTATTATTATTATAAAGTTCTTTTATGGCATATATATTAAGGCTGATTGTCTTGCACAGGAAGCTAAAAGGATCACAGATGTGTCTGTCACGTTAATCATGCAGTCAATGCAGATTTCAACACACTGAACTAGAAGTAATCTAATATTTTCCCCTGCCAGTGGCAGAAAGCATGAAGCTTAGGCAGATATAAATATGCAGAAGTGACTAAACAGTTGTTGTTTTGGTGTGTTGTTGTTGGATGCACAACTTTAGATACAAAATTGAGAGCATGAATTCGTAACATGTACACATTACATTGCATTGTAATGTGTATTACGCTGATGTTTTTTTCATGCTTTCATTACGCTATTTTGAGTAGTGAATTGAACTGTTCCCTTGTTTTGTTTCATTTGCACCATTTTATGTGCAAATAGTATAGTTATAGTTCAGCTCACTTTAAGTAGGGCTAAGTGTATTGTAATAATCAGTGTGTCACAGAACACTTTTGGATAGGATGCAGCTTATGATGAGGACATGGCAGAAATTTACCTCTGTTAAAGTGAAATTATGTCACGGTCAAAATCTGGGCTAGCAGTTCTTGTTACAGCTCATGCCTCACGTTACAGTGTCAGTTGTCATGAGGGGCTTGTAGAAGTGACATGTAACCCTGTTAACACTGGGGGTCTTCAAAGTCTAAAGAGTGAGTTATGGCATACCACAAGGTTTATCTCTATTGCTCAGTCCTTCTATACAGCCTCCTGGAAATATTCATTGCAAATATAATGCTTTTACTTTTACTTCAACCCTGATAATACACAACTGCAGTAATGCAAGACTGAGATAGAAGCCTGGATGAATAGAATGTTTGTTCTCCCAAATTCTGAAAAAAAACAGTAAAGTTGAGGTTGGGTACAGCTCACGGCTCAACCAAATTCTGAAACTGTGACCCAGAGAAAATTAGGAGCCCTAGCTCAAGTCTGCACTTTGGTGACATCTGCTCAGTGATCATGGGCAAAGTGCACATTTGAAACTGGCCACATTTCAGATTTTTCATGTCGTCTTGAGTGGAGTGCTTTCTTCTGCTATTCAGTGATACTGGCAGGAAAGGGAAATAATGAAAATGAATTGGCTGCAATGTTATGACCTGTGATAACTTACACTTCTTTTTCCATTTGGAGATTTGAACTTCCTAATCAGTTTGTTAATCCTTGCAGCATAACAGAAATTGCACACGATCATACTGACCATGGTAAAATCAGCTGACTATACACAATAGTTCCATCTAAAATCATGAGTAGGTAGGCTATACACATTAAAATTATTTTACTAGGCTTGTTTAACCCTAATGCTACTTAATGATAAGATAAATGAATAACAAAAGACACTGTAGGACTCTTATTTGAATATCTTTATCTCTCTTTTCATTAGCCTGCTGCTGTCTGCTCTTAAGAAACTCATTCACTGAGGCTGATGCTTGCTAAAAACACAATAGAATTTTGGTAAGAGACCGTTGCTGAGTTTTCGATGTGGGCTTCAATTAAGGGTGCAATAGGGGCACTTGTGGCACCCTACCGCCTCATGATATAAATGTGGACTGCGAGACTGCATGGGTGCCATTTGGGAAAGAGCAAAAGTAAAAAGTGGAAGTAGAAGAAGAAGAAGATGATGATGATGATGATGATGTTGAAGAATGGGGTTGTTATGTGCAAGAAATGTATATGGGCCAGTCCATCTCAAGCCGTTCAATAATTGCGAAGTTGGTTGTTTGACTGTTTTGTCTATTTATTTATTTATTTATTGAGTGACTATCTCTATGTATTGGCATTGCAAAACCACCATATATTTATTTTTTTATTTCATTTGGTTTAACTATAATGGCTGTCTTTGTGTCATACAAACAAATTTTGGTTATACAGTAAAATCTTGGTTATTTGGTTTTACAGAAACCTCAATATCTCGGCTCAGGATTGTCCTAGCTCCTTGGACCAAAAACTGACCTCTAAAGCACATTACAAGGTACACGGACATGTAAAGTTTTTGCACATGCTTGTTCCTTACACTTAGAACTTAAGTCCTAATGTAATGCTCAAGATTGCTGACAGTTCCACTATTAGGATAAATTTATAATGGGAAGGGTTCGAGTCTCAGTCTTAAGTTTTTAGGGGGTACCTAGGCAAGTATAGTGTGCATGCAGAACATTTCAGTTTGGAGAATTTTCTTATTATTATTCAGTTTGGAGAAAGTGCCATTTTAAAAAAAAAAAAATTCCCCTCAATTTTGAGTTGAATATCTTTGGTGGGGGATACAAATCACAGAAATAAGTCCTCTATAGTAGTATTCTGCTGTAAAAATTTTGAGTTGAGATTCCACTGCTTACAGAGCTAGGGCTAGTAGAAATCTGGGGAAAAGCCTACTTTATTCATGCATTTTCAGAAATGAACAGATGTAATATAAGCATAACAAATAATAAAAATGAACAGTATTTTATAGTAATTATAGTATTACTATAACATAGTAACTATAGTAATTATGTTTATGATTGACAATAGATTATGCTTGTCAATGAGGTCTAAATTGTTACTACATTTCATACTAGCAATATCTATCATGTAGGTATGCGTGTACAGTTGGTAAATACATAGCCCTCACTCTGCTACATACATATTTCATTTCAATCACAAAATTAGTTTTGTAGCAAATAGGACACAGTGTCTGAACAGAGACAAGTTTTATAAGATAGTTCATTTACCTTTATATGTGCTCTAGTCAAATTTCTCATAGTCCTTTTGTAATAGTTTTTTTGTGATATTCCAAGGGATAGTTACAATAACTATTACCAAATAGTTGATTATATTTTGATAGAAATTTCTTTTCATGGTACTTACAAACTGATGTAACATCACATCCTACCCTTGAATACAGTAACTCTTTTTCTTCTGAACTGTAGTCACTTATTGCTTTTATCACAGGAGAAACAACACAGTAGCTTGTTTATGACACTGTTCATGTGTAAAAAACACCCAAGTGAACAATGTAATTCCATATTTGGATAAAATCTATTCATGCATACCAACTGTACACCTGTACCAATATGACAGCTCCGGGTTCTTCAAATCTGGCCCTTGACGTCCACTATCCTGCAGAGCTTAGCTCCAACCCTAATCAAACACACCTGAACCAGCTAACCATGGTCTTCATGATTAGTAGAAAATTAAAGGCAGGTGAGTTTGGAGGTTGGAGCTGATCCCTGTGACCTCATTGACAAGCATAAGCTATTATATATCCATCATAAACATGTTGTTGTCCTTCTTTTAACTGTTCCCGGTAGGGGTCACTACATCGGATTATTGGTCTGCATATTTGATTTGCACAGTTTTTATGCTGGATCCTGATGCAACTTTTATCCTGGCTTGGTACCAGCACTGGGAGTGCACTGTCGTGTCCGGTTCCTTACCTGAATTACCTGAAATTGAGGAAATCTTTTAAAAATTGCACTTTCTTGCCCCCATAAAAAATAAATATGAGAAGTCACAAACCTGAAATGTTCTGCATACACATTATACTTACCTAGGTACCCCCTAAAAAATTAAGACTGAGACTCGAACTCTTTCTATTATAAATCGATCCTAATAAATTGGCTTCAGAAAGAGGCAGCAGCGGAACTACACGCCACTCGTGATTGGCGGAACCCCCGTGGAGCGACCGAGCAGCTTTGGGTACCTTGGAGTACACATCTCTGAGGACCTGACCTGGACTCATTACATTCAAGCTCAGATGAACAAAGCCAGACAACGGTTGCACCATCTGAGACTGCTGAGGAAATCCAGGGTCTCCCCAGCGATCCGGAAAACGTTCTATACTGGGGCTAAAGTGTACTGACTCAGTGCATCTCAATGTGGTACGGTAACTGCTCAACCCAGGACCGCAAAGCCCTGCAGAGTGTGGTGCGCTTAGCTGAGCACATCTCCGGATCTGCTCTCCCCTCTCTGCATGTCATCTACACCGGGAGATGCAGTACAAGAGCTGCTAAAATCATCAGGGACTCAACCCACCCCGGTGACTCTGTTCAGCCTGCTGCAATCAGGCAAGTGCTTCCGTTGTCTGATGGCTAAAACTGAGAGGCTCAGGAGGAGCTTCTTCCCCCAGGCCATCAGACTCCTCAACACAGACATGTACACCATACAGATCACTTAAGACTCCATAAAGACTCTCCAGTCACTCAGCACTCCACTGACACTCCACACACTGCTCTTTGCACTTAACATGTTAATACACATAACATACTTGCATATTTTGTACACCCCTTTTTGCACATTCCTGTACAAATCTTTCATATCCTGTACATATATTTCCTACGTTTCATATTCCCTGTACATATATTTCATATATTTCTTATATCTTATTTCTTATCATTTCTTATTTCTTAATAGTTTCTGATTTTTTTTTACAAACAGTCTAAAGAGGAGTAGGCCAGGTTCTCATTTCACTGCAAGTTATACTGTATACTGTATATATCTTAGTATGTGACAAACAAAAATCTTGATTCTTGAATAATAATGGAATTGTGAGCAATCTTGAGCAATACATTAGGATTTTAAGTTCTAATTCTAAAGAACATGAATGGGCAAAATATTTATACATGTAGCTTGTAATGTGCTCTGGAATTCAGATTTTGTTCCAAGGAGCGGAGATATTGAGGTTTTCATAAACCAAAACCAAAATTTGTTGTGTGCCATGACACAAAGATGGTCGGCATAGTTAAACCAAGTGAAATAAAAAAAACTGATGCTTTTGCAATACCAATACATAGAGGTAATCACTCAAAAAAAAAAAATTAGGAAAATTAAAAATGGTCAAGCCTGGATTGGACCACTTGAAATGAAATGACGCATATGCAGTGAATATTAAAAGATAAACTGCAAGAAAAAATAAGGCAATACAGAATATAACAGTAAGATTAGTATGAAATCATTGCAGGTTATGCCATTTGTATTCATTTGTTTGTGTTCTGCTATGTTTAGTTTTTCATCCCAACTTCAACCCGTCATTCCACTGGAGCAAAAACAGCCTTGTGGATTCAAGACATCACACATTGTGAAAGAACTGTCACATATTATCTGAGAATGTGATATCAAAACACTGGGCCAAATATCAAAAGAAATGGGGAGTGTAGATGGATAACAAAAAAAGAGAGGTATTTGCAGTAAATACGTATCTTGACAACCGTTTTATTTGTGGCTGATATAGAAAAGAACAAACAACTGTGCCTTTAAAAAAGAAAAAAAAACACTAATACTGTGATTTAGAGAAAGTTTTATAAAGCAGAGGCTGAGCAGGAACACTCTCCAGCCATGTTCAGTCTTTTTTTAGCCAAACCAATAAGCTATCATTATTGATGGGTAATTAAGCTTTTAGCTCTTTGTCAGGCACAAACCCAATCAGGAGGAAAATTAATATTACACTTTATATTGAACTTTATCAAGAAGCAGCTGTCATTGCTAAAAATCTACACTCTTCTCTGTGTGTTCATGTTCTTGGAGAAAAATAGAAAATCTCTTCTAGTTTATTTTTAGTTTGACTGCTTGCGATTCATAACTCTGGGGATACAGAATTATATATGGTATGTTACTAATGGTGAAAAGAAGCAGAATAATAAGTCATTAGATATGAAACAATGACTTTTTTATGTAGATAGGAATATTGATTGAGGGAGTTAAATGACACTATCATAGATAGATAGATAGATAGATAGATAGATAGATAGATAGAGTATGGTATAGTATGACCATAATAGAGGAAAGGAAGCATCTGAGCTGCTTAGCATGCTATATATTTATTCACCACATTGTACCACAAGTATTGAGATGAGAGAGATTGCCAAGGAAAGAGAGTCTCGGTATGAAATTGTATAACAAAGCACAAACATTTCCTTTATGGTCAGTGTGTAGATGTAAGGCTTGCTATTTCTTCTCAGCTTAGATGTTGGAAAGTGATAACATTCACATGCAACTCCCAGCTCCACTCCTCTCATGCTAATTAGATAATGCTTCACTTCTACTGGCATCACGTACTTGATGAACGCAGTCTTCGGAGATTGCTTCTCCAATGCAGCTGACAGCCTGGATTACCTAGACAAATTAATGGTTCTATAATTTGATTTTCCAAGGATTGTGATGTCTAAGTGACTCCAACAGGGTGGAAGGAAGGAGGGGGGAAGTGTTTGAATGTGTCCATTTCACACCGGCAGCTGATAATCAAGTGTGCATGCTAAAGATGGCCAGGGCCCAGTGACACACGCGTGCACTGTTTAGATCACAGAATAGGCTGGTCCATAGAGATACAGCTTTTGAGTGGACACATAGCTTCCTCTGGAGGTCACGCAACAAACTAAAGATCTATATGTTGTACTATTTAGTTGGGAAATTTTTCAACTAATAGACAACATAGTATATCATGAGCTCACTTTATGTTAAATCCAATGACTGAATGTGTGCATGGGTGTGTGGGTGGTAATTTAGAGTTTGAGACTGGTGAGCTGATGAGTGGGTCCTTGGCCATATAAATGCATATTGCAGCATGGAGCAACTTCTTGCAGGGTGCCTTGCTGCTGTCAGCTGTTTCTGTCAATAGCCATTGACTCCATTAGCAGAGCAGACGCTCCCTACTGAGATGAAGTCAGCTCCCTCGCCAGTTAGCATTGAATTAAAGCCTCATCATTCTTAGCTACACACCAGAGGGACCCAGACACCACTGGCTTATGTGTGGATATCCATGTCTCTCCTTCTCTACTTAAAAATTTGCTATATTTCAGTGAAATGGTGTACAATTTCAGGAAAGTTTCTTGCCTTTACAAGAAAGGAAAGTCCTTGACCAAATGCCTATAAATACCATTTCGGGTCTAAAATCTATTTCACAAAACAATGAAGCAAGACCATAATGAAAGTATCACCAGGAGGCAAAGATAACATGGAACTGACTTTGTAGGAACAGTACATACTAGACAATGAGATTTAATCTTCTATTTTGCCCTGAAGCCATTTCCAAACAATGATTTTGCTAATTGGAAAAATCAATTTGGATAAATTGATACCATAAAAGAAAGGAAGTTAAGATGCATCTCTTTTGACAATGGCCATTTTCTATCACAGACTTCACTTAGCATGCACAATGGATCTCTGGCTTTGTGTGGCTTTCATTTGATTGACAGAAAGACTTTATGTAAGTGACAACCAATGAGAGTGCTCCAGGCGCTGCTGACTACTAGAATATATATTCTGTTCCACTTCCTTTTCCTGAACCCCCACGCTAACAGAAATCAAACTATTTAACCATCCACTTCTAGCAGTACTCCAGTGACATGTAGCCCACAACATTTCTTAAAATTACAATTTATTTTAAATAAACATGAATATAAAACAAAAAATATTGTATGAAAGTAATATATTTAAATTACTACACATTTTATGTATTAACAAAGAAAATCCATATAAACAAACATATTTTTGAATCACCACAGTCTATTTTCATTTCATAGTGACACTTTTCATCATGGCATACAGTATGTCCATCAGCTCTGTGTCTGACTACTGCAATAACATTCACTATCTCGTAATTGTCCACAAATACAAGGGCAGAGTTTATTACACAGTTCCAGCTGAGGTTTTTGAACATGAAAAACGTTTTTTTCTGATACAATTAGATACCAATTCATGTGAAATATATTTCACTGCTATTATATATAGATATACAGTACATTTACAGTTTTATCATAAAATCTCAAATTAATTTAATTTAACCTTGAACACAATGTTAATTACACTTTTGACATTTTTTTTTATGTAAGCACAATTCCCATAAAACAAGTGTTAATTTTCAGTGTAATATGTCTACCTGTTCCTTGACATAATGACATTTTTGCAGAATTCATGATTTTGTATTGTTGATGCATTTATGTGTACCTGTGCGCTGTCATTACAATACGCATGATGAATTAAGTAAATAGCATTGGCTAATCCCCACCATCAGCAACTAGTGGCATAACACAAATAAATCAACCAAAGTGCAGGAAGTGGAATTTATCAGAATAAGAAAAAATAATATTATCTTTATTAAAGATAAACAATTCATTAGAAGAAGCCATGCAGAAGCCGTGTGAAGAGTGAGGGTACGGTAAATACAGAGAAGTAAAAACTAAAGTCATTATATTCCAGAAGAAGAAAACCTTTGAAAAAGGGTTAGCGGCTATAGGCAAGGAGAAGAATTATGTATAGTATGTATATGAGACAGATTTTTACATACCTATTAGAATAAAAAATAAACAAACTCTAATTCCGTCTTTCACAGAAAAGAAGCATAGAGATAAGTTACTTGAGTCCAGAAGGAATCAAACTAAGCTAACTATTGCAGCTTTCTAACATTAGTAACATAAGTAGCTAGTCCTTTATTTTTTTGTAATATTATACTTTCCTTAATTTATCCTGCTACACACATGAGAAGTTGGTACATCAGTTTAATTAAGAAAGATTTGTTTGTTATTATTCTTTTCTTTGCTGGAGTTTTGAATTTGAATCATCTTCATTATAAGGCTGATCTAAAGAAAGCAAATTATAGCCTATATTTTGAATATTCCTAGCAGAAAATGTCTGTACCTTGAATCTCTGGTTCTGATCTCTGGCTAAAGCCAAACAACAACTATTATTATTATTATTATTATTGTTATTATTACATTTTAAATAACTTTGTATTGAAGCTGGCATTCTGTATATTAAAGTGTGATGGATGATAGAGACAAACAACAAAAAGTGACTCACTGTTACCTACACACTAGAAATACATATGAATATAGTCATGTCAGTATTTCATTTGCAAATGAGGCTTATATGAGATAAAACAAAGCATTATCCACCCACCTTAAGCTGTGAATAAAGGCTCAGGCTAAACTGTCACACTAATTATAAAACCTCCATCCTACTAATTGTTGCTTACATTCAGTGTGTACCATGAGTTTGATTATTAATTTGTACAGAGCTTACATGACATTTCCAATATTCATAAATGACCTTTCCTGATATGAGTAAAACATTTACTCCCAAATGCCACACAATCATATTAAATCGCTAGATTACTGTGCCATTTGTCACTTCCACCATATGAGTGAATGTTAAAAATCAACAGTGTAGCAGGTCAAAGTGTTGCCACCCAACACCGTCACTGTCAGAGAGTACACCATGGCACCATGTCTTAGAAGTGCATGGGCATGTGCCCTTTGCACCTTATGTCACTTTAAATCACTGCTGATTACTACTGAGGCATGTGCACACCCACAGACACACACTCACACACACATAATCTAACAGAAGAGACAGTGATGAAGGCACATGCCCACTTGCAAAATATCTTTCCCTCAGAATCGGTGACTAGCTGAGAATAGCTGTGCTGGCATTTAGAGCAAGATCAGAGCAGGGAGGTTACTGAAAGAGAGTGATGATGTAAGCTTGCAAGAGTCAGTCAAAACAAAGCTCCGTGAGTGATGAGTGCAGAGTCCTGCTGCCTTCCTTTGCACATCAAGGGCACAACAGGCCTCTCATCATAATCATTATCATCCAACAGATTAGCCTGGCATACACCCAGCTTACACAAGCTTCAAGCTGCACACCCACCAGGGGTCAATGAGGAAATGGCACTGAAGTTACTACTTTGGGGCAGGCTTTGATCCTGGCTAAGCACAGGGGGAAAAAATGGGTTCAAGACTGCCAGAGTTATGATCGTGGATAAATCCGATTTGATTCGCAGCTCAAATAAGGCTGCAAAAGTCGGAGCAGCATTTATTCATCCCTCATACCCCCCACCTGGATCTGCAGTAAGAACGGCTTAAGCTCTATCGTGTGTCATACTGCTCCATCCAGTAGTCTTAAAACAGGAAGACTTCCCCCTTGAAGTGTACATACATTAATTTCATCCTCAGTGTCATCTAACAGTTATGGTTTTTTTTCTCCTATGGGTTTACTAACAGAGTTTTCAGCATTGTGATACCCAGAAAACCCTCCAATTCAAATTAAAAAAATAAACGTATTTAGTGCTTAGGGCACTTGACTACTGATACTGAAATGCCCGCAGCCCTGTCCTGTAGAGCATATGATCAATTCCAGAATTATTTGCACCCTTCAAGTGAGTGGACCAAAATTATTGTGTAAAATACTTTTGAGAGAATATCTATCTTTACTCTAACAAATAGTCATTCCTAATTTGGCTATTGGCATAATGTAATGCTGTAATGTAATTTGCTATTAATTTGGCTATTGGCATAATGTAATGAAATAAGGTAATGGATATAAATACATAATCACATGTGGAAAAATACCATTAAGTACAATCATGGCCACAATGTAAAAGTTTTAAAAGTCTGAACCAGTTGAAAATATGCCAGATATGAACAGACCAGAAATAATTCTGGAAACCCAAAATCAGTGTTTCGTAAAGTCATCTCAGACTCTGGATCTGAACCCTTTTCCTATTATCGTATTAAATGAACTCACACTCTGACTCCTGCTTGCTTTGTTCTCTCACATATGTACCCTCTTTCTTCTGATGGGCAGCAGTCTCCTGTCTGTCACTCTGTAATCAGACTTCTTTTGTGCCTAAGGTTGGGATTTGAATGGGCTTGATATGTATGCCATATCTGAATTGACGTGACGTATGTGCACAAATTTTCCTCCAATTCTGACCTCACAACACTGACACAGTACTGACTGTGAATTACTATTACAGGATTGTCAGGGCAACTCACTGCAGCTCAGAAACATATCATGCAGAATGTTTTTCATTTTTAACAAATTAAAATCCTATGCTCCGTAGCCAATATACAGTTGCGCTATTGCATCAATAATCAGTTTTTCTTGCTATGTATTTTAGTGTGTTTTTTTTTTTAGCATTGCATATTACCGTTATTGTGTATTACCATTGTCTTCTTGTTTAATTAGTCGTTAATTTATTGCCGCTTGCTAAGCGCTAAAATCTGTCATGCAGTCAAGAGGGTGAACAGATAAAATTTTAACTCTTTAAATTAGTACACTGTAAATCATTCAATCAGACGAGTCTTCAATTTACATGTAATATTTTAAAGCACATCTCTTTTGCTTTGGCTTATGCTGCCAAGAACTCCCCTGTCATTACATTTCTCTTAGTCTAGCTATCCTGTAAGCCTCATTAACAATGAAGTGAGAGTACCATGTTCTAAGGTTTGTCACAAATATATCCCTTGGGTATTCAGTTATTAATCAATGCAAAGCCCCTCATGTTGTAGGGCACAATGAAGGTGTGTGCTGGCCATGCTTCACTGACGCAGTGGCATTGGAGCTAACAGGCACCAGTCAAGTGGAACGAAGACAGCTGGGATTAACTACAGCCAAAGTGATCACACACAAGCACCTCATTAAGAGATACTCAGGTCTCCTTCTCAGCATGTATTCTGCATTCTTCATCATCTCATACTTGTGCATGCAAGCACATTTATGGCCTTCCATCCCACAGCACTTAATGCTGACACCAACATTTTTCTCCACTCCTAATCGCACACCTCTCAGCTGAATTATATAAAGCAGTGGACATATATATTTACACCACATCGCTTTAGCATAGGGGGTTTCATGAGTCAATCTGTAAATATTCCCACAAAAGAACTCATATGAAAAGCTATAAATGAGTCAGTTTAGGGTTGGGGTGGGTTTAGTGTTCATAGCTTTTCCTATGATATCCTGCATGCTTTATCCAAAGAAATCAGCTTTTTTTTTATTTTAAGGGAGGTCAGATTGGGCATGGTAGTATTCATTCCTTCATCTTTAATAACCACTTTGTCCTGGTCATGGTCGCGATGAATCCAGAGCCTATTCCAGGATCAAAGAGTGCCAAGTGGGAATACACCCTGGATGGTATGCCACACACACATCTACAAACCTAGGGGAAAGATAAAGTGGCCAATCCACCTATCAGTATATTTTTCTGGAGAAATCTACCTGAACATGGGGAGAACATGCAAAACTTCAGCTGCACTACTGTACCACCCTCACGTTGAGTTCACTGCTAAAATAACTTAATTATTTAAATTCACTGATTGTCTAATGTTCTGTTGATCTGAGCTACAGAACGGCACTACAATGGCATTACAGACAGGCTCATGTCTGTTTCTGTCACCCTTTTAGACAGATCTTACTTCATGAAATTTATATTCCCCTGTTTGAAAAAAAAAACTGCAGCTAGAAACTGATAAGCAGTTGCTTTTGTAAAATGGTTATGGCCAGACAGCTTAAAGAAAGAAGGAGATTGAGTATGTATATAAGAGGAGAAATCTCTCCATTTGTCTTCCCTGTCGACATAGCCATTCTGCCATTGCAAAGTCCTCCATGGAAGGTTAATGACAACTAATCAGGCTGTGCGTGTCACAGTGGCGCATCAGAGGGCCCTCTTCCTGTCAGAGATGAGCTTCAAAAGCCATCCAAGTGGCAGATGAGAGATAAAGTTGCTTTAATGTTTGGGATGACTGCTTTATCCTGTTGTGATAAGAAGTGTGTTAGGGGCACAGATAACACATTAGTGCCTTATTAGAATTGTGGATAGAGATTGATTTAAATCATCCTGTCTGATGAGTGGTGGATAAGTTACTGGGGAGGATGAGTACTGTCATGCGGTTGAACTCGGGCATGATGCTCTAAATCCAGTCCTGACATTCAGAATGTTAATCTTCATTGTTTTCTTTATATGCAGCAGTGTAGTACTTCATTTTCTGAAATACACACTGTGTGGAATGCCAGTCTGTCGCAGGGCACCATGCACACACTTGCACACTTCCTCACAGTGTCCTAGGGGAAATTTAGTGTAGCCAATCCAACTACTGATTTTAGGAGGTGGGAGGAAAGTGGAGAACCTACAGTAAAGACATACAGGCACAAGAAGAACATTTAAGACTCCACAAAGACAGTAACCTGCCCTCAGGATCGAACCAGGGACCCATTAGCTGTGAATCACAACCCAACTATGCCGCCCTCAAAAGCAGTAGATACATATTAGTTTTGATTGCTGTCTATGGATTTGGAACCATGAATGTTAAAATGAAGAGCATTAACTTTCAGTACTAAACCTGTTTTGTTTTCTTCCTGAGTCCATTAAATATTTTTGTCTTACAAGCTTCTATAATGATGGCTATAAGCATTAGTAACATGCATTACTAATGCATACATGCATACTGCATTAGCTATGTTTTCATGCAGCCCAATAATATGGTAATAATCCAACTGATAGCTCAGTAAATTTCTAGGCAGTCTTAAGAGTTGGATAATCTATTATGTTGTTGCTTGTTGAGAATGAGTGTTTAGGATATAAAACAATTCTCTTGGAAACAGAATGAATTTGTTCAGTTTGAAGAAAATATTTATGAACATAACCCTGAGGATTGAATTCTTTTGGGATTTGTTTTCTTTGATCCATTAATAATCGCAGAGTATACTAACACTGAGTAGAGGAGTTTCATACATTTGAAATTGTTCTCATTGCACTTCTAGTTAAAGGTTCTATCCCTTTAAAATGTAGACATAGTATTAAAGGGTCTTCTTTAATGAGGGATAAGAATAGATAAGTCAAATATACAATTTACCAATTTATTAAAGTTCTAAATAGTTCTTTATACCACAGCTGCCTTTATAAATTATAGTACTAATCCTTGATATATTGGGCAATTACATATATTATTTATTCAGCTGTTTTTTTAGGTTTAGTTTTAGCCCTGTAGTATACTGTAGTATGATCAGTCTATGAATAGCCACTAGCTCAATCCTTCAATGATTATTGCACTGTCTAGGGTAGCTTTCGTACACCATGGGCAGTACTAAAAGTTGTGGTCCAGTAATTGATATATCCATATAAGCCACAGAGGAAAGAGCTGAAGGATTTTGCTGATGGAAGGATGCTAAAAACACTTATTTTAAACAACTTGTCAAAGAAGATTACCTTATTACATAACATGTCTTTCTTGGATTGTTCAACAAATATGTGTGGTGGTCTGGGAAAACCAGTTGGATGTCACTGTGGGTGAATTCTAGTAAACACCCCAAATGACAACAAATTTTGTTTTGACCAAAATTGTTATCTACCAAAAATATACGTTGACATTTCTACATTTAAAGAAAACATAAAAATATTTTGCCAAAACTATGTGAAAATGTTTTTTAAGGCTACTTTCTAACTTTTTAACTGTCTTAGCTGTCAACCAGCAATGATCACATTTAGTAATGAGCCAGTTTAACAAATGCAGTGGTAAATGTCTAAATGTCTAAAATCTTGCTAGCTGAGTGTGCTTTTCACACGTATTAGTTACGCGCCATAGAGAAACAGACATGAGTCTAATCACTTCAGTTTGTAATCAGATTCCGGCTGTCAAAATGTCTGTTATACTCCTCTGTCACTTCACCATCAAAACAAAGAAGAGCACGTACACACTCCAGAAATGACAGCAAAGTTTTGAAAATTAATAACAAGAAAGATTCTCAGTAGAAAAGAACTGAATAGAATCAGCGAGTACTCCTCCCTGATGTACGAGCAAACAGAGATCATTCGAGTGACGAGACAACAATGAGGCTTGTGTGTAAATGCCGTAAGTGACTTTCACCTCAGGTGATGAATGGATAACTCATTTTATTTTATAAACTTACAATTCTTTAAAATTTGGCAGTAATGTTTTTTTTTTCATAAGTAAAACAATATAGAGGTAGGCATGGCATTTTTTTTTTTTTTTGGAGGGTGCCTAGATTTTAAAATGCTATAACATCACTTGTGGTTGAGATATATACAAAAGAGAAAGATAGTTCAGGAAAGTATGTAGTTTTCAGAACTATACAGGATATAATAAAAAAACCACCACACATATACTTCCTATAGATTCCCTCTACTAGAGGGGGAATTTCTAATTCAAACTGCCATGGTTCACACCATCCCCAAGGCACAGCCTGTCACTAAGTATCATTATGCACCAACTTTGCAATATTTCACTGCGTTTTGAAGAGAAGTGCTGACAGAGAAGCTTCAGTGGAAGTAAGTTCAGTGCCCATTAAATAAAATGGCAGCGAATTTCCCAAGGTGATTACATAGTCTCAAGTTGCTAGAAGAAGGTTGCTAGTTGCTAGAAGAAAGAAGTGTGTCACATGAAGTTGACTAATGCCCAGGCAATACTCCAAGACACAAGTATAGACAGATACAGAGAAACAAACCTGATTTTTGTGACTGTTGATAGAAGACTGCTTTAGTCATACTAACATGAGCACACGCAGAAATATGCGCACATAATATGACACACACAACCATGCTGATGACTAACAACAGATCAGAAAGTGACTGCTACAGGGAAAGTTGGTCTATCATGCTGCAGGGCTTAAAAGAGTTAATAGAGCGTGGTACGGGATTTATTTCTATGGTTTGAGGTGAAATGTGTGCAGAATGACAATGGCATCATCCAAACAACCCAAGGCTATATAAGAGCATCTCACTTTTGCAGCTGGTATGCCCCACACATTTGTATAATTTAATTCCTTGCTATAGAAAATGCACGCAAGCTCTTCAAAGGGTTATATAAATTGATTGAGCAAGAACCTTCCCTATTCACGTCCCACTACAATACAAATACGGAGCTATGCATCAGAGATAGACCCTTTTTCCATGCGTATGAAGGTGTGTGTGTGTGTGTGTGTGTGTGTGTGTGTGTGTTGGGGGGTCTGCATTCAGAACTGCCGTCCTGACTGAGTTGATGGGCACCATGACTAGCATTTTTCTTAGTGGAAATCATTTGCATAATGGGAAAGTGGTTTGAGTTGGAGCCAATCGCTGCTCTGGCATGAGGACAATCAGTGGAGTGGAAGAGCACAATCAGATAAAGGCCAGGCTGCGCTGGAAGGAGATCTCCAGCTGCAGTACATTTCACTTCTCTCTTTCACCTGCTTTTCTCATCAGCCGAACAATTTGAGAAGCAGCAAGGTGGGGTCATTTGGTTATGCAGGCCTTTATCAGTTTTAGATTTACTGTAAATGTTCAGGAAATAGAGTGTCAGGTGCCGAAAGAAAGGTGATTGTCTGTGAATATTGACTGATTGTTCAGAATTGCCTAAGGTTCTTCTTGGGTATACTGTTGTGGCCAACCTGAAGCTTTTTTTCCTGAAGCTTCAGAAGAAAGGGACTCAGGATTTTAAACAATAATTTACCTTGCATTGTGAGGCAGTCTGCACTTCTCTAGTGCAAATAATACATTTTATTTCTTGAAAATGCCAAGAGCAGTGGAAAGTTTTTTTAGCAGAGGCAGGGTCAGGCATCACAACCAAAAAAACTCCTCCTGATATATGTACAGATGGAACAGAAGAGGTGAGTTTCCATAAGACAACAAAACACATAGATTTTCATTAAATGTCAGATTCTTAGGCTGTATTTTCAGAGAACAAATATTTAATAAATATACTGTATATCCAACCCCCATTTCTATAAGAGAAAATATTAAGACGGCTTAAAAAGGGAGCAAATGGGCTAAAACCGAAATTTTAATATTGTTAAAGAAATATTCATATTTTTAAATGTGACATTTTAATTCAGATAATTGGACAGATGATTTTTTAAAAATAATAATCTCTGAAAATAGGAGAAGATAGATAGTATACTTTAAGCTACTTAAAATGGTCTGACATAGTCCTAATGGCAGGGCCTTTGCTTTTGTGGTTCTTTTTATCTATTACTTGAGATGCAATAAGCGAGACAGCGTTTGGTGATCTAAAGGATTAGTATAGGACACATGAGAGCGGTCTTCCTGCAACGTCATATTAATTCACAAAAAGTGCCACTTTTCCTGGACCATTGCTGACAGATAATGGTTTTTAATTAACATCAAATGAAGAGGGCATGTAACTGTAACAGTGCAGTGCACCCTTATTATACACTGACACCAATAACTATTCATGTTCAGTACAAAAGCAAAAACAGCTTACAGTCATTTGCATTAAATTAATTATTCACTCCTTCTCTTCAAACAAGACTGGCAAGATCAAGATGGGGAAAAACAGACCTAGTTGGAGAGGTGTGAAAGAGAATTGTTTCAATATAATATTTTTAAACTAGCTGTGCTAGATGGTCTGATCTGATCTTGCTTGAGCACCTGGACATTGCAATGGCAGACAGGGTGTACCTCAACAACCAAAATACATCCCAACTATTGAGTTAAAATGTTTTCATTGTGTGCACACAAGTTTGCATATCTAAATCTTGCCATTTCACAAATGCAAAAAATAATATATTAGATAATGACATTGACATTTTGTGTCTGTGGGAAGATATTTTAGACTTGTATGACAAACAGTACAGAAACAGAAACCTGACAAAGAGAGTAACTGTAAAAGAGCGTTAGGGGAGTTTGACTACAGAAATATATTTAGGTGATATCCGACTTTAATAGAGCTCCTCTGTATAAAAATACTATAGAGGTCAGGTATTAACTTAACTAACTAACTAAATAAATGAAAGGTGCTTTACATGCCAAAAGATTAGACGGCTTTACATTACAGCACATTAAAAAGCAATCATGAATGAATTAACTACATATCTATGATAATTTGTACTGTATGAATAATGAAAAGTTATTTGCTACAATACATAGTATTTTTTGTTAAAAATGAAAAAAATAAGCATTTTTAAAGCATTATTATGTTAGGAGAGAAAACTTACTGTATAATCATGGATACTAAGAATTGTATGTGAAATAAATAATATGAGAAAATATCTCTTTGGGCCCTTTTTAATCACAGAAATAAGCCATATCACTCAAAATACATAATGGTGTTAAACACTGTATTCAATTCCAGCAAAACCAAAACAGAAACATATGGACAATCTGAACCCAAGTGTAGCCATCGCTAACTTCTGCCATTCTAGATTCTGTCTTAACAAGCTTCTGGAAACCCGACTGAAATGCATCATCCCTGTTAGTACAATAGAACAAAGAACAAATTTATACAAAATGCACGTTGGAGAATAGATCATTGGTAATTGTAGAGATGGGAGGGGTGAAGATGTAGTTTGTCTTCCTAACAAAGAATACGAGAACATGGCACAAGCTCAGCGATGAATTTATTGCATTAAGTAAGGGCTTTCCAATCACCAATAATAATTTGGACAGTATTTATTAAAGGACAAATGTGGTTGGTTAAAGGTAAGCATTCTCAAACTGCTTTGAAGCTAGGCATCCTTTTAAATGGACTCTCTGTTTATTTTATGCAGCCCTATGGCTTTTTATTTCTTAACTTTCCTCTCACAGAACTCAATTTATTAAAATGACTACGCTTCATGGATTATGGTGTCTCCTAGGTTAATAATAATAATAATAATAATAATAATAATAATAATAATAATAATAAAAACAGAAAAAAACAGATGTCAGTTAAAAGAAGAAGAAGATGGAGTAGGACATAAAGAATTGCTGGCAGCCTGCTGCTGAATTTCTGCCCTTATACTCTGAGAAATCATTGCTGATAAAATCTCTTTTTCATTCATTCATCTTCAGTAGCCACTTTATCCTGGTCACAGTTGCAGTGGATCCAAAGTCTATCCCAGGAACAGCTGGCGTGAGGCAGCCGATATTCTCTGGGTGGTATGCCATCACAAGGCACCATGCGCACACACACATTCACACACTCCTTCACACATTCAAGCCATCAGTCCACCTAGTGATATGTCTTAGGGTGGTGGAAGGACACCAGAGAAAACAGAGGGAACCCACCTTCAATAAAAAAAAAAAACCTTTAATAAGTAGTTTACCTAGATACTGTGTTAAACAAGAGCCTACTATTGTTCTTATTGCTTTCTATCAAAATTTGATAAGTAAGGTGTTCTGGCTGAGACAAAGACCAGATGGTAGTTATTGAGAGATTCCCCCCCCATGCTGTTCAGAAGAGCTTCAGTTTATTTTTCTGCCATCCTCATTTACATTGTTGGGAGATACTGTATGTTTGAGTCCAGTTAATCACTGTACCAAGGGAATGATATTCTAATTGCTGAATTATTATATATTAATTACAATCATACAGTCAAGCTGGAATCACATCATACACTGCATAGTTCACTTAGGTCTTGTAGGTTACTAAGACTACTATAGCTATGAGTGTATGAATATTGCCTTGCTAATACATTATTAATGTAAAAAAAAAAAAGGGTGTGATTAAACTTGGGGCCTAGGGCATTCGGATATTTTGAATAACACTGATGGAATCAATTGCTATCCACAATGGTTCATTTTTTTAATTGTCCAAATGAATACTAAAATGGCCAACAGTTATCATTTTGTCAGCAGACAAAAAGAGACAGGAATTCAGAAAATTCTTTTCGAAAGTCACTGTATGGTGCAGGAGGACTATAAATTGTAGCAAGCGTGAATTCAATTCAATTCAATTTTATTTGTGTAGCGCATTTAACTAGGGACATTGTCACAAAGCAGCTTTACAATGAGCAAGCCAGAGGCATCAAATGAATGAAATTTGTCAAAAACATTTAGAACCAAGAGTTATGTCATACACTATATCATAAACTGTACCAACACCTCCACCTCACTGTGCATGAAAGTTACGCTTATAGCTACGTATATATCCATGAATATATACACTCTATGTATATATACACTCATTTAAAACACTGTAATCATGTATTGTCATGTATAATCATGCATTAAACAGAATATTACAGTGTTATTCCCTGAACAAATTATAGACAACGATTGTCTTTAGGGTCAGAGATCTTATGTTTAGGAAACTCTGCTGTCATTTAACTATACTACTCACAGAATTACTGGTATTTCTCAGAGATTTACTGAGCTAACACAATCATAACATTTCCGGTTTCCAAGGCGAAGTACCGTTTTGGCTTGTTACCGTAGTTGGAATAGGAAAAGGATTGTGTGGGTAGTCATCCACAACAGAGATAAAAGTTGGATTGGGATCCAGTAAAACCATGACAACACTTCTTATTGTCTACACTGCTATTATCTGCACATTTACAATCATTAAGGTTACTCTTAGACTTAACAATAACCAAGCTTAACCTAACCCTGTTTCTACCAGTTTTAACCAGAAACAAACTTCCGCTTACTTCCATTTATGCACCTAGTTACACACCTGTTCTATGCTGACCAACAGAATCAACCTGATAGACAAAGTAATGTATTAGGACACTGAAGAATACTTAAGAATGCAATGTATTACTGTATATCTTTTATTCTAAATTTTATTCTAAATTCTAAATTCTAAATTTTTAAAAAAATTCTGGCTTTATAATACCTGCCCCAGAAAGGACATTATAGTATTCTAACTGCATGATGCAATAACGAGCACCTTGGTTTAACATGATACTTCTGAAGTCTGAGTTGCCCATGTGACTCATGAATTGCATGTCAGAAAGTTGTGCAGGAAGTTATAAATTGCATTCACAATCCCAATTTTTGGAAAGGATTCGAATATTTTACTGACTGATGGAATTTAGCCTCCATGCAAATTGATTTGGTTTTCAAATTTTACCATGGGATCTTGTCTCTAAGCTCCCGACATGGCTGGCGGCCAGAGGGATTTCAGGCTTGGCTTTCTGCATTGAATCTTCCTGTATCATCCCCGCTGTCTGAGTCACCATGGGCCTCACTGGCCTGCACACAGTGCTGCAGAGCTCACTGCAAAATAAGCATTATGAGACAGGAATAATCTGACCATTTCACTTGATCTTTAGTTAATATCCCTGCCAGTTTTATCAAGGGTAATCTTAGTCCATATTAATGAAACTGAGCTGCAAGCGGAAGCAAACTTGTTAGTATATTCATTTTAAAACGCCAAGAACAAAATTCTGATTATCAATAGGTCATGTATAAATTACAAGATCCTATAAAGAATTAGGATAAATGTCTCAGCTGTCCACTGTATTAATTGTGCACCCTATGAACAAGGATCAGTCATTTAATTACTATCTGGTTAAGGATAAATCTGAGATTAACAACTGCATCCAGTCCCAACAGACTGGATGCATTTAAATCTAAGAATCAGTGTAATTTGCAAAGCATTCTATAATACATTGCAATCCATATGAGTGCAAAGGTCCTGTAATAATCCAAGACTTGTTAGAAGAGTGAGGATCCATGTATAGAGTTTATTAAAACACAATCCAAAGTCCGGGCTGTTAGGCAGGGAATGGTCAAACACTAATGGCACAAATGGTCAAACAGTAGTGGCACAAATCTTCAAACCAAAAGGGCAATCTGCTCAGTTAAGCAAAGAGGGAAACTGTCGCTCAGGATTTATGCAACTCAAACGAGAAAGTAACCAGAAAATGAACAACTTGGAACTCTGGACAATGCTGGCAGGGAGGAGTACTGTCCTGTGCTGTTGTGATATACATATTCTCTTTAAAGGATACTTAGGTATTACAAACAGAAAAGAGATTATGTGTTTTGGAGATTGCATATAAGCCTCATATAATCCACCTGAGACAACAGATCCATAACTGGAGACAGGTGAATATCCGTTAGACATGAAGATTCTGGCAGTTTATTAGTACAGAAGCTGACTGTGGGTCCAATAATTTTCTATTCTGTCTTATGTACATCATTAAAGTGAGTATGTGCTTAGATTTTTTTTTAAAATGCCACAATACTCTGACAGAACGTACAGCTGCATAATAACTGACTGTTCGGCTATGTTGCCCTGTGATAGGCACTGTGGGTAGTGATTATTATTCTCAGCAACACTAGCGCACAGTCACTCAAGCAATATGTCTTGTATTTTCAGTATATGAGTGTAGGTTTTTAGAATTTTGCATTGTAAATTCCTTCTTATCCATCACCATGTGCATAACCAAATGGCGACTGAAGGTAAAACAAGACAACTAGACTGTTGAAGACCAGGTAATTTTTTTTTCCTAATCTTCTTTAAAAGAGTTTGAGAACTTATCATTCACAATCCATCTGATTAACTGAAATCATGTCATTCTTTCATAAAGCTGTTGAAGTGTTTAATCTTTTTTAATTCCTAAGATTCTCTTTCCCCTGATATTGATCAAATAATATTCCATTTCCAATACAGAAAGAAAGACATGCCCATATTGCTGTGACTCCTGTTTTCTGTAACAGACAGAATTAGACCATGAAAACAGAGCCTATTATCTCCCCTAAACCTCCATAAAGAACAGGGCTATTAGTCTCAGTGTGAAGCCAGGTGTTGGCCTCAGCTTCTCTGTCTGTCTGGCTCCAGGTGCAGTGTGTTCAGCTGCTAGTCCTCAGACTGGACCAACTATACATTTTGATTCCCATGCATCATTACGTTCTGCCTTGTGAACAATGAGAGACTGTCACACTGCACAGAGAACATTACAGTAGTCACTTCTGCTAAATTACTTTCTGGACGGTTTTTGCGTGTGTGTGTGTGTGTGTGTGTGTGTGTGTGTGTGTGTGTACAGACATTTACATCTCATTTCTGACAGAGGACCTGTTTGGTTGTACAACACAGTAAAAGCAGATGTTCTCATATGCCTAGTATTTAAAAGAGCTCAATCACTACTACTACTACTACTACTACTACTACTACTACTACTACTAATAATAATAATAATAATAATAATAATAATAGTGATGCGTTACCACCCCAAAGCTGATTATTTTCCTTTAACAGCACGTCCCAAAATGTTTTATTCCCCTTACACCACCGCAATTTGCTAATTTTTAATAATGATTGGTGAGATAAGCTGCTCAAGTCCCCCAGCAACCCATAGCAACCACATTCCAGTATCTCTCCTGTACACAAAATAAATTAACATTGTTCAGACCTTCTCAAGGTAGACACATACTGTAAAAATCTAAGAAGCTTCAAACGTAGACGACAAATGATAAAAAACTAATATTGTACACCCATCATGCTTTTTAACTGTTTATAGACTGCGACAAGTTCGTTTCTGTTATCAGTAATGTTATAACAGCTATCGGCCGCTGGTTTTTTCACCAGTTTATCTTTTTTTTTCTCTCTTGCTAATACGACGCTTAAAAAAAAAAAACTCAGCTTGCCATGTTATCCACGTTACTGAGAAATCAGAAAATGCAAAATCCTCTGTCCTGAAGAGGAAAACTGAAGAGGAAGAGCTAAGGCTCTTTCTTAAGCACAGGGGTGAACAGTACTTGAGTAACTTTAATATATAAAAAAAATTATGAATGTCAATTTGTCATTGGTAATTAACTTCTCATGCTTCACAATCTAGTTAGCGCTATAGCTATCTGTGTGTGTTAGAAGTTGTATAAGCCACCAGACTGCAATGTGGAACTTGAGGATGTCCCTCAGTAAATTGTTTCCAATATGCTGGAGTAAGCAAAGAATAGTATAAAATGAGGTGTCATCTTTGCCTTCCTGGCATGAATTCAAGGTAAGCTGAGGTAAGTTTTGCTAATCTGCTAATATCAACTGGCTATATTTAACTAAGTTAGACTGTTTTTTTGTTTGTTTGTTTGCTAATGCCAGGTTAGACTAGCATCAGTTCCAGTAGCTATAACATAATTGGCTAGACAGCAAGCCCAATTCTAGCTAACAATTATAACTAAACTATTACAAACTTACTTGATTCTTAATTTAAAGGTAAAAGTGTTTACTTTTTAATACTCCCTAAGTACACTTAAAAGTAGCAACCTTTTTTACTTTTACTTGAGTACATTTTTTGCATGGATAGTTCCACTTTTAATTGAAGAAGATTTAGACCCATTATCTATACTTTCACTTAAGTACAATTTCTCAGTGTCCACCCCTGCGTAAATGTTTAACATCTCCTTACAGAGAACATCAACATATTGATGATTATCATATTTCTTTGTTGAATTAAAACATGCTTTTCATCCATTTATTATTAGTCTTAGATTATGTGGAGCATCCGCCATACAAGTCTCTCTGAATGAGTTGTTACTATAGAAACAATAACATATTAAAATGAGCACATAAATATAAACCTCAGATTTAACTGGCAGCTGGCACTACTGTCTGAGCCATGCTGTTAAAGAAAATCTATCTATTTACAGTAGATTGGAGAATTCATGTGACCTGGTATAGAATACATAATAAAGTAGAATAAAGGATGACAAAGGATGTTTAATGTCCTTGATCCCAAGGATCATAACAATATTTGGCATTCTGAGCAGAGCGTGAAATAGGAATAGGTGTCCACTTCATCCTTACTCAGGTATTTATTAACAATCAGCTCACATGGGAAGGCACCTGTGCTTGGCGGATAAAGCCCAAGCATGCAAGTGCAGATGCTATTGTGAAAAGGCAGTTTGCTCCCATTTGTCATCTTGACGGAATTTACTGTACAGAACTGCTCAACATTTCTGGATCAAGAGACCCCGAATCTACCGCAAAGTGTCCCACCCGCTCACATCTCCACGCCATAACCCTGCACTAGTTCAATGAGCACTTTTTTATTTATTTATTTATTTATTTATTAGCCAGCTCGGAAGGATCAAGGCCACTGCAATTGCATAGGGACATTTTTAATCAAGCCAATGTGCACAGGCTGAGTGATGCTCAGTGATGCATGTTTGTTTATCCAGGGCGCAGCTGCTGGAGGCCAAGGTGACGAGGGAATTTCTCTCCATGCCTGAGACGGATGCAGAATACTCTGGAAAAAAAAAAAAAAGAAAAAAAGAGGAACAAGAGGAAGAATTTTCTCCCATAATGAGATCCAAAGCACTTGATGTAATTAGAAGGCGTCTGGAATCAGGACAATTAAGGGTGGTTTGGCATCACAGAGAGTTGTCTCAGTGGGGTGAATTATAGAATAGGGGGGAAAAAATTGGGGCCCAAAAGATTGATGAGTTCAGTGTTTTCCAAATGGTGCCCTTATACACATAATTACACTGTGGAAATGAATGAATCATCATGATACAAACCCAGACTAGGATACAGTAATTGCTCATCAAATAAGAAGCCTGCACTGTCAGCCCCAAAACTGCAGCATGAAGACTCTTTGTAATGTATTAATGTGATCCATCTTATTCCTGCTCTGCACATTAATCTTTATTTTACACTGCATGCCTTGTTAACTTTTCCAGGTTCTGTTGAGAAACTGTAGCTTATATGCAAAAGATAGTAGGTCTACTGTACAGTTTGCTCAGCTCTGTGAACAAAAATAATGCGATTTGCCACTTTCAGTTTGCCACAAAATCTTTAGTTGTCTTTGTCCTATTTTTAGTCTTAATGCTTTCGGGAGCTCGTGTGCTTGTCATGGAGTATGATGCCAGAAACTGTTTATCTGAATCAAGTCTTTTCTTCATCTTCAAAAGTATGAAATAATTGTGTATGGGGGAGGTGGAGCACTTCAGTGCAAAAAAAAAAAAAAATGCATCATTAACATCTACTTGAGATTACTGTGCTAGAAAATATATTTATTCTTGTTAAAGACAGACCAGTTTTCAGGAAGCAGTGGAAATATTAAGGATTCTAAAGACAACAGATATTGACTGATATGGAATTGGAAGTAGCTCATGACAATATTGGCCATTTTGTTGTGTGCTCGACACGACTCAGAAGAATGAGCTGGGTCACTGGCAGGTTCACTGAACATTCACCATCTCAACATCCATTAACCCCTGTCCTAGAGCTGAGGAAGAGATTGTCTCTCCTCTGTGAAGAAGATAGAGGATAGGACAGCTCGTCATTCACAAAGACAACTTCCTCCTATAAATGGCACCGTCTTGATCGAGTATCAGATCTTTCATGATGTCAGTTTGAAACCTTCACATGTACATCTTTATTCCACACCGGGCTATAGGACATTGAAGGTCATTTATATACGTACAGGATGTACATAATTTATCTGAAGGAATTTAGGTCTTTATGCTTCAGCAGGTATAAGATCTTTAGTCATCTTTTGTCTTTAAAATGTTGGCTAAAGGTCTAGTACAGTGGAGTGTGTTTTATCAGTACGGTTATGACAAAGACCTGGATTTCCTAACAGAGATGGCCTGTGTCCAAAGAGAAGTGGAGCCTTTATGGATTCTGCTAATATTGAAACAGAATGCGGGAACATCTGACAGCAAACCTCCAGCAAGCTCAAGATTAATAATAATCTTCAAATAATTCAGATCTGGAATGAATGTCCTAAAGGTAATATAAAGTATCAAACTGTACGCTCTCTCTACCAGTTAACATAATGATATTTATGGAAAACCAGCACTGACAAATGATTTAATTACACAACATAGGCCAGACATGTTAGATAAATTCAGGCTGTTTTAGTGGAACAGCCACTGTAGTTGAGGCTTCTGTACCTAATCATTATTTTCCATAGGCTGTGCAACAGGGAAAGAGGGGTGGTGTTATGTGTTCATACAGAGATGTTTTTTGGCTGCCAAAATGTCACGCAGGGTGAATTTTTGTTTTTTTTTTTGTCTTTTGAATATTTTGCTCTGACAGAACTTTGTCAAACTTCCTCTTTCGTATTTGTTATTAGTTATAGGCCACATCAAAGCAACTCTGACATTCTTGGTGAATGTTCTGAACTATTGTCAGATTTGTCCACAAGTTATAATAAAATTCTTCATTTTAATTTAGATATCGATGACTCTTATAATGCGAAGGCAGTTGATTTTAATGTTTGTTAAGTCAACTGACTGCCCACAAAGTGTAAAATACAAACAGGGGATATTTTAGAATTTAAGGTCTGAAGTCCATTGTAATATTTTGTACATTTTGATTCTCTATCGGATATAGCTTTCAGAACGCTTGTGGAGATCTCGTTTATCAGTGCAATGTGAAAGCTTCAAAGGAACAAATATTGGTTTATAATACTAATCATTTAGGAAATTATGACAGCCACATTACTCTAATTTAATTAACAAACACACTGTCACTGCCAAAATACTATGAAGTTGTATGCCATTGGTGTAAGCTATTTTAATGCTTTCTTTTTATAAATTATGCAAATTGTACCTGGTTTCATTATAGAATATGTTGCCATTGGTTGGGAAGATTTCATGCAATCCTAAAGTATCACTAAACAACAGTGAAATCGAAAAAGCTCCAGAGCCATAGCAAAGACCTGCAACATCCCTGTCAATACAATTGATTCAATAATATGCAGATGGACAATTAATTGTCACCGGACAGGTATGCCACGCAAAATTTCACAATGCACTCTCAGACTAATGATAAAGAAGGTAAGAGAGAAGCCATCAGCACTTGAAAAGAGTTGCAGGATGACCTGAAGGCAGCAGGAACAATAGTTGCACAGAGAACAATGAGCAACAGACTGCACCGCAATGATCTCAGTTCTGACACCCCACACAAAACTCCTCCGCTAAAAAGGAAGCACAGAGATGCACACCTAACAGCCATTAGACAAATCAGAACTCTTTTGGAACAACATACTTGCGTCAGAAAAAAATTATTTGGCAGTAATTCAACTCACTTGGAGAAGATGATCTCAAGAACGCCATACTCACAGTGAGGTATGGAGATGGGAGCAATTTGATATGGGGCTGCTTCTCTGCAAATGATACTGGGGCATTAAACTTGATGCCAAAATAACTCAAGAAGACTTTGCATGACCTAGCCAATCTCCTGACTTGAATCCCATTGAAAATTTATGGAGAATTTTGAAATCCTCCGAATAATCAGAAGGACTCTAGTAACCTTGGGGAACTGAAGAGAATTTGCCAAGAGGAATGGGCCAATGGGAATGGGTATTTATTTGTGGTTTATGAAAGCCCCCCGTTCCCATTACCTTCTACCCATCTATATTGAACCGCTCCCTGGCCCACCTTTAAAGTGTCAGTCTGTAGGACAATAGGCCACTGTTTAAGAATTCTAGTTTTTAAAGCAATAGGTCTGAGGTTAGGGACTCCTTCAGATGGCAGAAGGCAGGCTCAGCATAATTAAGTAAACTGTTGGTTAAGCAGCTGTGGAAATGATCATTTCAATTCCATACTATAACATACTCATCATACAGTATTTGAGGTATGATCCAGAGATTTATTTGTAAGGATACAAATAGACAGAGTTTTTGTGGCTAAATTATTGTGTGTCCAAGAAAACCAACGACTTATACACTTCCCAAGTGTAAAAGCATGAGTAAGAGAGGACTGATTATGATGGGTGGCCAAAAGATTGTGATGGTTCTGAGCATTTTGCTGGTGTGGTTTGGGTCCCCTTGTTCCCTTGGAGGGAAGAGTCACTGCAAATCAATACAAACTGACCACCATAATCCCATTTTATCCTATAATGAAACGCATATACTAGTAGGAGTGGTCTCTTCCAGAATGAGAATTCTCCCAACGACACAGGCCTCACTAAATCGTTTGATATGTAAATTATATGCTACGATAGTCAAAGTCAACAGATCTCTTTTTTTATTCATATCTTGAGTGATAGGTAGGTGTAAATAATTGTTTGTTTTTGACAAGCAAGGATGCTGCAGTTCAGTCTCCTGTGGACTTGATAAAATGGTTTTAAGTCACACTCCACTGCTTTCTAAATTTGCATTTTAGCGTGCTTTCTTGAGTGTTCATACTTGAAAAGAGTACCAAACTATACCAAAATATTTGGTATTTAATGGTTTTGGAAATAATAATAAAAATACAAAGGTCTGCAAATGGAAAAGTATGCCATTATGTGATTGAATCAATTAAGTTTAAAAATGCAGACCTTCTGTAGCACCTGTGTCTTAAATAAATTCTTGTGACGTTGGTTTTAAAATCTTATTACAAAATCCTGTGCAGGAGGCAAGAATTTAGGTATACAACTGCATACATGCCAAAGAAAAGATGCTCTTGCTCATGTCTGTTATCTTTGTAGTGCTAAAGGCTTTGTATTTATTTTGGCCACCATTTGTCTATAGTCATTTGCAACAGCAACTGGTATGTTTACTGAATAAATATTGCATGTACTCTGCATATCAATTATACTGATTATCTTTTTAAATGAATGCAAATGAGTGATTTTCTATGTAAAGACTAGTTAGTACTTACTACTTGTTAACACTGTTACATTCGCCTATGATACAATCAGTAATTATTGCACAAAACCAAGGTTTGTTATTGTCACTGTAGAGTAGTCCACAATCCAGAGCATTTTTGCAATATATTTTCAATCAGTAGTATTTCTCTGGTCAACACATATACAGGAAGTGTGTGCTTTCTTAAACAGGCACAGCCAAATAAGCCTCTGGAATTGCAAAAGACATAGACGGCATGACTAATATTTCCAGACCTTCTGCTGTAAAAATGTTACAGCTTGTCTCTGAAATGTGAGACATGTACTCAACTCCAATTCCTTTCATGTCTGCTTTCAAACAGCTCATGAATAAAGATGAGCTACCTTTAATTATTGCTCGAATTTGAGGATTTCTGCAGGAGCCGGGCCATAATCTGCAGAGAAGGGGATTATCTTACTGCACCTGGAAGATGACACACTGTATCTCAAGTTCCAGCCAAAGCTCTTCAGCAATTTAATAGGGGGCAAATGTGGTCATACAGTTGTCTCTGCAGTAAAAAAAACTTGAGAAAAGATATGTAGGGATTCCCTTTCTAGATGCAGGGGAGCATGTTTATGCAGGAGCACCATTCAAGCTTATTCACCTCTATCATAGCTCTGGAGAGGCGTCACAACTTGACACTGAATTGTTTGTGTTTGCTTCGTAGCTTATCAGAAGTTCCCAGAAGCTTTTTTTTTTTTTAATTGAGTGTAGGACCAGGGAGGTAGCAAACAAAAAGAAAAGAGGGGAACTGAAATAAAGTGTAGTGTGAACACGGGGAGAGAGAGAAGCTGTGGTGTGCATATTTTGTACAGCAGTGAATTATAAAATGCTCTATATTCCCAAAGTGCTTATTAGTGAATAAGATTATTTATGGGACAGTGTATATGACTCTGATGTAAACACTGTAAAATGTGTCATTAAAATATGGAACTCCTTTATAAGCACTGAGGCAGAAGTGGTTTTGTTTTCATATGTGACTCTTCCAGAAAGAAGAATGTTAAAGAAATTTTTAACATTTCATAATTCTGAATATACAAGCTTTTTTTTGTACACATTTTTGTTAGAGAGTCAGTATCAAGCACTGTAATAGGGAAATCAGTAATTTAAAAACTCATTCATTCGTCTTTAGTAAACACTTTGCTCTGGTCAGGGCCATCTGGAGTCTATCTTGGTAACACTGTGCACAAGGTGGGAGAATTCACCCTGGTTGGGATGCCAGTCCATCTCAGGGCACCATTCACACCTATGGGCAATTTAGCATAACCAATTCACCTACATGCATGTTTTTGAACAGTGGGAGGAAATCAGAGAACCTGGAAGAACCAGTGAACCCAATCTCAGGATCAAACCAGGGACCCTGAAGCTGTGAGGCAACAATGCTACCCACTACGCCACCCTTCAAACACAGATGTAAAGGATGTCATGTCAAAAGGTATAGATTTAAAAGAACGCCAAGTCTGTATTGCTGTAGGAGATGATATAATGAGCGAGTTTCTCTTTTACTGAAGCAATCATGAGGCAAAATAATTGCATAGATGACATGACATGAGAGATGAATAGAACAGGAGTGCAGCATGCTGGTGATGATCTCAGTTTTAATTGACAGTTATGTTGTTTCGTTGCATCTATAATGTGCTTGACAGAAGCATTGCAGCCAATCATTCAGTGTGTTGACTTGTCATAGTGACAAACCTGTAATCTCTCTAAGATATCTGGGACATGTTACGCTCATCTGAAAATCATTATTAGAGTGCTTGTGTACACTCACCGTCTACTTTAATAGGAACACTTATACACCTGCTCATTTATGCAGTTATCCAATTCATTGGATTCAATGAATGACATTCAATCATGTGGCAGCAGCACAATGCATAAAATCATGCAGATACAGGTCAAGTGCTTGAGTTAATGTTCACATCAAACATCAGAATGGGGAAAAAGTGTGATCTCTGTGACTTTAATCATGGCATGGTTGTTGGTGCCAGATGGGCTGGTTTGAGTATTTCAGATACTGCTGATCTTCTGGGGTTTTCACGCACAACAGTCTCTAGAGTTTACACAGAATGGTGTAAAAAATAAAAAAAAAATAAAAACATCCCATAAGCGGAGGATTGAAACACCTTGTTGATGAGAGATAATTATATGAGTTCTATATCCTTCTTGGCAGATTGAACCAATCTGGCCATTTTCCTCTGACCTCTCTTATCAACAAGGCAAGTCCACCCATAGAGATCAGGAGATCAGCACTTTCTGAAATACTCAATCTTGCTCCAGCAACTATGCCAAGTCACAAAGACCACATTTTTCCGCATTCTGAATGAATGAATGGACCAGGTGTATAGCTGTTCCTATTAAAGTGGATGGTGAGTGTAATCCATGGATTTTATATCACTTTCCATCTGGTCAATGTATTTATTTTGGACTTTATCCTTAAGATGAAATAATAATAATAATAATAATAATAATAATAATAATAAATTATAAAAAGGTTTTTGGACACCTGACACTCGTGCTTTTTGAACATCCCATTCCGCATTTAGTCTCCTTCTGCTGTTATAATAACCAGTGTCATGCTGGAACAGGTTTGGGCCTCTTAGCTCCAGTGAAGGGAAATTGTAATGCTACAGGATACAAAGACATTTTATACAATAGTGTGCTTCCAACTTGGTGGCAAAAGTTTAAGGAAGAACCACATATGAGTGTGATGGTCAGGTGTCCACAAACTTTTGGCCATATAGTGTATGTGTATATTATAGTCAGATGAACAGCGTATTGTGGTTGGAACTTTTGTGGACTAGAAACTCAGCAGGTAAGAAGCAACAGAACACTGACAAGTACAGATATTAATTTTTAACAAAGAATTTTAACATTAGTTCTTGGTTTCTTGTCAAACTATCAGCAACAGGCAATGAATTTATATTTTCTTAACACTTGATATTGCTCAGAGGGAAATCCTCTGGGAAAGCCTATAAAGCTATTTTAACAAAACAAAACTCAGTTATTATTTAATCCAGTTGGAAGGATATGGTTTAGTGTGTTAAACTGCTTTCAGTCTGGTGCTTTCTTAAAATTCTTCTGACAGTGTCATTGTAGAAAAGGTCAGAATCACTGAAAACACCACAATACTTTTGAGAAAAAGGCCTTTGTGTGATCATATACATGCGCGTGTGTGTGTGTGTGTGTGTGTGTGTGTGTGTGTGTTTACTTACCTATAGAGGACAGAATAGAAGGCAGGGTTTTTGAAAACGAGCTGACTCTAGCTGTAAAATGTGGCATACAGAGGCATAAACCTTTCTGAGCCAGTTATATTTTTAGTTACATTAAGGTGTTTTTGTTTGTAGACATTAATTAAATGGGGGAGAAACTTTAAATGCCAAAATAATATATGTGACAACTTGCTATAATTTGCACTGTGATAAAGTACTGGAACAAGGCTTTATATTTTGCATATAAAAGTAGTCTAGCCAGAGAGTCAGACTGCCACTGTGCCATTGCTGCCTTTCACAGCAGTGTGCCAAGCAGCCTAAGTTGCCAGCTCTGCCCTTTGAGGAATACTAAGTATGAGTGGTGCAGCCCTGGGGATCCTACACACAGATGCCTCTGTGTTTGTACTAAGCCTGCAGATCCCATCATGATCAATGCAACATTAGCCAAACAATGAGTACACATCTTGGTGATCAGACAAAAACATGCCTTCTGTTCTAATTGGCCCAGGTACTTGTTCTTCTCCTTGAATAATGTTGGCAGGTCCCAATATAAAATCAAAGAAACACACATGCTCTCTCTTTCTGTGCTCACATATAGAGAGAGACTGTATATTATGGCGTCTGTAGTTTCCAGTGTCTGTAGTATGTAGTTTCCGTATGGGTGTATATGAATAACCACCAGGGGTAGAGTGAAACGCCGGAAATTCCTCTTTGTGCACATGCACATGCATGCCAAGCCCTTCCAACATCATAGTGACATACAGTATGATGAAGCAATAAATACTGCTATCATGCAGTCATCTGTTCCTAGACATCCTCTTGCCAAGCATGGTGAGAAGGGAAGCCCTGCTTCCCCTAAAATTTCATTAAAGTGTGACAATGAAACATCTACAAATGTGTCTTTTATTTATTACTCTTGGCGAAATTCAATATTTTAGCATATCAGATATAAAATATCTCACTGCAAAATTGTTCATTTAATGTTTTCGGTGGATAGAACAGTCTGCATGAAAATCTCCTCTGAAAACCCTAAATGCCCCACTAACAGAAGTTAGTATGAGTGCTTCATCGGGGGGTTTTACATAGAAAGAAATCTCAGCTTTTATTGGACAGTGCACTCTTCACTTGTCCCATCCTGATGCATGGCTTCTACATATTATGATTGGGAGATGGCTCAGAGAGTCTGAACCTTGTAACCAACACAACTTGTATAGCTTGTTATTTTATCTTTGTTATTGGTAAATATTGTATAAAGTTATGATTGTTTATTTTGATTTTGATTATTTATGTTTTTGTCGCTTATTTATAGGTTTAGCTAGCTGTTAGTACAGCTAAAGTCTAGCTAGCTAGTTAGCCGAATGGATGCTTTTTAGAGCAAAATGACAGACAATACTAATTTTGTTGACTTGATTTTTATGCCTTTACTTAAGAGGGGAGAGTGAGAATTAAACAGGAGGCCAGACCAACAGGTAAAACAGAGAAACACATAAAACAGCAAACACAGATGTGTATATTATGGGGTCATCACAGCCAGCTAACTTCACAGGGTTTTATACCCTCTCAATTCCGTCACCAATGTTTTGTCGAGTTAAGCCCATGACTCCTCGGAAGGGCTTCCTCGACAGCAGAACCAGCATTTTGGAACTGCCACCTCCACTGCACCAATCACTTCACTATTCAGTTCTGCCTTGGCTCTTTGCTGCCTAGTACGCTTATGAGTACCATTCTATGCCTTTGCACCTAGTACTCTTAAGGCTTATCAGAGTGATGGCCTTGGAAAACGCCTGCAGCCAACTTCATCTGGGAGATTCCAAGCCTTCCACCCCCTCTCCTGGCTCTCAAGGATGAGAGGGTGGTATTTACTAAGCTTTCGCTCATATCTCTCTTCCATCCTCTCTTCCAAAGACTTGCTTTGTGCCTTTCAACCAGAGGATGGCAGATACACAGTATACTTCAATAACAAATACCTGTGCTTCCTCTATTTTAAAAATCACCAGCCACCACTGTTACATACAGTACATAACTAGTGTTCTATTTACCCCTCTTGGATAATATATGCCAACAGTGTCATTAGGGACAGTACTTATGATTACCCTGATATGTGCTCACTGCAATCAGACCACAAGAAGAGGTAGAAAGATAGAATTGAGGATTGGGTGACATATGGTCTAAATATTACAACAGAGCATGTACTGGGCATATCAAGGAACACTCTGCAGACTCAGCCTTGAAGACTGTAAGGTCAATCAAGTGATTTTCAGATCAACTTTTTATTAGGCATGCCCTGCAATTACAGTAAGCAGATCCAACTATGTATGGGAACGAGTCCTTTGGTTGCACAGCTTAAACTAACAAAAATAGGACTGTCTTTAGAAACCATTTGAAATCTTGACATAGAATTACTTGCACAGCTTGAACTACATCTGTGGTATGTTAAGAGAAAACCACTCAACCATGCTAGCAGCATGTTATCCACAAGCCTCCTATCCTGTTAGACTATGGGGGATATGAAGTGTTCAGAGGAGAAAACTACACAGTGCAAGCCCATACAGATAATGTGGGGAACCAAGCAGTGAGTGATGGCTAATACAGGCTAGTAATGCTCCATAGCGTTCTACAAAAATCGACATAATATACAAGAAAGCACACTTACTAAGGCAGGAGAGCGTGAGAGGAGGCTATTGAAGCTCAAGGTCATGTATATGTGGTCCAACATGGACACAAGCAAGGAGAAGAAAGGGACTGCATGAGGGTGGCATTTGTTTAAAACTCCGCATCGTGCATCACTACGTGCCATTGTTGGAGGGTCTTGGCATGTGTGCGTAGTTGCACAAGGAGGTATCCACATTTCATACCCCACCTGGTGGTTAGGAATAGTGAGACAGAAATTCCTCTTGCTAACTACATTCTAAGGACACTTTGTCTTTCATATTTCATGTCCTTTATTTGGTGTCCCATATTTGGTAAGATTAATCTCCCTTTCCCGCTAAGCACCCCAGACCTCTCCCCACCAGACTCTCATGTTTTCAACAGGATATGGAAAAGCGTATGCTGCTTCCATGACACTGATGTGATTTTAAATTCGGCACACGATTATTAATGTTTATAAACTAGCCATAGTGCTTCAACAGCAGTCTCATATTATTTGCCCTTGAAGAGACATGTATACATAAAAACTTGCAATAGTTTATAGAATACCAGAATTACACTCACTGGTCACTTTAGTAGGAACCCCTGTACACCTGCTCATTTATGCAGTTATCCAATCAGCCAAGCATGTGGCAGCAGCACAATGTGTCAAATCATGCAGATACAGGTCAAGAGCTTCAGTTAATGTTCACATCAAACATCAAAATGGGGGGGAAATGTGATCTCTGTGATTTTAATTGTGGCGTGGTTGTTGGTGCCAGATGGGCTGAATTGAGTATTTCAGATACTGCAGATCTACTGGCATTTTCACACACAATAGTCTCTAGAGTTTACACAGAATAGTGCTTACTGTGAGCAGAGGGTGTGAAGGTCTGCAGGCTGAGACAACCTGTTGATGAGAAAGATCAGAGGAGAATGACCAGACTGGTCTGAGCTGATGATTTTGTTTTTTGTTTTTTTGCACCATTCTGTGTAAACTCTAGAGGCTGCTGTGTGTGAAAATCTCAGGAGATCTTTCTGAAATACTCAAACCAGCTCATCTGGTACCAACAGCCATGCCAAAGTTACAGAGATCACGCTTTTTCTTAATTCTGATGTTTGATGTGAACAAAACCCTGAAGCTTTTGACCTGTATCTGCATGACTTTTCTCATTGTGCTGCTGCCACATGCAGTTGGCTGATTAGATTACTGCATGAATTTGCAGGTGTAAAAGTGGATGGTGAGTGTATGACTTCATCTTAGCAATCGTCTTCAGTAATCTGTGTAGTTAGTAAATTATTTATAATTCTCTGATAATCATCAAATAACCTGTATAATTATTAATTGTGTTTATAGTGTGTCTGTTTTGTTTATATCACATCATACTTAGTGCTGTATAAACATTATAAACATTATCATGTTTGTAAAGACAGTGGCTTTGTGGTCATTCTACTAACTCATGACCATGGTGCATCCTCCCTGTCGCAGAAATCAGAAAGCTGCACCTGCCTTCTGGTTATTTTCGGCATTAAATAACTCAGCACTGGATGCACCAGTGCACTGGGTTTGGTTCTGCAGAGTCTGAGGTGGTCTAGGAATATGTGCACTGTAATATCACACCCAGTTTGAAAACTTTTGCTGCACAAATCAGTTCCGCTTGCATTTCTGGTCTGAAACATCTGTATCTGGTACATTTGATGGGAGCTCTCGGGCACTCTCGGGTATTTTTCAATACACATTTTAAGATGTTGCCCTCTCTTGATTGCATCTTAGGCAGATGTTTATATTACCCATGGCCCTGTTTGCCAAATGTACAGTATATAATACCTGCTTTGACATTCCTGATTTCTTCCCAGAGATGGACTTTTTGAGGAAGGGACATTTCATTAAGAAATGTAGACCCCAAGGTTTCCCCACTTGTCATTTCAGTATGCAGGAAATTGAATGAAATGTCACACGTGTCTACTTTAGATAGAGATAGAGAATTATGCCTTAAACATATGGTATAAATTGAACTAAATTATAAGATGGCCCAGGGAAAGAAGGCATGATATCCTCTCTTCACTCTATGCACCAGTCTATGCACTGTTTTCTACAGGGGTTGTACATTTTACATGTTGGGTTCCAGCCACAGATTATGCCAAGTTATTGAATAAATTTCACTGTCAACTGGGATTCCTCGATTTAAATAATATTTTCATGCAGAAGACTTATGTACATAGACTTTACTGTATAGATTATTCTGTCATGAATGTGAAATTGGGAAGCAATAGAACTTCCTGCATGAAAGCTTCTGTTTTTTTACCATAACGGTTGAGGTAATGTATACTAAAACTCCATGTAGGATATTTACAAAGGCATAGAGTCAATCAGTGTATCTTCCAGGTGCTGTTATAATTTGGGAAAAGGGGTCATGTTTAGCCCCATAAAAGCAAACATTAATCTTTTTCCCTTCAGATATATGTAAATTTATATGTTAACTTCAGATATTAGTATATATTGCAGATAAACGTGACAGAAAGAAACCATTTTGTGTTTAGATATGTATGTATTTGTGTGTGTGTGTGTGTGTGTGTGTGTATGTGTGCTTGCATGCATAGCTTCGTACTTGACTGTTCCGCCCTGCACTCAGGTTCCTATTTGTGCATCTCCAGTTCCGCAGAGGTAGAGAGTGAACTTGCTCCCCAAAGCAGATGGCTGAGTTCTGTTATGCACAGGCAAAAACGTATCCCATTAGCTTCTGAAAATTAATGGGTTTTACATTTTAGTGAAGAGCCTTGAATAAACCTGACCAGCCTGCCGGGGATTTGGCATTACTCCGTCTTTAATCAGCACGCCATTCTGTCAAACATCTCCCAAATGCCATTGTAGGCTTGCACATACACACTCCTTCTCTCCATCTCACGATACTCTCAGAACTCAAAATGGCCCAGAACAGAAAAAGTATTTAGACAGAGAAATAATTGACAGAAAAATAGTTTTATGTATAATTCATAAATTGACAGTATTCCAAGCAACACCTGTTTTTACTCAAAAATAATTATAATGATTGTCAGTCATGTGAAGCAAATAATACAAATCAATGGCGCATATTTAAAAGGAGATTGACATTGCCTATTACATGATCTGTGCCTCATCTACCCAGTATCAAATTATGATTAAGGCTGTTTTTCATAATTCATTCTGGATTTTAGAAGTAATCTTGGTTAAATTTCAGGACTAGAATATGAATCTGTATCAAACGTGCATTTCACACTCTCTGTTATAGAGTTCAGGTAAAAACCTTTCTGTGTTATAGCCCATATTGCACACTGGCCATGAGATTAACAGACATCAGGCATTGCACATCACTCCTTGTTAAGGCTCATATATTTTAAGGCTCATGTGAATAGCATTTATTTTCAGGCAGGGCCAGCAATGTATAAATTAAGAATTAATGTTACTGCTTTCAAGACAATGGCTTATTATTACATTGCACTGGTTTTGCAAACCTATGAGGATTAGTTATCACAGTAGTAGTAGCAGACAAAGTGGGCCTCAGCTGGGATTAAACTAGCATGCGTTCATTCCATCTTTTTTCCTCAAGGGGTGAATGAACCATGGAAATACAATAAAGACAGTTGGAACAGCTTTGATTATATTCTTTGTGAGGCTTTGATACTGCTGTAAATGTTACATTTTTCATTTAATGTAAGAATTGTTATGACTAGGCAAAACATGCACATGCACATGCCTATGTGTACCACTGTCTTATCATGTTATCTGTAATTCTGCGCTATGAATCGCCCAGCCAGCCCATTACCGGGATGACATCCTGATTGTCTGTAGAGCATCACTGCTTTTCAATGATGACTGACCACTATATTAGATAGAAGGGCTATATATATGTATATATATATAAAGATTACATAAAAATAAAACAAGTTCCAGATATAAATGCTCTAAAATGAGCTAAAAAATGTTCTCATTTAATTTGCACCTAGTGTCATTATAAAAGATGCTACAGTTGGGAAGATTTCACACACCAAGTACCAATCACGGTGAAGGAGCTTCCTGTTCTCAGGGACAACATTATTAAACAACACTTAAATAGGAAAAGGTATAGATCATCAGCTCCATCCTACACCCCATACAAAACTCCTCAAGATGCATGTATAAAAGTATTTATAACAATATAACAATATACTCTGGAACAATATACTCTGGTCAGATGGAAAAGAAAAAAAATTACATTTTTAAAAACAGCCGAAAATAGAACTCTTTGGCAAAAATTCATCTCGTCATGTTTGGAGAATACAAAATAATACACCTTAAAACATTTGTTAACAACAAATAATCTGATGAAACCTTACATTGATGTCTGAAAAACAAAGGGGCTTTGCTCTGCTAAGCAATTTATACTAGACACCACTACGGCTTTTAATTTTTTTTGTGAGGGCAAATGCAGTTTACTGTGAAAACAGAGCTAGTGGGCTAACTAGCAATACCTACTTTATCAGTGTGGACCACAATGGCTAGATCTTCATGTTGTTTTGTGAGCTTTCCAGAGACAAAATTAGTCACATCCACCAGTTAATCCTTTTGAGTTAGGATTCTACCAGTGTGTTGAGTTTATGTCGATTATAGCTCTTTCTTCCACTGAGTGGGTGGAAACTCAGCTAGAGTTCACAGTGCCTATTTTAATGTTTCACTTTTTGTTCCTAATAATCCCACAAGCCTTCTATAGCATTGAGGTCAGCTGATTTTACAGGCTAGTCAATGTGTCCCGGTGTTCTGTCATGCCACTCACAGATTTGGCGCTATGCAGATTTGGTCCTTTCAGTTGTCTTGCTGGAATGTGGGAGTGCCAACGTTGTGTTCTGCTTGGACATGAAGCCTAAGTCTGGCCAAGAACTGATGATCCAGTTTTAAATTACATTCAGCCAGGTTGCATCCTAGTGGTGGGTGCAACACAGTTTTTGTCAGAGGAGCTTATATAGATCAGTTTTCATCCACCACCATCTTTGCTGGTGAAGTACTTGGTGAGCCAATAACACCTCATTCAGGTATGCCTCATTCAGAAGTGTGAAACCCGCAGGTGTATTTTATCTGTTCTGTAAGAGAGCACAGTGAATCGATTTATTTTCTGACTGACAGGAGGAACTGGTTGCTACTGTAATGATATACTGTGTGTTCGACACGTAACAAATGCTGCCTACTCAGATAGTGTTGGGAGGCAGGAAGGAATTCAGTCATGTCCAAATAAATGATTGGATATAGTGCTGCCTGATAAGATATTTCCACCTGGCCAAATATTTGAAGGCAGTGTACATGTGAGTATACATGTAAGATGTTCAGTAGCCTGGAGAAACATGGAAAGAAAGGGCCTAGTCACAGAGAAGAAGCAGTTTATATACACATACAAGTTATTTGCAGTTGTTTTTTACTTATGATTTTTTTTTTCTGATGGAAAAATAGCTTGTTTAGCCACAGATATCTCCAACAGTCATGAACCATACCATTTGGGTCTAGCAAATGGTAGATTATTTCAGTATCCTGGCAAAGTCATGGTGTATAAAACATCTGTTTACACCTACCTTTGTATCAGCTTACACACAAAATATAGGGCTTAAGGTGTTAACGTGTGATTTAAACGTTCTTATCTGCGTTATAAAAGTTTGATTACAAAAGGACTCTTTCAGGGTTGCATTAGAAAGTTGAGTGTCTCCCCAGGGAAAATTTTGATCAGTGGGGTTTTGCATCCACAGCACAATTTCAAAAACAGAGCACATATAGGAGAATAGCAACCTGATTAGCGTTGTGTATCAAGCAGCCATTATTCCAGAGTGGATCATCAAAGATACATTAATTTATGTAAAATATAGTTGCACACATAAATACTGAATTTATTTAAATATATTGCAGCCAAGCAACTTTAGAGACTTTAGCCTCGAGTGAACCAATTATTACACATTTTATTGATCAGTCAGTTGCACAGAGCTTAAGAGATGGCATAAATATCTGAAATATTTAATCTTGTGTCGCTGAGCCACTTATTCAGTATTGAACATATTCTCTGTTTAAATTTTAGTTTCAATTGCTCCTCTTCATTTAATCATATAATACCTCTTAATGTATGATACTATCTCCTATAATATCAGTAGAAAACTAGCAACTGCCTGCCCAAGTGTTGGATATCGTGAAGTATAAATTAAATGGATTTTGCATGAAATAAAGTGCCTCCCAAAGTATTCAGCCCAGGTACATGCGCAAGATAATAAACTGACTACCAAAATGGTGAGTATCCACTTTCCTCCTTCTAGGAGGCCTAGGAAAGAGGGAAAAATGAAAAGATGACAGCAAAATAAGTGAGAAAAATGAATTCATTTGAATCTCCTGCAGTGGCACTGGCAATATCTAGGAATGAGAAAGTATCACTGCAATTGCCAGTAAAGCATATCATCTCCAAACCTCTCCATGACAAAAATAAAGATAATAGCCTTTCACACAGCATACTTAACTATACTAATTAAAATGATTAGTAAAAAAGAAAGGGGGAAAAAGGCATTGGAGGCACCTCTTGAACTGACAGACAGAGCATGGGCTTGGGTACCAGCAACAGCATCCAACAGCTTCATTATAGAAAGACATCACACATGGCTCATGCCAGCAGAAATCTCTTCTCTACATACATATTTATATGTTGCCTGAAACATATGTTTCTCCTTGCTTTTGCTCATTTCAGTCTCTTCAGCTGACCCATTTTCCACTCCTCTTTTATGTCATCTTCTGACAGATAACCTTTAGACCTTCACACATGGACTATTTAAAGAATATTGAGAGCCTCAAATATAGTGCTGCTATATGCAGCAGTAATTATTCTCTGTCAGTGAGTAAGTGCTGGGAAATATAAGAGAGTCTTGTAGGCCCTATATTAAGTTCATTTAATAGAGACTAACAGTCAGTTAGGCTGCCTAAAGATGTGACCTGATGGTTCTGTCTGGGTTAAGAATGCCCGGGAGGGACAACATTATAATACTAAGGTGATGATCTTCCAGCTCTGCAAAACTACATTGTATTCCTTAACTTGTAATTGCAATTATGTTGGTGCAAAATAAAACTCTAACCCTGTACAACCTAGGCATACACAGAGTTAACTTAGGGCTTGGGCAAGCCTCCCTGATCATTAGAGCAGGGCCAAACAGGATAGGTGTTGTGAAGGAGCTTTTTTTTTTTTTTTTTTGTGGTGAGCAGCAACTGTGTGGAAGGTTATAAATGTTTATTATCCCAGAGATCATTCTGAAATTGCATTGTGAGTGGGGAAGATTCTCACAGCCCTGCAGGCTGAATATTAGATTTTTCAAAAAGTCAATAGAGAGCCTCATCATTAAAGTGAATAAATATTCTCACCTCTCAAAGCTATTTCAAGTCCTGCTTGCTTAGCTGTGGCTTTTTTATTATCAACATTATACTGCTGATGCTCACTTTTTTTGCCTCATGGTTTCTCATATGAAACTGAACAGGAGGGAACAAGTTGAGTTTCCAATAACACAGGAAAGACTTCATTGGGCTAGAACACTTTACCTTGCATATCTTCCTTAAGATGCCTGTGGCTCTGAGAAAGGGTTGAAGCAATAACGTGTCAGTCTTGTGTCAAATACACATTTAGGGTGCTGTGGATGTAATTTGTGCTGGATTGAAGTAGAAAGAATTTAGGGTGGATTAAAATAGATAGGCATCACAGAATGTCTTGCCAGTGAAGTCTATTTTTATTTCAGCAGACAGTGGTTCAGGCAAATATTTTGGATTTTCCAGCAGTCAGACATAATTCATCAACTTTAATATGATTCACTGCATATTTTTGATCAAAATCATTATCAAAATCCAATCTTTACCATTAAAATTACCATTGAAATATTAGTGATTTGATGAAAAATATATTCATCTCATATGATTAGTTTTCCTCCAACTATATGATTGAAATAATACTACTACTACTAATAATAATAATAATAATAGGCTTTATTTATAGAACATATTTCTAACATTCACAATTACATTAGGGGGAAGGCAAGGAGAGAGAAAGGTGAAAATGTTGAGAGAAAGCCAAGTTTTAAGACGAGACTTTGAAAACGAGCATGGAGAACAGTCACAAATGTCCGTGAGGACTGTGTCCAGAAGCTAAAGAAGTAAAAAGATCTGCCCCTCACTGATGTATGTCAGGTCTTAGGCACCACCAATAGGCCACTAAGGAAATGTGTGGTGGGGTGTAGGGCTGCATTAGCTCAGAGAGACAAGTTGTTTATGTGCAAGAAGTATATGTTTATACTTGTCTTGCTGTAAAACAGGCAGCTGTTGCAATATATGCATAATATGTGCTGAGCACTGGGTAGGAGTAAGGAAGTCTGTCTAACCCTAAGATGGACTGGCATCCTATTCAGGGTACATTTATGGCATTTGGCAGACGCCCTTATCCAGGGCGACTTACAATTATCTCATTTATACAACTGAGCAGTTGAGGCTTAAGGGCCTTGCTCAAGGGCCCAGTAGTGGCAGCCTGGGATTTGAACTCTCAACCTTCCGATCAGGAGTCCAACGTCTTAACCACTGAGCTACCACTTCCCTTCCATTTACTTCAGGGTAAACTCCTGCCTCTTTCCCAGTCCTCCCTGGATAGGTTACAAATCCCCATGACCCTAACCAATATTCAAAGCAGTTACTGAAGATGAATGAATGATTGTCTATTTAAGGTTTTAGCATAAACATCAAAGAAGCATAAATTACAGTAATAAGTGTGAGGTTATGAAAATATGAAACAAAGTTTCAGCATTTTTCAAACTATTGTAAGGGTCAAATTTGCGAAAGCATTTTTGGTAAGAGAGCTGATATGGGGTTTGAAAGAGAGTGTGTTATTAAAGATTAAGCCAAGATTGCAAAGATTTGTAGGGGGTTCAATGTGGTGCTTTCAATCTGACTTAATTCAGACTTGATGCCTTCATTTACTTCTTTCGGTAATATGTAATCTATATTTCTATATCAATATATGGACAACAAACAATCCAATTTCACCCTCTCATTTACACCTGGTATTTATGTGCATTCTTATCGACTTATCCCCTGCAATAAGCAAATAAGCTAGTAATCCTTTTTATATGTGGGTTCTTAGTGCCATAATTACAAACAGCTACAAGTTGCTAACTAAAAGTATAATGCACACAAGCATCCAGAGGTCATGGCTAACAAAAGCCATCAATGACTAATTCATTATTTTCCTTTCAATGTTAGCACTGTTTTCTCAAAATACCCATAGCCATGTCTATCAAGGGCTTTGTACTACTCTTTGTTTGTTACCCTGATTGTTTATGTTGTTCACACAGCAGACTGTGTTGCCTGATGCTGAAAGATGGCCAATGACGTGATTGGGATTCATGTAAGGTGCTACATTATGTTGTGCCGGAAGCTTTGAGAAGCCATAGAGACAATTTACTTCATCTCCTGCAGCCACCCTGCCAAGTCAAAGTTAATTAGTTTATTTATGAGGGGGCTGGAGAGAGTAGCAAATGAAGACTTAGCATTGTTAGTTATACAAACAGAATAGCATCTCAGACCGATTAAGCAGCCTCTCCATTGCATCATTCACAGTGAATTAATTACCCAGGAGAGAGTGTGGAGCGGATGTCCTGTTGTTACAGCAATCGGACAGATTCACTCTGACATGAATTCTGGGAAATCCAGCTGGAGTGGTTCTGTAATCGTTAACCTGGCGCAAATAACCAAACACAAACCTCCATATAGGGGCACAAAGGAGACACAGTATTTTACAGGATATTAAATAAAAGTAAGAAGCACTTCATTATATGCCACCCTTCAATACACATCATTGTTTATTTCGAAGGAAAATATTACAAGTGCATCATGTTGCAAATGCAAATGCTATAAACCTCTTTGCATTACATTCCAAAACAAGATTCCAACAGGATAATTTTATACAAAATGTCCAGTTCCAGACAGAAAATTATAGCTTTGGTATTGAAGGGTTCAGGGAGTCCATTTGAGTACAGGACATGGTTTACACCTTTAATTTGGAGAGAAATGTGATGGATGGATGGATGGATGGATGGATGGATAGATAGATAGATAGATAGATAGATAGATAGATAGATAGATAGATAGATAGATAGACCATCTAATGTATTCACTGGCATTTTCCTTTCACTAAATAGAAATGAGCAATAACTATTTTGTACTTGTTTGCAGTTCTATAAAACAATATGGGATCATCACATCCCTGTCAACAACAATTCACTACTGAAGGTCAGTTGAATGTTACATTTGAGTCCACAATGCTGTGCTAATCAAGGATTCCAGACATCCTCTGTGTTGAGCTACTCTTATCAAAGTGTAAACAATGCCTCAATCCCTCTCTCCGATCCACCTTTTAATCCACTTCGTTAGTGAGCTCTGCAAACCAAGAGCAGTCTCACAGGTACACACATATGGGGGAAAAAGAAGCACAGAAGTTAAACATCTATCATTCACTGCAGGTTCAAAGAGCTTTTGAATCAATATCTCAAACGTTGAACTCCAGAGAGTGTGCCATTTGCCCCTAACAGCATGCCTTGCTTCCCTACGCTAACGCTCGGATTTCCAGCTGACCCAAGTGCTGAAGACGCATGTGTCCTTAAGGAGAGGGAATGATGGAGTCATCCTCTTTCCCTGTTACTATACAGTGGAGCAGCAGTGGCAGCTGGTGGTTTTTAAAATAGGGTAAGCACAGGTGTCTATTATTGAAATATAAATCTATATATCTGTGTATTTTCTGTCTTATCTTTCATCTGTTGATTTGGCCTCCTGCTTTAGTTCTCAGTCTCGCCTCATAAATAACAGCATCAAAAGACTTTTCCAAAATCAGTACAACAGAATTGGTAGTGTCTGCCAGCTAAGCTGCTAACTAGCTAGTTCGATTTTCACTGAAGAAGGTGTCTAGAGGTATAATTAAACAAAAATAGAATGCAAATAATCAAACATAAATTTAAAATAACAAGGGCCCCCAAATGTTCAGAAACAGCCCTGGACAGTGACAAAGATTAATTCTGTCATTTGTAAATGAGAATTTATTATCAGTAATTTATAAAGGTGAATGACATACTGTTACGATCGCCAGCTGGAGTGCCCACGAACTCCTCTAGAGGGCACTCCACCTCAGACTCTGGCTATTGTTCCTGGACTCCATTTCCCATGTGTTCCTTGTCCCTCATGTGATCTTGTCATGTGCTCCATTGTCTGTGTGTCATGTTCTCATTGGTTAGTTTTGTCATGTGTTCTCCTTGCCCCGGTTTAAAAGT